>CM034154.1:515310811-516010811 GCA_019776745.2 Taxus chinensis
TGACATACTCTCAACCTATGATTCCAAATCTTTGATAGCAATATCATGATCTCTCTCCATTTCACTCGGTTTTATCTTGTTAATCCAAAAACAAAAGACTCACCAATCACATACTTTTGCCTCCATATGATCAGCTGACTTACCCATTTTTGCTTCTAGGATATCTTTTGCAAGAGATTATGCTTGATTCTCAAGGACCTTCTCTGATATAAAATTTTTAGAAGCACAAGAGACTGGGGGGGGGGGGGGGATGTAATAAGCCATGTATTATAAACTTTAAACCATTTCCAGTTCATCATTCATTACCAATCAATTGGACCATTCAACCATACAAAAACCATATGTGTGATTAGTTCAAAGAATTGAATACACCATACATAAGAACAAGAGTATGAAAGTACAAAAAAAATGTGGGAAATCCTCAAGGGGAAGAAAAACCACTAAAAGCATTGTTGATATTACTCAAAAAAAAAAAAATAGTGAAGAACCAACTTCACAAGGAGCACCAACCCCTAGTTTAGTAGAGAACCTACCCTAAAAGGAACACTAACCACTAATTAAGTGAAGCACCCACTCCGAAAGGAGGATAAAATCACTTATGATGACCAAGCACCAACTCATCCACCTAAAGATGTTTGATATATTATATTTCTCCTACCACAACTGATGGAGATCACTTATTTAGCTCACAAACCCTAAAGGTCAATTAATCATTGTACAATCTGGATCCTTATCAAATTATCTGGACCTCAAAGGTATAAAATTCACACATGTCGGTATTCTGAGCACTTCCTCAACCTTTCAGTTCAATGGACTTCAACCTTTAATAATGTACACATACTGCGATTCACTCACCTATGGGTCACACTTTGCACCCATGAAAGATACTAGTTCACCAAATGAGCTTATAAATCTACTTTTATATGGACTTCAACTCATGAACCCAAAGGATGTCAGTACATTTATAAATTTGACAGTCATAAAACTTATGAAAATTAAGTAACATTCATTAAAATGGTTTCACATATGACCCAAGTAGGTCGGCCTATCCAAAAACCACTTATCATGCACCAAAGTGCCTTAAAACCCTACCATTGGAATGAGAAAAATCCACATTATACCAAAACCATACTTGTTAAAGCTATGGAAATTTACCATTACATGACATTTACAAATATCATCAAAATCATCCATAAATGGTCACAAATTGTGATCAAGCAATGGATTTATTTCATTTATTGGTCCCACTAGTTTCATTAGGGATCATTCAAAAAGTTGTTTCCAACAATCTAAATCTTAAAGGGCATCAATATTTCAATATGTAGGCTAAAATATGGCATTTGACCACTATAGTAAAAATAAAACACATAATGCAAGTTATAACTCATGAAACAATCCCTTTTTCAATGGCTCACTTTTGTCTTCAGAGAAATCAAGTGCCCAAGAACTTGTTTTAGAAAATGAAGATAAAAACTCTTTTGATTCTTTCAAGATCACATAAATTAACAAAATATATGAAAAATTCACACATAGATAAAAATTTAAAGCCAATAAATCTATCATACATCCTTCTCATCCTGACAACCGAAAATTCAAATGGCCAAAATTTTGATCCAGAGATCCAAATTAAGAAAAAATGGTCTCATTGGAAAGATCTCCTCAAGATCTTCAAGTTGGCATCATAATGACAAGAATTGATGGCATTTTATGGGAGAAAATGAGAAAATAAAAAGACACAAGCATACTTGGAAGTATCAACTAATTGTTTTTGGATACGTGGAAGGCCTTCAAACATGAATGATCCCAAAACTATTAGAAAATAAGATATTTCTACTTAGACAAAAAGTAAAACTTAGCCCAACTTTGATACAACATATCTTTCTTTACTGAACAAAGCATGAAACATACTTGACATGATTTTAGGGGGGGCAATAAATTGTAAGACCTTCACCAAATTTGACTATAAATACAGGGGATTTTCCTCATATCTAAGTTAGCTACTTACACCCTGTTCTAAAAGGGGGTTAGCATTTTCCAATTTTAAAAAAGATCAGATAGATAAATTGTTAATACCTTTTCCATATTCAATTTGTGATAATCCATATAGATCTCTAAACTAGTTTCACAAAAAAATGTGTCAAGGTGGTCCTAATGTATAAACCATTGAATGTCAAAATTTGAGAGCTGCTCCTTGATGCCTTGTTTAAAAAACTAGATCAAATAAAATAGTTTGCATTTTGAGTTGAAATTTTTTATGGGTTCAAACATGACATTAAAAATTGATGATTATATTTTTTACTAAAATCTTGTGTTTATAATTTCTCTTTGTCGTACACTACGTCTCTCCTAAATGGTTTGTTTTGGTCATTAAACCATATTATGTTAAGAATTTACTCTACCTATTCAAGTGGGGCCCATTCATAAAATCCATACTAACTTACCATTTTGTGCCGAAGATTTTTATATCAACTTTGAGTGTATCTTAAATTTTGAGGAACCAATCAAATACTTTATTGAATGCTGGAACAAGCACTTTGTGTTGCAAGCTATTTTAGGGATTCAAACTGGAACTTTATCATCTTATTGGCTATCATTGAATAAAAACGTGACTTTGTAAAATCACTAGTTAATTATTTTTCTATATTTCCCAGTTACATTGTAAAAACATCTAAGTGTTAAATCTATGGGTGCCAAAAGAAATCTTCCTATACACCCCCTCATTTAAAAATCTACAGTCAACGATCCTGCCCCATACTAACTTCACAAATTTACCATTGTTTTACCAAAACTTGCATATATTCAAAATATCATTTAGAATGCCCCCTTAACTATAATTGGCATAGCATCATGAGAATGCATGAGAAATAAAATTTTAAGTCTATAATCTAACCTGTGATATGGTCGAACAGTAAGCCACATATGTACTTACTTTTGTGAAATTGTTGAAAGTAAGTTTGTCAGTCATGGTTATGTTTATCCCAATTGATCCATCATAAGTTCATCAAACAACTGAGTAAAGACATGAATCTCCCCCCATACACCACAGGTTACACTTACCAGTCGTATCTCACCCTATTCAAGGAGGATCCAAAATAAAAGGAAAAGGCCATCTCCATATTCACCTCAATCATGTCCTAAGGCTTGAAACAAGAATGAAAGGACCCCTCCCAATGCTACAACTCATGAATATGACCAGTCTACCACCTATTCCAGACACATAGAAACCTTCCTTACACATGAATTGTTGTCATCCAAAAGGGGTGTAACCAACTTTATAGGACCAACAATGACTTTCTCTCAACCAATTATCCAGGACTACATCCTGAAATTCACCAAATCACATGAACTTTTTCATACTGGGGACTTTGAATTAACCTAATAGAGGTTCAAAATACATGCCTTTATAGACACCCTTTTCCATCAATCAGGAGTTTCCATCTAATCTGACAAAAATTACCCAAAATGTCCAATAAGGATTTCCATTAAATATGAATCCATTGGGAAAAACATGGTAAAAATCATAAATATCTGCAAATCTTTGTCTACTAGTCTGTAAAGATGTCGTTTCAAGAGTTATTTGAGTTGATCTACACATCTAAGGTGACAAGAAATTATTGGATGGATCCATATCTTTCAAATAAAATATAGTGTATACGAGTGTAAAATTTTTATACCTTACTGATTAAATATCCTCTTTGCAAATATGGAAGGAAGAAGATCCCTTTTCAAATATGATCCTACATGAAGATTACTTCCATAACTAGAAAGTACGCAATCAAGAAGGAAGTAGATCTGGAAACTAGTGTGTGGTCAAATTTCAGAAGAAAATATTGTTCTAACATTGGATTTGATAATCCTTTGGTGGAAGATTATTCTAGCACACTTGTCAATTGTGAATCAAGTAGTCCATGAAGTTGATTTACATACTTTGTTTCAAGAAGGTTCAACATTTACAAGCAACAAAGGTATTCTTCATCTTCCTCCTCTTGTTGACTATTGAGAATAAAGTATTTTTTGAAACCGAGTCCTTGAAGGATTCCATTTTATGGATCATACTCCTCTACCTCAAATACCCCTAGTTCCCCACTGTTTTAACCCTTCTTTTGAAACACCTCCACCAAATAATATGGTACAACCCTCCACCTAGGGATCCTTTTAGAGTTAACAGTTATAGACCAATAATATTTATTAAATGGTGGGCTATCCAAATGAAGTACCAGATGAAATTAGAACCAGGTTGTCTAGATTTCAAGGAAATAATCCGTAAGTGGATGATCAACATCTTATATTTTTCTAGAATGTTATAGATGACTACAAAGTAGAGTGTGAATATGTTTATGTAAAGTTATTCATACATACATTAAAGTAGGATGTTAGGGAATGGTATAATTTGCTTCCTACAAATTCAATTGATTCTTTGTTAGAAATGAAAAAATATTTTAGACTCCAATATGGTGATAAAAATGACCCTATGTTTCTTTTATCAGAGTTTGAATATATAAAAAAGAATCATAATGAGTATTTGCAAGACTTTAATACTAGGTTAAATAAAACTTTGAATAGATTGGTCTATTAATCTAAGGCCTATTGATGATTCTTGCTTGATCAATTACTAGATGCCTTTGATTAAAAAAATAACTTATCATCTAAGGGATAATATCCTAGAACTTTGAGGCATGCTTTCTCTATGATTGTCCAAATTGAGAAAAATATTAAAGCAAGCTAGGAAGCCTCCAAAGAGGGAAGGTGTCAAGATTATTAATCCAAAGAATCTTGAGGAAAGTAAGACAATGGATTTAGAAGAAGTGGTTAAAAATTTGGTCAGAGTAGTCAAAGAAATCTCATACAAGCTTGATAGAGTAGATAAAGGATTGGTTTCAAATCCTTAGGTTCAGCACCAGGCCCAAGGAAAAAATATATTTATGGAATCATCCCAAAGGAGATCATTGGATTGATGCTAGAGGAAAAGGACCTATGGGTTCAGGAAATAAACAACAAGCCTTTAGAGAAAATAAATCAGTCCCCGATCCATTAACAACAATGGTATCATTAGTAGAGGAAGATCACATCATTGAATGGTGTGATAAATGTTTATTACCACACTCCCCTTGTGAGAAACTTGTTAGAGATGATGATGTTACTAATGAAGCTGGTTTTGATGACATATGCATGATGGAATGTCCAAAAGACTCAATTCTAGGAGCTACTTCAACTAACATATTATATGCTAGAATTGTTCAAGACTTTTGGGATTGCATAAATAATGTATTTTCCACCCCTTCTATTGTTAATTCTGATATAGAAATGGCTCAGTCATTTGAGATTCCAAATCAGCACTTTGATTACTTAAGAGATTTAATGATTAAGAAGTATGATGGAGGAATATCTTCTAAAGAATATATGCAACTATTAATGAATGTTGTAGTTTCTCAAGAAAAGGAGTATAACCTTAGGAACAAACAATTCAAAAGGACCTACCCCTGCTCCTAAACAAAAAATTCCTATCTTGACCAATATCCCCAAAGATGCCCCCAAAATAAGTATGCCTAATAAAGGTCTTATCAATACTTCAAGAACAATTACTTTTGCATCCACCCAAGAAATATGGATAATATCCAATTAGAAAAGACAATCACCCTAGCATCTAATACAACCATACCAAAGTATATTATATGTGATATGGTTCAAATTATAAGTTAGATTAAGATTATTGTCCCTATTACAAAATTACTTAGAATTCATAAACATAGAAAAATAGGATTTTAATACTTGGGGTTGAAGGATGATATGGTTGTCAAAGAAAAGGGTGCAAATGATGTGGTGACTCTACTTGTCATAGCTGAAGTTCAGATAAATGAAGAACTAGAGAACATGGAAGAACCTGTAGAAGTATATTTAGGCACATCCTTGGTAGAATCCCAGTTGAATGTGGATCCCTTCTTTACTAATTTGATTGTTAATGGGTTGTTTCTTCACAATTGTATGTTTGATTCAAGAGCTTCATGTAACATTATGCCTTTAGAGGTCGTGAATGAATTAGACATCAATATAACAACAAATTTTGGAAGGTGTTATGCTTTGGATTCACAAGAGGTACCTGTTGGATATGTTAGAGGTCTAGTAATATAACTTGTTGCCTATCTTGGAAAATATTTGACCATGAATATGGTTATAGTTTATTACCCAGCTAAATGGGGTATGTTACTATCAAGAAAGTGGGTTGCCAATGTAGGAGGAAGTGTTTAGATGGATATGTCCTATTCCTCTATACCATTAAAAGGGAATCTATTCAAATTTCATGGAGAAAAGAAAATGCTCCATCTTATTGAGGATATCATGAATGCCTCTTATGAGGTATTGTTTGTTGATAAAAATTTGGGCAACTTCATAGGAATTACAGATTTTGAAGATCATTCTATGGATGTTAATGCACACATTGATGATATCAATGTCGCTTGGACCATGATGTTTAATGGAAAAATGTTATAATATTGGAAATGGAGGTAGAGTGGTTTTAACTTCTCCAAATCAGGTTTCTTTTAACTTCTCTTTCAAATTAAAGTTTGAATTACTAACAACATTGCTGAATATGAGGCATTAATCCTTGGATTAAAAGTTACATGGAAGCATGGAATTAAGAGAATTATTGTCAAAGAATATTTAGAACTAATTGTAAAGCAATTCAGGAACTTGTATGAAACTAAAAACAAGAGGTTAAGACAATATAAGCATGGAGTTTGGGACTTTATAGAATTATTTGATTCCTTCAATATCCTTTATCATGAAAGGGCTTAGAATACAACAACTGAAAAGTTAGTTGTCTTATCATCTCAATATGAAAATGAGACAATATCTCCATACTGCCATTATGAAGTAGAAGTCCTAGTCAGACCTCCAGTTCATGACAACATTAAATGTTGGAAAGTTTTTGAGGATGATGCTCAAATATAGAGGTTTCCAACTTGTAAAGACAATTTTACTAATCAGCTCATTGATCTTGAACCCATGGTAGAAATGAGTGAAGGAAAGGATAACCTCTTTGGAAAAGATATAATTCAATTAAGGAAAAATATTATTCCTAGAGGACTGGTCAACTTGGAATAAAAATTTGATAATGCAGGTTAAGTTATGAACCACGGGAAATTTTAGTGGAAAATTTTTGTAAACTCATGAAAATCAAGGATTTTGGAAATTTGAATTGGCAAATATTATATGGTTCACAGCTGACTTATTCGCCAAAAAATTTGATTGACATGTCCCTTATACTATTCCTTTCATGTAGATTTTAAACATATATAAGAGCTTATGAATGTAATTTTCCACCATTTCGAATCATAGTGCACATATTAGCCAAAGTAAACATAAGAAAATCCTCAACTACCAACACTGAAATCTGAGCCGTCCAACTTTGAGCCGTCCAAACCTAAGCCATCCAACCCTAACTTGTCTAACTCTAAAATTTGAGCCATCCAACCTCTTAGACATCCAACTTTGATCCACCCAACACTGATGCACCCAACACTAATTTGTCCAACTCTGATTCTTCCAACTTTGATCCATTCAACTCTAATCTGTCCAACCCTGAGCCATCCAACTCTGTTCCACCCAACTCTGATCTGTCAAACTCTGACCAATCCAACTATGATCTGTCCAACTCTATTCCATCCAAACCTGAGCCGTCTAACCTTTAGCCATCCAACCCCTAACCATCCAACCCGTGGCCGTTCAACCCCTGGCCATCCAATGGTAAACCCTCTAGACTTCCAACCATTAGCCATCCAACTATTATTTGTCCAGCCTCGAGCCATCCAATCCCTTAGTCATCCAAATCTGATCCATTTGACCCCTAAGGCTTTATCCATATAATAACTTAGGCATCTAACCCCTTAGTCATGAGCCGTCAAACCACTTAGTGACTCATTCATCCAACCCTTTGTTGTCTAACTTTTTACCATCCAACTAATACCATCAAACTTTAAACTGTCCATTCTTAGAGCCTTTAAACATAAGAGCCACCCCTAAGGGCCTAAGCAATAAATAGTCATGGATACTATAAATCAGGGTAAGAAGATTACAAATTCAACCAGTTCAAAAATGGGTACAAATAATTTTCTTGGATATTTTAGAAAATCACAAAAAATGAAGTTGGTTTTTGCATCAGCTAAAAATATCAGTATGTGGCACGTGCTATTTACTGGTTATTTAATCTTACAAAATTGAATAATTGTGTTTATCATACTATTCTTGGAACTTTTTATACTCTGTAAATATTTAACTATAGATAAAATTAATACTATATAAGTAATCATTTTATAGAATTATATGCAAACATTTCAGAAATTCCTTCACATAATAATCAATTTAAAGATATCGATGATCCATTATATGTTGAGGAAAACATACCATCCCTTGATGACATAGAAGTACAAGAAAAATCATCAAATTATTAAAGTACACCAGAAGAGGAATCTTCTACTCCAAGGTTTATTTCCAGAAAAAGGAGACATGAGAATCAAAATATTCCTACTAATAGCTCAGATGTAGAAGTTAAATCCCAAGAAAAAAATAAAAAATGTCAGAAGAAAGAGGAAAAAATAGACAATTGGAAGGAAATTCCAGTTCGAATGGGCTGCAAATTATCCTTTTATTGAACCTGTGTACACTAAAAATTGTAATGATGTTCCAACATAATGTTGATGAAAAATATGTGGTTGGAAATAGGGGAAGGATCACATGATGAAAATCAAACTGGGCACAACTGAAAATCATTTTGGGAAAGTATACATTTCCCAAAAGCTAAAGGATGGCAACATAGTCAGAACACATAAATGGAAAGATGCAAAAGATTGTCTACATGTCAAATACACATAAGAGTATGAAAAGGAACAAAAATGTATCAAATATGTAAATTAAAAATGTTGGACCATAGTAGTAAGATTGAGCAAAGCTATGGAGGTAGAAATGCAAGCAAAGGGTATTCAATTTGCTACCGTATTTCATATAATGAAAAGGGGAAGACCGATGTCAAATTTCAGAGAAAATAAAATGATGTATCAAGTTATTGGTCTATAGAACGTTCCTCAATCTCATTGGTCAGATACCAGTGGCTGGAAGATTGCAAAATGTCTATCTATAGTAGAAAAGGAGGATTTGAAACTATGTGTTCAAAAGGAAAAGTATTTTTCCCTTTCATTAGATGCGGTTACTACAGTCGATAATACTTCATGGATATGTATTCATGTTTACACATTTGCTAATGAAATAAGGACTCCACACCTCTTAGCAATTCATAAAATGATTGAGAATTGTAATTCTGAAAATATTTATAAATTTGTGGTGTCAAATCTGAAGGATATCACTGAAATGGATGACTTTTCCATTGTAACAAAATTAGTTTGTTTCGGAACCGATGGTGCAACTGTAATGCAGGGAGCCATAAATGGTCTGTGTGTTAGAATTCAGACAAATATTTCTCCCTATATGGTTGCTTTCCATTGCATGGCTCATGGAATGAATCTCACCTACAAAATTGTGACCACATTTGAAAATGTAGCTAAAGTGGAGGAATTGATACGTGATCTGCATGCCTATTATTCTAGCAGTCTGAAGAGATTTTTAGAATTTAAAATTTTTGCTATTGGACTGACAAAGGGAAAAAAACTTCTCAAAGATGTAGATACCAGATGGATATCTATGTATGAACTTGCGTGTAGAATTTGTGATGAATATCATTCAATGACATGATTTATGTTTGAATACCACAGGGATGTAGATAAAGCTAAAGATCTATTGTGCCGTCTAATTGATATAAAAACTTTACTCACACTCTGTGGTATTTTGCCCATGTTGAGGGAGATTAATATTTTAATGAAGCATGCACAAGATTGGTCTTTCTACATTACACACTTCATAAGACTTAGAAGGTGTGTTTTCTGGAGTCTAGAAAGTCTTTATGATGGGAGTTTTCAGGGTGTTGCTATTGAAAAATGGAATACATTGACATATTTGAAAAATTCCAGGTGCTTCTTAAAGCACAATATACATGATCATCCGTGTATAACAGCACATGGAAGAGAAATTCCACTTCATATGTTCCAAAAAAGAGTTTATATGGCTAACTCAGAAATAGAAGTATGAGTGACACAAAATTTATATGATGTAGTATTAATGGAAACTAGGAATAAGTTGAGAAATATCTCTGAATCATTAGCTAAAGAAATCTGGGAAAGATTCAAAAATGATAAAATACTTGAAGCAATGGGAGTTGTAAATCCGTTGTTTTGAAATTTGTCAGGCATCAAACCTTATACATCTATCAAACCTTTATTTATAAAAAACATGGGTGATCTAACTGATCATTTCTCTAAGACTGAAGAGATAAATGAAGTTTCTTTAGAAGGTATTTTGAAAAGAAAACTACTTAGTTAATAGTCAATGAATTTTTCTAATACTATGATACAAAAATTTTAGCTTCTACAAAACCCATAGGATTACAGTGCCATGAAAATGATTTGGAAGAATATCTTTTCTAGTAGTATTCTAAGTGAAGTTTTGAGTGAGTATATTAAGCTATATGAGCTCTTCCAAAAAATGATTCTGGATTTTGTGGAAGATGAGAGGGTTTTCAGTGCACTATCCTTTTTAAAGTCAAAAGTTTGAAATATATTGGATAGGATTATAGAAAGTTGTCTTAGATTGTATGTATCACGTTACCCAGGGGATAAGGAAACATCTATAGATCATGCTATAATTGATTTCTAAGACACAAGTGAAAGTGTTGCTCCATGACTATTCCAATTCACATAGATTTCATTACAATAATGTTATGTAATAAGTATTGATTTATTTCATATGAAGATTACAAATTTGCCATTGGAACAATGCCATTATATGTTTCAATTATCCCATTTGTGTTTTATATTTGGTTTTCAAATTCAGTCTGAAATAAATACACATTTGTCTTTTATATCTATTAATTGATTTATTTTACATCTGCAATAAATCAGAAAGTAAATATTTTAAAGAAACAAAATCAAGTAAATTCAAGCAACATTTACGTAAACAATAAAACAGAAACATAGTTTGTATTAACAACATATTGTCATATAGTAACATTGTACAATTCTAATTTCCAAAGTTCTTTTGAAATCGATCTCTCATGTGGCAGATTACTTTATGAAGAAAAGTACAAATTCATAAATCATTATCAGCCAATACAATTCCAAAAAGGGGGTTGTCATAACATATCAAAGTTTCTGGACAAGTTCTATCATATAAGGATACATTACGAGGTCATCATCTTTTCTGCCTATAATTCAAAATCATAGTTGTCCTTACGTCTACCACAAAGAATAAAAACTAAAAAAGGGTTGGCCACTATATTTTAATTCCTACATCAGTGTCAGAATTGTGACAACACACCTGTCACATGGTGAACTTTGCTAACATATCTTATTTTATGTTACAAGCGAAGCTTGTTATTTTTCTTACGTTAGAGGTGCAGGAATATTCTGCATATGAATAGAGATATCTGCTATAAATCCTGATGCCTATAGATCTTGTGTTGCGGTATTGCTATTCTCTAGAATATTCAACTCCTCCCTCACTACAACTCCTGTAGACAAAAGTGTTACATCTGCGTTTGTCTTTTCCTTCAGTAAAACTTCTGGATCCATCGTATGCTCCTTTATTATCCTTCTCAATATATTATTTTGTTTATTTATAAAAATGAGTTTTTCCTTCAACTATGCAAATGAATTCAAGATTTTGTGGGCATTCTTCAAATGTTCTTTAAATACAACTGCTTCTTTCTTTAAATTTTCATATTTTGCTTGCGAAACATAAATATTAAATTTTTATTCTATTAGATAAAATGAAAAAATATATTGCAATGCTTATAATATTAGGATTTTGCATGTAAAAATAAAAGCCCACTCACAACAGCTTTTTCTTTTTCAGTATTTACTATTAAAACATTTGTCTTGTCTTTAGCCCATTTATTGTAGTAAGCTTGTGCTTCGGCATTGAGATTCTCCAACCTGTTTAACATTATGTCTATAATTTCATCATTGTAATAATTACTATATGAAATAGACCTTGAATGAGATTTGTTTAGTAAAACATCCTGCCATGCTGGTTGGCTCTCTATGGCAATGACCAATGAATGCCTTTGAGCGTGATTATGGTATCATGTATTTATTTCTTTTATCAAAATTATCGCTCTCCTCTCCCAAGACTATACCAAATCCACATCAGACATTACAACCTCTTGAATTGTTGCCCCCATACTATCTGATATCATATTTTATAATATAAAATGTGTCTTTTCATCATCTATTTGTGGAGCATTTCTTGGAGGAGGAGGAGAGTCACTGCCTTGTATTACATGCACATTTTGTTGTGGTTGAGGTGGAGTAGATTGAATCATATCATGAGTGTAAAAATAGTTACCCTTGTCTACATCACCACTTTCAAAGCCCAAATATTCCTTGTCAAGGGTGATGTTGTTGAAAAGTTGTGTGGCTGTTACACTTAAAACACCACCTAGTGACAATCTAGGAAATTCTTTGGTAGCAGGATGAACTGTTCCTGCTGACTCTGCAGGAAACCTTATATTATTTCCTGGAGTTTTTCTTTTTGTTTGGACTAGACGTGTTGGAGGTATTGGTGGCCTCCTTACAAGTGAAACTTTCCCAGAAGCCATATTACCTACATGAAGCACACAACAAATTATTAGAATATTATGGTTGTGCTTTGTAAATGCTAAAAAATTGTAAGGAAACAAAACATGCTAAATATTATACATTATAATATACCTTGCATAGACGGAGACACTATCGTGAGATTTTGATCTTCACATCTGAAATGAATTTGTTCATCATCAAACTCAATATTTTTTCAATACAGTAAATGAAGAAAAGAAGAGTAGAAATATTAAAATATAGTAGTACATACATAATCTATATTAAATATTTGAATTAGTTATTTATAAAAAAAGATAATTTCAATCCTGAAGTTAAATGTGATGGTAAATGTGATGTGCATATCGACCCCTAAGGTCACTTTTAATGAGGAGGTCTTACTGGTGTTGATTCTACTGAATCCATGTCAAAATCAGCACAGACCTCTGGAGGGGCTTTACCTCTAGCAATTTCCTCCTTATGAGATGTTGTAAGTATAATTTTTCTCCACAAAATAAAATCTTACAAAAATTATTTTATTCAAAAATATTGAATTTGAAATCCTTATAACAAGTAAACAATAAAATTAACTGTTATCTATTGTTCTTTGAGAGTAAGATCAATCATTTGATCATTCATTGCAGTTGGAATTTTATCTTGCAGAATTTCGTAGTACGCTTCATAATAAAAAGTAAGAATATAATTACAACAAGAGAATATAGTCCTGGATTTATTAGATTGATTGGATTTGTGGGCATGGGAGATATATGTTTTTATTATGTTGGAAAAATAACTGCACCAATCAAATTGTTACCCTGCTAGTGTCCGAAATAAGTATTGAACTTCCCAATATGGAATGTATATAGTTCTACCTTGTAATACAATCCTGGCCTGAAAAAGTGACGCAACTGCAATAAATAATTTATTTGTAATACCTTGTAGAAGAAGGCCTCTTGATGACTGATTAAGAGGAGTTGCAATAATAGACAAGAAATGTTAGATCCTTGGGTGGTCCAGTAATGTTAAGAAAAAAATCATTTGAAAACGATAAACTTACCATCAACCTGTACATTGTAATGAGACTCCAAAATTTTTTTGTCTTTGTTTGTAAGAACAACTTTTGTAGTAACAGCCAACTTATTTTTGAATGGTAAACATATTAATTGATGTATGCCCTTGGGTTCAATTGGAAAAGAAATTTGACAATGTTTCAGATGCACAAGGAGAACAAAAAATTTACCATCACTCTCATTGTAAGATGCAAGAAGGTAATCAAGGATTGAAGTATCAGTATCGAATTGAGGCATGTCCACAAGCCTGGTAAATTATGAGTTTTCAAGCCAATCCTTCTGTGCATCTTTTACTCTTAGTAGGGATACAATATGTGGGTACATGAGGCTTTTGTATTGAAATTTGGGTGTAGGAATAGATGTGGTGCTGGCCATTGCTGAAATTTGGGAGAAGTTTGAAGATTGGAGAGCTTAGAGCACTAGAAATTTTTCGTAGAAAAGTGAATAATTGAACCTTGAAGGGGTATTTATAGGGGTTTGCATGGTTCAAAGGACATGCAATGATAAACTATTGGCTAGCCATGATGTCCCAACCATTACTTTCCCAACCCACCCGACCAAAAATTAACCGTCCAACCCACCCGCACAACCCTTAGCCATCCAACTCTATACCGTCCAACCATTAACTGACCAACACTTTTCCATCCATCCCACCCACCCAACCCTTAGCCTTCCAACCCCTTAAGGCTCAATCATCTAATACCCCACCCGTCTAGCCATTAGCCATCCAACCCATCACCCATCTAACATATCCATCTAATGATTAACCATCTAACCTCTCGCCTATCCAACCCTTAGCCATCCAACCCCTCAATCGTCCAACCCACTCGTCTAACCCTTAGCCATCCAACCCTCACCCGTCTAACACTTAGCAGTCTAACCCCTCACCCGTCCAACCCTTAGCCATCCAATACCTTACCCATCTAATTCACCCATCTAACCCTTAGCCATTCAACCCTCACCTGTCCAACACATAGCCATCCAACTCCTCACCCATCCAACCCTTAACCATCCAACCCCTCACCCATCCAACCCACCATCTAACCCTTGGCCATCCAACCCTTAGCCATCCAAACCTTATCCGTCTAACCCCTCACCCATCCATCCTTCCCGCCCAACCCTCAATTGTCTAATCCCCTACTTGTTCAACCCCACCTACCCAATTTTCATCCAACCCCTCACCCGTCAAACTCACCCGCCTAACCCTTAGCCATCCAACCCTCACCCACCCAACCCCTCAACCATCCAACCCTTACCACCCTATTTGACCAACTTCCTGCCCAATGACAACTCCTGACCAACCTACCTGAACAAATTTGTGAAATGAGGAAAAAATTCTCTCTGTGAAATCGTCTTTTTCATGAAACATTTTTCAAATATTTGTCAAGTATTCAAAAGTCAATTTTTGAGATTCACCAAGGGCCCTGTTATGAACAATCCTATCTATGCATCAAAGGATGTTGAAGAATGTAACTTGGGAACTTCTCAAAGCCCAAGAAAGGTATGGTTGGGAAGTAGTATGAGAAAATAAGAAAAGAAGGCTTATACCAAGTTGCTAAAGAAATACCAAGATTCCCTGACATGGTCTTATTTAGAACTAAAAGCTTATAGAGAAGACTTGTTTCAGCATGAGAAACCATTGTTGCCTCGCTCCAAGCCCTGTAGACAGAAGCAAAGGCCAATTGATCCCCTTATCACAACCAAAATTCAAGGGGAATTGGCTAAACTACGAGATGGTGGGATAATTCAACCCACTAGATACTCTTCATGGGTTTCCAACTTAGTGTCAGTCAGAAAGAATAATGGGGACATATGGATTTGTGTGGACTTTAGAAATCTAAATAAATCATCTCTTAAGGATAACTGCCCATTTCCTAATATGGACAATATATTACAAAAGGTATCAGGATTAGAGCCACTATCTACATTAGATGATTTATCTGGTTATAACTAAGTGGTGGTGAAATAATCAGAATAACTCAAAACTACTTTCATTACCCCATGGGGAACATATGTCTATGCTAGGATGCCTTTTGGATTGATGAATGTTGAAGAAATTTTTCAAAGGGCCATGGATGCGGCTTTCTTTGGTCTTATCAATTCTTTTACAATATTTTATCAAGATGATATAATTGTCTTCTCTAAGCACAAGGGTGACCATTTGGGGCACCTTGAAAAGATGTTGGTTAGGTATAAAAAGTATGGGATTTCATTGAACCTAAAGAATTACCAATTTGGAGTGTAGAAGGTAATATTATTGGGACATATAGTGTGTCAAGAAGGAGTGATGATAAATCCTAAAAGGGTGGAGGAAATTGATAAAGTCCCTATCTATATGTCTAAAAAGGGTATCCAATCCTTTTCTAGACAAATAAATTTCATAAAAAGATTCATCTCTAACTTTTCTGAGATTACTATTCCCATCACAAGTATGTTGAAGAAGGATCATGTCATCAAATGGGAAGAAGGGGTTATTCAAGAATTTAAAGGAATAATGGAGGCACTCAAAATTCCCCCCATCTCAACTAGTGTTGATTATATGAAAGAATTTCAGATGTTTTATTTTTCCTCAAAGAATATAATTTCTTCTGTTTTATTGCAGAATAATGAAGAAGGGCATGAAAATCCCATTTCATTCTTTAGCAAAGCTTTGTAGGGATCTGAGCTGAAATATTCCATGATGGAGAAATAAGATTTTTCCCTTGGTGAAAGCCACTAAAATTTTCAGATCCTACATTCTAAGATTCAAAGTTATAGCTTGTGTACCCCATACTATGGTGAAATACAATTTTTTAGAAATGGAGATGTCAAGTAAAAGATGTCGTTAGGTCAAAAAATTGTAAGAATATGACATGGAGATTCAAACCACAAAATTGGTTTGAGGATTGGGCTTAACAAGGTTGATGGAAGAGAGAAATTTACAGGTGATGGAGATCCATAATTTTGAAGAAGATGGGCCAAACCCTCATGAAAAAGTGATCAATTCAGTTTGGTATAAGGATACAATATATTAATTAATGAACTTGAATTATCCTATACACTTAGACAAGAATCTAAGGGGGACACTCAAGTTGGTTTCCCAAAAGTACATCTTGACTGATCATGGATTGGCTTAGAAGAATCTAGAGGGAGTTTTGCTAAGATGTATCACTGAGGAAGAGGCACCTAAGATAATTACTAAATTTCATGGGGGAGTGTGTAGAGGCCATTATGTTGGAAGGGTTACTGATCACAAGATTCTAAGGGAAAGATATTAGTGGCCTTCGTTGTTTAAAGATGCTTCCTTGTTGGTTTGAAGATGTGAGAGTTGTCAATGTTTTTTTGGAAAACTGAAAGCTTCTGGGGCCCTAACCTTGTAGCTTGTGTCAATAGAAGCCCCATTCAAACAATGAGGATTGGTATTTATCAGTGAAATCTCATACTCTTTAAGTGATGGTCATAAGTGTATATTGTTGGCCACTGACTACTTTACCAAATGGGTTAAATCCATTCCCACTAGAAGGCAACTCATCAAGTAGTCATCGATTTCATTCTTAATAACATAATTTTTAGATTTGGGGTGCCTTCCAAGATAGTTGCTAATAATGCCATGAGATTCAGAGCTAAACCAATGGCAACAATATATTGTGAATATGGTATAAATTTGGCCTATGCATCAAATTATAATCCTCAAGGAAATGACCAAGAAGAATCAAGTAATAAAAACCTACTAAAGATCCTCAGAAGAAGACTAGATACTAATAAAAAGAAATGGGGTGAGAAACTCAAGTATGCTTTGTGGGAAGCAAAAATTACTACTAAGAGGTCTATTGACAAGAGCCCATTTGTGTTAGTCTATGGATTTCAAGATAATTTTCCCCTGCACTTACAAATCTCCTCATATCAATTCATGCAACAATTTGAAGATGGAGAAGAAACAAGTCCATATGAAAAAAAGATCAATCAAATTATGGAATTGGATGAAGAAAGAAGACAATCCCACCAAAGACATCTCAAGTTCAGAGAAAGAATCAAGGAGATATTTGACTAGAAGGTCACTCCAAGAATTTCCAATGTTGAAAACTTAGTCCTATTATGGGACAATATATACAAAGAGAAGGGAAAACATGGAAAGTTTGATTCCCTATGGATGGGACCCTATTATGTTGATATTAAGATTGGAGAACATAATTTCTTCTTGAAGGAGTTGGAAGGACATTTTCTGGAGTTTCCTATCAATGGCAGGCATCTCAAACACTTTTTGGATTAAGCCAAAGGATCAAGTATGATCATTGTATAGTGTTTAATGTGTTATTTTTTATTTTTTTCTATTGTTTGTGTTGGTGTTTCCCTTTTTGTTCTCTAGTCTACATTGACTAGGTTTAAAAAAATGTCAGTATCCTGGTATGAATGTAATGTATCTTTTTAGAAAATCATTGTGTGTTTTGTTTCCTCGAATCCTTACCCAATGGACTAGGCATTTGGTCTAGTATTTTGTTCTTGTGGCAACCATAGGGGGTGCCCATCCCTGAGCAGGAGCCACTGTTGGAGCTCAATCCAGTTCCTTGGATCAAACACACATTTTTCATAGAATTCTCATAAATCTAACTATTCTGTGTGCTTCGTATTGTTCCCATTACTTCAAATATCACTCTGAGTAAGGGAGAAGTATAAATTTGTAAGACATTTTGTGCCTTGGTGAAATAAATGAAAGGATTCAACATAAATGTCAGAGGATAAAATATTCAAACTTGCGGATGATCAGGACTATGTCTACATATTTTGCAAAGATCAGAGACATGTAAATCAACACCAAAATGATCCAAACTAATCCCAAAATCCAAAGCTATAGAGGCCCAAAATAATGTGACCTGACCATGAAGTATAAAGTTGCAAAGATTGGTTAAATAACTCAGTAAAAAAAGACTTATCCATTTTAAAACAGGCTCAAGATGTTCAAACAATCATCAATTTACCCTTTCCAAAAGCATTGGCCATTGGCATTTGAAAACCCATGGGAGACTAAGTTTAAAAGCATTAGTGGGTTACTTTTAAAAATGCCAAAAAATGTTCATTTGGACATCAAATGGTTACATCACCAAGCATCTTAAATGTTCATGATGTAAAGGGCTACATGGTGGGATTGCAGGTTTCTTCATAGCCTTTACATTTCAAAGACTTCAAGTTCTTGAAATAAGCCATGAAAAAATAATTTTCTGAGTCTGAAACAAAGTTGAAAGGTCAATGGTACACATGGAAGAAAGAGTGATGGGACAAGTGGCATGGACCAAAGGTATCAAATGGACATGTGTAGGCATTTCAACACTCTTCAATCCATTTGAGTTCCGCAGACTTCAAGTCCATGAAATGAACCAAATTTCATAAGGCTTTAGGTCTAGACTGCGAAACCACAAAAATAACGTGGCAACATTATTTATAAATCTAAATGTTTCTAAGTAAGCCTGAGTAAGTTTGAAGTTGTGATGCGAAGGAGCAGCCCCAAACCAATTAAAATAAAGCACGAAGGCAAGAAGGTCAAAAAAACCCAAGAAGTGTGGAGCTTTCTCATTGATATATACTTCACACTTTGACAAGACTGGCATTGTCATTATCATGGATCTTTTTTATTGGTTTATGCTTCAAATTTTGACAAGGATGATAATGAAGAATAATGTGGAACTTTCTCATTGGATCATGTTTCACAAAAATCAGTTAGGGTCATCTAAAATTCTAAATTACGAAGAGCATGTAGCTTTCCCATTGGCTCACGTTTCATAAGGATTAGTCAAGGTTGTCAGTAATTTAAAACTATAAAGGAGCATGGATATTTTTCATTGGCTTATGTTTCAAGGTGGCTAGTATAAATAAAATAAAATCCTAACATTGTGAAAAAGCATGGAGCTTTTTCATTGGTTCACATTTTACGAAGAGAAATTGAGAGAACAATCTAAGAAGGTGAAGATTTGTGGAATTTTCTTATTGGATCGCATAGAAAAATAAAATGAAAGTAATGCGCACGTGGAAAAAAGCTAAAGCCAATCAAGAGCTATCATGTGTTGCTCTCCTGATCATCTCAATAACCAAAAATTCAAACAACCATAACTTTTGTTCCAAAGCTCCAAATCAAGAAAAATTGGTCTCTTTAGAAAGATCTCATCAATATCTTCAAGTTGGCATCATATAATTAAAGAATTGATGCTATTTTTTAGGAGAAAATGAGAAAATAAAAAGACATAGGAACACTTGGCAGTATCAACTAACTATTTTTGCGTATGTGGCAGTGAAGACATGAATTGATCTGAAAATGCTAACTGAAAAATACGATCTTTTCAGTTAGACAAATTACTTTCCCAAGTTGATCAAAGATATTTCTGTTAGAATGAGGGGGAAAATTTACTTTCTATTTTGGGGGAAAAATCAAATTGTAAGAACTCCATAAATTGTTATAAATGTGGGGGCTTGTCCTCATATCTAGAGGAGCCAGTTTTTTTGTTCTCCAAAATGGGGGTTAGTTTTTTCTACTTCTGGAAAAGGTCGATAGATTCAAATGTGAAATACTACATGTTTCCTTTGTGAAATTCATATAAATATTAGTTTCCAAAAAAATTGTGTCAAGGTGGTTGGAATGTAAATCCATTCAAAAAATTGAGATCATTCTCTTGATGTTACCTTGTTTAAGAAATTGAATATCTAAATGAATTATGTTTGCTTGAGTTTAAATTCTACATTGTGGGTGTATTTAGAACTATCAATTGAAGAGTTATATTTTCTTCTATAGTCTTGTGTTTATTATTTCTCTTTTTCATACACTAGATCTTTCCTTAATGGTTGTTCTTTGGTCATTAGTTTGATGTTTTACTGTAAGCATTTACTCTACAATATTGGACATAATTCTAAAATCCTTACTATAACCATTTTGTACTGATAGATTTTTGTTGACCTTTGAGTGTATCTTGGGTGTACGAGGGATGAAGAAATAAATATTTTATTAGAATTCTTACACGAGCCTTTGTGTTCAGTATTTTAGAGATCTAGCTGGAACTTTGCATCTATTGGCTATCAATGAATGCAAATATTTCTTTGTAGGAACTATCACTAGTTAATCCAGTTTTCTATGCTTTCCCAAATTATAGATTACTCTAAGTGTTAAATGTTATGTTGTAAAAGAATCTGTCTTCTTATAACCCCCCATTTAAAAACTACACAAGTGATTGTACCCCATATTAACTTCCATTCATTGTTGTTGTTGTTATGTCTTTAAATATCATATAAACTACCTCCTTAGCTATAATTCTACCATCTAGAGAATGCAAGAGTAATCTAATTCTACTGTCTATAGTAACTCCTGTCTGGTGTAACAAGCATATCCAATATATTTTGTGACAACTCGTGAGAGTAAGTGTTGTAGTCATGGCCATGTTTATCCCAGATTGATCCATCACTTAAGCATAACAAGAGGAACACAGAATTCATCTACCCCTCTATATTTAGGTTATACCTTGGGTTCTCTCACCCTGGTTCAAGACATGATGAAAAGCAACAGGAAAAGGCCATCTCCTTTGCATGTGCCCTTGAATCATCCCAAGGATTTATCCTAAGGAATGTTTTAGGACCCTCCCCGACTATACAAGGACATATCACCCGGTCTACCACCATTTCCAAGAAATTTCCCCTTCCTTAGAGAGAATTTTTGTCAATCCAATAAGGGGTGTAAATTTGAGGACCAACAGGTAGATGGAAAGTTTTTCAAGTCACCTTTATGGGGTCTTTATGAGCCCTGAATGGCTTAAAACTCTAAAATAAGTACACTTACCCCATGGGTAGGTGTAAGGATGAGTTTTGGGAGTGTGGGAAAAGGTTTACTTGTCTCACACTTCACTCAAAATGGCCCCAAAGAGAAATATGAAATTTACCAAAAATGGAAATTTTCAACCACCCTAATAAAGGTAAGAATCAACCAAAAACGGAAATAATTTACCCCGCATAAACAAATACTAAAATATACTTCAAAAGAGATTATTTAAACAACTAGAATTTGGTTAATGGTCATGAAAGGATCAATCAAGAAGCAAAGATAACCAAAATAAATAAATCAAGAACTTGTCACCTTACACATAATCCCAACCCTAAAATATCTAGATCTGGGTGACTTGTGTTGGCTAAGGAGCTTCGCGAAAGTTAGTCCCCCTCCAGCCTATTTAATTTTTTTAGTATATATATATGTTCTTTATATGTACCCTTCAGGCACCTGTTCATCATATCCACACTCAATGCACACGTCATATCCACTCAAGTAGATTAACCAAATCACTACTATTAAATTAAGAATAAAAAAATACTAATCACACATACATTTTATTTTTCATTATAATTTAAAATATTCTCAAATGTAACCATCATCATCATCATCATACTAGTCAGAATATATGCAAATCACAATCCTGCAACATCATCCATGTAAATATATTAAAAAAAACAATACATCAACATGTCATGCCATAATCATGCTAGTCAGATCATAAGGTTGACATCCTGTGCCAAATCAATGTGACAAAAGAAAGAAACATAGTCTATGCAAACTGTGAGTCCAAGAACATTGTGCCGATACTATATATATAATGATTCATATTATGTAACTATAACGAAAGAAAAAATATATCTAAATAACATCTGAGGAAAGTGGGCACTGTTATCCAAAGTTCACCCCCCTAGGGTAAATTTCGATAACATGCATCAGAGTTTTCAGTTCCAAGCAAGTAGGTCGATTCAGGAAAAAATCGTGAAATTGGCTAAGTCCTACTCCAGGCCGCCT
Source organism: Taxus chinensis (assembly GCA_019776745.2). Taxonomy (NCBI): domain Eukaryota; kingdom Viridiplantae; phylum Streptophyta; class Pinopsida; order Cupressales; family Taxaceae; genus Taxus; species Taxus chinensis. The sequence goes on from CM034154.1 coordinate 515,333,353, forward strand.
TTGGGACAGTTGGGACATCAAGGTGCGGATCGGCCGAAAAGCCTCCAGGCAGCCCGCGAAGCAAAGGGACATCTGGGACAAATGGACGTGAAGGACGCGAACCGGTCGGTTTGGCTGAAATGAGAAACTGTAGCATAGGGACAATCGGGCCGTCGGGACGCGCGGGACGCGGAAAGCCGGTTCGGCCGAAGGAGAAGAAAATTGACTAACTGCTCGGGACATTTGGGCCTTGAGGACGCGAACCGCCGGTTCGGCCGAAAAGGAGAACTTTCGCACTAAGTAGTCGGGACATCTGGGCCGCGAGGACGCGAAGGACGTGAAAAGGCGAAGCGGCCGAGAGCAAAGGAAGCCCATTTCAGGCGGTTCGGAAGAATTTGTCCCAGACAGTCTGGGATAGTTGGAACAAATGTACGTGAAGGACGTGAACCAGCCGGTTCAGCCGAAACGAGGAACTTTAGCACTGGGACAGTTGGGACAAATGGATGCGTGGGACGCGGATAGCTGAGAAACCAGAGGGCCAATCAGATCATGACACGTGTCACCGGCAGATGAGGGACAAGGAAGCCCATTTCAGGCGGTTTAGGAGTTTTTGTCCCAAATAGTTTGGGACATCCGGGACAGAAAGATGCGAAGGGCGCGAAGAGCCGGCAGACCCGCGGACCAACCAAATCATGACACGTGTCACAAGGAGAAAAGTCCAAAAGGTCAGAGGGCGAGGTTTCAAGCACTGACCCGAGCCAATAAAAAGAGGACACATGTCCAATGAAGTAGGGAAGGAGAGAGAATCACACGACTAATCAATGCATGCCACGTGTCATCCAGGTGGCAGAGCGCGGGAAGAAATTTAAAAATCCATTTTCGCCTATTTTGTGCCCTAGATCTTCAGATCGACATATCTTTCGATTCAGAGCTCAGATTTGCATGTTCTTTATATCAACGGAAAGCTCATGAAATTCTCTACATGATTTCGGGGTTAATCTTGAATTTTGGTGCAGTCTGGAGAGAGAAAATCAAGAAACAGCTCTGACGCGTGTTCATGGCCAGAAGTGACATTTCAGCGACCAGATTTAATGCAGAATGGGTCGCATTCTCCTGTAATCCAGTCAAAATGATAGGGTATGGGTTTGTAAGGTCCCCCATGCCATTTTAATGCATCTGCAGTCAAGGAGGGATGGGTTCCCATGTTTCTGTATGTTTTCTGTCCCCTGGGCTCGACCCATGCAATGTAAAAAGCCAGATTTGGCTCATTTCTAAAAGGGGGGAACATTTCTTTGGATAGCAAGCTTCTTCTTTCACCTATAACAAGTGATTTTGGCAAGTATCAGACCTCTTCTAAAATTGTAACAGGTTTTCTACCTTTTTGATGTTGTAATACAAGGGTTTTGACAGTGGAAATGACAATACAGGCTCTGTGATCAGTTTTCAGTCCTCTGTTTGTGCTGCTTGTTTCATTTCAGACCTCTGATTACATCTTATCAGCTTGTGCATGATGTTTTATGTTGCATTTTATGATCTGTGTCTATCTGCAGAACAAGAAGTGTTCACCACTCCTCCTTTGGTGTATCACCTGTTAGTTTAGTTTCATTTTTGCACTTTCTATCTCTGTCTCCTTGGATTTTAGAGTAGGATTAGGTTTCGAACCTCTGTAGTTTTACAAAATATAGATCTAAATCAGAGGAGTTTGAGGAACCAGCCTCTAATCTGGAGATTCCTCTCTCAGTTTTCACAAGTCCCCACACTTGGAGAGAGGTTTCCATGTTGTGCAATCACACTGGATGCTAGAGTGATCAACCTAGAAGCCTGATCTGCATCCAGGGGTGCTGTGAGTCTGCAACAACAGTTTTGGCACGCCCGGTGGGACATAGAGGTCTCATTTTTATTGTAGCAGAGTTGATGTGCATCTGCTGCAATTTTCTTGCTTAAAAGAGCTATTATTTGCATATCTGGTGACTCCGAAGGGAAGAATTGATTGGTTCCAAGTGCAGGCCTGAAAACTCATGAGAAGAATCACCACAAGGTCAAGAGTTGGAGAAGAAGAAGTGTTGTTTGAATACCTGCAATTATCTCCAAGAAGAAGGCAAAGAGGAAGAAGGATTCAAAGGTCTCCATCTCCACCAAACAGAACTCTCTCAACTCCTCCACCTGACAGGCCTTTCATTCAGTCAACAAGGGTTTTAAGACCAATCAGAATGGCTCAGAACAACCCCTACGTCAACTTCACAGGCAGCAGCCCACTTGCTCTCAATGCACAACATCCAGTTCCTATTGCAGCCTTGAAGAACATTCCGTACTTCACTGGAGAAAATCAGACTACTCCAGGTGATCATGTTAAAGATATTGCTAACCTTTGTGCAATCCATGAAATCAATGAAATGCAAGTGGCTGTCAAGTTACTGGCATCTTCCTTCAAGGGTAAAGCATTACAATGGTTTAGGAGCCTTGGAGCTGGTTCTATCACAAACTGGAATCAGCTGTGTATTGCACTTCACGAGCAATTTGGAGAGAAGGGAGACAACTTGTCTCTTTTGGAGCAGCTGACAACTATCAAGAGAGCCCCCAACGAGCAGCTGACTGACTTCAACTTCAGATTTCAAAGGTCTTGGGATAGGATTCCAGTGGCAGTCAGGCCAACAGCAGAAGGTGCTTTTCTATATTACCTTAAAGCTTTGAATTCTGATATTTCTATGTTAATTCAATCTATGGGAGGCACAACCTTACCTGCTGCTTATAGCATTGCCATTAGAGCCGAAAACTGTCTTATTCAAGCTGGTAAACTGGCTCCTAGGCCTCCCATGCCCTTGTATCCAAACTTAGAAAATCCAAGCACTAGTCAAGCACCCACTTTGGCTCCTGTTCCCACCCCTAGAAATCAAAGTTCAAGTGAAACTTCTACTTCATCCTCTAGTACTTCAAATGAACTCCAAGAGGTCATGAAACAGTTGCAAAATTTGGGAAATGAGCTGGTTACTATCAAAAGACAGCAAGCTCAAAGTGCTAGACCGTATCAGCCTCAAGCACAGTACCAGGCTAGGCCCCCATACCAACAAAATAGGTCACCAAATCAGGCTGCAAATCAAAATCAAAGCCAAGTAAGGCCTCCCGCTAATAGACCATTTCAGCCCTATAACCCCAATGTTGTATCTGCTTCTAAAGCATTAGTGCCAGTCCAAAATAACATGGCCCAAGAATATGATTGGTGTTTCCCTGTGTAGTCAGCCACATAACCAATCAATGTGCTTTAACGGTGCATTAAATCAAGCTCTGATGGTGCAAACCATTGGTGGGTCGCAAGAGTCCAGCCATGAAGGAGATCAGCAGCAAGAAGCACCTCAGCAAGGAACATCTCCGAATGAAACTACTCTTGTCAATTGGCAGGCTGAAGATTTCTGTGGTATGAATCAAATACCCTCTCAAGGTGTTGCAGCCAACACAAGGTCAAAAAGGAGAAATTTGGGTGATGAACAGCCATTGGCCCCAAGTAGTTCACGACCTTCTGTCACTCCACAAGGTGTTGGCAAACAAAATGCAGTTCCAAACATGCAAGGAGCACCCAAACCAGCCCCTAAACCAACTCAGATGCCAGTTGTTGCTGCCCATGTGCAAGGAACGAATGTACAAGCTAGGGGACAACATAGGGATACTTCATCCCCATTCAACATCATTGATCAGATAAAGAAGACAAATGTAAACATATCAATGTAGGAATCACTATCCATCCCAGTATAAAGAGATTTTCTACAAGCTGCCATGAAGGACTGGTCAACTTCAAATCAACAGGTCAAATGCAAGAGAAGGTACTCACAAATGCTGCCCAGCCTGAAGGAAATCATGGAGGACAACAAGGTAAAGTTTTGAAGCCCCCTCCATTCTATGTTTCATTGATCATAGGAGATAAGTTGGTACATAATTGCATGATTGACTCTGGGGCAAGTAGTTCAGTAATGCCCAAGCAAATAGCTGATCAGCTAGGGCTTCAATATGAAGTCATCTCCAAGGGTGTAGTGCAATTAGATGGGACAGCAGTGAAAACGGTTGGAGTAATCAAAGGTTTGAGCCTCACACTACACGCATGTCCCAACGTAATAGTGTTACAAGATGTGTCAGTCATAGACCTGCCACCACTCTTTGCCCTATGTTTGTCAAGGGATTTCACTGCCAAAATTGGAGGCTATCTTATCTGTTGATTGGTCACACATGTTGTTCAGAACAAGATATGGAACTAAGGCCACAATCAGATCCGAACCTATTGCAAACTTTCATATTGAGCCTTACACTCCAAGCCAAATCAATGCCAATTGTTCAGCATTTGATCAAGAAGATTATCCAAGCACTGATGAAGCTGACACCAAGGTTGGAAGCATCCCAGATTTGACTCTTGATGAATGGGCAAGCAAAGTGCATGCTTTTGATCCTTATCAAGAAATAGAAGAATCTGAGCTAGGGGTTTATTGTTTACATGAAGAGGATCAACCTCTCCCCAGCATCACCAAGCCAGATCATAAGGACAAGAATGAAGTATGGCAGCTGTTCTTTGATGGATCAAGGAGTAGACAAGGTGCAGGAGGAGGAGCTATGCTCATTTCACCGCAAGGTATAAGGTATTACTCAGCCTTTCGTTTCCAGTTTTCCTGTTCAAACAACACAACTGAGTATGAAGCCTTAATTCATGGACTGCACTGGGCAATGAAGAAAGGCATCAGGAATTTACAGGTATTTGGTGATAGTGAGCTGATCGTAAACCAAGTCAAAGGAAAAAATGCTCCCAAAAATGATCTGCTTAAGTGCTACAAAAATCGGGTATGGGATCTTATTGAAGATTTTGAAGCTTTTAGCATCAATTCCATCCCAAGAAAAAAGAATGAAGCCGCTGACAGACTTGCAGCAATTGGGGCTGCGTTTGATGTTGTAGAGAGTATCAAAAGTGAGAAATCTCAGCCTCATATCAAATTGGTTGTGAGACCAGCTGTTCCAGATAACAACACAAGTTGGCAAGTCTTCGAGAATGATCAGCAAATTGTTAATTTCCTACAAGAAGAAGCTGAGTTCTCCGCCAGAAATCAAGACAAGCTGGAGCAGCAATATGGTGATCAGGTAGTACAGCTGAGAACTAACAAATTACCAAAAGGCCTCATAACCTTGGAGTCAATCTTCAACCCGAATGATCAGTTCCGGAAGGAGAAAGCAAACATTCAAGTGAAGGGTGAAGATTCAGAGCCTATTTTAGTGGAAGAAGGCAAAACATTGCAGATTGGCAAAGTAAGTACCTCACAAGAGAAATCTGATTTTGTTCAGCTTTGTCAAGAGTTCCCAGATATCTTTGCTTGGACTTACAAAGATCTAAGAGGTTTCAACCCAAAGCTGGCACAACATACTATTGAGCTGGATCCGAAATCCAAGCCTGTTAGGCAAAAGCAAAGGCCAGTGAATCCCCATATTGAACCTCTCATGAGAAAAGAGTTAAGCAAGCTTATTGAGGCCAGTATCATCTTCCCCATCAAACACTCAAGTTGGGTTGCAAACTTGGTGCCAGTGAGAAAAAGAAATGGAGAAATCAGACTGTGTGTTGACTTCAGAGACTTGAACAGAGCCTCCCTCAAGGACCATTACCCACTCCCTTCCATGGAGCAAATATTGCAAGTTGTAGCTGGTTCAGAAAGGTTCTCACTACTTGATGGATACTCAGGCTATAATCAGATAATGGTGAAGGAAGAAGATCAATTCAAGATGGCTTTCACCACCAAATGGGGCACCTATGCCTACAAGAAGATGCCATTTGGCCTATCAAATGCCGGAGCAACATTTCAGCGAGCTATGGATATGGCATTCAAAGGCTTAATCAACAATATAGTGCTGGTATACCTAGATGATATCACTGTCTTCTCAAAGAATGCAGCAGACCATCTCTTTCACCTCAGACAAGTGTTTCAGAGGTGTAGAAGGTTCGGAGTGTCGTTGAATCCAAAGAAGTGTATATTCTTGGCACACGAGGGCAAATTGTTGGGCCACATTGTCTCTAGGGAAGGGCTAACAATTGATCCTGAAAGGGTTGAAGCCATCCGAACGCTCCCATTGCCACACCACAAGAAATCTCTTCAAAGCTTCTTAGGAAGGATAAACTTTGTCCGCAGATTTGTGCCTAATTTTGCCACTCTTGTGAAGCCTCTAACAATGATGTTGAAGAAGAGTCTGGCATTCAAATGGACAGCAGAAGGCAAAGAGAGTTTTGAAAGCATCAAGCATGCAATATCACAAGCTCCAACTCTTATCAACCCAGACTTTTCAAAGGACTTCATGTTGTATGCGTTTGGAGGATCAGACACAATCTCAGCTATCTTAACACAGCTGAATAGAGAAGGTTCAGAACAGCCCATAGCATTCTTCAGCCAAACCTTGGAAGATTACGAAATAAAGTATTCTTTCATCGAAAAGCATGTCCTTGCTGTCATCAGGAGCTTGAAGAAGTTCAGACATTTGGTCTCAAACAATAAGATTCAACTGCTGGTCTCACATGCTGGGGTTAAGGACTTCCTCCTCAACAAGGATTTGAATGAGAAAAGGGCAGGTTGGATCACCTGTGTCATGGAGTATGACATTGAGATCAAGATCACCAAGCTGGTAAGAGGGAAAGGATTGTGTGAGCAGCTGGTTTTGGGGAAGCAAAAAGAAGTATGCAACGAAGAAGAGGCTGTTTTGATAGTCCAGGACAGTCATGAGCCAAGTGGCAAATCAAGAAGAAGACAATGCTTCCCCGACTCCTTGCTGGACCCAAGGTATTATGCACTTCCTAGGCATAGGCCTATGCCCTCCAGAGATGAACAAGACCCAAAGGAGACACTTCAGATTACAGGCTGTCCTGTATGCCATTGTTGATGGAGTATTGTTCAAGAAGGATGTGAATGGAGTGCTGCTGAGATGTATTAGCACAGGTCAGATTCAAAGGGTATTAGAAGAGTTTCATGATGGACCAGCTGGTGGCCATTTTGCACCAAGAGTGACAGCTCTAAAAATCATGAAGGCTGGTTATTATTGGCCTAAAATCTTCAGTGATTGCTATGCATGGATCAAGAGGTGTAAGAATTGTGCATTCTTCACAGGAAAAGAGAGAATTTGCTGCCCTTCCATTGCATCCAATCTCAGTTGACCAGCCATTCATGCAATGGGGTTTGGACTTCATTGGAGTCATTAATCCCAATTCAAGCCAAGGGCACAAATGGATTTTGACAGCCACAGACTACTTCACCAAATGGACAGAAGCAGTAGCACTCAAAGAGGCAGAATGAGTCTAGCATCTTAGACTTTTATGAGGGAATAACAACCAGATTTGGTGTACCTACTACAATAATCTCTGATAATGCATTGGCATTCATTGGATCTAGGGTGACTGAGTGGGCTGTCAAGAACGGTATTTACCTAAGCACTTCATCAAACTATTACCCTCAGGGCAATGGCCAGGCCGAGTCTACAAACAAGAACTTGTTGAGGATCATTAGGAGGACTCTTGATGAGAATCAGAGGTCTTGGCATACCAAGCTGAAATCAGCCTTATGGGCTGATAGGATAACTCCCAAAAGATCCACAGGTAACTCTCCATTTAGGCTTGTCTATGGAAGAGAGGCAATCTTGCCCATGTCACTTGAGTTGCCAACATTGGAACTCATGAAGCAGCTGGAGTTGCTTGAATTTGAGCCCATGGAGGTGAGGTATGCAGAGTTGATGGAGCTGCAAGAGATCAGAAATTAGGCATCCCAAGCAATGGAAAAGGATCAAGCTTTGATCAAGAAGACCTTCGATAGAAAGGCCAAGGATAGATCTTTTCAAGTTGGAGATCTAGTGTTGAAATGGGATGTGGATAGAGAAAAACCGGGAAGGCATTCAAAATTTGATGCCATTTGGAGTGGCCCATACATGGTCACAAAGTGCAAGAACAACAATGCTTTCCAATTGGCCTCACTGGAGGGTGAAGAACTGCAGATTCCAGTCAATGGAATCTATCTCAAGCGTTGCTTCTAGAGGGAAGTTCACTACCTCTGTAAATATTAGATTAGATTTTCTTTCCTCCAAGTGCTTGTGCACATTGTTTTGCTGTAGGTTAGTTTTGTTTTCCCTAAGTGCTTTGGCACAGCTTGCTATCCATGGAGATGTTTAGCAATCCTTGCTTTCATCAGGTGACATTCCATCTTCCTCCTTGCACATTCTGAGTCAGTTAGGGTTCTAAACAGAATATTTGATAACTCCATGCCCAATGGACTACTTCTGGCTACTGATCTTTTCACCTAGCAGGCAGGTGAGCCCGAAAAGTCGCCAAATTGTTATCCAAAGTTCCCCCCCAGGGTAAATTTCGATAACATGCATCAGAGTTTTCAGTTCCAAGCAAGTAGGTCGATTCAGGAAAAAATCGTGAAATTGGCTAAGTCCTACTCCAGGCCACCTTTGGGACAGTTGGGACATCAAGGCGCGGATCGGCCGAAAATCCTCCAGGTGGCCCGCGAAGCAAAGGGACATCCAGGACAAATGGACGCAAAGGACGCGAACCGGCCGGTTCGGCTGAAACAAGGAATTATAGCACAGGGACAATCGGGCCGTCAGGACGCACGAGACGTGGAAAGCTGGTTCATCCGAAGGAGAAGAAAATCGACTAACTGCTCAGGACATTTGGGCCTTGAGGACGCGAACCGCCCAATTCAGCTGAAAAGGAGAACTTTCACACTAAGTAGTCAGGACACTTGGGCTGCGAGGACACGAAGGATGCGAAAAGGTGAAGTGGCCGAGAGCAAAGGAAGCCCATTTCGTGCAGTTTGGAAGAATTTGTCCCAGACAGTCTGGGACAGTTGGAACAAATGTACACAAAGGACGCGAACTGGCCGGTTCGGCTGAAACGAGGAACTTCAGCACTGGGACAGTTGGGACAAATGGACACGTGGGACGCGGATAGCCGAGAAACCCGAGGGCCAATCAGATCATGACACGTGTCACCAGCAGATGAGGGACAAGGAAGCCCATTTTAGGTGGTTCAGGATTTTTTCTCCCAAACAGTTTGGGACATCCGGGACAGAAAGATGCGAAGGGCGCGAAGAGTCGGCAGATCCACGGACCAACCAAATCATGACACGTGTCACAAGGAGAAAAGTCCAAAAGGTCAGAGGGCGAGGTTTAAAGCACTGGCCCGAGCCAATAAAAAGAGGACACGTGTCCAATGAAGTAGGGAAGGAGAGAGAATCACGCGACCAATCAATGCATGCCACATGTCATCCAGGTGGCAGAGCGCGGGAAGAAATTTAAAAATCTGTTTTCGCCTATTTTGTGCCCTAGATCTTCAGATCGACATATCTTTCGATTCAGAGCTCAGATTTACACGTTCTTTATATCAACAGAAATCTCATGAAGTTCTCTACATGATTTCAGGGTTAATATTGAATTTTGGTGCAATTTGGAGAGAGAAAATCAAGAAACAACTCTGCCACGTGTTCATGGCCAAAAGTGACATTTCAGCGACCAGATTTAATGCAGAATGGGTCGCATTCTCCTGTAATCCAGTCAAAATGACAGGGTATGGGTTTGTAAGGTCCCCCATGCCATTTTAATGCATTTGTAGTCAAGGAGGGATGGGTTCCCATGCTTCTATATGTTTCCTGTCCCCTGGGCTCGACCCATGCAATGTAAAAGCCAGATTTGGCTCATTTCTAAAGGGGGAACATTTTTTTTGGATAACAAGCTTCTTCTTTCACCTGTAACAAGTGATTTTTGCAAGTATCAAACCTCTTCTAAAATTGTAACAGGTTTTCTACCTTTTTGATGTTGTAATACAAGGGTTTTGACAGTGGAAATGACAATACAGGCTCTGTGATCAGTTTTCAGTCCTCTGTTTGTGCTGCTTGTTTCATTTCAGACCTCTGATTACATCTTATCAGCTTGTGCATGATGTTTTATGTTGCATTTTATGATCTGTGTCTATCTGTAGAACAAGAAGTGTTCACCACTCCTCCTTTGGTGTATCACCTGTTAGTTTAGTTTCATTTTTACACTTTCTATCTCTGTCCCCTTGGATTTTAAAGTAGGATTAGGTTTCAAACCTCTGTAGTTTTGAAAAATATAGATCTAAATCAGAGGAGTTTGAGGAACCAGCCTCTAATCTGGAGATTCCTCTCTTAGTTTCACAAGTCCCCACACTTGGAGAGAGGTTTCCATGTTGTGCAATTACACTTGATGCTAGAGTGATCAACCTAGAAGCCTGATCTCCATCCAGGGGTGCTGTGAGTCTGCAACAACATGCACTATAGAAGCCTGTGAGTAGGAAACATGCACATCACACCAAAGAAATAACAGAGAGGAAAGAGTACATAAAACATAAGATTAGGGCAGATGATATCCATAAATAACATGATTTTATTGCTTAAATGATGCACAATTAGTCACAACAATGGTAGAGGGAAGAATACATTACATAGACTAAGTTTGAGGTCTGAAACTCATGCGAAGTCAGCCACCATTTTGGCATGGTGTTGTTATAATAAAGAGGGATCCTTTTTTACAATGTATGAGTTCTATACTTATATAAAATGGGAAGGAGAAGAGAGGAGAGAAGAGAGAGGAGCTAAAATGATGGATTCAACCACCCAAGACCAATCACTATTGATGCTTACAGGAAGGTGTGGGTGCCTGACACGGCTTCAATTACTCACCATCTAATTTTACAATTTGTAGAGAACAATACCAATACCTCATTAAATTTGGTCATTGAGCTACCTGAAATTGTGTCTTTAATACCCAAACTATTTTTGTCTTTTTATTCCACCTAACCTCCACTAACTATTGAATTTTATGATTCTAATGTGAAATTATCAATATAATATTTCTAACGAGATCTATCTTGCATGATTTGGAGTTCTAGATCAAAAGATATGGCCATTTTAAGTTTTGAAAATCAAGATGAATAGGAGAATGACACATGGTAGCTTATGATAGGAATCAGGTGGAGGCTTATTGACTACATGTGGTGAGTTCTTATTCAGTCATCCTTCACTACATAGGCTATCATGAGCCACACACCTTCGCAGTGTAAGAATGTTCTTAACCTCTCCTCACCACCATGAAACATAAGCCAATGAAAAAACTCCACGCTCCTTCACAGTTCACATGTCAGTATTCACATGTCATGGATCATGTCAGAATGTGAAATGAAATTTAATGAGAAGGATCCATGTGTCTTTGGAATTTGCTGTGTCAAACTGGATTTTCCTCGTCATAACTTGCTTCTTTTCTTCATAATTATCCAGTGGACTGTAAACGTTATGAAACTCAACTTATCCCAAAAACTTGAGGTACATGGAAGGAGTCACATAATGATGCCACATGTCCTTTATTTTCATACGTAGTTCCCAATGAAATAGCCTCTTTGCATCGCGACTTCTACTTGGTGGAATTTATCCTTGGTTCTGCGGAATTGAAAAACTCTGCCAAATGCTATACTTTCCAAGTCCACGTGACATTGTTTTTCTAATCCACTGAATCCCTAATCTTCTCATTTATTTTCTCCAAGGATTATGTCCTTATCCAATTTTCCAACCTTTCGTGGGCTTGACACCCATGGTGCTCTAACTTGCCTTCAACCCACGAGAGACTAATTTGGTGCTACAAAGGTCTCTACTCATTAGAATTCTGTCTAAGTCATGAACTGATGCTCCTTTGTTTCGCGGGTTAGAAGAACCCGTAGAACACTAAGTTCCTCTACTCTGTGGCTTCTAACTTAGTCTCATGTGGCTTTCTTATAAAAAAATGGCTAAGTCCATTTTTGATAAGTTATTCAAAATTACTGGGGGTGTAATTTTGGATAACAAGACCATAGGAGTAAAACCAATTTTAGAGCCAAGAAAAGAAGCCAACAAAGTTAGAGACAAAAAATAAGATAAACATCAGTTACCAAGTTTCTCAAGAATCTCCTTTCAATGTGTTAAATATATGAATGGTTGCATATGAGTAGATGGTTTAATGGATATCCTTGTGGCTTATAAATGATTGGTTCATTGTTCAAATCATGTTATTCCTTTAGATATTTTAAACTAGACAGAGTATCAAACAAATTTAAATAAATTTGAGCCATATATTTTTTAAACAATGGGTCTTAACACATTAGTTAGGAGAATGGGTTATGGGTTTGATAAGTCCTAAATTCAAATGTATCAACCCACATATATATATTTTTAGACTGTAAACTAAAAACTAGAGAACCAAACTATTATGAAATGGGATTTTATTGCTTAGTAAACAAGGTAAATTGTGTGGCCGAATGATTAACACTCTAGAATTAGAGGGAGGGGTCATGAGTTAAATGCCATCCTGATATCTTTTCGAACCATAAACGATTAAAAAGGGAAATTATTATTTTAAAAAAGTGATTATAAACTAATGTTTAAATTGGGTCTAGCTTAATAGGTAAACAAAATGATTAATTGGTTGGATAAATTAACTATGGTTTATAGAATTAAAAGGGACTTATTTTTAAGTTTTATATTGAACCAAAAAATGACAAGTGATAAAAAATGGAAACCGTGAGACATGAAAAATATATAATTGAGTGATTTACAAAGTTGTTAGCCATGAGATTATGACTATATTGACGATAAAGATGAAGAAAAGGATAAATAATGGTTGCGAGTTATATACCTAGGGAGGTAGGTAGAAGATGAAAACTCTTATTGTGCATTATGATACAATCATAATATTAAACATGATCCCTATCAAACAAGATATGACATGATTAAATGCAACTATGTGGATCACGAAATACTATGCTTGTTGATGATATGAGAGAGATTGATTATATATTTATTGTTTTTGTTATAAAACTTAAATTAATTATTATTGCACCTTGGAACACACATAACAAACATCATGTATATGAAACTATTAAAATCCTTTTTAGTCCCCTCATATATGATGACATATTGGGATTAGGTGTCTTGCAATAATGACCTCCTTAGATGGTATGTGACATCTATGAAGGTTACAATTTTTTGCGTCCTATTCATGGTTTTTTTTGTATTATTTGGGGTTAATAAACTAAGATTAGGATCCTTATAAATTTAATGTAAATTGGTGGTGTAGGGAATTCACAAGTTTTTGTGTTGTTTATGTTCTAGTTTTAGTTTCCCCAAGTTGTTAACATAGAGATAGATATTTCTTGTTGTGAATTACCAATGGGGAAATGGGTATGTTTTGAGAAATGTGTTATTGGAATAGGGAGAGAAATATACATGGGTTAGATAACCTAGGTACATTAGGTCACATATGATAAGTTCTTAGGGGGTATGGGAGGGATCAGATAGATCTGATTCCTACCTTGATGATTATTTATTTATAATTATTTCATGTTTTAACATGTTGTCAGATTTCAATAGGGGGTGCCTTATGTTATCCTAATTATTTTGGCCAAAATAATAATCATCCATTATATAATTTTTTAATCTTCCTACCCTATCCTAAGTCTACCGATACTTGGGTGACTATACTACACACAATATTCTCTCTTACCTTATTTATTTTCCACTTCTTCCTTCTCACGAAGGGTAGATCCATTTTTAGGTTATGTGAGGTGCATGGGGATCCACAAGCCTCATGGTTAGAGGTAAAGTGCTATGATGATAATATTTATCTCACAAAAATGTTTGACAACAAGATGGATCTATAATGATAAGTAACAATTATGTCATAATGAAAATGTGATGTATTTTGTATATGTTGATATCTATTGATTATATAAAAGGAATTGTAAACATTATAGACAAAAGTTAAGAACTATGACATGTCAAAAATATGTAAAAGATCCTATGTATTTCAGATGAATCTTATACTTGATATGTCAAATTATGTAGAGATGCACAATAGTGGATAAATGGTAAAACATACATACATACATACATACATACATATATATTGATTAGAGGTAAAAAAGGGTTGAGGGGACCCTACCCTGAACACAGTCACCTCTCCATGAGAGTAGATAAATACATTACCACACCATCAAAAAACCTATAATATAATTGTTCATAAAAATATGAACTCCCCCAGGAGCTAAAGTAGTGAAACAACAACAAAAAAAACACAGTGGAACTAACAATAGTGAAGAAACTAACAACCAAAAAGCTACAGATATTGTAATTAAAACAAAACACCCCTCCCTAGATCATTTATAGGATTTTTCAAGACCCGCCAGTACCTTAGCCCATTCCTTAGCCAAAGCATCTATGTTACAAGCTAAAGATGCCAAGTCGAAACCATTAGGAGTCACCTTTATTTTCCTGCCCTGATTATCCAAAACACTATAGGCATTAGTGAGCTGAGCCAGAATCTGGAGATGTTACAGAGTAGATTTCACCATGAATACACTCCACTCCATGTAGCTATGGAGAATGGCATGAACATGGTCCAAATCGTTGGTTATGAAACCATAGTTGGATTTTAAAACCTCAATCTATCTGCCATGCCCATTGCTGACTGCTTCCTCAACCTGTGCTTTCATCTTATGCCATTCGTTGAATAAAAACTGCACCGAGATCTTGGTGAGAAACATATCTCCCTTAAGTTCCTCAATATCTACTGCCATCTTAGCCAAATGGTTCTCCACTTTTAGAGGTCTAATGTGTCCCATAGCCTCGAATTTCTGTTCCAATTACACATTTATAAGAGTTAGAAGGTCTTGTTTACTAGACTCCCCCTTGGTGTTTAAAGGGACACTAGGACTATGTTTATATTTAATTTCCCTAATATTACTAGCCACCACAATCTCAACCTCATCTTTATCCTATTCTGAGTCACCTTCCTGAGAGTCAGAATCTTCACTCCAGTCTTCTTCCTCCGAGTTTGAGTCAAATCCATCCACATAAGCTTCCAGAGCTTTAGTTAGGGAGCCAATCTTGTCAATATCTAGGGAAAATCTTTTAACAAGGGCAAGAATAAAGCCTTAATGGAGCAGGAAAGAGACCCTTTTGGGTTTGAACTGAGAGATAGAGGCACATAGGGAATGATAAAGAAATTAGGGGAAGCTAAAATCCTAGCCACGTCTGAAATGATTAAGCATAGGTAAGTGGTAGGCGTAAATACATTTGTGGCAGCCCTTAAGAGTGAGAAATTGGATAAGGGTGAGAGCCACCTCATCATATGGATTAGGTAAAGATAGACAAAGATTAAAAAAATGGGAAGTGAGATTTTCATTACCTTTGAGAAATAAGTTTAGCTCTTCGGAGGCTTCTTTTTTAGGTTTATAGACCTCCCTCCTGACAACAAGAATACCCATCACTTTGGCGACCAAATCCACATTAATATCCATGTTAATCCCCTTCATTTCAACCACCACACCTTTTTTAGTAGTCTTCCAGGCACTAGTGAAATCTTTGCTAAGATTTTCAAAATGACCTATGAAATTTTTTAGGAAGGGCGTAAAACCCTTGCTATCAAACAGAGCCATGGCTTCAGGCGTCACCCCTTCTAGATCAACAGGTTTAGTTCTAATCAGATCACCAACCATTTTCCTGTACAAAAAACCATTCATGAAAAATCCCAAATTCTAGGTAGCCATAAAATTACATGTAGGCCCAAAAATGAAATTTCTCCAGGCACGGGAAGCAACAAAAGCTTTCTAGACACATGAGCAGATCCCCTCCCCAATCTTCACATTATTTAGAAATAAATGCTCACTATTCCTACAACAAATGACCATGATGAATTTGACACAGCAAGAGATGACATTATTTTGTGACGTGTCCATTTATGTCATTATGTAAGTGTGCTCACACCTTGGGATCAAGAGCTTCCACTTCATTGATAAGTGCCAGCTCATCACAATTAACCCCTATAGGAGCAAAAAAATCTACCACAAAGTTAGCCTCCTTATACACATGCTCGAAGGTAATAAATTCAAATAAATTTGACATTTCCTTAATACTCTTAGTAGATTAATGAATGGAAATAGAGATGGAACCTTTCCTAGTTATGTTGTTAATTATGTTTATAGTGTCTCCTTTCACCTCCAGATTGGAAAAATTGTGTTGGAGAGCTATAGAAACCCCCCAAAAAAACCTTGTTGCTTAGGAAACATGGTTTTTTTGAGTGACCAAGTTGTGATGGTACCCAAGAATAAATATTCCTTCAGAATCATGGAAAAACAAACCATAGCTAGCTCTACTAGGGTTTCTTTTGGACGCACCATCAGAGTTCAACTTAAAACACTCGTTGCAAGGTTTCACCCATCCTTTGAGTCTAGGTTAAGATAAGGGGTACTAGTAGGTGTGGATCCCAAACCCCACTTTAAGGAGAATATGGATTCATTCTGAATGATAGACTTCTTTTGAGGGTTCAGATTAGAGAAATTAGCCAGAATGGTATTAACACAATGGGCTCCAACTTTCTTGGAAGACTCTTTCTTGCCTTTGAAGATTCTTCTATTTCTCTCCTTCCATATCTCCCAAGCTAAGTGCATAATAGAAAAGGTCCACAAATATTTTGACCCTTGGCTCTTAAAATGATTAGACCATTGGGACCACAACAATTTTATGGAATTAGGGAAAACCCAATTGACTTCAAAAATACTGAGAATGGTCTTCCTAACTGAAACCAGAAAGGGGCAGCTAAGAAAAAGGTGTGAGGAGTCTTCACACTCAGATTCACACAACACACACATGTTTACCATATGGAAATTTCTCTTGTTTAGGTTGTTGACAGTTAGAATCTTATCATGGATAACCAGCTGTCATAACATATTAATCTTGGGGATTAACTCTTTGACCCAAACACTTCCCTAATTGAATTTTTCCGTTTCCCCCACCTCAAAAAAGGAGTTGTAGGAACTTCTAACTGAGAAGCCTCCACTGTCCTCCTTAGACCAGTAAATACTATCCTTTTCTAAGCTCTCCTTATTAACAATAATGCCTCTTAATTTTTGTTAATAGAAGAAATCTCAATGTTGTTAGAATAATCCAGATCAATGGTTTTCCATTTTTCGAGGGGTTCATCGAAGTTGAAAAAACATTTGAGATTGGTCCCATATTTGGTCATAGAATCTCTATAAACCGTGGGGTGAATGATCTTAAGAGGGATGTATCCTAACCATTTGTCCTTCCAAAAGTTGATTGTTCATCCATTACCAACCATCCATTTGTTACCCTCAGAGACTACATGTTTAGCCCAATTTATAGATTTACAGAAACAATACGAACCATTAGAATCTAACCTAGAATTTACCATTAATAACCTAGGCATGCTGGCACATCACTTAGCCTAGACTGAGCACTCACCCGAAGCGCACAAAGGTACCAAGCCCCTCTTTAGGGTTGTTGTTGCAGGATGTTAGCATGATGAAGACTTAATGCATTCAAATCCATAATTAATACAAGATTATTTAGAGCATGTCCAGATCTAAATCTAAAGAGTAATAGATTTAAATAATAACCATAATGAAGTCAATCATGCAAGAACCAGTTATACTCATGATTAATACCTTGATTCAGCCAATACACTCCATTATATTAAACACAATAAATACACAGAAGCTTATTACAATAAGTAATACCATAAGCTCATGCACACATCAGATCTGACAACATAACCTCACAATAATTCATATCCAGTTCTCACATAGTCCTCATACTCTACGTAGATCACTACATATTTATAAGGGTTGAGACTTTCCCTTCACCACTTGCATAATTCCTAAAATAGGTCGCATGCTACAAATAGCCATACACCTTTACAATAATAGCCACACATGTAAGTGTGCTAACAATAGACCTCTTCTGGTTAACTGGCAGTAACAATTCTATTATTAACCCAAACCCATGCAAAGTGCTTAGTAGCCACTCTTCCAATAATAGCCCATGTGTGTCACGTAAGTATTTATTTTGTTTGTGTGCTCTGCACACTATCTCCAAAAATATCCTATATATGTGAGAACGACTAAGTCCTGAATCTGCCCTTGTATTTTGCATGTGTGTCCTTCCCTATCCTTATGCACCTTTTACTGTGCTTTACTCCCACGCGTGAATATTTAGTGTGCCCTCTCCTTCGTATCATACTCTTGTCTGCTCAACATTACCCCACACTAAACTGCATTAATGCCCCAAAAATAGATTCTCTTTGAATAATAATGAATAAAGAATGGAAATAAATGAAAGAATTTCTGCATAAAGAATGAGCTCTCACTGTGCAACATCCTTTGTCTTAACCGGAAGAATTAATTCCAAATATTATTCTTTTATCTCCACTTCTAAGGTCTGCCATTCAGTTAGCGTGACTTCTATTTTCTCTGGAATGTCTATTGCAATAGACTCCAACTCATATTGGGAAATTTCTCCCTTCTCATTTTGTAACACCATAACAATGTTGGACATAACAGAAATTCTTCCTTCTAATAGATCCATCTTTTGCGCTATACATTTTCCAATCTCATCCAACTTTTCCTTATGGGGGTCCTGTGCTACTACTAGGGCCTCACAATTTTTCTTGATTAGCTCCAATATTTCAGTGCATCCCAAGGTCTCATCCTTCATTTCCTTCAGGACTTCATTGTCTTCTACTATTGTCCTGATCCTTATTACTACCTCTGGAGCTGCACATATGTTCAGTGCCTGGTCTGCTTTCTTCAGCTCCTCCTGCAAGGTTTGAAGCAATGCCTTGTATGATGAAATATTTCACACTACTGAATAATTTTCCCTCTCTACTTCTTGCTCAGGGTCCTTTGGTGATGGCATCCAAATTGGTCCATCCTCAAGCACCAGATCAACTAAGGTACACACATAGTGCATAGCCGAAGGGAAATCTTTTTGGGTACCTTGGACTCCAAGTGTAGTCTTCATTTCAGGACATGATCGCCAACCTCCTCTGCCATACTGATAAGAACCCCACTCTTATTTTTCTCCAGGTCCTTCTCTCCTTTCAAACATGTGATCTCTGAATCTTTGGACTTGTTATCTTCCCTTAGCACTTTAATATCTTCTCTTAGGGCTTGAATGGTGGCAGCTTTATCCATATTCCTACGCACCACCTCTATAGACACCTTCACTAGGGCATTACTCACCTGTTCATAATACATAACCATGGGTTTGATGGTTATATGTTTGTTATGTGGTGCCTTTCTCATTCTCCTTGATACACAGGACTCTTCACACACATCAAAATCAGGCTCATCCATGTGAGTTTGCATGGACCATGACAATTGTTTCCTCACGCACATGGTTTCCATGTCAGGGTCCATCAAATCCCATCCATATAAGTCCTTAAGGTCCACTGTATTCTGGAATCGTGGAAAATTTTACTTTTGTTTTCTTCATAACCCATAATTGGCACAACATACTCTCCACTTTCCCTCCTTGATCTTGGCCCCTTAGGAACTTGAGCACCAAGGTTTGGAGTTGGATCCTCTATGTCCTGAGTAGTATCTTGCTCTGTTTCTCCTAGCTTCTATACCCCTTCTTCCTCAACCTTCATTTCTTCATCCTTGGGCTCTTCCACATCCTCTGGTTGTATAGGTGATCTAGGTGTGCTCTCTTTAGACTCTTTCCACCTCCTCATTCAACTTTCAATTTTCTCCTTCTCTTCTTAGCTATCTCCTTCTATGGAGAGAGTTATGGTGATCTTTGTACTGATTGTGGAGTAGCACCTTGAGTTCTTGTTCATCTGAACACCCTCTTAAAGTGGCATTCTTCAGGGTCTTCTCCTACTTCCAATTCTTCATCTCCTTCTTCTTGTGCCTGGGGTGGAGTACTTGCGTGCTCAGCTTCTACCCTATCTGAGGGTTTCCTCCATCCTCTATGTACCAAGCCACCACTATCTTCACACTCTTCCTCCTCATCATCTACCTCTATAGGTTCAGTGGGCTTCAGAGCTGGTACATTCTCCACTATATGCTTACCCTTAGGTGGCCCTGGGAACATGAACTCATTCTCCACATATTTGTTACTCTCCAACTTAGGATTAAGTTAAAGGTTTATAAGTGTGGCTCCACTGTCTCCAATCACCAAAATCATAGGCTTCATACTTATCATGTCTGAAATTAGCCTCTCAATGTAGGCAGTCTGACCTGGATATACATATGTCTTTCGCAGCGTGTGGTAGTCACAGTTGACCTTGTCTATAACAAAATTCAGGCATTGCGCATTAGTAAAATGATGGACTGATTCCTAGAAGTAGCGCGATGTGAAGGCATACAATATTTTACACCAGGGGATCCAAGTCCCATCCTTCATTGCAAATCACACGATGCAGAAGTGATGATACACCATGAACTGCACTTCCTTTCCCACCACCGAAGGTAACTCCTTGGGGATGTGCCACTCCTCTTCAAATGTCGCGTGGAGCCTATCATACCACATCTCCGCCCTCTGCTTGAATGGCCCACTCATTGACCCTTCACACAAGTACTTGTCAAATCTTTCTGCAAGGGACTTTGTTTTGCATGGGGTACTCCCAGATCTTGTTCTTTGGCCCATCAGGCACTCCGATCTCCATAAACACAAGGGATAATAGGATAGCGCCGAAACTAATTTTCTCACTTGTGAGAACTTCCTTGATGATAGTATCCATGATGTAGCCTGATATGTTGTAAATTATTCCCTGTGACATTCTCCTTGCAATGTGTAGCCACATTGTATTCACCTATGACCATCTCTCTTGATCATTCAATTTGGTCACTAGATGTGTAGCTTCCTGTACCACTGGGTACTTCTTCAATTTGTTGATATCCATTCCGCGTGGACCCTTGGTATACGCTAACTCCTTCCTTATCTCTATGATTTTTGCTTTATCTATCAAGTCACTATTTAGATCCACTCCTGTGCCCTTTAATCATGTTATAGTTGAAATTAATGCGGCTGTAATCCTTACCCTTTGTCTGACGAAATAGAAAAAGTCTTCATGTACCCTTCTCATCAACCAATGGTACAAAGGTTCATATTTACTGAAATATGGGAGCTCGTACAACTGGTAAACTCTAATATGCTTTAGCAACTTCTCTCCAGCATCATCATACACTGGCATGTCCTCTGTGTGTGCTTGTTTATCTTCATACTCAATAGTGCATCCAATTCCTTTTTATTATCCAATGTGTGGTGGTTGTAATCACTTATCTTGCACTTCTAGATGTGAGAATCCCATTCTTGTCCCACTATCATGCCTTCTGGGTATTGCATCTCTGAGAAATTACTCTCAGGGGAAATTTCAACCTCTACTTCCACTTTCTTCTTTCCCTTGGCTCCTACGGCAGGTGCTTTCTTTGGTGCCATTTGTAAATTGCAACTTTCTATCCTCTGTAGTGTTCAAATTATTGCCTTCTATCTTCTATGACAAGGGGGTCTAAACCCTAGCTTGACTATGTGTGCTCTAGTTAAAATCGCATGCCCTAGCTCCTTTACAATGCTCTGCTTCACTCAAATCCTTCACCAATGGGGACGTAAGCTTCTCCTGCACACAAATATGCTCTCCACTTCTGGTTTCACACTCTTTACACCTCAACATGATTCACTCAACTCATTTTACACTTAGCTCATTCACATTTTTGTGATTTACAATGCTAAAAATGAACTCGTATCCCATCCCTATATAGATTTTTAAAAATTTAGTGCATTTATTGCTCCTTTACCTACCAATAATCCTCATTAATTGACCATTTTCACAATTTCCACGTGGTACATCTTCGTGCCTCAGCTATAACCTTTTAGCACCTTCCTACCTTCTAGCTATAGACTTCTCTTCAACGTGCTTCCATGCACCTGAGTACCTCCTCACAACGCCTTCTCCTGGTAGTCTCCACAACCGCTGTTTACCTTGTGTTATACTGTTCCTTCATTTATCTCCATCTATGGTCCTTTTTTGCAAGCAATATTTTATCTACCAACTCTTCAAACTTGAATAACACCTGTATCAGTTTGTTCCTTTACGTGTACCCATTTTTCAATAAACACCCCACACAAATGGTATGTGTAGTCCTCTATGCATAAAATTAATACAAATGGTAATTAGCTTCTAGCGTGCAAACATGCTTATTTCACAAAACACCAACTAAATTGACAAAGCATAATGATGAAGAAGGAAATACATTAAGGGAATACATAATTGAAAACCTAATCTAAATGGAAACATTGCCTTATTACAAACACCAAGAAGACTTATTTATAGTAGGGCTTCAGCCTACTCCTGTTGAAGTAACCGGGTAACCATATTCCATTAAGCATTTCTAACTGACAAGCTCCTATTTCAAGTATGTAAGTGATAACATATGGTCCTAACCAATGTACTTTGAATTTTCCTAGATGGCACAGAAACTTAGAATCATAAAGAAGCACCATCTGCCCTATCTCAAGATTTTTGTCCCTGATGTGCCTATCATGCCATGCTTTATTCCTAGATTTTTCATGCTTCTGACTCTAGCGTGCTATTTCTCACCACTCATCCATCTTAATCAACTTGTTCAATTCATTCTTCTAATGCTTGTTCATCAGCTAGACCTCTAGTGCACACAATACGCAAAGAAGGTAACATGAATTCCATGGGAAGGACTGCTTCTATGCCAAAAACCAATTGAAAGGGTGTGGCCTTGTTTAACCGCTTGTATGTTGTTCTATACGCCCAAAGCACGAAAGAAACTTTATCATCCCAATCTTTTCTTCCAACATCACAATTTTTTTTCAATGTCTGGCTCAAAATCTTGTTGAAAGCCTCAACAGTCCCATTTGCTTGAGGATGATATGGTGTAGTCTTATGGTGTGAAATCATGAATTCATCCAATAGAATTCTGATTGTCTCATTCAGAAAATGTGTGCCCATATCACTAGTCAAACTCAACGGGAATCCATACCTTGTAATAATATTTTCCCATAGAAACCTAGCTGTTGTAGCTACTGTAAAATCCTTTGTAGGTGCTTCCTCTGCCCACCTTGTCAGATAATCTATGCAAGTGATGATGTAGCGTGATCCAGTCCTATGTGCGGCTGGTGAAATAGGACCCACAAAATCTATATCCCATTTCTCAAACGGTTCTACACTAGTAATAGGTCTTAATGCAATTTCATCTCTTTGACCTTGGTTTTCCAAGGCACTGACAATGATCACAAGCCTTGCAATATGCCTTACAATCTTTATATAGGGTCTCCCACCATAATCCAGTGAGTAGAATCTTGTGCATAGTGGCGTCACCTGTATAGTGCCCACCTGCAATACCACCATGAGCCTCCTCCATGATATCTGTGCACTCATGTTCTAGTACACAGTGGCATAATACTTCATCCTGACCTAACTTGTATAGGTCACCACTAATCAACATAAATAGTGTCATGAATGGCAAGTTGTTTCTTCTCTAAGGATTTCATTCCTTCTAGTGCACCATACTGTATGTAGAAATACAACAATGTCCTCTAATTCTGATGGCACACATTGTAACCTATATAACTATGCATTGAGCATAGTATCTTCATTTCCTGTGTGCACTATCTTCTCCCGACTGTATTATGGATAGATGATCTGTCTAGAATTATTCTTCCCTAGTTTGACCACAACTGTAAAATAAAATTCTTGGAATAAGAGTACCCATTGGCATATGTGCCCCTGTAAAATGGGCTTATTTACCAAATACTTCAATGCCATGTGATTGGTATAGAATACAAATGGTGTTGCTAGCAGGTACTATCTGAATTTATGTAGCGCATAGATCATTAACAAAGCTTCGCGCTCTGTAGTTGTATAATTTTGCTATGTAGGAGTCAACTTTCTACTAGCAAAATAGATAGGATGATCTATAATACCTTCTCCAGGCTGAGCCAACACCGTGCCAATGGCCATGCCAGAGGCATCCACATGTACATGAAATAGTTGGTCCCATGAAGGAAAGCGCAGAATAGGTGTTGTAGTAAGTTTCTCCTTTAATGTCTCAAATGTGTGCTGTTGTGGTTCTCCCCAGTAGAACGTCCCTTTTCCTTTTAGTAACTCCTCCAAGGGTGTGGAAACCTTAGCATACCCCTTTATAAATTTTCTATAATACCCAGTGTGACCCAAGAATCTGCACACCTCACTTTGACTGGTAGGCTCTTCCAGGCCGATAATGACTGCAACCTTAGCTGGATCAACCAACAAACCTTCCTTACAGATGATGTGCCCTAATAATGTGCCAAATGGTGTAGCAAAGATGCATTTCTTGATGTTCAAAGAGATGCTTAACTGGTGACATCTTTCAAACATTAAGTGTAAATTGTCACAATGATGCTTAACAAGTCCATACACCTGTCCAGTCATCTAAATAAACTTGTAAGAAGTTGTGAATAAAATATTTGAATGCTTGAACAACTATGCATGAAAATACAACAGGCACATTTTTCAGACCAAAAGGCATCACAGTATAGGAAAAGCTTCCCCATTCAGTAGTAAAATTAGTCTTTTCCTGATCCTCCTGTGCAATTCTAACCTGATGATACCTAGAGAATCCATCTATAAATGAATAGATTTCACACCCTACAATGCCTTCTAGTATTTCCTTAGTGAATGACATAGGAAAGGGATCAATCACACATGCAACATTCAGCTCCCTGTAGTCCACACAGATCCTAATCTGACCATCCTTCTTGATACTAATCACCATTGGGCTAACCCATTCTGACTCATCCAGGGGCTTGATGATTCTAGACTTCAACATTTTGTCAATTTCTTCTTTGACCTTTTCACGCAAGTTGGGGTTCATCCTATAGGGTCTCTTCCTGACCAGGGTGCACACCTTCCTTAAGCTTTATCTTCATTTCTCCTAATGATTCATGAATGCCTTTGAGTTCATGGTATCCCCTAGGAAATAAGTCCTGATAATCTCGTAGTAACTCGATGATTTTTTCCACTTCAGATTCAGACCAATAGTCCCCAATTATGGCCTCCTTAGGCTCAACATCTGATCCAATATTCACTTTCTTTGTTTTCATAGGTTCATGATAGGTGTGCGTGGTCTTATCTGCCCTATCCAAAACCTCACGCCTACCTGTTGAATGGTCTACATCTAGATTTTCTACTTCTTCATCATCCACTAAGTAGACCATCTTTCCTTTTTCCTTCTCAAGGCAAGCGCACTTAAGTAGTGTGGCATCTGTCTCTGTTTCTTCAGCAAAACATGCTCCTGAGTCTTCTTCATCAAATAAATCCTGAATGAGTTCTTCCACCTTGGTACTATCTCCCATAGTTAAGCACTTTATAACCTTTAATGCCTCTTCTACTAGAGGTTTAGTAGAGAAATAGTCAAACGTCTGGATCATTCCTGCAATCAAATCCTACCAATTTCTAGTCTCTCTATGGAGTTCCGCATATACATACCAAGCACACACGTGCAACCTTGTAAAGTGGAATAAAATTTGTGCACCCATAGTGAAGGTGGTAAAGCTTCTTACCCCGCTATTCAGAGTCTCTCACACTACTAAACGTGGTGCTGAAAATGTTAATTACCATGACACATGCAGATTTGAGTAGGTGTAATTGCTCCTGGAAAACTGAGTAGAAAGAGAAATTTTGATTTCATTCCATCCTATAATATTATCCTTGTAAACCACCCACCACTGTTTCTGTCCCATGCAAGGTATATGCTAGCATATTCCATCTCTCCAACTCGATCTATCCACTATTCCTCCATGGCATCATAGAAATACAGTAGGATCTCCTTCTCTACTGTATCGAGGTACCGAGTTGTTACGTATCCTCTTGATACAATGAGGTCTACTGTTTTCACGCAAATGTGCTCTTTACTTTGCGCCCTACCAACTCATAAGTACTATGAGCCCAATTATCACAAGAAACACTTGTAGTATCGCTAATAGACTGTGCATCTTCCCACTGAAGGATTCCTTCTTTAGATGGATCAAGCACCTCTGGGTCCTGGATGGCACGTACATAAATCCTATTCAGATCTTCCTCACTCAAAGGCTCAACATAGGGCATAGATTTTCCATCTGTTAAAGGGATAATAACTCTTTCCTCCTTGTTTTCAAAACTGATATAACCCTTGTTGAACTGAAGATCAACATTATTTGCATAGCACCAAGGGTTCCCAAGTAGAGCTGGGAAGCTATCTACCTCTGACAATCGCTAAAACCTCAAAATCCCCAGTGAACTTGGCTCCCTATATGGTAATGGATGCATCTTTTAAAAATCTGATGGGAGTTTCTTTAGTTTTGTTAGTCATGAACAGTACATTCGAAGATGGCTACAATGGGGGTCTCCCCATATGTACCCATGCATCTAAAGTAAGAACATTGACTTCCACACCTGTATCAATCAATATATTACTCAAAATCCATCCATCCACAAAAAACATTCAGAGTGATTTATTTTTCGTAGTCTAAGCTATGGGGAGGGATATTTGCATGCAGGATTTACCGTCCCATCTCAATACTTGCGCATAGAGTGTTTCCCTTTAGCCAATTCCCTAATAATGGAATGATATTCTCCTGGTGCAACATCTTGCACACCTCTTTCAAGTCATCAATATCAGATTGGACTATCTTTGCTACTTTCTTTTGCTCCATCTTCCATGATTGCTCCTTTAAATACTGTATTTCACCCTAAAGATTTCTGAGTACCTCCATGGTTTCCTGATAAACCTCCTTCTGATGGATAGGATCTGGGTACTATGCATGTAGAACCTCCTCCTTAGTGATGGTAGGCTTCTATTGTAATGCTTCTTTGGTGCGTGTTCCTTCAGTGTGGGTAGTGATCTTTACAGGAAATGCCTCATATTCTTGGTTCCAACTTGGGCATCCACTGATTTTCCACAGTGCGTTGTATCCTAACCATCCATGTTCCTTTGTTTTCTTGTTTATGCTTCTTACTAATATGCTCATATAAGTATGGGAATTCCTCATAACTATGATTCTTTCCACAGAAAGAACATGTAATATTCTGAGGACATTCATGCCTGTAGTGGTCAGGAGATCCACATGTATAACATGTTCCATGAGGAAACTCACCTCGTCCACCACCATGGTATCCTCAACCTCTGCCATGACCTCCTTCAAAACACCCTTCATTCCAATCATAACGTGCTTGATTGTGATCCCGATCTCAATGCTCGTTCTTTCCTTTAGAGTTATCTGATACTCCTGTCTATCTCACACCAATATCTATAGCATCATGGATCTAAACCAATCAGATAAAAATCTTTCATATCATGAGTCATGGACCTACAAATTTTAAAGTAGCAAGAGACATTCTTCCTTATTACGCATTGTAATAATGGGCAGTGGCTAGCATCATGGTTTAAATGACATATCTCACAGTCTAGTAAAAATGAACATATTGATCTGTGGGGACAACTATCCTTGGTGTGGCCTTCCACTTCACAATCTATACACCAAATCCCCGTGCACATCTCATGTGTTGAATTTTTTGATAGCTTCTCCAACTACTTTGCCATAGCTATAATCTATGATTCCAAAAATGGGCTCACCCCAGTGTCTATACTTCCGACTGCCTCAGTGCGTAAAGATGCTTCAAGTGCTTCACATGGATCAGTGTCTGTATTATGTGATAGCACCCTTCTAAATGGTGTAATCAGACCTCCAACAAACCATTGTGCATGCTGTCTTGTGTGAATATCATAAGAAAGCTTAGATAAAATTGTTTTGAAATGGGCATCATACTCCCTGACACTCTCAGAGTGCCTTGCTTAATATCCTTGAGCATGCTTATACTCTTCTACTTGAACTCAGGGATGTGAAATTTTTTAAGGAAAACATCTTTTAATGCTACGTAATCTACGAAAGTTTGATCAGGGTCAAACTTTCTGTACCAGCTGTGTGTGCATCCTTATAACGTAGTGGAAAATTGACTTTCCCTGCACTCAGAAGTCATGATTCCTTTTTCACACCACAATATTTCACACATGTGCACATGTTCAACAACATCTTCTATGCCCCTATATTCTAGAAGATGAAGAGACATCTCCATGTAAATATTTTGGGGTTGGTGTGGACCTTTCCCACTTGATTCAGAACCTCTTGTGTTTCCTCTTCCTCTAAACCACCAGATCCACCAGAACTAGAACCACCTATACCTCCTGATCCTCCACCTATTGCCAGAGATGGACCAGAAGATGTACTTCCTTGTGTCCCAACAATAGTATTGAATTGCACCCCTACAGTCTACGAAGTGTTACCACTCCCAGAAGTGAGTCCAAAATTCTGCACACTTGAATTTGTGTAGATGATGTACCTAAAAAGGTACCTCCAAACAACAATGAAGATGTTTTCCCTGCCATCGATGTACTTGCTATATGACTTACTCCTGCTCTCCCACTGCCTAAATTAGCTTGCTGACTGGTTGTCGTACTAGATACTAGAAAACCAAGTGCAAGGGCTAGGTTTCCAGGTAGATTCAGATGTATTCCTATGGCCCAGGTTGTCTCTATTGGCACACTTCTACATGAGGCCAAGGGGGGTTCCCTGTCATGATTTCCCAAATGGGGGAGTTCCTGATGCTCTAGCTCCATGCCTTCTACGTGAGCTCCAAATACTTCATGATCCATCTCTCTCTCCTCAATGTCATTCACTCTACAACATCCCGCTACTTCTCTATCTCCCTCTCACATGCCTCATTATACTTAAGCTACCTTTCTTCTCTCTATCTTTCTACCACTAGGTTTTCCATCTTGTAACAAAAACTGTTCCTACCCCTGCATGTGTGGTGGAGTTTAGTTAGCCATTAGTTTGCTTTCCAAGTTTAGGGTTACCATTAAGATTTTGATCACCAGTGGAATGCCTTGTAAGTAACTTCCCTTGGGATATCATAAAAAATGGAATTCTGCTACCTCTGGGAAAGAATAAGTGGAAATTGAGTACTCCAGAATATAATTGTTTAGAACACCATGAAACCAAGTATCCACAATGTGTGTCCAAATCAAATCAACATCATAGAGGGCCTGAAATTCTTCCTGTGTCTAAACAAGTGTGTGATACCTCCAATCCCTTTTAGATGCATAAGAAACCAACCACTTGTATAGTTCTACTGGAAAAATAGCAAAAAATATCTCATACAAACTGTCATACATATTTTGTTCCACCCGTATGTGTGCGTTAAACTTAGATTCAATGCTAAACCTCCATGCGTATTCTTCTTCAGGAAATGTATCCACTCCTCAAAACTTTCTAGGGTTAACTGGTATGTCTTCATCACAAACCATCCTGAAAACAACTAAAAAAGAGGTCCCGACAATGGAACCAATGATGCAGCCTAGAATTTACTAGTAATAACCCAGGCACGTTGACACATCACTTAGCCTAGACTGAGCACTCACCCAAAGTGTGCAAAGGTACCAGGCCCCTCTTTAGGGTTGCTATTGCAGGATGTTAGCATGATGAAGACTTAATGCATTCAGATCCATAATTAATACAACATTCTACAGAGCATGTCCAGATCTAGATCTAAAGAGTAATAGATTTAAATAATAACCATAATGAAGTCAATCATGCAAGAACCAATTATACTCATGATTAATACCTTGATTCAGCCAATACACTCCATTATATTAAACACAATAAATACACAGAAAGCTTATTACAATAAGTAATACCATAAGCTCATGCACGCATAAGATCTGACAACATAACCTCACAGTAATTCATATCCAGTTCTCACATAGTCCTCCTACTCTATGCAGATCACTACATATTTATAAGGGTGGGGACTTTCCCTTCACCACTTGCATAATTCCCAAAATAGGTCGCATGCTGAAAATAGCCATGCGCCTTTACAATAATAGCCACACATGCAAGTGAGCTAACAATAGAACTCTTCTGGTTAACTAACAGTAGCAATTCTATTATCATCCCAAACCCATGCAAAGTGATTAATAGTCACTCTTCCAATAATATCCTATGCATGTTGCATACATCTTTATCCTGTTTGTGTGCTCTACACGCTATCTCCAAAAATAGCACGTACATGTGAAAACGGCTAAGTATCAAATCTTCTCTTGTCTTTTGCATGCGTGTCCTTCCCTATCCTTCTATGCCTTTGATTGTGCTTTACTCCTATGCACGAATATTTGGTGTGCCCTCTCCTTCGTATCATACTCTTGTCCGCTCAACAAGACTTGAACTCCTAAAATCAGGGAGTCAAATATCATCTGCATATCTCCCACAATCTCTCATTCTATCCCCTAAATCACTCAAGTCACTCCCTAAATTTGTCACAATCTCTACAAACACCTATTTCTATGTGATTATTACTTACACATTAATCACTTACGTTATTTGCATCACTTATTCTTTTCTCTCAAACACTAATGATCAAATAATCTTATGCAAAACACTAAGACCACAACACCCATGTGAGGACTAATTCCCTACATCCCCCCCTTTAGTTCTCAAATGGGGAGAGGAACTACATTGAATAAACATATCTATATCCCGCTCCACAAGATGGATGTCAGATTTTCCTAAGAATGCATCCATTACAAAAAAGAAAGATTATTACATAGAAGATCATGTTTTATTGAAAAATTCCTTCAGCATAGACTTATTTAGAGCTTACGATAAAAGACAATAGAAACTAAACTAGACAAAACTAATAGAAAAATGAATCACAATTTTTTTTTTGACATTATTTATAAGTAAAAAAGACAATATAACTAAAAATAAACTCTAAATTTCATATACCTAAATACTTAAAATAATAATTAAACCTTAAGAATTTATACATATGAACTTAGACTAAACTAATACCTATTAAACAAACTAACAAAAATTAAAATACATTAAAAAATAAAAAAATCTGAAAAACTAAAATGAAACTATGTTAAAAAAATATTTAAAAAAATAAAATTTAAACATAACACATTAAAAATAAACTAAGCACAATAAAACATAAATTAAAATTAAAACCATAAAAAATAAAACATAAAAACATCGAGCCAAAATAAAATACCACTCACAATAAAGTAAAATTAAAACTTGAGACTTGAAACTAAAACCAAATACCTAAAACCATTTACCATTAACAAAACCAAGAGTTTAAAAAATACTAAAAACTAGACTAAAAAAACAAAACTTGTGAGTAGAGACTCCTGGATTACGACATCAAAACTTACAATAGTTGTAGTCTAGAGTAAGAATAGGATGAAACTATAATTGAGTTTCCAAATGTGCTATAGACAATATACAAAGATTTAAGAAAAATAACTATATCATAGGAATTATATAAGGTAATTAGAATTAAGCAGAGTTATATAAGAATGTAGATGAAAAAGGAACTATAATGAATTACTTTCTATTAGGATCTAAGATCAATATTTCTTGCAAATAAGATTACATAGTTTTATACAAAATAT
This sequence comes from Taxus chinensis, assembly GCA_019776745.2. Classification (NCBI taxonomy): domain Eukaryota; kingdom Viridiplantae; phylum Streptophyta; class Pinopsida; order Cupressales; family Taxaceae; genus Taxus; species Taxus chinensis. The sequence goes on from CM034154.1 coordinate 515,364,680, forward strand.
GATGACTGTTGAGTTACCAATCCTTACATTTTATTCTCATATATTTAGAGGCTTTTCATATTCTCTACATATTAGAAAAAAAGTTACACATTCTAGATTTTATTTTATACTAACTATATACATAAAAAAGGATTGCAGAATCATGAACTATATTCACATCAACTTACTATTACATTTTACTATCCAACACTTTCCCAAACTTAATAATTGTCTCATCCCAAGAAAAAGGTTTCTTTAAACTGCTGAGGTAATGTCTCTGTGTCTGATTCTATCTAATGTTGAATGGTGATTCCTCTGTGTTGTAAGTTACTTTGTTTGTAGTCGATATAAAGGATATCGTTTACCTGTTTTCATCCTCTACGTATTACTTAATTTCCATTCCAGGTCTTCAATTAAGTAGACTTCCCATTATACCACCCTTTTGAGTTTTCAATCTATTGGAAATATCTCTTAGATTTCCTTTACGGGTTTTCAAACTATGCAAGAATGCTTACAAATATAGCAACATTTGCTACCTCTCACAAAAATGTGTTGTTATTTATGTATTACTATTGTTCATGTTGTTTCTACTGCTCCATATTCTCAATTTGATTATGAGGGGTGAATAGTGGGGGTGATATTAGGAGTCTGGCCTTGGATATTCAAGGAATTATATATGGTAAAATGAACCTTTGTGTGTTATCCATTTCTTGTGCAGTTGGGATCATTACCTCTAGGTATGCCTTGTATGTATTCTAATATACAAAGGATTCATTTATTCTCCTATAGTACATCTACAATTACACTAGTACTTGAATAAATTCATACAGTTGATATTCCTTAGCTTGCTGGATAGTCTGGTCATGAATTGTAATAGTGGCATGTATATCCTGAATGAGTGTCTCCAACCTATCCTTCATTCATTGTGTTTGAACCCCTGTAAAAGTATTCCTTGCTATATTGCATTCCCATTTTCATAATTGTTTGTTGACATTCTCCCTAATTTGTAATGATTCCTACAAAAAATTTTCAATCCCTTGATGCTCTACCTCTGTCAGCATATGTTTATGTATTTTTGTCCCCGCTTCAATGTCATTCTTATTGTCTTGAATGACATCATGTAAGTGTGTATTCCAATCAAAGAGCTCAAAGGTTAGCTGTTTTTCCTGATCTTTTTCCTAGGTAAACATTGTGATATAATCCTTGAGTATCACTATTGCCTCTTTTACTTCATATTTGGAATTCACTACTTATGCTATGAGATTTTTCACCACTTCATTTCTGTTCCAATTGTCCACTATCTTGTTAACCATAAGCATTACCTACATTATTTTTCTCATGACTTGGTCACCTATTGTATTTGTGACCAACTTGAGACAATATTGTCTAACATACAACATTAGATTATGTGGTGTATTCTCCAAGTTATCCTTCTATAGGGCCATGTACAATGCAACTGCTCCGATATTGGATTAACAAAAATGTGTGTAATCCTTAGAACTATGTTTACAATAATATTTTCTCCAAATCTACTTCCATTGTGCTGACTGTAGATTAGGAGGTTGTATCTTGCACACTTGTCTGAGAATTTTTTTGGGATTACACTATGAATATGGGATAAAGAGAGAATTAGCTTATGTTTTCATAATGGTTCCATTGATTGCACTATCGATCTAACCACTTGTGCATTCCCCTTGTTTGCTTCTTCTTCCTCTGTCAATGTTGTATTATGTGTCTCAGGCTCTACTATTCCCTATGAATCTTTGATCTTTGTAGTTGTTTGTTCTTACAAATTTTATTCTTATGATTCTATTATCTTCCTCTTGTTTTCTTATTTCTTCTTCTCTTCTACTTTCTTTTGCTTCCTTTACTTTCTCCTCTTCTTCTGTCTTAGCTCATGTTTTATTTTTCCCCTTTGTTTTTCCTCTCTACTTCTTTTCTTCTTGTTTCGTTTTCATGTCTATGGCCTTATGTTCTTTACCGTGCATAATTTTTATCTTATGTTTCTCTTCATGTACTTTGTGCACTCTTTCTTCCTCTTGTCTTTATTGGTATGTATCTTGTTGTTTTCATGGATTCTCTTTTGTTGACTTTTTCTTCATGTGTTGTTGTTGGCTACATCATGTGGTTGCATGATTTTTTACACTAGTTCCTCCACTGGACGTGTATTGGTCTATATGACAATTTATTTTTCTTACATCGCCTACACACTTAACATTTCCATTGTGCCAAATTTGGATGAAGTTCTAACCTCATTTAGAGATGAAGGAGGAGAAGGTATACTCGATACTTGAGTTACAACTTTAGAGAGTATGATTTTAATACTTTTTCTCCCCTTGGGTTTCCATCTCTTATGCACTATTTCTCCCTGCCATCCACAAGAGTTTCTTGCACTAGGTACATAGTTGTCTCCTACTATTGTGTGTCCTCCTGTGTAAGTGAGTTTCTTCTACATTTACTAACACCCCTACTTGAGATAATCATTTCTTTGATTACAAGTAGTCACACTACTCTAAAATGACTCATTTCAGTCATTTTATTCTTAGGTGGAGAGACTAGGAATTATTCCTCTAATGTGGCTACATCTATCCCATGGTCCTTTAGACCCTCACTCATGTTTTACACTAGGTGTTCTTGTGTCACATCCTCCTACCCCCACTAATCAGGAGATAATTTTGTATAGATAGGAGTACAAACCTATCTTCTGACTACAACCTTTTGTTTGTGACCTTCTCTATTGTGATATCCTTCTAGGTGTACCATTCCATTTCCTTAGGAAGATACATTTTGGTGCCCATTTTTATAATTTCAATTACACACATTCTCTATGTCAATTTATGTTTAATGAAAATCTAGAATGGAAAACCAACTGAGTAATATGGGGTCTATTACCACCCTTGGTGATTATATTCATGTTTGAGCAATGATTAGATGCTTACATTTTCTCTATTTAGTCTCCCTCAATGACTCTTCTTCTTAAAATTGCACTGTAGTTTGAGATTTCTTGGCTGCTCCTATATGTAGCTCTCCTATATCTGGTTACTTTCATCCTTGTGTGTGTAATGGTCATATACTTGTTGGGATCGTGTCATGTTGTCTAATCAAGTTTGGCCTTGGATATCTCCATGCTAATGAAAAATGGTAGTGTCTTTGGATGTTTGACATTGATGACCTCTAATCACTATATGAACCCATTATGTAACAATGTGATCTTGGCATACATGGCTGCATAAGTTATTACCTCCTTAGGTACTAGGGGGTTTGCGATGAGATTTTATCTTATTCACAACGCTCAATCTCCCAATAATTGCATATATGTATAAGTTATGCATGGCCTCATTGGAACAAACTACACAAATCTCTCTTATAGGAACTACTTAATTTTTACTTCTATTATGCCATGGAGGGCCTCCCAGTGCGTGAAACATATCAAGATGATTAACAATTAGTGTTGATTTTTTCCCTTCTTCTTACATGATATTTTTATGAATTTTTTTTGAGTTCATGTGCAAGAAATTCAGGCTATTTAAATTTTTTACTATCATCCCATATTCTTATGATAATGTCCACAACTCCTATATAGGGAATATTCATCTAATTCCTCTGGGTCTTTTCATGATTTTATGAGTCTCAAGTGATCATGTCCTAAATTTTCTTATCCTAGTTTCACATTTATTTTGAAATTGTACTCTTGAAATAATATCAACTATATTGAGATCCTTCCTCCCAAGAGTGGCTTATCCACTAGATATTGCAATGCTTGGTCATTTATAAAAAAATAAAATTTAGTTGCTTACAGATATTTCCTGAACTTCTAGAGTGCAATAATCATAGCTAAAGATTCTCGTTATGTAGTCATGTAGTTTCTCTATGCTGGTGAAAATTTACTTCTTGTAAAGTGGATTGGAGGCTCTATTCCTCTTTCCCTTGGTTGAGATAGAATTGCACCAATTGCACTAATTGATGCATCAACATGCACATGAAAAATATCTAACCAATCTAGAAATACTAGTATCAGTGCACTAACTAGTTTATGCTTTAACTGTGTGAATGCAATTTGACATTTGGTTGTCCATTCAAAATTTTCACTCTTAAATAACAACTTCTCCATTGGTTGTACTATGCTTACAAATCCCTTGATAATTTTCTTGTAATACCATGTATGTCCCAAGAATGCACAAATCTCTAAGGGTGTTTTTGGTGGTTTGAGTCCAATTATGACAACTTTTTTGCTTGATAAAAATAAATTCCTTACATATAAGGTGCCCACGTAGCACTCTAAATGGTGTAAAGATTTTTCCTTTCAAATTTAATGCAATTCACAAAGCTCTACATACTTATAACATTAAGAATACCTTGGATATGTGTTCTTTGAATAAGGAGAATACATCCCAATCATCCAAGTATACTTCTAGGAAGTCATGAATGTAGTGACAACAACTTGGGAAAAGATTGTGGGTGTAGTTTTTAGTCCAAATGACATGACCCTATATGTAAAGCTTCCCCACTAAGATGTGAAAGTGGTTTTAGATAGAACTTATTATGCAATCAAGACTTGGTGTTAGCCACTGAATTCAACTGTAAAAGAGTATACTTCATGTCATTATACTACTTCTAATATTTCATGTATGAATGGAGTTGGAAACGAGTCATTAACAAATGCATCATTCAAAGCCCTAGAGTCTCCATAAATTCTAATTTCTCCTATTTTATTTGGTTGGGTGACTATCAGACTTACCCAATCTGGTTTTTATATTGGGTATCTTAGACCTTATTCTATCATCTGGCCCAATTATTCCTTTACCTTTTCTTTCATATTTAGATTTAATTTGTATGGTCGTTTATTTATAGGTTTTTCTCCTTTCAACTCGATGAAAATTTCACCAAGTGATGGATCAACTAATTTTATTTCACAAAATTTGGTAGGGAACATATATTCATAGTCTCACAATAATTATAAGATTTATGAAATCTCCTTTTTTGTCCAATAATCACCAACAATAGCTAGTTTTACTTTCCGCATTGGCTTGATGTCTTCTAACCTCTTGTGCACTGGTCCATCATATATTTTAGCCTTCCTTTGATTGCAGATCTCTATAACCATCATGAATCCTTCTTTTTCTTCTATGTTTAGATTATGCAACTATGTTTATTCTTTATCATGCACTTTTTTTTCTATTAGTATTAGTTTAAGGCATTCTAGTTTGAATATTACAATTAGTTCTATATCCTCTTCACTTTTTAGATCATTAATGTTATCATTGTTATCACCCACTCAATTGAAAATTTTCACTCTAACTTCTTCATTGTTCTATGTTGCAGTTCCTTTTTTGTACCTTACATAATTTTTCATGTTGTTTAATCTAGGGTCCAGGAATTATGCTCCTCCTTATGGGTCAATAGTTATGTAGCAAAGGAATATTTTCATTTTGATAAGTGCAGTATCAACCATAGGATTACTATCTTCAAAATTAAAAGTTTGGATAAAATCATGGTGTAGCTATCCCCAATTGCACATTTCCCTTATTATCTCTTGATGAACATACCATGCTCTTGGAAATGGTGTAAATGTTTCTAGGAATATGTGCACCCACAATTTTGGCTATATCTCCCATATTTTCCAAGCTTCTATACATTCCTAGATATGCATTTCTAGGAATTCTTCCATGCAATACTTAGGCCATTTCTTAGTGATCCTGTCTTTTAGTGCAAATTTGGACTACAAAATTTCTATGATTTTTTTCTAGTTAGAGTCTTTGACTTATGCACAACCCACCATGATGTAACTATTCCTTTGAGTGCATAATCCAATGTGCTTATTCTTAGTTCTTTCTGAGGCACATGTTTTTACAATTCTACCAAGAATGTATCTAAATTTAAAGTTCCAAAGTATTACAGAGTACATTTTTCTTCAACATGCACCATCCTCATTGGTCTTATTACATTCCCCTTTATCATACAATGGCTCAAACTTGAATTTCAATCACCACCAACAAAGGATTCCATTTCCCATGGGATATGAATTTCTCTGTTTGGCTCTGCATAGTCTTGGTCATGGTGTGTAAAGTTATAGAACTGTGACATCTTGTATTTAGTCTGGGACCATATAATATAATTTGGTTATTATCATATGAATGGATTCTAGGTTTGGGGTTGAATCAAATTTGGTCATTATGGAGACTCTTCATTTCTTACTTCTAGCATGCATCACGGGACATAATCCTTTTTTAGATGTCCAACCTTAAACCAAATTTAAATATAATTAACATATGGAGATAATGGTACATGGATTCTATTCAGTCATGTTTATTGGAATTACAATAATAGTATCATCAAGACGTGCTTCTATTTGATTGGTAATTTGGGGTTGAATTAGATTTGATCATTCTATAAACTCTTCCTTTCTTACTTCTAGCATGCATCATGGGACATAATCCCTTTTTGGATGTCCAACCTTAATCCAAATTTCAACATCATGAACATATGGAGATAATGGTACATGGATTCTATTTAGTCCTGTTCATTGGAATTACAATAATAGAATCATCAAGATGTGCTTCCATCTGATAGGTAATTGTTTTGATTGTCATGTTACCATAATACACCCACTTATTTCTAATCAACAATGGATAGTGATTTTTTTTTGTTTTGATATCTATGAATCCAAAATATCCTTTCAAAAATAGGTCTCCTACCTATATTTCAATCTATTCTAATCGGCCAATTAGATCTACTCTTCTATAGTCTGTGAGGCTGAGTGTAACAGGGCTATATGCCAAGGTAGGAGATATCATTGCTTGCTAAGTGGATCTTGGCATAATGTTAATGATATTTGCAAAATCAAACACTGCATCTCTTATCTCATAATATCCCAAAGTTACATTAAGCTGGGTGTCCATGACTCAGTGATTTTTACTTTTTACATACCCAACTAGTTTTTCGCATGTATGAATTTGTCTGATACAATTTCTAATAAGGTTATAAGGAGATTGGATATGTTTTGTGAGATATCTTCATTGTGAAATACATTCACCATGTTAAAAAAGTCTTATAGAGTTGTGATTATTCCTTCTTATTTTAATGTTCTAATCATTTGGCCATAAATTTGAGCTTTTGATGCACCTATGTTTTTCACAACACCCTCCCTATTTTGGATTTATTGGAGTAACATTTTAGCTTCTTCCAAAAAAGAGTTTTATTTTCTTGGGTTGGGATAGGTATCTTTATATGCACAACATATGTGTGATTCTATAAGAATATCCTCATACTCCAAGCCTTTTTCTTTCCTCTTTTCTTGTGTAACAACTTGAAGGCTATAATTTTTTCTAGGTACCACATTGATCATCTTAACACTGTGTAATTTTTTTATTTTGTTTATTTCTAAAATACAAGATAAAATTCTATATTGTGTTACGATTATACCATGCAGTAAGTGCAGTAAACATACCACTCAATATTTGAAGGGAAATTTCATACGATGTGGTTTATCTTTCCAAAAAGGTAGAAAATCATTCCTCGTCATTAGGGTTTGATTCATGCATTCATTTGCTAGCACCCACATTAGTAGCCTCCTTATTGTGCTTTGTATGATCTTAGTGGTGTAAAAAAATTGATTTTGGCCTTGATATGCTCCATATTATGCTTGCGGTGAAGGCATATTCCACCCAAGTGATTATTAAGGAAAAGGAGGGGCCCACCCCATGTTTTTTATGGAGATGGTGATGCCAAACTTGAATTGGCTTGAGGAGATTGTAGGATCCATTGTAAATTTGTTTGTGGTGAGGCTGAAACCCATTGCACAATTGGATTTAGTGATGTGGCCATTTATATTTTTACTACAACATTTTGTTCCTTAGGTGTCATTTGATCTTGTACTGCAAAAAAATTCCTAGTAATTTCCTCATTTAAATCCATCAATGCTCACTAGTATTTCATTTTGTGGTTTGTGTCCTTATAAGAAGAACATACCAAATTTTGAGGGTACCTCACATAGTGTTACAAAAAAGGAAATTTGTTAATTGTATGTTCAAATATTTTACAGATATCAAAAAATTCACTCTAGCCTCTAGATTTCATGTTGTGGGAATCATTCTTCTGATGTACTTCTTCCCCACAATCTACGTACCATATAATGAGTCTAGGCTTCTTTCCTTCCTATAGTTCCTCTAGTCTTCACATTACTACATCAAGTTTGGATTCTATTTTGAAACTAAGATTACTACTATCTCTATAGTACTCAACTATTTCCACTCTAATTGATACTTCAATGGCTTTTGTTTTGTTTAAAAATTTTGTCTACGTAATTAAAAAATGGATTTTACTACACAACCCTTATACAAACCAAGTAACTTTATTTGACTCAGCAAAATTGAAATTTAATTTATTCATGACATATAAGAATCTTGAAAGTCATATTCTATGATTTTTTCTCTTTTTCTTTGTTTTATTTCTTTCAAATCCTGAATTATATCCCCGACACACTTGTTTCTTTTGAATACCTGAGTTAGAGCTTTGTAGACGTCATGTAAAGTCTGTAAACTCAAATTTCTTGAGTAGATGAATTCCAATGATATTCCCTACAGTGTGCCTATTAGTCCACATTTCTTTTTATCATCATCGGTAACTCCTTTTGCACCCCATCGCATGCCACAAGTCAAAAAGTAATGTTTAGGGTTTGTATTCCCATCATATGGTTGTAAGCTTGTATATGGATTAAAATAATACACCATTATGCTTCCTATTCCTAACTGATATCATGGTTATATTTATGTAGTTGGAAAGCTCAAATTATGTCTTGAAATCAAGTGTACTTTGGGTTGTAAATTTTTTACTCCTATACTTGTACTAATCGAGCTAGATTTAGGGTTGTCTTCTTTTGATTATGAGAAACTGACCATGTACTTTGGGATAATGGAAATATGATTACTATCCTCTCCACTTCTTAATGCAATTTATTATTAACATAATTCTTTGTAATGGACTGTGTAATGAAAATTATACTTCTCTTTTGATATCCCCTACTCCAATTTCTTCTATTCTTGGTTTTTATAATGATTGTGTTTTATAATTTTGTTTCAACCTTCTTCACAATTCTTGTAAAATTTTAAATAGTTCTATGTCATTTATAAAATTCTAAGTAATCAATTCTTTATCTAAATCCAATGATATATATCCTAGAAGAGGGGTCTTGTCATATTCTATGGTCCTTTAGGTATCCCATTGTATTCTTTCCTCATAAACTATGTTTTCTTAATTCTTGTAATACCATGTTTTCCATGAAAGTTTCTCTAGGTTTAAAACCCACTATTTACTAAATCTACTTCTAACTAATTCTAATCAGTTGTCCTTGGTTTCCTTTTCATTTTCTTTAGTTCATGAGTTCCTCTTTCAATTTCATCATCAAGGTCCATGCCTCATTGCGATCCCTCCTGTTCAATTTGGTTCTTTCCTTCTTCAGTTCATCTGGTATCTCAAGGAGGCTCCATTCCCCCTCTTTCAATAACTCTTCTTACTTTACTCCTACTCACAGTTCGGTTATTCTTTTCCCCATTATTATTTCCACTTCCATGTTTATTGTAAAGTCTTATTTCTCTCTGGATCCTTTCCATTCTTTAATTTTCTTCCTTTTGATCCTTCCTAGGCCCTTCCATATTCCTCTTTATTTATGGATGCTTCCCCTTCCTCTTCTTCTTCTAGGATTACATCTCCTTAGCACTTACCCGACTACTCCATACTTCACGGAATCAACACCATGGTATTTTCCATAGCCAACATTTTAACCAAAAAGGCAATTGTCTAACAAATTTTCCTCTTAGTCCAAATAGAAATAGTGCTTCAACATATTCAAATGAATAATACTTTTGAATAGAAATCTAAATCATGTACCCGTCAATAGTAGTCTTCATCTAATGATCAACAAGGTGGGTCCAAGGAACATCCAAATTGTATAACGTTTCCTCTTTTTCCTCTATCCATTCATATTCCTCTTGGATTATTATCTAAAGTAATAGAAATCTAACTGAGATAACCAAGTGATTAACTCCTTCATAAGCTCACACCAAAAACTATCATGAATGTATGCGTAGATATGTTCCAAAAGGATTATTTTAGTTAGGATTCCTGTCACCATATCTTCATCTTCCATAATTTTTTTCATATTGTTATGTAGCCATATTTCTACAATTTTTTGTCATGGTAGCCATCTTAATATTTTTTGGTCTTGGAAACAGAACCATTGTTTGCAGAGGTTCCTAGATTATAACATTAGAAATTACAATAAGTTGTAGTTTAGATTAAGACATAGGATGGAACTATAACTAAGTTTCCAATTATGCAATATAAAATATACAAATATTTAAGAAAAATACCCATATCATAAGAATTCCATAAGGAAATTAGAATTAAATAGATCTATATCAGAATACATATGAAAAAGGAACTATACTAAAGTTCTTTCTATTAGGATCCAAGATTAACCTTTCTTGCAAATATGAGTACATAGTTTTATACTAAATATGATGAATGTTAAGTTACCAATCCTTACATATCCTTCTTGTATATTTAAAGGATTTTCATATTCTCTATCTATGTGAAAAGAATATATACAGTCTATCTTTTGTATTATACTGACTATATACATAGAAAAGGATTGTGGAATCATGAACTATATCCATGTCGGCTTGCTATTACATTTTACTATCCAATAAAACTAAATCAAAAGAATAAATCATGACATAATTTTGACAAATCCAGAGGTGAGGAAGAGTTATTTTTGAGTGCTGATGTTTGAAGATATGGAAGGAGAGTATGACAATCCAATGCAGGTCTAAGCTAGAGCAGGAGCTTAGAATGGGGCCTGATTCTACTGTGAAAGTTGTGGTTGGACAAGTTAGTTGGGTTGTGAAGTTCTTAAAACATTTTTGAATGGAGTCCTTCCATTAATTTCTTCACAGAATGTCATTCTTCACAAAGAAAACACATAATGCAATACACGTTGTGATTGTTAGGATAAAATACATCATGTAGGACGCATTTGATGCTTTCACAGTGATATTCATGCTATAAAAATAACTCTAAAACATTTCAAATTCATCTTTTCTACTCATCACATTCTTCACATAAGGAGTTACACCCAAGTTGATCATGTGGTTGTGTCCTAAAAACAAGTTTTTCCTTCATTGTACTACTTTTTCTTCTATAAAAGCATGCTCAAACCCTTGTTTTTTTATTTTTCTCACAAATGAAAAACTACATTTGGCTGAAATTTGGATGGGTTATTAAAAACACATACATCTTGATACCCTTTAAATTTTTCAAAAAACCATATCATAAAAATAGAATTAAGACCTATTGTTTAGTCGGGTTTAGTAAATTTTATGGATTTATTTGTGAAAACAAAACATAGTCTAAAAATGAGAGAAATAGAAACATGGCTTGTTTATATTCGATCCAAATATTTTTGGACATTCTGATTTGAACTACGGGTCATATTTTCTTACAAAATATTCAACAAAAACTACACTATCACAAGTGATTATTCAAACACACCTAAACCAAGAATAAAACAATGGAAAAAATGAAATGAGTTATCACAAAAATGTTGAAAAAAATGGATGCGAAGGAGATGCATACGAATGATTCCTTCCAAATGGGTTCACATAAGGTCTACTATGTTACAATTTCAATAGATTTAATAATGGTGAACACATGAAAAAATGGGTTGTATGAGGTCTGTGGTATCCTGTTAGAATTTGTTTGCACATTTTAGCATTACAACATATGTATGAGCATGAAAAAGGTAACCAATTTGCTGTGAGGTCCACGGTATCCACAAACCCATTCCCTAACTCTACTTGAAAAAATAAAAAATGGGTGGAGTTAAAATCATAGAGGCCTCTGTTAAGAACCTACTTTGATACCAAATGTGGGAGTTTCCCCATTTTTAGAGAGAGAGCATATGCTCAAGTTTTCAAAAATTCATCATTTATCAAATAAAAGATAAAGTAAATCATATAGACAATTGAACTTTAAAAATCATGGAGTCGAATCTCATCATCATATCTCCCACAATCTCTCATTCTATCCTCTAAATAACTCAAACTACTCCCTAAATCTCTCACAATCTCCACAAACACCTATTCTATGTGATTTTTACTTGTATAATAATCACTTACATTATTTTCTCCACTTATTATTTTCTCTCACACACTAATTATAAAATAATATAATGTGGAACACTAAGACCACAATACCCATGTGATGACTAAATCCTAACAGAAAATGGAATGGATTAAATGGATACAAATGTTGATAGGATTAACTGCAATGCACTAATTCATATTAAATTAACTATTATTGTGAACTTGTGTAGGTTTTATTACATAATGATTATGTATTTTTCGTTCACTTAATTTGAAATGGAAGAAAACTATACAAGTTTTATTAAGGTGAACACAATTAAATCTACTTGGATAAAGAAAAAATGTATACTTTTATGTTATTACTATTATGTTTCTTGCATGTGTTTGAATGTATGTGTAGGACTAGGAAATTGAGAGGAATAAATTTCCGTTCTCCTATTTGTGAAGAGTGATTTAAAATTTTAGTTACAAAAAAATCTTTTGTGGTGTGTTTTTCTAGTAACCCGTACCATGGGGGTCTGCTACACCTTGGTATCAAAGATGTTGGTTCAATACTATGGAAGTTTTGTGTTCTGTTACGTTTATAAGTTGTGTTTTTTTATGTCAAGCTCAGGAGAAAAAATGGAAAGGACAAGAGACAACATCTATTATTGGAAACTATAATGATGCCAACGATGTCAATAACATCCCTAATAAAGATGATGATATCATAAGACAATCAACAAGAAAATTTTAATCATATTTTTACATTATTGACTGACATTCCAAGCCCATCTTACTGTATTAGAGCTATGAACCGGTAAAATTCTTGCATTATTGATTGACACCCAAGATAAAATTAATGCTCTAGAGCATATAGATTAAAGGAAATTAGGTTAATCAGGATGATGAATAAAATGAGTAAGCTTTGAAAAATGATCAGGATCAGGTAGCTGAATACGTGCCCAAGATGTAAGGGTTTGAAAAAATAAATGGAAAAGTATTTGAAAAGAGTAATCCCACTAAAGTACACAATATGAGAAATACTAGGGGACAAGGCTAAAGCATATCTTATTTAAATGGAGAAATATTTTCAAGATTTCGTAGATTTCATCAGAGGAAACAAAGGTAGTATGGGAATCATATCAATATTTCAGGAGAAGAATCCACTTGGTAGAACAATAAACAAGTTTGATTAGAATTTGAGTGCTAAGAACACTATGTGGGAGATATTACTGTGGACTATATTTAAGAAAATGATGATTTTGACACAACTTTATTTATATGACAGAAATTTTTTTGAGTTATAGAACATGACCCAAGGAGATCTTACATCAATTCAATATTAGGAGATGTTCATAAAACTTCTTAACTATGTACCACAGTACCATAATGATGTGCAGTTCCAAATCCACAATTTTATTATGGATTTGATTCATTGCATTGGAATGGAAGTATATGTCCATGGGAAAAATATGATGGATGATGTTTTTGAAAATAAAATGAATAAAGAACAAAAGTTACATGTAATTTGTGCTACTAGAAAGGACATCAAGGTCCTAGGGAATGGACATAATCAAGATTCTTCAAGACCATTCAAGAAAAAATTTAACAAGTTAAAAAAGAATGGATGAAACAAAACATGTAATGCTTGGAAATCAAATAAGACTATTAACACATCCCCAAAAAATAATAATAAGAGAAATTGAATAAATAAAAATGGTGTCAACAACTAAAACAAGAGTACATGGGAGAACTTTCCACAAAAGGGCCACTAAATGGATGTTTTACATGTGGAGGAGACCACTATGCTAGAAATTGTCCCCAAAACACTATTAGAGGACCTCCTTCATAATCTTAGAATCAACAACACATACATGCAACATAGTTGGTGATTGTTAAGAATAGCCTTCCAATATAACTCCAGTAGATGTACTAGGTAAATTTTTTGGAATTTATGTTTCTAAATTGTGATTGATACAAGAAGCCACTAAATTTTTTGTTGCACATGAGATATTGAGTAAAATTTACTAGACAAGATTAATTCATATGGATAAAACATGGATAATTCAGTACGAAAACCAAGTAGAAAAGGAAGTAGAAAAAAGATCTATTTGTAAGTTGAGTTATAGTCACGAGGATTTACAATAGATATTGAACTTCCATGTTGCACCCTTAGAAATAATATGATGTTATCTTAGGGGTAAATTGGTTATGTCAACATCATGCTAAGGTGGATTTATATACTAATAAAGTAACATGTCAAGTTGATAGTGGGAAGTATTAGATTTTTCAAGGGATTACGAATGCCACTAATTTGAGGAAAATTCAGCTATGTAGTTGAAGAAAGCATAGAGAAAGGGACTTATGATGTATGTAATATGCATTGACGATGTGGGTGAAGAAAAAGCACCTACATTGGAGGAATACCCTTTTGTATGAGATTTTAGTGATGTATTTCTAGAAGAATTGCTAGGACTTCCTACTCATAGACAATTTGATTTATCTATAAACATTATTTTAGGATTGAAAGCTAATTCTAAATCAGCTTATCGAATGATTACCAATGAACTTTATTAGAATCAAAAGAACAATTGCAAGAGTTTATAGCTCAAGGATTGATTCATCTTAGTGTTTCAATTTAGTGAGCATCGGTTATTTATTTGAAAAATAAGGATGGAACACTTAGAATTTGTATTGATTACATAGTGTTGAATAAGGAAACAATAAAAAATAAGTATCCTTGTACTGCATGCATTGATGATATTTTTGATCAAATGTAAAGAATGAGACACTATATTTTCAAATATTGATTTGAGATCAAGGTACACCATCAATTCATGAATCAAGGAAAATGACATGCATATGATTTTTTTTTCGTATGAGGTATGATCATTATGAGTTCATAGTTTCTTCCTTTTGGACTTCATGAACGACACTGAACAAATTTCATTGAATTTGATGAATAAGACATGTTAATAGATTATCTAGACTGAGTTTATGTTAGTATTCTTGGATGATATATTGGTTTATTCACATATATAGAATAAGAGAACACATTCACCATTTGATAGTTGTTATTGCAAAGGTTGAAAAAACATTATAATTTATGACTAAGCAATCAAAATGTTCCTTCTTCTAAAGAAAAGTGTATTATTTAGGCCATGTTATATCAAGAAGATGGAATTACAATTGATTTAAACAAGGATAAAGGATATTATTGAATGAGCCTATACCTAAGAATATGCATGAAGTTCAAAGTTTTGCTTGGGATTTGTAGGGTACTACAAGAAATTTGTACTAGGGATTTTAAGGATCTTGGATAATCCTATTACTTCATTACAAAATAAAGGGAAGAAGTTTTTATTATGGATTAAAACATTGTGAATTTTTTTTTCTGGACTTCTTAAGTAAAAGTTGACATCAATACATTTTTAGAAAAAATTCCAGAACCTTAATGAAGAATTCACCATTATCACAAATGCATCAGGTGAACGATTTTCGAGGAGTTTCGATGTAGGATAATTAGGTGGTGGTCTTATGAGTTGTGAAAGATTAGGTAAGGGAAGTTGAGTTATGATCCACATCGATCTTGAGCTTGTAGCTATAGTACATGATTTATAGATGTGGATGTATTACATTTTGGGAAAGCCTTTCATTCTCAAGAAAAATCATTATAGGATTAGAATTATATCCTCACTCAAACTAACTTGAATGCATGACATCGACATGTTGGTTAGAATTTTTGAGTGAGTGATAATTTTGATATAAGTCTACATCAAGGGAAAAGGAAGACCAAGTTATGGATGATCCCTTAGTAGAAGAAAACATATAGTAGCCATGGAATCAATGGGGACCACTTTTAGAACAAGATATTTTTAGTAAGATATATTTAGACATACTTTTTATGGGAAGGTCAAGTTTGTTTTGGAGACTGATAGCCAGAGATCATAGATATACCAGGGTTACCTTTTTGATAGAGATATAATTTTTAGAGTCCCATGACATAAATATATGCACCTAAAATCTTGAAGGATTGAGGACCCTAGTATTGGAGGAGACACATAATTCTCCTTATTCAAGTTCAGCTAGGTGTGATGAAGATTATGGATAAACTTCAAACAATTGTGTTTTCAAGAAGGACAGTAAAAAAGATGTCACAAATTTTGTTTCAAAATGTTTTGAGTGTTAGCAGATTAAAGGCAAACCTCCTAAATATAAATGGAAAGTTATTAGTATCATTTTTGTTCATGAAATTATAGTGTCTAGGAACAAACATGATGTTATATTGGTGGTTTTGGATAAGCTCACCAAGGTGGCCCATTTCATTCTAGGTAATTTGAAATATTATTCACCAGTTTTGGTGAAGAGGTTCTTTAAGGATATTTTTCATTTGCACTGAGTTCCAAAGAATATTATCTCTTATTGAGATACCCATATGATGTCAAGGTTTTGGAAAAAATTGTAGAATAATTTAGGAAAAATATTGAATTTTAGTACTATTTAATCAGAGATAGATAGTCAAACAGAGACGGTGAACTAAGTTTGAGAAGACATTCTCAAGATGTATTATATGGATCAACAATACTAATGGGAATATTATTTACTATTAGCTTGTAGACACAAAACCATAAACATATACTTGCATTTATATGGTTCCTAAATGAGAAAACAAATTATTGACATCTATCTATGGCCTCTTTGTTTCGTCTCTAGTCTTCTTTCTGGTCTTTTACACCTTACAACCCAGTATGAACTTTATTGTTTTATCTTTCATGACTCTGGACACTAGTTCCCAACCAAGATTCCAATGCCCAGGTTCCCTTGTCCCCTATGGATGCCCCTAATCTCTTTCTATCTTATTCGTCTCTTTTAGGCTTCTTTTATCTTTTGGGTATCTTATTTTCTTACAAATTAGCCTTTTAGTTGTTAATTACAAAATTCAAATAAGGGAATCATATAAATACAAAGCTATATGACCAAGCTCTAAGCATCTATTATCATCACCTAAGGTTACATTCAAAGACATCTAAGAGAATTAAAGGAATCCATCTAGCACTCATACAAGGGATGAGGGATTGCATTTTCTACATACACACACAGGAGGGGAAGTTTATTTTTCCATCCACACATATATCTATGAAAATAACGATAACTAGATCATACTAAGCCAAGCACACAGATGCTAATCAAACACCATGATCAATAAGATAAAAGAAATTCACCAGAATAACTTTACATAAAACCTTTACAAACAAATGAGCAACAATATCATATATTATTATGGAGCTCAATGCAATACATTGAGAATGGGCCTTGCTTAAATAGACAAGGAATAACAATCTAAGAACTAGTCAATGTCATAGATCAAGCCATAAATCAAAGAAATAAATAGTCATCAAAGAACTAGTCAAGACCATAGATTTAGGAGGGAAATAGACATCAAGGATCTAGTCAATACCATAGATCTAGGAATGAACTAGTCAATACCATAGATCAAGGAAAGAACTATACCTAACAACTAGATAATATCTCCTAATATCTAAATAAGATAAAAGAAATATCCACACACATTAGTGGGTGAGGATAAATACAATAAAGGTAAATAAAGTACCTAGGTGAACATGAGCTAAGGTAAACACCTAATCTAACACCCCCTCAAGTGAAGCTAGGGGCCAAAATAGAAGTGGCATGTCCATAGTATGAGCCTCAACAACTAGTCCTGATGAGGTACTCATGTACAATAACTGGAAAAAATGGACACTGCAAGGTACCCAAAACCAGTAACAACAAAGTAAAGAGAGTAAAGACCCACTCCAAGGCATCCCAAGAGGCTCGGCTCAAAAACCTCGTATAATTCTGAAGAATTTTGGTGTGCACTATGGTCTGAATCCACTACTCGATCACAAAACTAAAAAAAAAACTGACACTGGGTTTCACCAGAATAGCTCCATACAAGGAGACTGTCAACGGAGTGATGTCGAAAGTGTAAAAAAAACATCAAACATAATTTGATCAACTGCTACAAATAGGTGTGCCACGATCCAAGAACAATAACCAAAGCAACAAGACAAGGACACAAACTCTAGAGTGTCACGATCCAAGAAAAGCCAAGGTAACAAGGCAAGGACACGAAACTCGAAGAAGTAGGATCAACACCACAGCATCCCATAATGTTGAATGGGTGGAGAAGCCACACCTGTAGAGTCCTCTCAATGAATTCCTATGTCACCACCATGAGTGATCAGATATCCACTCCAAATCAACATGGATGGATGAAGAAGATGCCTGCATATAACTTGGTGCAAAATACACAATGGGTGCATGTAAAAGAACATCAGAATGTGTGTCAGGTTGATCATGGCTGATAGCTAAAATCTCAGGTTTCTCAAGCTTGAGTGAAGGTGTAGAACTCATGTGTTGCTTATGATCCTCAGAAAGAGTCCAGCGAACAAAAAAATCTCTATCAATGTGTGATCCCAATGAAGTATCTACTCGAAAACCAATGTCATGATGAGAATTCCACTTAATAGAGGAAACAATACCCTATGAATGTCTACCAATGACTCCACTAGTGAGACCCATAGAACAGAGAATGCAAGATCTGAATGCAGTGGTATGCTTCTCAAAAAAGACATGCAGCTGAGAAGAAATAAGATACACAAAATGTGGTATTGTAATAGGCACAAATGTGGAAGAGCATGCAATAACAAGTTTCATTGGTGTATGAGCATCAAGAGCAGGAATAGACTCAAAGAAAAACATATCAATGTCAATGGGTTCATGAGAAATAGCTGCAAGTGGACTAGGAGCATGGATATGGTTGTCCACAATATGATGGTGATGTTGTAGGCTAGCAAGTTTGTTCTGCAGGGAGTGTATTATTGTATCCCTATCATGAATGAGTGATTGTAGAAGAGAATTTCGCTTCTTGAGCAATCTATTTTCTTCCACAAATTTTAAAATATCCTCTTGAAGTCCACATACTTCAGAGAAAAGCATATCATTCTCAGAATCCATGGTAGGTACAAACTGCAACTCCCAGAAGTTTAGGACGTTGAGCTCAGCCAAAATTACATCCACAATTGATTACAACACTCCTCCATATTTGGCACTTTATAATTATAGTGAAATTCTCAAAATAAATATTTCCGATGGAAATAGGATGAAAAAACAAGCACTTTTGCAAAAATCGGCACTCAAAATTGAGTTACTGTAAAAAAGTTACAAGCTTTTTAATATTTTGCTCTGTTATTAAAAAAAAAAATTGTTGTTGCCTTCACCACACAAATAAAATTAAAGGGGGCTGAAGCTAAGCACCTACTAGTAGGAATCAGATTCTTTAAGCCCTCATATGACCATTTTTGGACGTTTTTTTCTTCATGGCACAGATCCCAAGGCAGATTGGTGTGCTTCCCTACAACAATGCAAAAAACCCAGAAAAATGATTGCCTCCAAAAATGGTCAAGTTTACAGTTGATCTTATGGTTTTCCCACCTTCTGGATCCAATGGAAGCCTCTGTTTTTCATAAAAATTCATGCAGCAACAAAATATGACCAAATCCCAAATATAAGAATATACAATGAATTTATTTGCAAAATAAAACTTACAGACGGATGTCAACAACAATCTCTAGCTCTGATACCATGAAAGAAATGATAACCAGATCGTACCAAGCCAAGAACATAGATGCTAATCAAACACCATGATCAATAAGATGAAATCAATTCACCAGAATAGCTTTACATAAAACCTTTGCAAACAAATGAGTAGCAATATCATATATTATTATGGAACTCAATGCAATACATTGAGAATGAGCCTTGCTTAAATATGTAAGGAATAACAATCTAAGAACCAGTCAAGGTCTTAGATCAAGCCATAAATCAAGGAAATAACTAGTCAAGACCATATATTTAGGAGAGAACTAGACATCAAGGATCTAGTTAATACCATAGATCTAGGAAAGAACTAGTTAATACCATAGATTAAGGAAAGAACTATACTTAACAACTAGATAATATCTCCTAATATCTAAATAAGATAAAAGAAATATCCACAAACATAAGTGGGTTAGGATAAATACAATAAAGGTAAATAAAGTACCTAGGTGAACATGAGCTAAGGTAAATACCTACTATAACAATCTACATTGGTACATTTAGCTATCGCCCACTATCATGTGCACTTGCATAAGGGTATCTTAGGGAACGATTATATCACACACATACAAAAACTACATGAATTATGAAATGTAGTGAAAATATCGGTCATAAGTTCACTCTTTCGGGTGACCTCTAGGGTCAGGATGACTCGCCATATTGCATATTTTATTTTTAGGATTCGATGTAGTTTGAGGGTTTCACAGGTCATCTTTTGTTTGCAAGTTACAAAGAAATTTGGTGATCATCCAGCGACATACAGGGGACCAAAAGTGAAGGTTATCGACACTTGTGTGACAAAAAAAAGAATTTTCTAAGCTCCTACATAGTCACAATCTCCTAGAAGAGGTCCCTCGTGCCTAGATGCCTTAATCCTGTACTACGTGCCATAGTCCCAACTCAACCCATAGTTTCAAGATTTTCTGTGCTTAGTCGCGATAGTCTTCCCTTCATGTTCATCATTTCTCCAGTACATAACACTTTGGAATCAAGTGCAAAATCAACTAATTCTTATGATCTCTCTTTTACACTTAGGGTTTCATATTTCTTTAGCTTATTTCCTGTGTTAAATATGTACTCTAACATTTATTTATCATACGTGACTTTGCAATTAGCATTTTACAAATTCCATATTTTTAAAATCATAGCTAATTTTTCTTACTTTAAATCACATCGTTCAACATTGGGTACAACTCCTTTTTAGGTTTTATATGGGATAAAATGTCGCATGCTTATCAATTAGAATTATATTGAGGAAAAGGTGGTTATAAGTTTTGACATGTTTAAGGACATAGAAGAATAAGTAAAACTGATTTGGCAATGATTTTTTGAGGCTATAGATAAACAAAAGATATATGCATATAAGAAATGGATTCCTAGAGAGCTTGTAGTAGGTGATAAATTATTTCTAATATTTATACCAAAGAATAAATATATAAAGTTTTGAAAGTATTCAAGACTAGCACGTTGTTACGTAGGACCATTTGATGTTCTCGAAGTGGTCAATTTAGTGACATAAAGACTTTCATTACCTTCATATCTATCTTAATTACACAATGTGTTTCATGCATCTTTATTGAAATATTATAACTTTGATGAATCTCATGTTATTGATTGTACATCTTTATAGGAGAGGATCCAAGAGTTATTTTGGTCAATCCCCTATGGGTTCTTGAGGTTCACAAATTTCACTTGTGAAACATGGAAGTCACGTAGTAGAAGGTCCAGTGGGACCAATATTCAGAGGACCTAATTTATTTCATTACTTGATTTATTTTTATTAGTAATAATCATTGGGATGATGTTTTCTCTTATCAGGGAATGAATACACATCATGTAACGTTGCACTTATTATTTTGGGAACATTATGAAATTAAGTGGTTGTCAACACATTTGATACAACATTATATTATTATTGTTTTGATTTGATTTGATTAAACATTATGATATGTTTTAGGAATAAAAAATTATATTATCAACTACGTGACTTCCATGTTTCGCAAGTGAAGTCACGTAGTAGATGTAATTAATAAAACATGGTTTAAGACGCATAGTTTGTGTATGTTCGAAAATATTTATGTTTCATGCATAGATTAAAAAACTAATCGACAAACATATAGATGGAGCTAAATAAATCATTCTTTATTTCACTAATAAAGAAAAATATAAAAAATATAAATTTGTTACAAGTAAAAAAATTCTATTAAGACCAGTTGATTATCATTAATGAATATGAAATATAACAGTATCAAATCATTGTCCAATGTCAATAATATCAAGAAGGTATACAAGAAATTATAAATTTGGCACCTAAACTAGTTCTGGCGCAACCCATTCATTTGTGTCTTGGAACTCTATAGAATCAAAAGCGTGTTCTGTAGATGTGTTCAGATCCCCTAGATCAATCAAAATGTTACCGAATCCTCTTATTTCTATGAGAGAATTCCATAATGCAAGTGCTCATTCATAAGGGAAAGTTTCCATAGAGTAAATGGATACATACAATCTCAGAATTTTTTTTAAATTTATATCTAATTTGTTTTAGACTTTTGAATTTATATAGGAAAATGCATTGAATACCCTCTCATCTTCAATAGCACCCAGAATCATTGTTTGGGAAAGTTCATATAGCTGAATATACTCCTTCAAATCCTCTCGAAAAATACTACTAGAATAAATCTTCTTCCAAAGTCTTATAATGGAACCATTTTCATTTGGTTCTTCCAGAAACTAAAATTGATCTAGTATACTAGTGGAAAAATCATGGGATTGAGAACTCAACAATTGTTTCTGTAAAATAACTTCAACAACAACCCCGTTTATCTCTTCACACTTTCAGAAATGTTCAATTAGAATAGTCATGTATTTGATAGATAAATTATTGATGGATGTTTCAAAAATGCCTCCATGTGTATTCCAAAACTGTGGATTGGAAATTCCCATTGCTTCAAGTAATTTATCCTTTTTGAATCTTTCATGGATATCTGTAGATAAAGAAAAAGAAATATTTTTTAATTTATTTTGAGTTTCATATAATACTGTTTCATATAAAATACATGTCACTCTTACTTCCTCCATCTTTGACCTAGCCAAATCTACTCTTTTTTGAAAAGGATGAAGTGGTATCTCTTTTCCACGTGCTGTTATACACAAATGATCACATGTATATTTAATTTTAAGAAGAAACTTGCATTCTTAAGGTCTATTAATGCATTCCAAATTTAAAAAAATAGGTCCCTTAAAACTATCATCTGAAAAATATAAAAAATCTAAACTCAAACACATGTTTTTTGAGTCTTATGAAGTCTGTTATGTAAATGCAACACTCTTGTGCATGCTTTATCAAAACATTTAGCTCCTTCAACATTGGAAAAATTACATAAAGTGTAAGTAAAGTTTCAATATCTGTTAGATAGTACAATAAATATTTAGCTTTATCCACATCCCTACTATATTTGTACATAAAACATGTCAATGAAGGATATTATTCAAATATTCTGCAAGCAGGCTCATACATTGAGATCCATCTGGTATCTACATCTTTGGGAATATTTTTTTCCATCTATTAATCCAATAGAAATTTTTTGAAATTCTTAAAATCCCTTTAGACTACTAGAGTAATATGCATGAAAATATCAGATCAGATCCTCCACTTTGGCATCAGTTTCAAAATTACTCACAATTTTATAGGCCAGGTTCATTATGTGAGCCATGCCATAAATTAAAATCATATAGGGGGAACTTTTTTTCTATAGTCGTACATAGAGACCATTTCTAGCCCCTTGCATTATAGCTACATTGTCAGTTCCAACACAAATGAACTTCGTTGCAATGAAAAAATCATCCATACCTGTAATATCCTTCAAACGTGACAACACTAGCTTATAAATGTTTGTAGAATTACAATTTTCACTCATTTTATGAACTGATAATAGATGGGGATTTCTTACTTCATTTTCAAATGTGTATACATGAATATGAAACCATGAGGTATTTTCCACTGCTATAACCTCATCAATTGAAATTTAAATAAACTTTGCATTTTTTATAGCCTCTTTCAGATCCTCCTTTTCCACTAGAGAAAGACATTTTTCTATTTCCTAGCCACTAGTATCTGACCAATGTGATTGTGGAACATTTTCTAAGCCAATTACCTGATACCAAATTTTATTTTATGAGAAATATGAAATGGGTCTGCCATTTTTAATATATGGAATATAGTTACAAATTGAATACTTTTGGAATGCATTTCAGTCTCCATAGCTTTGATCAATTTTGCAACAATTGTGCCACCTTTTTCATTAATATTTTTCAAACGCTTTTGTTGTTTTTCATATTTTTCTGTATATTTTACATGCAAGTAATCTTTTACATCTCTCCATTTATGAGATCTTACTATGCTCCCATCCTTTTGCTTTTGGGAAATATATATTTACCCACAATATTTTTCAATGGTGTCTAGTTTGAGCTACATTGTGTGATCTTGCCCTTGTTTTCAACTACATATTTTTCATCAACATTGAGTTGGAACATCATTACTATTTTTTAGATCTACTGGCTCAATAAAAGGATATTTTATTGCCCAACCAAACATTAAATTCCTTCCTATAGTCTAGTTTTTCCTCTTTCTTCTAATATATTTTTATTACTTTTTGTAACTTCAACTTGTGCATCTGGGTTCTCAGGAACAATATCTCTATCCTCACATCTCCTTTTTCTAGAAACAGAAACTAGAATATAAAATTCCTCTGTTGGTGTTGGATGAGAATTGTATGTGTTAGTGCTCATTTCGATCTTGCCCTTCTATCCTGAATGTGCCTTCAAAATTTTCTATGTCTGGTTTGTTAGAATTGAAAACATATATGCTTGAAGAATGAAATCATGTTGAATACAAATGAAGTCCCATGTTTGAGTCATGAATCTAATATGAATCCTCTTTTTCTGTTGAGGAATGTGATAACCATGTCATCTTTTAGTGATCCCTATGAAAAAATTGACGATTGATCGTGTTTAACCATGTAAATCCCTCCTATATATCGTCCCTTTTATCTTCACTGCGAATTGCATATTTTCCTCTGCCTTTCGAAGACAAGTGGAATATTTCCATTGGCTACACTACAACGGGATTTGTTTACAAAGTTACACAATTTTCATATTAACTACAAATCGCAAACCTATCCCTAAATCCCAATGAATATTCCCACGAATATTTGAGTCAAATAATGCAAAAGGAGAAGTTAACCCTGCTCTGAAAAGGAATACGTGTTAGAATGGGATATGATCTTGGAACTGGGTTGATAATAAACTTTTTCACCAATAAGAAGATGGAGTGTGAAATGTAAAGAAATCTCCGAGGCCCACCAGGGACACGTGTCGTGTTCTCAGAAAAAGTCAAGAGGTGGGGTTTCAGGTCAAATCTACAAACTTGCACTCGTTTGAAAAGTAATGCAAAATTGTAAAAAGACTCCCTAATCCCAAAAATCCCCAGATTAATCCACGTGGAAATTCCACATTTAAATGAAGGGGAAAAATTGGACGGTAAAGATGTAATGCATTTATGGCTTCTGCCATTAATGTATCTTGCACGAATCAAGATAATTTTTTTAGAAGTTTTCAAACATTTGAATTGTTACCCTTACACACAAGAGATTTGGAGGCCCTAGCAGTGCTAATTCATAAAGGAGTAAAGAAAAATTGATTGTGAGGTGTTGACATTGAGCTAGAGAATTTAGAATTAAAGAAGCAAGGGAAAATTGCACGACATTTGCATAAAAAATGAGTAATTCTTGTATTAAATTTGTATTCTTATTATTTGATTTATCATTTGCAAGAAATTAAGGGTGGAAATCAAAGCAATATAAAATGAATCCCATGGCATCAGGATTTAAAATCACCTCCAGTATTACCAGTAATTTGGACAAAATTATTGACACAAATTTGTGAAATGCCGATTTGGATGATTTTCTGTGAAGGCTCCATGATCCCAACAAGAGTGAATTTATGGAAGCCATTGAGGCTAGCCACTAATTTTCCTCCCTCTATGCATTTTCCTGAGCTGGTAAAACTCTGTGCTAAAAATTATGATATGGAAAAAAGGGAAGTCTTGGACGAAAGTGGTGAAGGAGTGTTGACCTCAACAACAAAACATTTAGATTAATGTTAGGGTTGTAAAATATTGCGAGATCAGTTTTGATAAGTATAAAATCATCCCTTCATGATTATGACACTAAAAATAAATACTAATCCAGAGTCATGAATACAAAATGGTTGTCAACAGATAGAAAGGCTACCACAAGAATTAGTAAGAAGTTGGTTAGGTCACAATTCATAGAGGAAGTGCAAGACATAATTATGTTACTGAGTAGAATGGTTGGCATGGATGGGGCTTATGAATTCAAATAATGGATATGTCTATTCATATTGGTTATATTGGAGAATAAAGGAAGTATTTTATGGGAAACACTTATTGCTACATCAATCCATCCACAAATCTTTGAATTAGCTGAAAAAAATAACATGGGTATCACTATTGATCTTGAATTCTATATGATGTCATACTTCATCTACAATATTGCAAGTCACAAGCTCTTCCCTGGCCTCCCACAAAAGGCACATTTCAAATATATTAAAGTATATGAGATTTATCCCCAGCTATGTTTGAACAACTGCAAAGGAAATGTGAGGAAAGTAAATGATGCATTTTGTGCACCTATAATCTGTCTTTTCAATCCTAAATGGGAGCAATATAGAATATCTAAAGAGGATAAAAATGCAATACTAGAGTATGGTTGCTTATTTATTCAACACATGTTTTTCAATTACATTAGAGTTAGTGGGTTTGATGGGAAGCCATGTAAATTACCTAGATATGTAGATGCCAAGTGGGCCATCTTTGAGATTTCAAGGCAATTAGCACCAATGCACAAATTAATTGCAGGAAAGCATAAGACCAATATTAAATTCCCTATTAGGATTGGGAGGTATTCTTTCCCCTCCATTACAAAAGCTAGATTGCTAGAAGAAGATATGGAAATATTTGAAATGAACAAATTTGAACCAAGATCCCAATATGACATTAGATGGGTTATTAGCTCAACTTTGGGGAGTTCATATGAACATGAACCTCATTTTGAGGATTATTGGATGAACTACAAAGATGAAGAAGAAGTTAGACTTAGATATTTCTTGAGGATGAATCTTAGGAAAATTATTGACTTCAAGATTGTTGTAGTACCTTAAGGAGTAGATGATTATCAATATACAGTGAGTCAATATTATATTGACCATAGGATTTAGGCACAACCAATTTCTCCCATAGTCTAGGATGAGAAAGAATCAGACATTCCATATGGAAGAATAGCTAATGGGATGAAAAGGACCTTAAACTAGTTGCAAAGTAAGGGTATGGATTTGTCCATCCAAAATACAAAAGTATTCAATGATTTTAGATATTTGGGAATCTTAAAGGAGGATCTTCTTATTTTAAAAGAAGGAGCTGATAAGATTGATCCATTAGGAGGAAGAAATCCTCAACTACCTACTAAGAAACTCACTTTAGGTACTATTGAGGAATGGACTTCTACTACTAGTGGCACTGGAACTTCTATGCTTTCCTTGAAATAAAAGACAAAAGAAATTCTTTTGAAATCTATGTAGAATGCCCCTATTACGCAAGCAGTGCCTATACAAGCTAAAGGGGTAGGTCTAAGAAAACTTAGGATTCCCTTAGAAATACTACTAGGATCATCTAACATGGGAATGATGATGAGGGTAGTCTTAGAAAGTTTTGACCTTCAATCGAAATCATAGAGTGCCAAAGAGAGAGAGGCACCAAACCTCAAGCACTTTGAGAGAGATAAGAAGAAAATTAAGATAATACTACCTTTGGTAAGGGACACTGGTATTTCAATAAAAGAAAGTGGAAATGTATCAAAAAATCATAGACATAGAGAGACCAAGGTTATTGATCCAACCCCACTCACCAAGGACCAAGAGAAATTGATTGCCACATTTCTAGAATAAGCAATGCTATCACCAAATCAAGGATTGATTCAAGTCGATCCAGCGGTATAACCAGAATTTGTAGCTGCAGTTTTGAATCTAAAGGAGATAGTGACATAATTAGTTCAAGAGACAATAACTCTTAGTATTCCCATTTCCAATCAACCTATGATAGAAAAGGGTTGAGAGGAATATAGTGCAATGTAATCCAAGGGTCAGGATTTACCTTAGTACAATCAATCACATAAACAAGTGAGAATCCTAATTTAGATAATGGACACAAATATACTTAGGGATATGCCCTTACTTGAACCTTTTGATGTAACAATTGAAAAATATATGGTAAAAGGTGAGAATGTTTCTCAGGTAGATGAAAAAATGAAGGAACTTTCCTAGCCATCAACTGACGAAAGAGAGGTTCAAGTGCAAAAGGTCCATACTGAAAGTTCAATAATTATATGAGCACATGAATCAATGATTCAAGGATTTACAAGTGGATCATCTACAGAGAACATTATCTCTACTAAAATTCACTCTAAGAAGGAAGCATAGATCATAAAGGGTGATAAGTCACTTCGGGATACAAATATTTGCTAAGGAAGTTATGGTGGAGACCACAGAAGAAGCCACTAAAACAATGGAGACCGGTGACCAAAAAAGTGGAAATTGATAACAAGGGTCAAAATCACCTAATGGTTCCAGGTCTACTAAACAAAAAAAGAAGAATTGATGAAACAACAACTCACCAATATGCCAAATCAAGAAGATATCTCTACTTAACATCAGCCTTTAAAGGAAGAAGATAATATAAAGAAAGAGGAACTATCTAGGGTGACATTTCCAACTAGAGAAACCCCAAGAGAAACTACAAAAATTATTGTTACTCCAGTGGAATATAAAGATAAGGGAAAGGTACCAGTTGA
Source organism: Taxus chinensis (assembly GCA_019776745.2). Lineage (NCBI taxonomy): Eukaryota > Viridiplantae > Streptophyta > Pinopsida > Cupressales > Taxaceae > Taxus > Taxus chinensis. Next base: position 515,393,364 of record CM034154.1, read on the forward strand.
TAGTATGACTCAAGAAACAACTAATTACCCCCAAATTCAAGCTCAAGAAAAGAAGAAATTGGAAATAGTAAGAGTACATGATGAATCTAAAGAACCAACCTTAGAAGTGAATAAGATGCAAGAAGAAGTATAATTATTGCAAGATCCTCAAGAAAAATATAAATAGTTGGTAGTTATCTCTAAAAAGTCCCAACCTATATCACAAGGAGAAAAAGTGGGAACCACTCTCACAACTGGTTGGATGGGAGGACTGTTGTCAGATGTGGAAAAATAAGTTACTCTAGAAGAGGCTATAAATATCACAAGTATATATTTTCCAAAGCCCAAAAAACTCTTAAAAAGGTAAAAATCCTTACTAAGACCCATGTAGACTGAAAAGGGTTCAAAAATTTGAAATTTGTAACCCCTCACCAAGGTAAATCAAAGCATGAAATTACAATGAGTGATTATGATGTTCAACACATTCATTTGGGGAAACCTATAAGAGAAACATTAAAACAAGATATTACACTAGCTATTGAGGGTTTGTTGCATATATTTGATGATGATGGGGTGTCTAAAAGGATATTAAAGGAATAAGTTAGAACATTATCCTCATACATACATAAATGGGTACATCCTATAGAGGAAGTGTTGGGGTGTGGAGCCTGTTTTTTAGTCTTCTGGAATCAACATTGAAGCTATTAGTGTAGGTTATTATTTATCCTTTTATTTATTGATTAGGATAATTATTACACTTGTGTTATCCCTACACTTTTTGGGTTAGCTTGCTTAGGTGTACTAGTTGTGTGGAATTAGCTTACTAGTTGTGTTGAGTTATCTTCTCAGTTATGTGGAGTTAGCTTACTAATCTTTTGGAGTTATCTTAACTACCAATATCAGTTAGTGGGAGTTCTTCACCACTGATTTAGGTAGTAGTTGCACTTCCCTCCTCCTATATTTACATCTTTCTTATTGAGTAATTCAAGTTATTGTATTGTAATGTATTGAGCATTATGGATTATGATGAATTTCCATATATGTTATTTTAGCTCTTATTTTTGGCAAATATAATGTGGTGTGCTATTATCATCTGAGATCACGGCTTGGAAAAACATTCTTATCATTTTTTTCATGGTATCCGAGCGATAAATGATGTAGAAATCCATCTGTAAGTGTTTCTTTGCAAGAAAGGGTTTATTATTTTCATGTATTCAAAAATTTTAGCACTTTTCTGCAACATGCATTTTTATGCAAAATAGAGTGTACCATTAGATTTGGAAAGGGTCAAAACCTTAGAATCGACTGTAAACTCAACCATGTTTTGAGACAATAAAATATAGGTGCAGATATATACCCTCTAGGTGCATTCTTTTATCTATTAGATATAAGTGTGTACCTTCTGGATGCATTCTTTTACCCTCTGGATATTTCTATTTTGGATGTAGTCTTTCATCCACTGGACACAGATCTATACCCTCTTAGTGCATTCTTTTATTCATTGGATATAAGTGTGTACCTTCCAAATGCATTCTTTTACCCTCTGTATATTTTTGTTTTGAATGCAATCTTTTATCCACTGGACACAAATCTATACCCTCTCGATGCATTCTTTTATCCATTGGATATAAGTGCGTACCTTCTGGATGCATTCTTTTACCCTTTATATATTTTTGTTTTGGATGCAGTCTTTTATCCACTAGATGTAGATTTGTACCTTCTCGATGTATTCTTTAATTCATTGGATATAAATGTGTACATTCCAGATGCATTCTTTTACCCTCTAGATATTTATGTTTTAGATGCAGTATTTTATCCATTGGATGCATATCTGTACCCTCTGGGTGTATTCTTTTATCTATTGGATATAGAAATGTACCCTCTGGATGCATTGATTTACCCTCTAGACATTTATGTTTTAGGCATAGACTTTTATCCTTTGGTTGCAAGCCTGTATCATGTGGATGCACTCTTTTACCCTTTGGACATTTGGGTGTCACAGGTACCTTTAAAAAAAATATCAGCATTAAAATATTATTTTAATAGCAAAACCTTTTAGAGCTCATAACTTTTGATCTGTAGTTTAGATTAAGGTGATTGTTGTTTTAAAATTGTGTATTTTTTCAAGATATACACATTGGTGAAATTTTGATTCACATATTTCAAATGTAAAAGGTACTTTTGCTCGTTTTAATATTTACATGCACTCAATTATAAAGTGCCAAATTTGGGAGGGTGTTGTAATCACTTGTGGATGTAATTTCGATTGAGCCCGACGTCCTAAACTTTTGGGTGTTGCATTCTTGTATCTATAGGTGTATACATTTATATCTCTCTTATTGTTTGAGATATTTTGGATATGTATTTTCAACACTTTTTGTTGGCATGTTGACAGTCTCTCTTGTGGGGGAGCTATTTTTGTGAAGCCCAGTTTTAGTTTGTCAGTGTTCAAGTAGTTGATTTTGGCAACTCATACAAATTTGTGGTGTCACTCTACCCATTCAGTAGTATGGGAGGGTGTGATGTTGATACTAATTCTTTGGGTTTCATGTCCTTTCCTATTACATGTTGATATTACTTCTTTGGGTTTCATGTCCTTGCCTTATTACCTTGGATTTTCTTGGATCATGAAACTCCTATTTATTTGGATCTCGTGTCCTTGCCTTATTTCCTTGGTTATTGTTCTTGGATCACGACACACCTATTTGTAGCAATTGATCTTGCTTCTTCAGATTTTGTGTCCTTACCTTATTAACTTGGATTTTCTTGGATTGTGGCACTCCTATTTATTTGGATCTCGTGTCCTTGCCTTATTGCCTTGGTTTTTCTTAGATCGTGGCACACCTATTTGTAGCAGTTGATCAAATTATGTTTGGTGTTTTTTTTGAACTTTCGACATCACTCCATTGACAATATCTTTGCATGGAGATATTCTAATGAAGCCCAGTGTCAGTTGTTTTTGAGTCATATGATCGAGTAGTGGATTTAGACCACATTGTGAACCAAAATTCTTCAACATTGTATAAGGTTTTGGAGCCGAGATTCTTAGGATATCTTATAGTGGGATTTTTCTCTCTCTACTTTGTTATTACTGGTTTTGAGTACCTTGCGGTGTCTAATTTTCCTAGTTATTGTACGTGGGTACCTCATTAGGCCTTGTCTAAGAGCAGCTACAAATTTACACTGAATACATAGTGATAATTATTCTCTCTATATCTCTCTTCAAATATGATTACAAATATATAGGAAATTTCGTTCCTATAAAATAGGAAACTAATATAACAACATTCCTTAATTATGTATTATTGTTTCTAACAATAATAGATTTAACCATCTTACTAACAACCAACTTAATAATACAACATATCTTCATATATATTTTTAGTTAACAATATATAAATGACTAACCATTAATGAATAATTACTGAGAAAACTATTCATTTTACAATAATCACATTAATAATGTGAACACTACATTATTTTCCTAACATTCACCCCCTTAGTGTGAACATTATTAATTCCAAATATTCACCCCCTTAATACGAACATAGGAAGAACCATATTCAAAGAATTTGAACCACCTTTTGAAAGCATTGCTTAGACTAGGTACAAACTCCATAGATTATCTCTTTACCCTCGTAAAGGCGTAGTGTCGAGCTAAATTATGCATGAATGCTCCCTTCCTCTTTGGGTTCCTGTGGGACTTTCCCTTCCTCCCTGGGTGCTTGAATTCTAAATCTCCAAGATCCAAAAGCTTCACACTAGCTGGATAACCATCCCTTGAGTCTACCTCAAAATCTTCTCTTGCTCCCCAAAAGTGATTCTTCTGAAAAAATTAATCTTCCCCAAAAATTTGGAAAGGGGTTTATTCAGCACAACACAATAGGAACAATGAAAATAGAAACATACTAAAATACACAACTGAAAAAAATGCCACCAAATCATTTGTGTAGCTCTGTCGTTGGCGACCGATGAGAGGTCGTTGAATGACCTCCAACCTCTAATGCCTCCATCCTCTAGTGATCTAAAATCAATACAAGTAGTCTTCAGAATTATAATCAGGTTCAACAGTCACTCATTCATCTTCTGATTCAGAAGATTCTTCTACATCTATATTTGCTTCATGTGGATTCAATTTTGCATTGAGAAGATCTTTGACTCGAGCCATGTAAAATTTAGATGTATGTCTTTTTTTCTTGCAATAAAAGCATTCTAGATCCTCCTTTTTAGAGAAATTTTTGTATTTCTTTTTCACATACATTGTCATTTCCTCTTCTATATCTTCTTTAGTCCTTTTTTCTTCATATAGAAGAGATTATACCATATCTTCCAATGAGTTGGAAGGTATCTGACCAAGAGTGAAAACAACATTATTGTATTTTGGTGGTAAACTATTTAGCAGAATAACTTTTGCATCCTCATCTTCTACTGGAGATTTTACTTTTGCAAGTTATCTCATAAGAGATTTTAAATTGTTAATTTGACTAGACATTGTATCTCCATCACTCATTTTGAGCTTGAATAGCTGAAGCTTCCAGGAAAACTTTGCATTAACTGCTTTGAACCAAATAATTTTCTCAGAGTATCCCACATGTCCTTCGAGGTTTTATCTAGATCAACATAATGTAATTCAGAAAATCTGAAAGGGCAAGGCCAATAATGGATTTGGCTTTATCATCCCTTGTTTCTCATTCTACCAATATGGTAAGATCTAAAGGTGTTGGTTTTTTTCCATCTACTATCCTCCAAATATATTTGTTCATCAACTGCATTTGGCTCTTGACTTTCCAGGTGTGAAAAATGAGTCTGTTGAATTTTTCCAATGGAACATCCATGATAATAACTATGACAAGAGGACAATAAAAATCCTAAAATAACCTATTTGAATCTTTATGACAATGTACTTGGTAATTTACAATTGAATCAATTTTCCCTTATTTTTATTTTAAAAATCTACCAATATGATTAAAACTACATTGACATAACTTTTAAAAAATGAAAAATATATGGGCATACACTATGGTGTTACATTGACCTAGACATGGACAATAAAAAATTATTTTTAATACAAATACTATACTTGACTCAAGTATACTATATAATGAACTTTTAAACATAACAAGTACAACTAATTGAATGTGGGTTTTGATAAATAAACAAAAAAAAATGACACAAATATAACAATATCACACAGTATATGACTACTTTTTTAAATATTACTTTGACGAAAATATTATCAAGAAAAGACTTACTACTAACTCTAAACAAATCTATAGTTAAAAACTCAACAACTCAAGACTATTGAACACCTCATAAAATGCACTTGATTGACATAGAGGAAGGAATAGAATGATTGGACCTGTGCATTGATAGGTATTTAACCAAGAGAAGTGGGACTCTTGATCTGGCAGCGTGGAATGTGGTCATGCATACTGGTGAAATCAATGCCACCTCTTCAATTGTGTGTTAACCCCCTTTAATCGAATGATAATCACAAGTTTATCAGTGATAGGGCCTCCATTTAGAGGAAACTAATTTATTTTCACTTACATGCATGGACTTTGAGAAACATGACTACTAGATTAACGAGGAGAAGAGGAACTTCGAGCTTGACCGATCCACTGAGGACTGTGAGTTTCATATTTCTTTGTTAAATCAAGTGAGCCGCAACAATGTTGAAATGGGCCAAATCCCATATATATCAAACTCGTTGAGTGGAGTATGATGGAAGAAATGTAGAGATGTATAATTTGGACAGAATTCCCTTTGGTGATGGAACCTACTGGAGACCATTCAGAAAAATATCCAATATCCAAGCCTTCGAATGAGAAGGTCATAGATGATGAAAATAAGTGCAGATACAAGTAGATAATGGATTTTTGAAGCAATTAGATCTAATATTGGTCTGAATTACATTGCCTTCAATAGATCTGCACTCATGAAATTTCGAAGGACCAAGCTAAGTGGAGATGTGTGGCTAAATGTTTTCACACATATATAACTCCAATGTCTTTTTGAACATGATGCATAAGTTCCAAACATGGTTGCAAAGGACTCTCATAGTTAAAAGATAATTTATCTCACACAGAAATTATGTAATAATCAAGATTAGATCGCTTTGATACCAAATCTAAGAGTGGCTATAGATTTACACTGAATACACAATGATAATTATTCTCTCTATATCTCTCTCTTCAAATCTAATTACAAATATATAGGAAACGTTATTCCTATAAAATAGGAAACTAATATAACAACATTCCTTAATTACGTATTATTGTTTATAACAATAATATGTTTAACCATCTTACTAACAACCAACTTAATAATACAACATATATGCATATATATTGTTAGTTAACAATATATATATGACTAACCATTAATGAATAATTACTGACGTAATTATTCATTTTACATTAATCACATTAATAATGTGAACACTACATTATTTTTCTAACACCTTGTTTCCAAGACGCACCTTATTTTTCACCCCTAAGCTATGCTTACGGGAGGGTGTTAGTGTAATATATTATTTATCCTTTTATTTATTTAATAGGATAATTTTTACAATTGTGTTAGCCCTACACTTGTTGGGTTATCTTTCTTAGGTTTACTAGTTGTGTGGAGTTAGCTTACTAGTTGTGTTGAGTTAGCTTCTCAGTTAGCTTACTAGTCTTTTGGAGTTAACTACCAATATCAGTTAGTGGGAGTTATTCACCAATGATTTAGGTAGTAGTTGCACTTCCCTCCTCCTATATGTACATCTTTCTTATTGAGTAATTCAAGTTATTGTATTGTAATGTATTGAGCATTATGGATTATAATGGATTTCCATATATGGTATTTTAGCTCTTCTATTTTGCAAATCTAATGTGGTGTGTTATTATCATATGAGATCGCAACTTGGAACAATCTTCTTATCATTCCTTTCAAAAGCGTTTGGGTTTGAACGTTTAATTTTGGAGACTTTAGGAGCATTTTGTAGTCATTTTTTGTTTTCATGTTGTGACATTGCTATGTATTTGATGTTAATTGGTGGTTAATTGGCTGTTGTCATAGTGGAATATTTTCATCTATGAAAACTTCAAAGATCACGAATTTCTCAAGTGATGATTTTTTCAAACGAATTTTTCTAGGGTTGGCTATAGAAATTCCTAGAAGGATTCTAATCTTATAAATAGAGGTATTAGGAGAATCCTAATGTATCCAAAGTGATCAAAGAGATATGGAGTCTTAGAAGATCTGGAGAGATTAAAAGATCTAGGAGTCTTAGATTGGGTTTAACATCTTTGGGAATTTTGTAATGAGTTCATGAGTGATTGTTGTGTAATTGTAACTGAGAGAAGTTTGTGATTATAAAATATGAGCAAGTTCTTAGTGGACGTAGCCCACATTGGGTGAACCATGTTAAATCTTGTCTTGTCTTCTTTTGTGTATTGTTTATTTATGTTGTTATATTTTTGCAAGTACATATCTACTAAATAGTTTCCTACTACTGTGATCTGAGGAATTATTTCTGCATATTTATTCTCTAATTCCTAATAATTGGTATCAAAGATTTGGTGTTTTTTTGCTGAAGTGATAAATCATATAGAAGGTTTAGCTTGAGTGGGAGCTATGGTAGATGAGGGAAGATTGAGTTTTGAGAAGTTCAATGGGAAGAACTATGGTTTGTGGAAGATGGAGATGGGGTATTACCTGTATCAGAAGGACCTCCATGTTCCTTTGGCTAGAAAAACAAAGAAATATACAACCATGATGGATGAGGATTGGGAGTTATTAGATGGAAAGGCACTCGGGGAAATTTGGTTATGTCTTGCATCTTCAATTGTTTTCAACATATCGCAAGAGAAGACAACGGAAGGTCTCATGAGTGCGTTGGGGAAGTTATATGAAAACTCTCTGCCTCTAATAAAATTATTTTGATGAAAATTTTATTTAATATGAATATGTTTGATAATGGTTTTGTGGCTGATAATTTGAATTAATTTAACATGGTTGTGAGTATGTTAAACTTGATGAAAATTGAAAATGATGAAGAGATCAGGGATTTGTTGATTTTTATCTCCTTTCCAGATAACTGGGAAAACTTGGTTATGGATGTAAGTAATTCAGTCTCTAATAACTCAAATCTGAAGTTTGAACATGTGATAGGTGTGATCCTAAGCGAGGAAATATAAAGGAAGAGATCAGGGGATTCTTCCAATTCTAGAAATTATTTGACCGTCGAGAGAAGAGGGAGATAAAAGAACAGAGGGAAAGATAACCATGTGAAGTCAAATGATCGCAAAAGGCCAAAGTCCAAGAGCAAGTTGGAATTTTGTCACTGTGGGAAGGTTGGTCATGCTAAGAAAGATTTTTGGGCTCTTCATGATAAGAAGAACAAGAAGGAGGAAACTAAGGAGGTAAATGTGGTAGCAGGTGATGTTTTTCAGGACGCCTTAATTCTTGCTTTAGATAATATTATTGAGTCTTGGGTATTAAATTCAAGGGCTTCTTTCCATGCCACCCCACATAGACATTACTTTACTGAGTTAGTTTAAAGTGATTTTGGACATGTATATCTTGGTGATGATGAAGTATGCAACATAGTAGGGAAATGTTGTGTTCAGGTGAAAATGTAGAATGGGAACACATTGCTACTTAAGGATGTCAGGCATGTGCCTAAGTTGAGGTTAAAATTGATATCAACGGGTCAGTTGGGTAGTAATGACTGTACGACTAGTTTTACAGTGGATTCTTGAAAGGTTACCAAGGGAGCTCTTGTCGTTGAAAGAGGTAAGAAAATTGGTACTTTGTATTTAACCAGTGGTGTTTATTATTGTAATTTAGTTATTGCACATGGAGATGAAACTTTGTGGCACCAAAGACTCGGTCATATGAGTCAAAAGGGCATGTAGATTCTAAAGGAAAGGTTTCATGGATTAAAGGAGTTTGATTTGGACTTCTGTGAGGACTATGCTTATGGGAAACAAAAGTGGGTGAGATTCCTCAAGGTTGGACCTACCAGGAAGGAGGGTAAGTTAGATTCAGTGCATACATATGTATGGTGGTTAGATAAGGTACATTCTATTGGTGATTCATGTTATTATGTCACTTTCATTGATGATGCAACTAGAAAAGTTTGGGTATATGAAATTAGAAAGAAATATGATGTGTTTGAAACTTTTAAAAGATGGAAATCCTTTGTTGAGAATGAAACAAGTCTCAAGCTGAAATTTCTCAGGTTGGATAATGGAGGGGAGCATTATAGAAATGAATTTCTTGATTAGTGTTTGGTAAATGGGATCCATAGGAAAATGGAGTATCATAAGTAATGAACAGGAAAATCATGGAGCGTGCTAGGTATATGAGGTTACATGTGGGGATTGTATTCATGTTTTGGGTGGAAGTGGTGAGAAAAATTATTTACTTGATTAACAGAGGACCCTCTATGGCCTTGGATGGAGGTATACCTGAGGAGGCTTGGTCAGGTAATAAAACTGATTAGTCATTTCTTAGAGTATTTGGATGTGAGGTATTCGTTCACATTGATAAAGATGATAGGACCAAGTTAGAGGCTAAGTCAAAGAAATGCACCTTTGTTGGATATGGTGAGGATGACTTTGGTTTCTGTGTTTAGAGTCTTAAGGATAAGAAAATATTTCAGTCTAGAGATAATGTTTTTAATGAAAAATTCATGTATAAAGATCAGTTGTAGGAACAAAAAGAGGAATCAAAGAAATAATAAAAAAATGTTAGAGGACATTTTGGATGGCAAGGTGTCTAAGGGGCCGATTCAGGTGCAACATGTTCCAACACAGCCATTTCATGAACCTACTCATCAGGAAGCCCAAACTCCCAAGGTGAGAAGGTCTTCTAGGGTAAGAAGGGAACCTAAACATTTTACTCCATCTTTTAATTACTTATTGCTCACTGAAAATGGAGAGCCAAAGTGCTTTGAGGAAGCAGTGCAGGTGGATGTTAGGAAGAAGTGGGATTAGTCCATGAATGAAGAACATAGATCTCTTATAGAGAACCATACTTGGGATATGGTGGAGCTACCTGAGGCAAGAGAGAATTGTAGAATAAGTGGGTGTACAAAATAAAAGAGGAATATGGACGTAAAAAAGTTACAAGGCCCAGTTATTGGTCAAGGGATTTGCATAGAATAAAGGTATAAATTTTGATGATTTTTTTTCTCTTGTTAAAATGAATTATATTAGGACTATTGTTGGTTTAGTAGCAGTAGAAGAATTACACTTAGAGAAGTTATATGTAAATACTACATTCCTTCATGGTGAGTTGGAGAAGGAATTGTATATGAAACAACCACAAGGTTATGAGGTCAAAGGGAAGGAGATGTTAGTTTGTAAATTAAAGAAGAGCTTGTGTGGCCTGAAATAAGCTCCAAGGCAATGGTACAATAAGTTTGAAATTTTTATGCAGGAGCAGGGTTACTCCAGGTGTCACTTAGACCATTGCATGTACATCAAGAAGTCTCTTATTGGTAGTTATATTATTTGTGTATGTATCTAGATGATATACTTGTTGCAGGGAAGAACATGCAGGAAATAAAGGTACTCAAGAAAAAACTAGGTGACTCCTTTGCATTGAAAGATTTGGCGGAAGCAAAACAAATCCTTGGTATGGGAGTAACTTAGAACATGAAGGAGAAGAAGCTGGTATTATCTCAAGAAAAGTACATAAAGAAGGTCTTGGAGAGGTTTAGTATGCAAGATGCTAAACCGGCTAGTACTCCTTTAGCAAGTCACTTTAAATTATCAAAGGAGAAGAGTCCCAAGACTGAGGAGGATAGAATCCATATGTCTATGTTACTGTACTCATGAGTGGTTGAAAGCTTGATTTATGATATGGTATGCGCTAGGCCTGATATTTCCAATACAGTGGGAGAAATGAGTAGGTTTATGAGTGATCTAGGTAGAGAGCACTGACAAGAAGTAAAGTGGATCCTTCAGTATTTGAGAGGGACCATAAGAACAACATTGTGTTTCGGTGGATCAGACACTACATTATGTGGCTATGTAGATTTAGACATGGCAAGAGATTTGGACAGCAGGATGAGCACGACATGTTATGTATTTACAGTTGGTGACATAACTGTGAGATGGATTTCATGGTTACAAAAGGTTGTGGCTTTATAAACCACAGAGGCTGAGTATGTTTTTGCCACAAAGGCAAGCATGGAGATGATTTAGCTACATCAATTTCTTAATGAGTTGGGGCATAAGAAAGAAGTTGAGAGACTACACAGTGATAGTCATAGCACTATTCATTTTGTGAAGAACTTTGCTTTCCTCTCTAGGATGAAGCACATTCATATGAGATATCATTTCATTAGGGTAACTTTGGAAGAAGATAAGTTGAAGCTAGAAAATATTCATACCAGCCAGAATCCTATGGATATGATGACCAAATTAGTCACAAGGGATAATTTGAAGTTGTTTTCAACTTTGGTTGGCCTTCATGCATGATAATGAAGGGTTGAGAACTTTTCTCAGTGGGAATAGTCTCCAAGTGGGAGATTTGGGGCGTGGAGCCTACTTTTTAGTCTTTTAGAATCAACATTGAAGTGTTGGAGTTCGCACGGTTAAGTTTGGAGACTTCAGGAGCATTCTACATTCATTTTTTATTTTCATGTTGTGAGATTGTGGCGTATTTGATTTTAACTGGTGGTTAATTGGCTATTGTCATAGTGATGAAATTTCATCTATGAAAATTTGAAAGATCACGAGTTTCTCAAGTCACAATTTTTTCAAAATACTTTTTATAGGGTTGGTTATAGAACTTCCTAGAAGGATTGCAATCTTATGAATAGAGGTACTAGGATCATCCTAATGTATCGAAAGTGATCAAAGAGATCTAGAGTCTTAGAATATCTAGAGAGATCAAAAGATCTAGGAGTCTTAGATGTGGTTTAACATCTTTGGAAATTCTGTTGTGAGTTCATGAGTGATTGTTGTGAAATTGTAACTGAGAGAAGACTGTGATAATAAAATCTAAGTAAGTTCTTGATGGTTATATCCCACATTGGGTGAACCACATTAAATCTTGTCTTGTATTATTTTTTGTATTTTTATTTATGTTGTTATATTTTTGCAAGTACAGATCTGCTAAATAGTTTCCTATTACTGTCATATAAGGAATTGTTTCCACATATTTATTCTCTAATTCCTAATAGGAAGGACAAGATATTATTACCAGTATAACACCTTAGATTCTAGAAGAGTCTGATAGGGATAGAGAAACATCTAGTGCTATGGATATATGGAAAGAGGAGTTGATTGAAAGAGAAAATAATACTACTGCGGAAGCAATAGAATTCTATGAATAACTAACTAAATTGCTTAAAGGTGCTAGGGATCAACTTAACCAATGTATAGATGACTTGTACTTCTGGGAAGGAATTCTTCCTAAAATGTAAGCACTAGCTCAACTGGATGACCAATTAGTTGAAGATGAACAAATTATTCCCCTTGAATAAAGGGGAATACAACATACTTATGAAGGAGCTATCAAATTAAGGATGAAAAATCTCAAGTAGATTTATGAAATTGTTTGTTCAAAAAGATAAAATATAGCAGAACACATAGATAGACTTGATGCGTGGTTAGGAAAACTTGTGATAGAGAACAAATTCACCTATGGTGATTCAGACATTGACAATATGGTACAATCCATTGATCAAAATGTTAATGGAAAACCTAATGTAGTGAATCCAATGTTTAGTTATGGGATTGTTCAGAAGTTTGTTTTGTTTAGAGAAACATATGACCAAGTTGTCAAAGAAAAAAAGAAAAGGTAATGTTTCAAGGAAAACATTTGAAGGAGTACTCAAGCGAACATTGATGTTCATGTTCCAAGTCATAATTTATGAAGATGAACTTATGCCAATATTTCATAGGTTTGATGCATATAATGAAAGATTATCAGAAACAAAACAAGACAGTATCAAGGAACTTGAAGCTGGCCCCAATAAACCATGAGCAAGCTTATGCTTATCTTTTCTATTAAACTTTCTTTCTTTTAGTTGATACTTTCATAGTGATAAGTTGAGTAGTTTTTTTTTTTAAATTATGATTTTCAAATATGTATGAAATGTGAAACTATGCAGTAGGATTTCATTTTGTTTTAATAGAATTATATATCTATTATTAACATGAAATTCATTGTAACATTTTAAATATTTTGTATTTGAAATAAAAGAAAAATGGGGTTCTATAGGGGCCCCAACCCATGGGAAAGATACATATATTTTTGTGAATTACATAAAAAAGAAACTAGATATAAAGACACCTAATCATTTTCCACCACCCAAAAATCCTCACTGAAAGGAGGAATTTTTTCTAGAAGCCTACTCTTCCTTGGAAAAAACTCCTCTGACCAAACATCCATATGTGAAAATAGAATTTCCCTTGCTAAGGTGTGATACATCCCCATAGCCATGAGATCCTCAATATTCATCCTAGGGCCATCCAAAATACTCATCAATTCCATCTTCTTCTGATAAGAAGAGACCCAATTTAGGAGATCCAAGCCACCTTTGGGAAATTCTTTCCTCCCTTTTGCTTTATAGATAGAGGGCTAGGTAGGAACAATTTATGTGGCTGGAAGTTCAAGTAAAGTGGTCCTTGAAGTTAGCTGAGCAGGAGCTTTGGAGTTGGACTCACCCTTACATTTCTACATAACAGATGGTGACACTTTAGGAGGTTGAGAAGGTGGAGATTCTATGGGCCTTTTCTCCAAAGAAGAAACATGTTGTTCTAACTCATTCACCTTGCAAAAAAGAGTAGGAATAGTGTCTATAGAAACCCCTTCACCAAGCTCATAAGATTCTGAAGGAATATCCTTCATAGTGAACTCTTCATTGCATATGAAAGGGCATATGTTGTCAACTACACCTTTCACAGATGGCCTACTCTTGATCCAGAATTGCTTTAGTACCTCAGGAGTCTTCTGATGCTCCCACTTGAAAATATGAAAGTACATCATTTGGAAGGTGGAAAACACAAGAATAATTCTGATGAGCCTTCAAATCAAAGCCACACGAACATCTTGGGCTATCAGTGGCCCATTATAGTCCTTTGGATCCATAATTTTGAATAACATCCTCACAAATGCTTCATTTGGGCCTGATAAATCAAAAACTGAGTTCAAATACTCAGAGGATATTTCCTTCAAACTGGATGCTAATGTCACTCCCACCATATTACAGACAGTGAAAATCTACCAAGATTTTTCACACTCGAAAGAAGGGATGTAAATTTGTAGGAGAAGTGATGGAAATTTATAGTAAAAATAAAGCTGGTGAGTTAAGATGAGAACAATCATGATGAGTTAATTGAAGATATTGTCTGTGATACCCACATGAAGGAGATAAGTGTGAAATAGACTTATATCATATAAAACGGAGGAAAAATTGTCTTGATATGATACAACACATGCAAAAACACTCAACTCAGAAAGATATGAAAATGATTGTGTGTGTTTCGAGGTGGATTCTCAAAAGGTGGGAATGATTAAATATCAAATCAAACCATTTGGAGGTGCTCAAAAATCATTAAAAAGTCTCTCGACTTACTTGAAAAAGAAATAATTAAACAAATGATACAAAAGGGTGACATGGCATCCCAACTATTCTAAGATAATGAAAAAATACAAATCATTTGTAATTCCTCCACATGACATCTCTAAATTAGACTATTTTCAAAGGAATAATAGTAGATCAGATTATGTGCCAAAAAGAGGAATATTCTTTTGAAGATTCACATATTTTTGGGGGGCAAAGGAAAAGGTAAGAGAGAGAGAGAGAGAGTTGTATATATACAAGAGGAATGTTCTCATATCAAGGGGGTTAAATTTTTCTAAATTCTTAGAGAAAACAGAGAAAAACTAGTTGTACTTTTCTTGAAGAACCTGAATCAAACTGAGAGACCTGTGAGTTATTTTATTTTTTCCAAACCTTCTCATGCCAAGATGATTGCAAGTGTACAGTCATTACAAAGCATTGAGGCCATAGGATTTATGGCCCCTTGCTGAGAAATTTGAATTTCTTGAAATTAACTATGTGTTTTCTCCTAAGCAATGTTGTCTTTGTTCCTAAGGTAAAATACTTTGAATCAACTACTTGCCTTCCCTGTTGCAATCTTATGTTGATAGTTTCTTTGAATTACACTAGATCTTGTCTTAATTAGTGGAATTTTGGCAACTTGAATTGCACTTGTAGATAGATATTTCTTTTTGTGGTGTGATAAACAATTTTAAATTCATATTTCCTCTGTTTGGTTGAGAAGATCTTAGTAATATTTTGAGTGTATCTTGAGTGTAGTTGAGAGGGAACTGTTAGTGTTTTATTGAGAGTTTAGCATGAGATTTTTTGTTTAAATTCTCAAAGGTTGTGTGAAATCTTGTACTCTTGGGCTTCCATGAGTGCATACCTTCTAGTTAAAGGGTTGCTATTAGTTGTGTGATGTGTTCCTCTTGCCTTGGGGAAATTTCCAAACATTTGTAAGGTTTTCTTGAGAAACTTGTATAATCAACTTTATCCTTCTTTAATCTCCCATTCATACACAAAAATTACAACCTACAACTGTTAAATCCTTCTGAATTACCCATGTTTTCCCTACCTATAACCATTTGCCAAGGGACTTTACTATCTCTACCCTCCCTTTCCATAAATATGTAGAAGAAAGCTAAAATTTACAATGTCTAGAGTGACCTGAGTCCTATTTGGAAAGAAACATGTATTATTTAGTGTGACAACTCATGAGAGTTAAATGATTCTTGCATTGACCATGTCTATTCAGGACTATCCTTCATATTTCCAAGAGAAAGCTTAGAGACTGCAATTTCATCCACCTTTCTCACAATTATAGGTTACAAAATGGGTCCTCTCACCCTAGTTAAAGGCAGAACCTAAAGTAGGAGGGAAGGTCATCCCCTTTGTGAGTGCAATCCAATCTCTCCCAAGTCAAGTCTTAAAGAATCTATCAGATATGTCCCTAGATACAAATGACTAAATCTTCGGTTTGTCTTTCTCTAAGAATCCAACTCAGTTTGTCAATATTTATTGACCTGTAAGGTGGTGAAGAATTGGGTACTAACACTCTCTTGGCACTGTTTCCAGGGACTATTTTCAGAAATACAAAGATATATTGACCTTTGGAAATGTATGAAGTATGTTTAAATGCAATTATATTATCTAGACTCAATCCTTTATCAAAATTTGCTAAAAATGAGCTTAATCAGAAGTTATTTGCTTGATATTTTCCTAGTTTAAGGGATTTTTCCAGTAAATTTGACTTGAATAGGGGTAAATATTGATAAAGGATAGTAATATTTTCCAAGATTTGATGAAATTGATTGTGAAGCTTTAGTTGGAAAGTTTTTTGAAGTGATTTACACATCTAAGGTGCAAGAACTTAGTGGCGACTCCATCTTTCTAAGAAAAATCTGGTAAATACAAGTAGATTGAACTTTAATTACTGTAATCCATCATAAATATTTGTAAAGATGGAAGGAAGAAGGTATTTCTTAAAGATATATCCTACTAGAGGGTTGTTTCCAGAGTTGGGAAGGAAAACTACAACAAAGAAACAAGTCTAGAAAGCCTTGGGTGATCAAAGATTGGAAGAAAAGGTTGTGCCTATTGCTGAAAGTGATCAACCTTTGGTAGAAGATTACTCCAGTACTTCAGATGGTTTTGGATCAATTAGTCCCTGCACAAATTTGTATACTCCAACTTGGGAGGGTCCTTCATTTTCAAGTGATCTGGGTATTCCTCATTTCCCTCCTTTATTGATTAGAAATAATAGAGTATTTTGTGAGACAAAATCATTAAAGGATCATTACTTTGAAGATCACACTCCATTACCTCAGAGACCTCCAGTTCCTCATCATTTGAATCCTCTTATTGTAACACCTCCTTAGAATAAAATGGCTTAACATCTACCTAGACCCCCTTTGTTGTGAATGTGTACATGCCTATAGATTTTCTAGGGTATGGTGGGTTATCCTAATGCAGTCCCACATGAGGTAAGAAATAGATTGCCTAAATTCCAAGGTAATAATTCCATTAGTGGTGACCAACACCTCAGGATATTTTCTAATACCATGGAATATTTCAAGATTGAGTATGAAGATGTATATGTAAAGTTGTTTATACATACTCTAGAAGAAGATGCCTGAGATTGGTACAAGTCACTACCAGATAACTCTATTGATTCATGGAAAGAGATGAAAAATGCATTTAAATCATAGTATGGTGAAAAAATGATCCAAGGTTCCTCCTCACAGAATTTGAGAACATAAAAAGAATCCTAATGAACTTGTCTAGGATTTTAATACTAGATTTAGCAAAACCTTGACCAGAATACCTTTAAATTTGAGGCCAAGTGATGATTCATGCCTAATAAAATATTCATATTCTTTTGACCAAAATCCAACCTATTACTTAAGGGATAAAAATCCTAGGTCCCTAAGACAATCTTTTGTTATGGTTGTGCAAATAGAAAATAATATCAAGGAAGCTAGGAAGCCTCCTAAAAGAGAGGGAGTTAAGTTGATCAACCCATAAAAGCCTTAGGTAAGTAAAGCATTAGATCTGGAAGAGGTAGTCAAAAATCTAGTAGGAGTAGTAAAGGAAATTTCATATAAACTTGCTAGAGAAGAGAAAGGGATAGGCCAAATTTCTCAGGCCCAACACCAACCTCAAGGGCAGAATAGATTTGAAAATCATCCTAGGGGTGACCACAGAACAAATGATAGAGGGAAAGGAACCATGGGGTTAGGGAACAAACAACAACCATTAAGGGAAAACAAGTTTGTTCCTGATCCATTGACTGCTAGAGTATCTATGGTAGAGGAGGATCATGTTATTGAGTGGTGTGATAAGTTATTTCTACCACACTCCCCATGTGATCTCAATGTGGAAAGTGAAGAGGTTGATGATGATGCCACCTTTGGTGATGTATGCATGATGGAATGCTTTGATGGTCCACAACAAGGAGCTACCTCTACTGAATTTTTGAGTGCCAGGACTATGGAATGTTTTTGGGATTGTATACATCGGGTATCCTCTATCCCTTCTACTAGTAGTCTTGATGTTGATATGGTTCATGCCTTTGAGTTACCTAACCATGAATTTGAATATTTGAGGGCATTAATGATCAAAAAATATGATGGTGGTATTCCTTCTGAGGAGGATAAAAAGCTCCTAATGAATGCAGTAGTGGCCAAGGAAAAGGAATATAATATGAGAAACAAGATGATCAAAGGACCAGGGCCATAACCCAAACCAAAAAATCCTCTCCTCACCAATATCCCCAAGGCTGTTCCCAAGAAATATTTACCAAACAAAGGCCCAATTATTGCTAACAAATATGATCCCTTACCTCCACTCAAGCTATTAAAAACCTCATACCACCAAAAAAAGTAATCACCCTACCTCCTAGTGCAGTCTTACCTAAGTATACCCCTTGTGATATGGCTCAAATTTTGAGTCAGATCAAGGTTATCGTGCCAATTGTTGAGTTGCTCAGGATTCCTGAGCACAGAAGAAGAGCATTCAAATACTTAGAATTCAAGGAGGAGTTGGTGGCCACAGGAAAGGAGGTTAAAAATGTGGATCTTCCACCTTTTATTACAGAATTACAAGTTCCCCAAGAAATGGAAAGTCTGGGGGAATCACCTGAGATATATTTAAGCACTTCTTTGGTAGAGTCTCAACTTGATGTGGATCCATTTTTTACTACTTTGATCATTAAAGATAGACTTGTCTACAAATGTATGTTTAATTTAGGAGCTTCATGTAATGTAATGCCTCTTGAAGTGATGAGTGAATTAGACATCAAAGTGACAAAAAATTTTGGAAAATTTCAAGGACATGGATTCAAGAGAGGTACCAGTGATAGGATATGTAAAAGGTTTAGTAGTGTAGTTAGCATCCTATCCTAGTAAATACTTGACTATGAATGTGGTCATTGTTGATTGCCCTACTAAATGGGGTATATTGCTGTTTAGAAAATGGGCTACAAGTGTTGGAGGAAGTGTGAAAATATACATTTCCTATGCCACCATATATGTGGAAGGAAATTTGGTGAAGTTTTATGGAGAGAAGAAGATGCTATACTTGATTGAGGACCCAAACAATGCCTCCTATGAAGTGTTGTTTGTTGATGTGGATGTTGATAATTTTTTGGATATGCAGACTTCAAAGACCACAACATAAATGAGATTTCATGCTTGGAACAATTTGGTGCCCCTTGGACTATGATGTTTGATGGAGCATGCTCCAATATGGGTAATGGGGCTGGTGTGGTGCTTATATCCCCAAACAAGGAAACATTCAGTTTCTCCTTCAAGATAAAATTTGAATGCACCAATAATATTGTAGAATATGAAGCACTTATCCTAGGATTGAGAATTTCATGGAGGTATGGAATAAAGAACATAATTGTTAAAGGGTATTTTGAGTTGGTGGTAAAGCAAGTTAGAAAATTGTATGCAACAAAAAACAAAAGAATGAAGCAGTATAAACATGCAGTGTGGGACTTCATTGAGATTTTTTATTCTTTTAATATCTTATACCGTGATAGGGAGATCATAATGTTACAGCTGATAAATTGGTAGTGTTTGCATCTTGGTTTGATAATTGCATGGTTTCTCCTTACTATAACTATGATGTAGAGGTGTTGTCAAGACCGTTTGTGCCTAATAATGTAAAGCATTGGAAAAGTGTTTGATGATGATGCCCAAGTGCAGAGATTATTGCAAAGTGAAGGATAATTTACAAATCAGTGCATGGATTGGGAGCCAATGGTTTCAACATGTGATGGAAAAGAAAATTTATTTGGAAAATACATAATTCAGTTGAAAACCAACACAATCCCCAGGGTGTTGGTTACTTTGGAATATAATTTTGACAATGTTGATAGGGTGGTCCATAGGCATATCTCTACTTCAGAGGATGTTGGGGAGTATAATTTGGGAACTAAGGAGAATCCCAAGAAGGTGTGGTTAGGATGCAATCTAAGAAAAGAAGAGAAGCAATCTTATGTACAACTGCTGACAAAGTATCAAGATTTCTTAGCATGGTCCTATTCAGAACTGAAGGCTTATAGAGAGGACTTGTTCCAACATGAAATACCCTTAGAGCCTAACACTAAGCCATTCAGGAAAAATCAGAGGCCTATTAATCCTCTTCTTTCACTTAAAATGCAAGAAGAGTTGACAAAGTTGAGGGATGGAGGAATAATACATCCCACAAGATACTCTTCATGGGTGGCCAATCTTGTACCAGTGAGAAAGAAAAATGGAGATATAAGGCTTTGTGTGGATTTTAGAAATATGAATAAGGACTCAATCAAAGACAATTATCCATTTCCTAATATGGATAACATGTTGCAGTTGGTTACATGATTTGAATTGTTCTCAACTCTGGATGGCTTCTCAGGATATAATCAGGTGGTGGTAAAACAATCAGAAAGGTTTAAAACTACTTTCACCACCCCATGGGGAACATATGTGTATGTGAGAATTCCATTTGGTTTGATGAATGTTGGGGCTACTTTCCAAAGAGCCATGGATGTTGCTTTTTCAGGTTACATTAATGATTTTATTGTTGTGTATCAAGATGATGTAACTATATTTTTAGGAAGAGAAGTGACCATCTAAACCATGTGGAAAATATATTAATGAGATGCAGGGAGTATGGGGTCTCATTAAATCCCAAGAAATGTCACTTTGGTGTTCAAAAGGAAAAACTACTGGGGCATATAGTATCTAAAGAGGGGGTCATGATAGATCCTAAACGAGTAGAAGCCATTGGAAAAGTTCCCATACCCATGTCAAATAAGGGTATCCAATATTTCTTTGGGAAGATCAATTTCATTAGGAGGTTCATTTCAATTTTGCTGAAATAACCATCCCTATTACTAGCATGCTAAAGAAATACCAGGTTATCAAATGGGAAGAAGAGGTTATCCAAGCTTTTAATGGGATCAAGGAAGCATTAAAGAATGCCCCTATTCTAGCCAACCCAGATTATAAGAAAATGTTACAATTTTTTCTTTTGCCTCTGAAGAACACAATTGCTTCTGTATTGTTGCAGAAGGATGATGAAGGGAATGAGAGACCTATTTCATTTTTCAGCAAATATTTGCAAGGAGCTGAACTAAAATACACCATCATGGAAAAACAAGCTTTTGCACTTGTTCAAGAAACTAAAATTTTTAGGCCATATATATTGAGTTCAAAGATTATAGCTTATGTCCCTCATACAATGGTAAAAGACATCCTGTCTAGGATGGAAATATCCATCAAAAGGTATCGGTGGGTAAACAAATTGCAAGAGTATGACATGGACATACAGACTACTAAACTGGTTAGGGGTTTGGGCCTTGCAAAATTAATGGTAGAAAGTAACTTGCAAGTGATGGAGATCAATGAAGTTGAAGAAGGAAATGTGGATATCTAAGAAAATATGATTAATTCCACATGGTATAAGGATGTAATATTTTACCTCAAGAATTTGGAGTGTCCAGGGAATCTAGACAAGAATCAGAGAAGGACACTTAAATTGGCCTCCCAAAAATATGTTATAACTGACTATGGGTTGGCTTGGAAGAACCCAGAAGGGATCCTATTGAGGTGCATCATAGAAGAAGAAGCTCCCAAGCTTATTGCAGAATTTCATGGGGGAGTATGTGGAGGTCACTTTGCTGGAAGAGTGAATGCTCATAAGATTTTGAGAGTAGGTTACTAGTGGCCCACACTATTTAAATATGTAGCTTTGTTAGTCAATAAAATGTGAGAGTTGTCAAAGATTCTCTGGGAGGTTGAAAGGCCTCAGGTGCTTTACCTTTGCAACCAATATCAGTGGAATCCCATTTCAAGCAGTGGGGGATGGAATTTATTGGGGAAATTTTAGACTCTTCAAGTGCATGGACATAGATGGATTAGTTGCTACATATTATTTCACTAAGTGGGTTGAAGCCATTCCTACCAAGAAATCAACCCATCAAGTAGTTATGGATTCAATTTAAACAATATCATTTGTAGATTTTGAGTACCTACAAAAATAGTAGCTGATAATGCTATGAGTTTTAGAGAAAAACCTTTAACATCTATGTGCCAAGAATATGGTATAAATTTAACTTATGCTTCTAATTACAACCCTCATGGGAATAGTCAAGCTGAGTCAAGTAATAAAACTTTTCTCAAAATACTCAGGAGGAAATTGGAAGTTAATAAAATAAAATGGGGTGGGAAACTTAAATTTTCCTTATGGTCAGATCAAACTACTACTAAAAAAGTTACTAGGAAGAGTCCTTTTGAATTGGTTTATGGTGTTCAAGCCTCTTTTACCCTTCATATGCAATTATCATCTTATCAATTCATGCAACAACTTGAGGATGAGGGAGAAGTAAACCCCTATGAAGGTAAGAATAAACAAAATACTAGAATTGGATGAAGAGAGAAGGGAATCCCACCAGAGACACCCTAAGTTCAGGGAAAGACTCAATAAAATATTTGATAAAAAGGTGACTCATATAGCCTTTAATGTTGGGGATTTGTTTTGTTATGGGATAGCAAGCATGAGGAAAAAATAAAACATGGAAAATTTGATGCCTTGTGGATGGGTCCCTATTCCATTGATATAAGGATTAGTGAACACACCTTCTTCTTGAAGGACTTGGAGGGAGACTTGCTAGAGTTGCCTATCAATGGTAGGCACCTCAAACACTTTCTAGATTAAACAGATGCAATCAGGTATGGAATTTTTTATAGTGTTCAGTTTTGTTGTTTTTTGTTTTTGTTTCCCTTTTTTTCATTTTCCTGGTCTATAGTGACCAGTTGTTTCCTCTGGTATCTTAGTCTATTTTTTGTGAAGTATGTTTTCTTTGTTAGACCTTGTGCATGTTTTCGAATGACTCCATTGCCCAATGGATTAAGGCACTTGGTCTGTGTGACATTTTGTTCATGTGGTTCTTGTGGCACTTGTGGGGGGTGCCCATCCCCGGGTCAGGTCTGATGTTAGTGCTCATTTTGATCTCGCCCTTTTATCTTGAGTGTTCCTTAAAAAATTTTCCATGACTGGTTTCTCAAAATTAAAAACACATACATGCTTGAAGAATGAAATCCTATTGAATACAAGAAAATCCTATGTTTGAGTCATGAATCTAATGTAAATCCTATTTTTTGGTAGAGGAATGTGATAACCATGTCGTCCTTGAGTGATCCATGTGAAAAAATGCCGATTTATCATATTAAACCATGAAAATACCATCTATATATCATCCTTTTGATCTTTAGTGAATATTACATATTTTCCTCCTACGTCTGAAAACACGTGGCATAACTCCATTGGCTGTGCTATAGGATTTTATTTGTAAAATTACATAATTCAAATAGTAACTGTAAATTACAAAATAGGCTCCGAAGCCTGACAAATATATTCCCACAAATATTTAGGTCAAATAATGCAAAAGGACAAGTTGAGCTCACTCTTGAAAGGAATACATATCAAAATGGGATTGGAGTGGTGAATTGTGTTAATAGACTTTTACATTAGTGATCTGATGGAGTGCAAAATGTAAATAAACCACTGAGGCTCACAAGGGACACATGTCGTGTTCTCAGTAAAAGTCAAGAGATGGGGTTTCGGGTCAAATATACAAACTTAAACTAATTTGAAAAGTAATGCAAAAGTACAAAGAGACTCCCTGATCTCAAAAATCCCTATATCAAGCCACAGGGATGGTCCACATTCAAACAAAATAAGTATATTGGACGACTGAGATATGGCGCATTTATGGCTACCACCATTAATGTGTTTTAACACGAATTAAGACATATTTTTTAGAAGTTTTCAAACATTTTGAATTGTTAATTGTAAGTGAGAAATTTGGATGCCCTAACACCACTAATTCACAAAGGAGTAAATAAAAATCACTGTGAGGTGGTGACATTGAGCTAGAGAATTTCATAATTAAAGAAGCAAGGGAGAATTACACAATGTTTTACACAAGAAACAAGTAAGTCTTGCATTAAGTTCATGTTCTTATTGTTTGATTTACAACTTGCAATAAATTAAGGGTGAAAATTAAAACATATAAAATGAAGCCCATGGCATCGGGATTTCATGTTCACCTCTAGTATTACTAGTAATTTGAATAAAATTATAGACACAAATATGTTAAATGCCGATTTGGATGATTTTATACGAAGGCTCTGTGATCCCAAAAAGAGTGAATTTATGGCAGAAATTGAGGCTAGCCACATTTCCCTAGCCACTAATTTTCCTCCTTCTATGCATTGTCCTAAGATGGTAAGACTCTGTGCTGAAAATTATGATCCAGAAAAAAGGGAAGTCTTAGATGGAAGTGGTAAAGGAGTGTTGACCTTAACACCCAAAGAATTTAAATTGATGTTAGGGCTACCCAAACATTGTGAGACCAGTAACCATAAGTATCAAATCAGCCCTTGATGATTATGAGGATAAAAATTAATACTATGCCATAATCATGAATACAAAATGGTTGTTGACAGATAGAAAGGCTACCACAAGAATTCCTAAGAAGTTGGTCAGGTCACAATTTTTGGAGGAAGTGGAAGACATAATTGTGTTATTGAGTAGAATCATTGGCATGGATGGGGCTTATGAATTTAAAGAATGGATTTGTACATTCATATGGGTTATCTTGGAAAATAAAAGAAGTATTTTCTAGGCAACACTTATAGCTACATCAATCCATACACAACTCTTTGAATTAGCTATAAAAATTAACATGGGTGCCACTGCTGATCTTGAATTCTATATGATGTCATACTTCATCTACAATATTTTAGGTCATAATCTCTTCTTTGGCCTCCCAAAAAAGTCACGTTACAAAGATTGTAAAGTATATGAGATTTATCCCCATCCATGTTTGAACAACTAGAAAGGAAATGTGAGGCAAGTAAATGATGCATTTTTTACACCTGTAATATGCCTTTTCAAACATGAATGGGAGAGTATAGAATATCTAAAGAGGTTAGGAATGCAATACTAGAGTATGGTTGCTTCTTTATTCAACATAGGTTTTTAACTTACATTAGAGTTAATGGGTTTGATGGACAACCAAGTAAATTACCTAGATATGAGATGACAAGTGGGCCTTATGTGAGCTTTCAAGGAAACTAGCACCAGTGAAAAAATTGATTCTAGGAATCATAATACCAATATTAAATTTCCTGTAAAGATTGGGAGGTATTCCTGCACCTCCATTGCAAAAGCTATATTGCTAGGCGAAGAGATGGAAATATTTGAAATGGAAAAATTTGAAACAAGGTCCCAATATGATATCAGATGGGTTGTTAGCTCAAATTTGGGGAGTTCATAAGAACATGAACCTCACTTTGAAGATTACTGGATGAACTGTAGATATGAAGAGGAGGTCAGACTTAGATATTTCTCAAGGATGACTCTTAGGAAGAGGCTAGAAATGCAATACTAGAGTACGGTTACTTATTTATTCAAAATATTTTTTTCACTTACATTAGAGTTAGTGGGTTTTATGGGAATCCATGTAAATTATCTAGATATGTAGATGACAAGTGGGCCCTCTATGAGCTTTTAAAGCAATTAGCACCAATGCACAAAGTAATTGTAGGAAATCATAAGACCAATATTAAATTCCTTATCAGGATTGGGAGGTATTATTTCCCCTCCATTGCAAAAGCTAGATTTCTAGAAGAAGAAATTGAAAGATTTGAAATGGAAAAATTTGAACCAAGATCCCAATATGACATTAGATGGGTTATTAGCTCAGATTTGGGGAGTTTATAAGAAAATTAACCTTATTTTTAAAATTATTGGATGAACTGTAGAGATGAAGAAGAAGTCAAATTTAGATATTTCTCAAGGATGACTCTTAGGAATATTATTGACTTCAAGATTACTGTAGTACCTCAAGGAGTAGATGATGATCAACAGATAGTGAGTCAATATTATATTGACCATAGGATTGGGGCACAACCAATTGCTCCCATAGTTTGGGATGAGAAAGAATCATATAATCCATATGAAAGAATAACCAATGTGATGAGAAAGACCTTGAACTGGTTGCAAAGTAAGGGTATGGATTTTTCCATCCAAAATACAAAATTATTGAAGGATTTCATAGATTTGGGAATCTTGAAGGAGGATATTACTCTTTTAAATGAAGGATCTGATAAGATTGATCTATTAGGAGGAAGATCTCCTCAAATACCTACCAAGAAACTCACTTTAGGTACTATTGATGAATGGATTGTTGCTACTAGTAGCACTGGAAATTCTATGTCTACCTTGAAACAAAGGAAAAGAAATGATTTTGAAATCTATACAGAATGCCCCTATTACCCAAGAAGGGATTTTTTAGGAGAAGTGATGGAAATTTATAGTAGAAATAAAGTTTGTGAGTTAAGCTAAGCATAATCATGATGAGTTGATCGATAAGATTGTCTGTAATACCCACACAAAGGAGATAAGTGTGAAATAGACTGATATCATACAAAAGAGAGAAAATTGGCTTGATATGATACAAAACATGTGAAAAAATCAGCTCAGAAAGATATGACAATGATTGTATGTGTTTCGAGGCAGATTCTCAAAAGGCAGGAATGATTAAATATTGAATCAAACTATTTCCCCAACCATAAAACCATTTCCCAAACCATTCAAATGATTAAAGATACTGTGCAGAGAAATCCATCCAAATAATTTCCCCAATCATAATATATTGTTGACCTAGATGAGGAGTTACCTATGTTGAGTTTGGAAACTCCCGAGATTATGAATCATATTCAATATCTGACCTAGCTCATTGTCATTGCTAGATTTAATGGTTTATGGCCATCCTCCTCCAAAATTAATTCCTGGATATCAAAAAATTGGTCCAGGGATTGCAAGGCCTCCTTCTATTCTAAGGGTTTATTCGTAGTCCAATTTAAGAAGTATGTTGATTATCAAAAATGTCTTTCATATGGTCCATGGTTTTTGGAAAGCACATGATTATTCCTTTCGCTATGGTTTCTGGAATTTGACCCTATCACCTTCACAGTCACCAAGATGCCAATTTGGATTCACCAACCAAATCTCCCATATATTTTTGGTCTTCTTTGAAGGATATTGGTAATGCACTAGGTAGATTCCTCAAAGTGGATATAGTAAGGGCAACAATGGGAATCCATACTTTTGCTAGAATTTTTGTAGAGATATACTTGAGTAAAGGACTTTTAGAAAAAATAGTTATGATAGTTGGCAACCTCCAGCATGTAAAAATATTGGATTATGAGAATACTACTTTTAGATGTTGTATTTTTAAATCTATAGGTCATGTACAGGTTGACTATCTGAAAGTAAGGAAGAATCAATGAAGAAAGAACTCGTTAAGAAAAAATTGTTGGAGTAACCAAAATACGAACACGGTGAGTAAAGAGGATTAGAAGGATTGTCCCAGTGTGTTTCCCTCCACCACCACCCGGAATGAGTCAAAAAATCCTATTTCCAAGACTCCCTTGAATGAAGATGACAATAGGAATTTAAAAGGGGGTATCAAGCATGGTCATGAATCAGATAAATCTGAATTTTATCATGAATTATTCAAAGATTCTCCTAACAACCTCATGATGGTTGTTGCCTCCAATTAAAACCCATGGTAAAAAGTTAAAAAAGAGAGAAGTAAAAAGGGACGCTATGCTAACCTGTATGATTACTACTCTTCTAACGAAGAGCGGTAAATGACGGGGTTGTATCTCATTCTCCATCATTCATTTGGATTTTTTGTTAGTTTATTTAGAGCAGCTTCAAGATTAGGATTGAATATCTTTCTTTGTAAGGGAAGGGACCCACGAACCCTTTGGTTCATAGCTCCAGTCAAAAGCGTATTATTATAAAAAAAAATAGTAGGTCAGATTGTGTGCCAAAAAGAGGAAAATTATTTCAAAGATTCATATTTTTTGGGGAAAAAGGAAAATTAAAGAGAGAGAGAGAGAGTTTTATATATACGAGAAGAATTTTCTCGTATCAAGGGGGATTAAATTTTTCTAAATTCTTAGAGAAAACAGAGAAAAACTGATTGTACTCTTCTTGAAAAACTTGAATCAAACTGAGAGACGTATGAGTTATTTTATTTTTTCCAAAACTTCTCATGCCAAGATGATTGCAAGTTTACAGTCATTGGAAAGCATTGATGCCATAGGCTCTATGGCCCCTTGTTGAGAAATTTTAATTTCTTGAAATTAACTGTGTTTTCTCCTAAGTAATGTTGTCTCTGTTTATAAGGTAAAATACTTTGAATCAACTACTTGCCTCCTTGTTGTAATCTTATGTTGATAGTTTCTTTGAATTACACTAGATCTTGTCTTAATTAGTGGCATTTTGGCAACTACAATTACATTGTAGATAGATCTTTCTTTCTGTGGTGTGATAAACAATTTTAAATTCATACTACTTTTGTTTGGTTGAGAAGATCTTAGTAATATTTTGAGTGTATCTTGAGTGTAGTTGAATAAGAACATTTAGTGTTTTATTGAGAGTTTAGCGTGATTTTTTGTGTTTATATTCTCAAAGGTTGTGTGAAATCTTGTACTCTTGGGCTTCCATAAGTGCAAACCTTCTGGTTAAAGAGATACTATTGGATATGTGATGTGTTCCTCGTGACTTGGGGAAATTTCCAAACATTTGTAAGGTTTTCTTGAGAAAATTATATAATCAACTTTATTCATCTTTAATCTCCCATTCATACACAAAAATTACAACCTACAACTATTAAATCCTTCTAAATTACCAGTGTTTTCCCTGCCTATAACCATTTATCAAGGGACTTTACTATATTTACCCTCCCTTTCCATAAATATGCAGAAGCAAGATAATATCTACACTGTGTAGAGTGACCCAAGTCCTATTTGGAAAGACATTTGCATTATTTAGTATGAAAAATCATGAGAGTTAAATGATGCTTACATTGACAGTGTCTATTCAGGGCTATCCTTCACATTTCCAAGAGAAATATTAGAGACTGAAATTTCATCCACCTTTCTGACAATTACAGGTTAAAAAATGGGTCCTCTCACCCTAGTTAAAGGAAAAACCTAAAGTAGAAGGAAAGGTCATCCCCTTTGTGAGTGCAATCCAATCTTTCCCAAGTCAAGTCTCAAAGAGTTTGTCAGATATGTCCCTGGAAACAAATGAATAAATCTTTGGTCTATCTTTCTCTAAGCATCCAACTCAGTTTTTCAATATTGCTTGGCTCACAAGGTGATGTAGAATTGGGTACCAACATGATGAATCTTCCCCTAGTTTGATGTCATCAAGTGAACAAATGATTTGATTAATCAGATCATTAAAACCAAAAGGATCATCAATAATTATATCTTGAAACACATTAGTTTGTGATGGTGTTTGAGAAATGTCTGCATTTAAAAATGTAATAGAAAGAGTAATAATTATTTATATTATTAATAACACTAAATAAAAAATAAAACAAGAGTGTAAAGATTATTTGAAACATATAGTGAAAAATATAATAATAAAAATATGTAAATTAGTAGATAGTACATATCTATATTTTTAGCAAATCTTGACACATCAATCATTTTTTGTGAGTTTCCAAAATAGCCAAACAATGTCTTGTTACTCATTTTTGAACTTACATCAAGCTTCTTACCCTGCTTTCCTGAATCAATGGATATGGTGCCAAACAGGGATAGTCAAAGATGAGCTTTGAGTTAGACAACTAACAATTGGAAGTCTCTCAATCAGACAACTCTATTGGATGGCTAACAGTTGGACGAGTCTTAATCAGACAACTTTGTTGGATGGCTCTGTTTTTCCATTGGACAACTTTGTTGGTTCCTTGGATTATTTTTATAGATGACGTGGGGTTTGGTGGCAATACTTGGAGTGACCGCAAGAGGTTTGACGGATTAGGGCTCAACTTCTGTGACAAATATTTCAAAAGGGTTGGACGGTTGTATATGTATTATACCTTATACCTATATAGTTCACACTATGTATATTTATATACTTCAGTGAATATGGGCATAGGTGTATTTGAAATATTGGATAATTACATGTATAAGTTTATGTATATGTGTAAATACTAGGATAACTGGCCCATACTAAGGACCTGTTGGCCAATTTTTTTTGTGAAGTAGGCGGAAACCGATTGCTGAATATTTTCCATTTCTAATGTCTAAAAACTTGAATATTCGTGAGTTTATAAAAATTTTCCACTAAATTTTTCCATGATTTAAGGTGGCCATAATCAGGGTGCATTTATTGGTGCGACATGTTTCCCATTAGAAAAAAATTGAGTCTTTTGTGTCAAGGTTAAAGGGTGTGGTATGAGGGATAATTTATTGGTACAATGCGGCACCAATCAGGATGCCCATGATCTATGTAGCTATCTAGGCTATCATAAACCTATACAAGGGGTACATTGATTGGTATGACATGACACCAATTATGAGCCCCTTAGTGTGGAAATAGGAAATAATCTATGGTAAATGACATAGGATGAAGGGATTCTAATGGCCCCCATGTGATATCCATCTATGGATCGACTGCTAATCCTAAATCCACTGCTAATGAAAATAGTCAAGCCAAAAATATAGTATAGCTAAATCTAGAAATTTAAACAAAGGGGATAAGGTTAAACAAAGACCATGGAGTTAGGAAAAGTTAAACTTAATGAATAAGAGTTGAGAGAGAGTAGCATAGTGAATTAAATATAGGTTCTCAAACTTAAATTAGAAGCACTAAAGCCATTTTTAGGCTTAAAACATGTATATTTAACTATAAACTAAGACAAGTGGGTCAACATGTAGTTAAATTGAAAATAAGAAAAACAAGCTAAGATAGACCACATGAAGAAATGAAACATTGATAAATCTAATTTTAGCTTATTTAAGATTAATATATAAGACTTATCTCGACCATACCGATACATCAAGAAACACAAACAATTTTTTAACAAGAAAGGAGATAGAAAAGATAAAATGACAAAGAGAGGATTGAATAAAAAGGATATAGAGATTAGCTAAGTTCAGAAGAATAGAGGAGCAAAACTGATTTTAGAGCCAAGAAAATAAGTCAACATAGTTAGAAACATCAAAACAAATCAACATCAGCTACCAGGTTCCTCTAGAATCTCCTTTTAATGTGTTAACTTTGTGAATTGTTGCATATGATTATTGGGTTTAATGGCTAGTCTTATGGATTGTAATGGACTAGTTCAATGTTTGAATCCTATTATTCTTTTAGCTAATTTTAAAATAGATAAATTTTCAAACAAATTACATAATCCTATGTTGTAGGTTTGTTAAATAGTGGGTCTCAACACATTAGTCAGGAGAAGAGATTTGGGTTTGATAAGTCATAGTTTTGACTCTCCCAACCTCTATATATTTTGTTTATAATTTAAACTAAAAATTAGACAAGAAAAATGTAAAGACATGGGCTTTTATTGCTTGGTAAACAAAGTAAATTATATGACGAATAACCCTCTAGAATTGGAGGGAAGGGTCATGAGTTCAACTCTCTCCCAATATATTTTTGAAACGTGAATGATTAAAATCTTAACTATTGCTTTATAAAAGTAATTCTAAACTAAGGTTTAAATCGGGTCTAACTTAATAGGTAAATCAAATGATTAATTGGTTGGATAAATTCACTATGGTATACAGACTCAAAAGGAACTTATTTGTAAGTTTATATTGAAAAAAAAAAGAGACAAGTTTTTAACAATAGAAACTTCAAGACATGCAACAAGTAGGTAATTAAGTGATTTACAAAGTTGTTAACAATGAGATTATGACAATATCAATGATAAATATGAAAGCAAGGATAAACAATGGTTGTGAGTTTTATACCTAGGGAGGTAGGTAAAAGATGAAAAATATTATAGTGTATTACCATTAAATTGTAATATTAAACACGATCATTCTTAAACAAGCCATGACATGATTAATTGCAGCTGTGTGGATCACAAAATAATAGACTTATTGATGATACAAGAGATACTAATTCTATATTGATTATCTTTGTTATATACCCTTTATGAATTATTATTGCACCTTGGAACACATATACTTGAAAGAATGTTTATGAAACTATTACGAGACATTTATAGTCCCTTTCCTATGATGGAAAACTAGGCTTAGGGTTCTTGTAATAATGACTTCATTAGATGGTATGGAACATCTAAGAAGGTTTCAATTGTTTACATCTTATTCATGGTTTTTTTTTAATATTGTTTGTGGATAAAAAACTAGGATTATGTTACTTATAACTATAATGTGAACAATTCATATGGGACATTTTAGAAGGTTAGTGATGTTTGTGTTCTAGTTCTAGTTTTCCCAAGTTGGATATAGATATCTTGTTGTGAATTTATACTAGGGAAAAAGGTATGCTTTGATAAATTTGTTATTAGAATAGGGAGTTACTTGTATAGGGGTTAGATAACCTAGTTACAATAGGTCACACATGACAAGTTCTTAGGGGTACCAGAGGGATTGGATATATATAAGGCCTACCATCATGATTTTTAGTTAGAATTATTTCATGTTCTAACATTTAATCATATTTATGTAGGGGTTCCTTATGGTATCCCAAGTCTTTTGTCCAAAAGCATAATCATTACTTACATGATTTTTACGATGTTTTATATTCTGACCCTATCCTAAGTCTAATGGTTTATGGGTGATTGTATTACACATGGTATTATCTCTTATCTCATTCATTTTCCACATCTTCCTTCTCGTAAAGGGTAGGTCCACTCTTAAGTTATGAGAGGTGCAAGAGGATATGTAAGGATCATGGTCAGAGGTAAAGTGCTATGATTAGACTATCTCTCTCACAGTGTAGTTTGAAAAAAAGATGAATCTCTGATGATAGGTGATAATTGTGTCATAATGAAGGATTGATGTATTGTGTATCTGTTAATATCTATTGTATTGTATATTGAGAAAAAGGAATTGTAAAAATTGTAGATGAAAGTTGAGAACTATGACACTTAAATAATATGTAAAAGATCCTATGTATTTTAGATGAGTAAAAGATGAATCTTATACTTTAGATGTCAAATTGACAAATAATGATAAGTTTTTGTATGATTTTCTTGTTGTGAGTCTGAATTATAATGTAGTTTTCAATAATTGTGTAAATTACTGTTTATCTTTTGTTATCACTGGTTTAATTTTTAAAAAATTTGAAAATTATCTACCCAATGGATTTAAGGCACTGATCATACTTAATTTGGCAAGAAAATTTGTAATATTTTATTTCAATCTTATTTTCATAATGAGACCTCCTTGTAATTTTATAAAATCTTCAGAGATATTTTCTATTACAAATGTGGATTCAAGTTTGTAAGTTATTCTATATAAATTATGTGTCTTTATAATAATTATCTCATAAATTTTGGATATATTTCATCATAAACATCTATGTGTTTGCAACCTTTTCCTAATCATAAACAACTTGTGATTTTCTTTCTAGTGATAAATTGGGTAGGAAATCACTATGGTTAAGCTTGTTTGTTATGTTTGTTGTATTCATATTCTTAATATTTTACTATTGTCATAATTCAATATTTCTAAGGGTATCTCCCCTAGGTGTCAAACACCCCAAGAGTAAGGATCTAACCACCTTCTTATTTATTACCTCAAATATAGTCTTGATTTTATGAAGAAACACTCATCGTAACGACTTTTCTCCATTTCTTCACTTATTTCTAAGAGGTATAGATTTGAGCACTAATAAATTGGTGTTGTTGCTGGAAATTTTTCATTTAGTCTATCAATTCTATCTCTTTTTTTCTCTCCATATTCTTTACATTTTTTTTCTTTGTAGATTCATTCACTGTATTGTACATTTTATGTCAAGAGATTGCATTTTCTTTGCGATTCTCACCAATACCTTAGATCTTAAGTTTGTGTCTCAAATGTGTGTATACCTTTGAGGTATTTGTGGATACTTTTAGGTTGAAAACTAGTTTAATGTTTGTATTTGTTAAAACGCAATCAATATTTTGTCCCATTGTTTGTTATTGCCTCTTGTAGCTCAAAATTTGCAAAGCTAAAGGGCATACAATATGTTTTTAGAGTAGATTTATCAAAAAAATTGCATTAAAAACTACCACTTTTATAATTAACATCCAAAGGAAATTAAATTTGAAGGCTTATAGATAGGCAAGGTAATTCTCCATCCCATAATTTTGAATATAACATTGTTTTGTTTCCTTTAAATAACTTGGTGAGAATATTTTGATACAAGATTTTGGTAAAGATCACAATTATTCTTCAGATTTCTCTATATCTCCAAAATAAAATATTTTTTCCTAGGTTTCACTCTCTTTTCATTTTTTGGAAGCACTTGTAAATCTCCTCTTTTGAAAAATATATATCTTGTCTCCTTGTCTTAGTCATATCATTCATTTAAAGACTCTAATGTCCCTAATATCCTATATCCGTCCATTATACCCCTTGGAAAATTGAGAAAGGAACCGAGTAAAGATCTCAGTGTTCATATTTTTTTCTAGATCATTGTGCATTTGAATCACACCCCTCACTTAAATCATCTTAGTCCAATTATAATGAAAACTCAACAAAGAGCCAATAATAGTTTGGCCAATAACAATTCAAATCCCAATAAAAATGCTTACATAGAGAATGTGAAGACTTTGCATCCTTTTTTGGGTGAATATAGATATAAGCATATTGATTTCTCTTATATGTAAGGCTATCCTAATGAGGTTTTGGAAAATATTATAAAAATACTTCCCAAATTTCAAGGTAATAATGCAATCTCAAGTGAGCAACACTTGAACAATTTTATTAGTTTGATAATGATTATGAATTTTTTTATAAGGATGTTATGATTCAGATCTTTATTCACACATTAGAGGAGAATTAACATGATTGGTATAATGTTCTACCTAATAGTAGTATTGTTTTTTTAGTATGAGATTAAAATATCATTTAAACTATAAACTGAGGAAAGGATTGGGCCAATATTCTTGATTAGAAAAAATTACAATATTAAAGATAATATGAATGAGTGTGTATAGGATTTTAAATGCATATTTAATAAGGTTGTGATGAGACTTCTTAAAAAATTTCATACCAAGTGAGGTTTTGTGGTTGATTAAATATTGTGAATTTTTTGATGTAATGGTTGGATTTTATCTTAGAGTTAAAGGTCCAACTAATTTAAGATAGGGTTATGACGTGAAAATTAATATCAAAAGTTATATTACAGTTACCATGAAGCTTTTAAAAAGAGGTGAAGTAAATATCCTACCACCAAATGAAAAATAATAACTTATTGAGTATTGATAAAAAGCTAGATATAACTATGAGAGCTTTATAATATATATCTTTTTAGAGTGGATCATAATGAAAAGGGCATAACTCATATGAAAAACAATTAATATATAAATTATGGATCACATATTCAAGAAAACGAGTCTACACATGATAAAGGAAAGAATCATTTTATAAAGAATGAGGCATGATCACAAAAGTAATTAAAGAGAAACATTAGATCCACTTGCTACTAACATGAAAGAAATCAACCAAATTGAATTATTTGAATGGTTTATTGAGTTCTTCATGATCTATCATTCTTGTAGTGTTACAAATGTTTATTGTGCCAATAATGATGTGGAGAGTGATAGGGAGAGCTTGGAATCTATTTACACGCTTGATTTTATTGAAGAATCAATTAACGTAGTATAAAATTATGAATAAAAAAATTTGTTATTTGAGAGCTCAAATGAACATGAAATACAATAGTAAAATATCATTTAATGAATATATATTTTCCTTTCCTAATGTTGTAAAATTTCAAGTAAAGAGTGATTATAATGTGAGAAACAAGAAATATCAAGATAAAGAAGATACTTCCAAAGAAACTTCAACTATGAGGATTGAAAAGAAAAGTGATAGTATTAGTAAAGATCTTGTTACTACTTTAGAAAATAAAATGATTTTTTCATAGCATGCAAAGTACATAAAATTAGGGTAAAACCTAAAGGAAAGTTACATTTTCTCACTAGTGCAGTTAAAAATTCATCTATTTCTAATATCCTCACTAAAAATAAAAGGTAGAGAGTTGAATGTGTCTGTTGGCCCAAATAAAAGTACCCTATATTAGTCATATGATATATAGTAGTCACTTGCACAATCCATGACATTCTTCATACATGATTTCAATGTTACTGTTATCCAATTTTACACACATGGCAAGATTGGACAATGGGGTCCTATCACGTTCAAAATGAAAAAAATAGTCCTAGGAACCCACCTTCGGTTATTATCGAGATGCAATAATTAAAAATAATTCTTAAATTGCATATGAGAGATCACCTAATATCAAAAGGCACCCAGTTGATCTCAACTCAGTAAAGAGTTCGGGGTCGAGTTGATAGAGAACCCAGTGTCAAATTGATAGTCATCTCGGTAGAGACTCTCAGTTGTAAGAGCTCGATGAGGTCTTGTTAATGCAAAATATAGCTCGTTGAAAATTGATGAATGAAGGGAACTCTATAAGGATCTTGGTAGAGATCGATGCAGGCGGAAGTTAAGGCTGAGTCAGGGAGAGTCAAAGTTTGAGCTATCAATAAAGTCTCAATGAATTGGAAAGGTTCAAGCCACAGGTGGAAGTGAAGGCAGAAATAAGGAATTTGACTCATCTTAGCGACTTATTCATTTTGGAGATCATGTGGTGAGCTTCTTTTAGGACACATTCTATAGAGCTAGGGTGATTCAAACGCAAGCCAAGGCATCAAAAGTGCCATAAAATGAATGGATATCATTGCGTAAACAAAGATACGTGATGGAGCCCTATCGATGGGACTCATCGAGCATGATGGATAATTCAATGCAACTCGTTTCGTGTGGATGCATTAAAGACAGTTTCTAGGCAAAGTCAACTCACTCAAAGTTGGCATGTAACAAGCTATCAAGGAAGTCAGTGAGTTTAGCACACCTGCTCAAGCTAAACAATGTCGTGGAGCCTTGGGATCTCTCGGGAATATTTTTTTTCTTACTGGTCGAATTGGCCAAATGATGTCTAGGTTTCGCGGGTCAGTCTTCAACATGGGATATTCAAATGAGTTTTCCAAGGTAAATGTTGAAATGAAAAACCAAGACAAGGTTTCCGCGATAAGAGGGAGTTTCAGACCTTTGAAGCCGCGATGGAGATAATGTTGTGGCAAACCAATATGATATTTCCACACATGGGAAAAGTTCATGATGATTTCCAAGCGGGTTTTAGTTAATGGAAAACCAACACAAGGTCTCCGCGCAAAGGGGGGCCCCGAGTTTCATCTTGCCAAGAACGTGGAAATTTTAGAAAACATTGCCAAGCGTGATAAAACCACGGCAAACCATAATCGAATTTCCGTGAGTTGGAGAAATGAACACCAATTGCCAGGTGGAAGTGCTATGGTGGAGCGCCAACATGAAAGTTCTGCTCGTGGGATATTTTCAGCTCTTTACCTAGTCGGATAAATAAATAAATAAATAAATAATGCCTCAACCCTGCACTAAGGTATTCATGAGTTATTTTCTTAAAATGGGAATCCGAGAAGCCTAATTCCAAGTGGGTTTTCGTGGATGGCAAGCCAAAGAAGAAATTCCACGTGGGGGAGATTTGGGGCGGTATGACCAAGTCAAGAAGCGGAAATTGGGAACCGACCTGCCAAGGCAATGTATGGAAAATTGGATTCATAAGTCCGAGATCCCCACACATATCCTGCGGACTTCCTTGATACAAACGCCATGCCAATTTGACTTGGCAAAAGGAGGATTTGGCATGGAATGGGGATATTCAAGTCGGTTGAACCAAGGCAATTCAAACTACTTTTTCCATGCAGAACTTGTCAACTCGGCTATGTGGCTGAGCCGTTATGTGGGGATTTGGAGCTAGTATGCTGAGGTTGGAGATTTGACGATGGTAGTCCAAGCTGTTCATTCCGCATAGAAGAGATTCAGGCAAGCACCTCCAAGTGGAAATATAACCAGGGTAAGCCATGATCAGACTTCTGCGAGTTGGAAAAATCGGATCAAATTTCCAAGTGGAGACAATACGATGGCTATCCAACATGATACTTCTACATAGGCCATGTAAACAGGATCCAAGTCTTTGTGCAAGTCACTCGGAAGGTAAGTCGGGGAACGTGGGAATAAGATAGTTGAAGTGTTTAATAGGATTAGACGTGGTGGTCTAGCCTGGCCAAAATCAAGTATGACACGGAGATAGGTGAAGGAGGCTCCACACATTCTGCTTACCACGTATAACATCCCTGTAAACTCGTCTACATATCTTCAACTATTGCAGACCTGCATTTCCAGGAATATGCTCTCACAAGAAAGAGACGCCTTCTCATGGAATACCATAATTGCAGCTTACAAAAGACACGGGTTTCCTCACGAAGCGTTGATACTATTTCACCGAATGCAACAAACAGATGTCCAACCCGATCAGTTCACCTTTGCCAGCATACTTCTCCCAACTCCCATTCGGGCTCGGAGCATTCGGTGATCGTGAGGCAAACTCCCACGCACCAGGAAGTTGACATGTTGCAGTGTAGTAGAAGCCGTTTTTAGTGCTTCCAGCAAGCAGTTGCAGGAAATAAATATTCACTACCATGTACGATGGATTGGGGTCACATTATTCAAGGCTTCATAAAAAATTTCCTGAATCAAGAGATGAAGGTTTATTACGGTGCAGAATGAAACGATTCATATTACTTAGCATTTCTACTCCTAGAAATGAATTGAATGTGAAGGTCAACTCGGAAATACCTGGTCGGCCGTTTTTTATGCCACATCCTTATCACTTGTAAATGGTCTCTTTGAGAAAGTCTGTGGGCAGTAGGCAATATTTATACCCTTCCATTATGTACGTCCAATCAGACAATAAAAGTATTCTTTTACCAGGTTCAGAGAAACTATGTTTTTTTACAATGGATGATTATACTCCAGTTTCAAGCTAATTTTATCTAGCTTATTTCTATTAGCTTTGATCGACGACTAAGGAAGAATTCATATGGTTGTTACCTATACATTTTTCCAAGGTCCTCTTGGTTGCCCTAGTGGTTCAATGTATTTTTTGAAGGGCTCTTTGACCAAAAATCAGTCTTAAGGGTGTCTATCGACATGTTATGGGCATGAACCTGGGTCATCATCATGGCAGCATTAGGTCTTTATTGGTAATGGCATTTTCTCATCGTTTGGAAGAAATGTTGGGTTAAGCTCGGTATTCAAGTGAGTTTGAGCCTAGGAAAGGTAAGATTGTTTGCTGGATGAAGAGTTTGGTGACTTCGCAGGGAGCTCATGGTGTTGTTTCATGAAGTTTGAACGTGGAATGCATAAATGGCCTCGAGTTAACCAAGGAAAACGATAAGAATCGAGTTTGATAGCTCACCATTCGAAGGAATCAATGCAAAAGAGCTCGATTTCCAAGGTAAGGAAAGAGTTGGTGTGGGGTTCAAAATCGAGTGCAACACCAAGTTAGAGGATTCGAAGCTCATCGAGTTTGGCTATGTGCAGATTCTATCCACATGGACCCCCCTCCTCTTCAAGTCAAATGGGTCAACGGGGGGGGTCCGGACATTATCTTAATTAAATTAATATTTTTATTTAAATATTTTAATAATAATATTTATTATTATTATTTAAATATTTTATTTAAATATTCTTTTAATTAATTGAGAAGACTAGGTCATCAGGCAATTAATGACCCATGATGGAACCTTCTCAGGTGGTTCAACTAACTGTAATAAATACATCATGGGCCTTCATTTTAGGAATGTAATTATGACATTTCCTCTTCTTTCTCACATATTCTTCTATAAATGTAAGTTGGAAGCTCATTTCAAAGGGTTCCAATAGTTTAGACAAGCTGGACAGTTAGATATCTTAGGCGAGTGTATACTTTTCAAGAATCCTCTCTCTTCTGCAAGTTGTTCTTATGTGTTGAGAGAACTTTCAAGCCTCCTCCTCAAGATTGTAATGACAACTATTGCCTCTTCTGAATGTATGATGAATTGTGCATGTTATTGAAGCAATAAAAGTGTGTGTTTGTGACTAATCTCAGTCCTTCCATCCTTCTGTGCTTCTTTGTGCCTTTCTTGTACTTACAAGTACACTGTGCAAGTTTAAGTTTCTATTGCAGGTTCTTGGAAAACTTTGCTTATCGAGTGGTGGAGTATTGCATGCAGTTGAGTTGTGGTGTTTGTTCACCCTTCTTGAGTTCATCCTTCTTCACTGGGAAACTAGTATATTTCTCGGTCTGATAAAGTTTAACAAAGGGAACGCGTGTCTCTTAGTTTGTGGTATCTTGTACCCTCTCTAAGTTGCAGTAGGTGAAGTTGACCTGTGGTGCACACACCCTCTTCAAATTAACCCTTCCTGAGTCTGGAAACACCCTTTATTTGGTGCATCACCATCCCTAGTATAGTTTCATTTCTGTAAATCTATTTCCCTAAAACCCCATGAAAATGTTAGCATAGGACTAGATAATCATTTTTGTTACACTAGGAGTAGTACAACACTTAGTTTAGGAAGAGGAAGCCGGCCTTCTCTGGAGGTTCACCTCGAGCCCAAGTCCCATAGCTTGAGAGGTGATCCCATGTGTCCCAATCACACCGAATGTCCTATTCACATCCTGGCCATTCGGAGGGTGTAGTGATTTGGCGACAATAGTTACCATATTTCCCCTATATATAAACATTTCTAAATATAATGTGTGTGATATATATGATGTTCTGAATCAATGTAAAATCAAAATCACTTTAATTAAAAAAATTCGTATTTCTGAGTATAAGAATATAGTCCTTGCTTTCCCTGGTTCCCAAAATCATTTTTCTTCATCTACCATTGTTGTAGAAAATAATGAAGTAAATGAAGCAGTGAAACAACTTCTTGAAACATATGAAGGAATAACATTGGTTGAGATTAAAGTATGTGTTGGCCCATTCTAGACTACATTTCATATCAATGGATGGTTATTACATAATTATATGTTGGACTCTAGGACTTCATGTATTATTATTCATCTTGCTACTTTGGATGAGCTCAACATAATAATCTATATAGAATATGACAAAATTTATGTTATGGAATCATGTGAAACACCATTTTGGGATGTGTAAATCTTTTTATGTACCCTATAAATTTTCTTCTTATGGATTTAGGAGTATTTGATTATCCTCCTAAATTATGGTTGTCAAAAAAATGATTTTCCTAAGTTAGGGGTAGTATCTAGATGGACATGTCATATATCACTATTCCTTTAGATGGAGAGAAAGTAAATTTTTTAGGGAGAAAAAAATGATGCATTTGATTGAAGATCCATAAATAACTCCAAATTAATTATTGTATACTATTCTATATGTGAAATTTTTTGTGGGAAACACTTGTGTTATTGAAGATATTATCAACCCCACTTGCTTTCCTCAAATTAATAATGTATATTTTGTGATTTTTGGACCATATATTTTAGTGTAGCATGTTTAAAAGAAGGGGTGGGGTGAATGATTTATTTTTGGTTACCCACAAGGAGCTTCATTTAAAATTTCATACAAGTTATATTTTGAGTGCAAAAATAATGTGTTAGAGTGTGAAGCTATGCGAGCTCATCATAATTTGGCATCTGAATTTAATATTAGAGATATTTTGTGAAAAGAGACTCAAGGTTATTTGTGAAAATAGTAACGAATGTGTATACCACAAAATATAAAAGGATCAAAAATTATATAAATCCTATCTAGTATTTACTTGATATTTTTAATTCATTTAGTATTACACATATTGAGAATTCATTGGATGCTATTGCAAACCAACTCACTATTTACGCTACACTTTATAAAAACAAAGTGTCTGCCTTATTTTTATGTACGATGTTAAAATCTTAGTGAGGTCATCAGTCTTGGAAAATTTCAGCCATTAGAAAGTGTTTGAAGATAACAATAAAATTACTAGATTTATGAAAAACACCATTGAGTTTGAGGACCAAATCATTTATTTAGAGTCTTTTTTTAAACATCAAGAGTTTTAAAAAGTGATCTTCAGACAAAAAGTGACTCATTTGTAGATAAATAAAATCTCAAGGGGATTGGTGACACTTGAGAGGGATTATGATATTGTAGATAAAATAAAATAGTGAGTTTTCTCAGCTATGTAATATATTAAGGAAGTCAATTTGGGTTCTGCCACAACTCTTAGATCAATTATTATTGGTGATTACATTAAAGAGGATGAAAAGTGTGATTTTATCAAGATGTTCCAAAAATAAAGATTCTTTTTATTTTAGTCCTATGATGATTTGAAGGCATATAAAGAAGATGTATTTCAAAACATTATACCTTTGCATCCCAATGCAAATCCTTTGAAACAAAAACAAATACCTAACAATACCATTTTGGTAACAAATATGGAGAACGAGTTGAGAAAATAAAAAGGAGGAATTATTCAGTCAATAATATTTTCCTCATGGGTTAAAAATCTTGTTCTAGTGAGAAATAATAATAGAAATATATGATTATGTGCGGGATTTAGAAAGTTGAATACAATTTGTTTGAAAGATAACTATCTATATACACACTCATAGATTCTATGGTGTGAAAATGCACAACAATAAGAAGGATTTAGGGGTTAAAAAAAAGACTATTAGATTTAATTAGCTTCCAACATCAAGTATACATGACATAAATAATGCATTCAAACTTGAAATTATTTAAACAATTGATAAATGATAAATAAATTTCTCAAAAAATGAGAGGAGAGATATAATTAGTTATTTGAGATGATTCAATAATGATCTTGGTGTGAAATACAATTTAAAAGGAAGATATGGAGTTGTGGATTTTGCACTAGAGATTCTAGGACTAGAAGATGAGTAGGTTTAGGATGATATAGATTTTGTATGGTCTATGATAGATTATTATGGTCCATAACAAGAGTCATATGATTTTGGACCTTGATCCAATTTAGATCTATAAAATTATGTATGTTTTACTTTCCTAGAAACTATTCTCATTGTATGCCTTTCTTACATAATTTTGAGATGACCTATGATGACCTACAATAAATTAGAAACCCCAACAACCTGTAGAACCCTTCATTAGAGCATTAAAAAAAAAGATAAAAATATGTGTGTGTTTGAGGCTAGACCACATTTGGCAATAAAAATTTTAGCTACTAAACCAATTCAAGTATTGCATAATATATCCTTGCTACAAAAATCAAGCCCCATGTAGTCCTCCCACATG
This sequence comes from Taxus chinensis, assembly GCA_019776745.2. Lineage (NCBI taxonomy): Eukaryota > Viridiplantae > Streptophyta > Pinopsida > Cupressales > Taxaceae > Taxus > Taxus chinensis. The sequence goes on from CM034154.1 coordinate 515,436,653, forward strand.
TTTGTGTAATTATGTATATCTAACCAACCCCCTAGGGGTTCCCTTGTGTATCTTTACACCATGATAATGGGCTAACTACAATATATAATGTACCTAGCATGGTCATAATGATATGTGGTGTGCCTTAGTTATGTGACCTAACTCTTTTATTGATTGAAACCCTTGTGCAATGCTTAGAGTGAATTTTCTATTTCTAAGACATAACTTTTATGATATATGTATGCTTGTAGCTGGATGAAAATAGAACCATTAAAATGGTTGAGTGCTCCAAATTTATAGTAGGGAATTATCTAGTTTATGTGCATATTATTTAGGAAGATTTAGGAAAATTTTGAGTGCTCTTGGAATGATGTTGTAATGGTATATTGTAAGAATGTTAGGTGAATTATTAAGTGATAATGATTTGCTTATATAGTCTTCTATAGGTGAGATAATTTAATAATGTCGACCTTAGGAATATGAAACAACCCAATTAAATATTTGAAATTGAAATTAGATTAAATGATTGTCAAGAAGTGGGACCATACATGTCATCCAAGACCGTACCCTACATCTCAACCCTTCTATACATTTTTGAACCAGAGAGAAGAATAAATAAACTAAAAATTGTGTCATTAATATCATATATTTTATGCTCATTTGATTAAATAATATTCCCAAAATTAATTACAGAGAAGAGTGTAAAGATAATAAATTTGTACAATGGCTAGATATATTAGGAGATTGGATTCAAAATGTGAGAATTTGTCTCAGCAAGGATACATGGTCAAACTTGGAATTTCATAGCAATAGGTTTCCATATTTTAGTGTTTACATTCCCCCTTTTAAGTGTGTGATTTAAAACTACATGTTTAAAAAAAAAACATAGTTGAGTGTACACACACACACACACACACTTTTCCTTCACTCGAAGCGACTCTGTGATGTGTTGGTATTGGCATGCTTCTTGATGAAACCTACAAAACAATATGTAGTGAATGTCTATGATAGAAATTGAAATTTAATAGAATATAGATAATGCAAATTAAATTTGAAAATTACAAAAGTACAGAAAGGAGATGAAAAACATGGAAGAAACACACATTTTTGTTTGGGGAGGGAATATATCCCATTATTTCGTGCATTAGAGAGTTGGAAGTTTTTTAGAGATGTCGGAGCATTGGGTGTGAGCATTCCCCAATGTTGTGCCATATGATATAGTATAAAATAATAAGTATTTAGACTACAAAACAACCGTGTGTTTTAATGCATTCCTCATTTGAGGATTTGATGAAAGAGGAAGAAAGAGTAGTCTACAAAGCTTGTAGTGTTACTTCAACCCTTTCAATTTTTAGGAATCTAGTGAGAGAAGAGGAAAGAGAAATCTATGATTATTTTAGTGTTGATTTAATGCTTGCCACTAAACCCATGGATCACATTGCTGCAAATGGATTTTGGCCCAAATTTCTTCAAATTGAAAAAAATAAACCTTGGAAGGTATGTACATTGTCATGCCTCCATATGGTGCTATTGTGACTGAAGTGATTATTTAGAATTTTGAAATATTTGAAGGGGAGAAGGATTCCCATGCCCCTAAACCTAGTTTTTGTAAGTGTTTCTGAATAGTATAGAAAATAAGGAATGCAATACTCATGCCCCGTGTAACCTTATGTAAATTGTGTTAAATGTATATGTAATTGTATATGAATCCTATAAACAAATAATAATATATATATTCATTAAAATTTTAAGTGTGTTTTCCTCTATTTGGGAATGTAAGAAATGGTGAATACTATACCACATTCCTAATTATATTATACAGTTTTGACCTTTTTAAATTTTGTGATATTTTAGTATCAATGACCTTTTATGAGAATCTAAGCCATGTGAAAATCTATTCTTGTATCTTGTAATCTGTATGTATTTATAGAGATACATTATTGAATTCCCCATCCTTTAAAGTGCATGTGATAAAAAAATTTGAGCATGTGGCTCAAAAGAATAGTTGTGTACCCATGCACCATATTTTTAATAACATTTTTAGGATCACATAGAAGTCTAAAGTTGTGGTCACATTTGTGAACCTATATATGAAAAGGGGATACAAATTGTGGCAACCATGGCATGGGAAAAAAATTAGCATGCAATAAGCAACAAATAGGAATACATGTGTAAACAAACTAGTAACAATAGAGAATAATAACAATCATGTCCTACTCTATACTCAAACAAGTATAAAATAAACATAATAATTAAGCAGAAGCCATAGAAATCATCAAAGTAAGATAAAAATAATAGAGTAATAAAACAAATAGTATATAGTCAAATAAGTAGTACCATGTAAAATCGTAGTCAAATGTAGGCATGGAGATGCAAACATGGGACACCCGCAGTGTCACAAGATAATCATAATAGAATACACAATGGGCCACAACTAAATAAATAAGTGCATATATACAAAATAGGCATGCAACCATAAACATGGGACATCCAAAATGTCACAAGATAAGAAAGGCCCTTGGGCCATAGAAAGAAAACAATCATGCATTGTAATAAAAGAAGACAAAAAAGTGAATCCACATAATAAGTAATCAAGGAATAAATCTCCATATAGTGAAAATGATGTATAAATCAAGTTTAACAATTAGTAATAGTAACAATAGAGATAGAAATATATGTTAGCACTACAAAAAAATTTGTTATTCTTGTTGATCCAATAGGTAGAAATAATACTATGTATGCAATCAAGTGTGACGAGGACAACAAATAAACATCTAATGAAACAAAATCATGTGTATAACATGGATGGATGCCCTCAAGAGAGTAGTTTAAATAACCAAGATAAATCTTGTCATGGTGAAACAATCTATGAGTGTTATACATTAAGCTGAAGATACCATAAAAATTCATGTGTGTAAAGAATATATATGTTATCTATAAAATCAATGTGACAAAGTAATAAACTAGCAATGCAAATTATAACAAATCCTGATTTTGTATGTTTTCTCATATTTGAATATTTTTGTATTATATTGAAAATAATTATTTACAAGAGAGTGGTTAGCACAAGAGATTAGCATTCATTGAGGAGGTCATCTGTGTTGGGGTCAAAATTAATAAGATCTAAGGGGGTAATACTCCCAAAAGTAGTGATGTGCATGTTTTTATTCATTGTCATGTATTGCTAATAAACATGATGTGTGCTAGTAGAAAGATCATGACATGATCATTTATTTGAAGTGGTTGTGTCCAAAGATTATGGACGTCTTTATTTTAGGTAGTATTCCATAAATATGGTGATAATACCCTCAACCTTTAGTACAGTAATATTAGTAATAATATTTTTACAATGATTATTGTAATGTATATATGTGTAGTGATAGTCACAAAAGGGATGGATGGGTTATGTATATAAATTTCGACTAGATTGATGCCATAGAGATGGGAAATTCAATAATGTTATATCCAACAAGACAAAAAAATCTCTTATAGAGTGTCCAAATGTGTCAGAATGGTGATAGAAAAAACAATTAGTATAGGATCGAGTGTGTTGAAAGCATGATACAACGGTTCAAAAATAACTATAAGATACATATCATGACTAGCCAATGCAATGGTTTTAGGAATGTCTAATGGAGGATTTTTGAGCCTATAATTCCTATGGCTAGTAAACATGAAGAGGAAGAGAAAAATAGATTCATATTTCTCGATAGGGTTTACATTTAGTTGCAAGAGGTTATCATTAGTAATTTCAATGGTTTTTATGTCACTATTAAAGGAATTATCATTGTTATTGGTGGGGATATATTGAGTTGAAGAACTAGTTGTAACTGATTAGTCATGTTGGATTCATGACTAAATACACCTAAATCATAGGTATGTAATTTACACATAGGTATAGGTTGATATGGGGGAGTGATAATGCGGATTGGAGAAGCAGAGGTGTCAATGTGGAAATATATAAAGGGTTCTTGGTTGGTAGTCATAGTTTACTCATATATGTCATGTATTAATTTGATACATTGGTGAACACTGGATGGGACCAATTGCATAGCATGAATCCAAATATGACCTAAAAAAATATTGTAATGTAGATCTATGTACACTATATTGAAGGTAGTGGGAAACTTCTTACATCCCACTAAAATTTCAAGAGTGATAAAACCTATTATAGAATGGATAATGTTATCAAAACCCCGTATATTAGTAGTAGTTGTGTAGACTAATTTCGTATAAATTTCTATTTTCTTAAGAAAATAACTAGTGAAGATATTGATACCAGATCCATTATACATTAATACGTGTTTGATTGAGAAATCCCATATTTGTGTTGTAATTAGAAGAGGTATGTAGGGATCCTAAATAATTTTGGGTGGGATATATGTTAGGCTAAATGTTATTGCCTTATTTATTGCATTGAATGCATCCATAATAGAAGAAAAACTAACAAGTTATTTAGCAGAAGAAAATGTAATAACTTAGAATGTTTAATATATTTTGTATTTCTAGATGGGTGTTTTGGTAGTAAATCAAGCAAAAATGTCTTAGCAGGGTGTTATTAAATTTATCTAAAATACCAAATACCTTAGGAGCACTAGGTTTAACAACAAGAGATATAGGTGGAGGAGGCAATGGTGGTTTTCCCCCAATGGCTTTCCTTTTTTTTTTTGAGTTGGGACAATGTTAACATTAGTAGCTATGGGAGGAGGAATGAAGCGAGGTGGATGTTTTCATTTATGAATAATATATTTAGCTAGTACATAAATGTATGTAGGAGTCTCATCAGTCATAAAATAATTAAAACCATCATAAAATCCCCCTCTACTAGGTGGGACATGGGTATGGACCTAGTTAGAGGTAACTCATATAAAAACAATGGAGTGAACCTCTAGGTTTGAAATGATGATCATAAAATATTGGATAAAATTATGACTAAAAAAATTATAGGTTAGAAGAATAAACCCTAGGATGAATAGAGTTTGAGAAATGGATTTTATTCACACATTAATTTTACTAAATGTTTACACCCTAATTAATTATATGGTTTGGAAATGCACATCAATAAGAAGGATGTAAGGGTTAGCAATATGTAGACTATTTTGATGTAATTAACTTCCTGTGTCAATTATACATGACCAAAATAATGCATTAAAACTTGAAATGATTGATAAATGATAACTTTCTAAAAAAATGAGGAGAGATAAAATTAGATCTTGAGGATGATTAAGGAATGATCTGGGTGTGAAGAACAATGTAGAACATAAATATCTAGAGATGTGGATTATGCATTAGAGATTCTGGGACTAGAAACTAAATAGGTGTGGGATCATATAGATTTTGTATGGTCTAGGCTAGAGATGTATAATCCTAACCTATATATGTACATTTTTAGACCCTAAAACAGTCTGTGTCTACAAATCCATGTATGATTTTATTTATTGAAATGATTCTCATTATATGTTTCTCTTTCCCACACAACTTCAAGATGACTTGTGATGACTTAAAAAATACTATAAAACCTAACAACCTGTAAAATCCTTCATCATAGCATTAGAAAACCAAAGGAGAAAATGCATTGTGTTTGCATTTGAGGTTAGACCACTCTTGGTGGTCACACTGAAATTTGTTGAACAATTCCAAGTGTTACACTACATATTCTTATTTTGGAATTCAAATCTCATGTAGTTCTCATAAGTTTTTGCGCAAGTGTGTATAGCTAACCAATCCCCTAGGGGTGGTCTCGTGCCTCTTGACACCAAGATATTGGGCTAACTATGTATTATAGAATGTATTTATCATAGTAATAGTGAGATTTGGTATGTATTTGTTATGTGACCTAACCCTCTTATTGATTTAAACCCTTGTGAAATGATTGGATTGAATTTTCTCTTATATGATCTTTACATACTTGTATATGGATGAAACTAGACTCTTTTACCTAGTTAAGTGCTTCAGACTTGTAGTAGGAATTACCCTAGATAATGTGAAACTAATTTTTGAAGATTTAGGAACCCTTTAAGTGCTCTTTAAATGATGTTTTCCACACTAGTTTGTAAGAATGTTAAGCAAGTTTTAATGTTATAATGAATTTCTTATCTATCATTTCATAGGTGAGATATTATAATAAGTCCAACTCTACGAAGATTAAATAACCCAAAGAAATATTTGAAATTGAAATCATAGTTAGTGATTGTGGAGGGGTGGGACCGTATGGGTCAGTCAAGATCGAACTCTACACTCGACCCTTCTATATGTTTTTGAAATGAAGAGAATAAAAGATAAAATAAAAGTTGTGCCATAAATATCAGATATTTTATGTTGATTTGATTAAATAATATTTCGTAAATTAATGAAAAACTCGAGTGTAAAAATAAACAAGTTGTAGAATGGCTAGAGAGATTAGGAGATTAGATTCCAAATGTGATTATTTGCCTTAGTAAGGATACATGGTTAAAATTGACATTACAGAAGGAAACGTTACCATATTTTAGTGTTTACACTATCCACTACCCTACATGAATCACTTGTAGAAGGTCACAAGATATGAATTAAAGTCAATGGTGGAAATTTTTACTGGTATAATCAAGTTGTGGTATATAAATAAGAAAGATATAAGAAAATTTTTACCCCTCTTTAGGGCACCTATGTATATGTAAGAATTTTATTTGGCTCATTAATATTGGTGCCGCATTTCAAAGAGCTATGGATTATGATTTTATAGTATTGATTAATAAAATAATGGCAATATATCAAGATGATATCACTATTTTTTTAGAGATAAAAACATTTGAATCATTTAGAATTTTTTTTTTCAAAAGTGTAAAGAGTAAAGGATCTCCCTCAGTCTCAAAAAATGTATTTTGGGGTGGAGAGAGGAAATTTATTAGGTTACATTATCTCAAAGAAATATGTTATGATATATTCAACGAGGGTCATGACTATAGATAACATTCCTCTACTATGCTCTAAAAAATCTATTCAATCATTTTTGGGGAAATAAAACTTTTTTACTGGTTCATGTTAAATTTTGTTGAGATCAAAATCCCAATTACAAGTTTGCTAAGGAAATATAAAAAAAAATAAACAAATTGAGGAGATTGAACAATTATTTGTTGATATAAAATAATCTCTCAAGCAAGAAGTTGTGCTCACTTGTCTAGATTAAAGTAAAGAATTTTAGTTTTTTTTCTTCTCCACATATAGTGGCTATTATTCCACTAAAAAATAATTTAGGACATGAGCATCCCATAGCATTTTTTGGTAGATAATTACAACATGTTGAGAAAAATTACACTATCATGGAAAATTAAGCTTATGATTTGATCACAGTGGTTAAAGCTTTTGTATATTACATGTTTTTATCAAAGGTGAAATTGTATGTTTTTTTAATATTGGTAAATAGTTTTTTGAAAGGGACTATACCCTTGTGTACAAAAGGAGGCCTAAAAGCCTGAATAAGAGAGAGGAGCAGAGAAGCTGTATCAAAGCACAAAAGTTACAGCAAAGAACACCGAAGCCTAGAAACAGCAACACAAACGAGACTTAACAGCAAAACAACGGCAACAAGACAGCAAGCCTACAGCCAAGAAGCAGTATGTTTCATACTATGGTGGAAGATATTTTGAATGTCTAGAAACTTTAGGTAAAATATGTAGATGGGTGAATAAATTGTAATATTTTGAGATTGATATGCACACCATAAATCTTGTGAGAGGACATGGGTTGGTTATGTCGATGAAAAAAATCAAATCTTGACGTTGCTGAAGTGAATGTTTAAGACGAGAATGTTATACCATGTAGAAATAAACTAAGTGAATCGGGTTGGTACAGAGAATTAATTTATTTTTTGAAAAATATAATTTTCCCTCCTAAGTTGGATAAAACACGGTGTAAATCTCATCGACCCATTATTAAAAAATATGTGCTCACTGAAAAAGGATTATCTTAGAGAAATCTTGAAGGTGTATTCATTTTTTCAATAAAAAATTATGTTAGGAATGTCTTAGTTAGTGCTTATATTAGTGAGCATATAGATTTGTGTGAGTTTATTCTAATTATTATGTAATTTATTTGGATGGTTAAAACAACTTACGTAAATAGGGATTTGTTTCATTGAGTTGTTAACACTATGTGTATATGTGAAATGGGTAGTTTTATGAGGTTATTAGATACTCGTTAATTATAGTAATTACTACTCCTATAAATATGTATGTAATTGTTTGATGATAAATAACAAAAAATGAGTGTTTATTGTGTGAAGAGTTTTATTCTATGAAAATTTTTGAACTAAATTTCACATTTGGTATCCTAGAAAGTTATTCTTGTGAGAGTCGAAGAGAGTCAAAAGGTCTCTAAGATAAATATGAGACCTTAAAAAACATTTGGGGCAACTTCATTATAAATTTTTTTTGTCCTTGTAAATAAAATTCATTAATATGATAGAAGTGTTTTTAAATAATCTTGTAGATTTTTATGTGTGTGAGAAAATAAATTTAAATTTTAGAATGGTGTTAAATTAACAACCTATGCAAGTGCAATAATTTTTTTTTTGAGAAATCTCGTGAGGAAAATGCCAATAGATAGTTCTCAGTACAATAGAATTATTTTACCGATATGATATCAGATTAATGTCTTTTTTTTAAAGATAAAGAAGAGATACACAATTTATATTTTAACATCATCTTTATATTATGCTTGTAGATATGGTGAAATTAATATCAAACAAACATTTTTGTTGATGGAATTTTAGATATGGTGAGATACAAAATGATGATGTCTTTTTGGTGAAAGAAAAAACCAAAAATCTGAAAAAAGGAGCATCCAACTATTTAAGGGAGAAAGAAAATAAAAAATAATTATCCAAAGCACAAATACATCATATATGGAGCACTTTAACAAGCTACAAGATCAGTATCGATAAAGCTACCAAGAAGTAGCTCTGGGAGCTTCTGCTGATTTTTGTTGTTTTTCTGTTATTTCTTTGCGGTCGGTTTGCTGTTTTTTTGCTATTGTTTTGTTGTTTTGTCTCGGTTGAGTAGCTGTTTCTGAGCTACTTGGAGCTTCGTTGTAACACTTGGATCTTGATCCATTCTCTCTATTTCTCACTCTTATTCTGGCTCTCAGGCCTTCTTTTGTATTCAAGGGTATAGTCCCTTTCAAAAAAATATTTGCCAATAATAAAAAAAAACAAGCTACAAAGCTTCAAAAATTTAAGACACATGTCTTTCATAAGTGGTAGATTTTGTTTATGCAAATTTAAACTGAAGTTTTAAATTTCCATCCAAAAATAGGGTTAGTTTAGTATTATTTCTTGTTTATTGGGTCACCAATTATTTGTGTCTATTGGGTTGTGTGTTTAGATTTTTTTCTTTAGTGTATGTTGTTATTTTATAGATTATTATAGTGTAAAACCCATAATTATAAGTTTGTACTATTTTAAATAAGAAAAAAAACATATCTTTTCTATATATTTTTCCATAGTAAATGTGTATCCTAATATAGTGTCACGACAGTTTATTTGTGTTATTATGTATTTATATTAAAAATTAATTAAATATTATTATTTTGTCATTATTATTGTCTTGTCTAGGTTAAAAGTCAATAAAGAAATTTTCTTTGTTTATAATTCTAAAAGAGTCAAATTAATTTTTTATAAATGGATGCATTTTTTATGGAAACTGACATCCTAAGTCAAACATTTTAAATTGCAGGTAGAGTTACAAAAATAAACACAATGTGGAAATATTTGATCTTCACTTTCTAATCTGTTGTGTAAGTAACAACATATTGAAGGACAAAGGCACTGGAGGTCAGAGGTCAATGAGCATCCTCTCATTTTCCACTATCGAATGGGCCCATTGATGCAATAGTGGCACCAAATTTGTACTAAAACAAATTGATCCATAATCGGTTCCAAATTGGCAGTGGTAATTGTGCCATAATATTTGTGATTAGAGTGACAGTGATCTACAATAGTGGCAGCATACATAAAAATGAGAACGAATTCCTTAACCTTTATTTTCTTATTTTCATGTATATGGAATGTTAACTACAAATAGATGAATAGGAGAGAAGTTGAATAAATATATCTTTTGACTATTGTACTTCTACATTGATCAATCGATGGGAAGCTCACTAGAAGTGAAAATGAGAACTTTTGAGTTCTCGTATGTAGGTGAATCAGTGGAAGTGTGATTGGCTAGTGAAAGAGTTCACTAGAGTGAAAGAAGAAACTGTTGAATTTACATATGTACGTGATCATCTGCAACATATATCTAGATTAAGAACATTATTGACCGAAAGCTTGCAACTTTTAAGGACATGCATTTTTTTTCAATTCCTATGGTGTGGTTACTCCCCGCGTTCACCCTAAGGGAGAATGTTAGGAATATCTTAGTTAATTCTTACATCAGTGAGTATATATTTGTGTGATTTTATTATTATATATTATGTAAGTTGTTTATATGGTTTAAACAAACATAAATAGAGTTTTGTTTGGTTTAGTTGTTAGAATAACTCATATATGTGAAATGAGTAGTTTTAGGAGGTTTTTAAAGATTCATTAAATATGTGAGATACTTCTCCAATAAATATATATGTAATTTTTTGATGAAAAATAACAAAGAACCAAGTTTTTATTGTGTGAAAATTTTTATTCTATGTAAAATTTTGAACCAAATTTTACAAGTTATGATTGCACAAAGTATCATTTTCAAGTAAATTTGTTACTTTGTTAAAACCCTTAGCTAACAATAGTGTGTGGGTGGTTTCATTGAGCTAAGACATTCATGACTAGTTGGTCCCATATAATAAAATGATCCCAAGTGGTATAATGATAAAATTTCAAGAAGACTATAATTGGAAAAGTGTTTTTTGCCAAATTTGCATACAATTTTAAAAATGGGTAGAGTTCATGTCAATTATTATTTTATATGTAACTTTTGCATATGAGCTCTATTTTTTAAACCATTTTTGACACTAGAAATTGTGTTCCTCTAAAGAGACACATTGATTTTTTGGTCTCTTTCATCCCATTCAAGACGTGCTGAATAATTTATTACTCAAAAAAAAAGCCATGATATGGAAGATTCGACCGAAGAAAATGAAATTGATATAGATATGGTGAAAAGTAATACATGTGAAAGTAATAAGAATTTAATATGGGTAAGGGACTTGGGAATTTCTATAGTATGAATGTTTGTATGCTTAGTAATTTTAGCTATGATATTAGTGGATTGTTTTTTTATGATTAAATGATTTTAATCAGAGCTATGAACCAGGGGGTTAGGGTCCCCACCCTTACAAAGGAGAGGAATAAAAAAGAGAAAGGAGGGATGGAAACTAGAACTAAAAGAAAGGAAGAGCACTAAAGAGTGGAAGAGTGCAGGAGAAAGAAGACCTGTTGAGTAGAAGAAAGCAGAGGAGCAGGAAAAAGGCAAAAGGAATCACTAAAATCATAAGAGAAGGGGAGAAGAGAGACCAAGATACACCATCAAACACCAAAAATCAACTAAAGCCCTAGAAATTCAACCATCGGGAATGCCAGTGTAGGAATTGGATTCCTTGAGTACGAGACAGAAGTCTGCACCGACGTGGTCCCAAAGATAGTTCAGGTTATCTATCACAGAGTGAACTAGAAAACATGTTGCATCAACATCAACAGAGGGGAGAAGTCTATGGTCAAGACAGTCATACATGAAAAGAGAATCCACATTTTCTACATAGTGCAACAGGTCCTGATATTGACTTCAAAGCCATTAGATCCCATGATAAGACCCCAAGGCCAATTCATCAACCTCTTCTACCCACAGATATAGATCAGGAAGGGTGAAATCCACTAATTCATCATGAATGCCCACTCGATGCATAGGATAAATAAAATCTTCATCAACAAACTCCACAATAGATAGGATGGGGTGGATCAATAGACAGAAGGAAACAAATGACACAACAATATCTGAGTCAGTTTGATATCAACACAAATTGAACCGGAAGGGATATCCAAGAATGTTTTTAATAGCTTCTACTTTGTGGGAGGAGGAATATATGAAAATTGTGGAAAGGTGGTATTGATCAATTTCAGCTGTAAGAGCCGAATCTGGTTGGACACTGCGAAGGGAATGAAAGGAAAGCCTAGGAATTCCATGGAAGAATGAACCAGGAAGCTAAGAAGAAGAATTAGGAAAGAAAACCAATGACATAATTTAAAAGATAAAATCATGAGGGGACATTAGAAGAACAATTGTTATTCATCCTTCCCTTCATGTGAGTTGATGATGGAAAATCCATTCTAATCTCTTGCATTACTTGAAATTTTGACGGTGGATGGGTAATCAATGGCGTAATTAGCAAGGAAGTCAGCAGAAGAGTTGGCTTCTTAGTACGAGTGAGTGATGTACCACTTGCTTATTTTCCCGAGCCAGAAGAGGATGTTGGAAATGTAAGTATTTAGATGCCAAGAAAGGGTTAACCCTTTGAAAATGACCTGAATAATGATTTATGAGTCCCCTTCAATATGAAGAGAGTCACTTCCAATATGAACTGCCAATTTAACTCCTTCCAAAAGGGCTTGAGCTTCAGCTAGGTTGTAGGAGCAATCTCGAAGTGAAAAGTAACCTGTAGAGATGAGAGAACCACTAACAAATATGAGAATGCAACCAACACTTGACTTACCAAGATTACCTCTAGAGACTCCATCAAAATTCAATTTCAAGGATCCCTGGGGAGGATGCCTCCATCTAACATTCTTCCTTCTCATGAGTTTTTCCAATTGGGATAGGCCTCATCAAATAATCAACCCAGGATTAGGAATTTTAATAAGCGGCCATGCTTTCCTGATTTCAACATCTCGAGAAGAGAAAATTGGATTGTTGATTTTGTGTTTACTAACATTTTCAGAGATAGCCACTTCCAATTTAGATTAAAAAAATCAGGAAGGTTTGAAACCCGATCCCTAAATATATAGATATTTCGCTCCCACCAAATATGCCAAATTAAGATTAAGGGAGAAATATACCAAATGGAACTGGGGAGCTATGATAACCCATCTTAGGCCAAGAAAGAAGGAAATATTTAATATGATTGCAAGGAACCCAGGCAAGGTTGAGCTTACCAAGGATCCAATTCCATCCCTTAGTAAAAAAAGAGCAAAGCATAAGAAGGTAATCAATGTCTTCTTCTTCTTTTCCACAAAGATCATACTTGGATAGACCAACATAACCCCAAGTTCTCCTTGGAAGTTGAGTGATTATTTTTTTTTGAAAACCAACCAGCCAAAAATAGCCACTTTGGGAAGGAGTTTAGAATTCCAACAGCCAGTCCAACTAGGGACCCCTTTACCAGATAGAAAAATAAGTTTAGAATAACCTTCTTTTACAATGTAGATGCTAGAAGAAGGGCATAACCAAAGAAGATGATCCTCAGAGTCCTTGTAAGAGATTAGGTGAGAGGATAGGACCTTTGAAAAGTTGGAAAATTCAAAGGAAGTGGCGCCAATGGAGGTAATATCATTTTAGAGCCAAGAGGAAGACCCGTCAGGATGAGGGGTGTCATAGTCTGCAACTTTGTTTCCCCAAACTATCTTGGAAATGTTCATGACCCTATTAAGATTTGGATTAAGATTAAGAGGTGCATGGCCATTCCAATTGTCCTGCCAAAAATTAACAAGAGAACCTTTGTTAACATACCAAGAAATAGAATCAGCAATAAGAAGTCTACATTTACAAAGGAAATTCCATATATGTGATCCTTTAGGAAGATATTCACTGGAGAGAAGGAGATCAAGATGACCTCCTTCCAAATATTTATGAGAAAGAACTTGGAAGGCTAACATCTTGGGATTGGAAATGAAATTCCAGACAAGTTTAGCACCAAGAACCATATTCTGGAGGGCCAAATCAACAATCCCTAGATTTCCTGAAGATTCTGGTATTTTGACAACATCCCATTTCACCAAATGAAATTTTATCTCATCATTATTCCCCCTCCATAAAAAGAACCTATCAATTTTCTCAAATTTGAATACGAAATATTTGGGAATAGACAGAACTGAGAGCATATAGATAGGGAGTGCACAAAGGACCATTTTTATCAGAATATCTCTACCGGAAAGATAAAGCCATTTTCCTTTCTAGGAATGTAATCGCATAGATAAAGAATGCAAGAGATCATCAGAAGAGCTCTACCAGAAAGAGAAATTCATTTCCTTTTCCAATATTGCAATACACAATTTTTAGGTACTTATGAGGGAGAGAATTGACTGTAAAGCCCATAATCTCCCTAATTATTCATTGCAAGCAAGGAGAAATGTTAAAAAAGAAGATTACAAATTTATGAAATTTTATTACCTAGTCTTTAGCTTTAGAATAGGAAGTCAGAATGTTATCCAAAGCTCTAGCTTTTGGAATAGTAGTTGAACCAAAGAGGAAGGTATCATCAACAAACTGTTGATGAGAGAGAGAAGCACATTAGTAGTTAATAGTATACCAGATAGAGAACCTTGAGTGATCACAGATTTTATTCCTTTTCTCAAAGCCTCAACAACAAGAATGAAAAGGAAGGAAGACAGGGGGTCGCCTTGTCTTAAACACCTACAGATATTGAAAAACCCTTCTGCCAAACCATTGACCAAGACAGAGAAGCTGGTGGAAGAGGTGTAATTAAAAATCCAATTACAAAAATGATAACAGAAACCCATATGCTGAAGGGATTTAAGAAGAAATATCCAATTGATTCAGTGATAAGCTTTGCTAAAGTCTAGTTTAATAATCATTCCAGGATGAGAGGATGAATGTAAGGAGTGGATAATCTCGTGAGAGATGATAATTCCATCAGTAATAGATCTACCAAGAATAAAACCACTCTGTTCTTGAGAGATGAGCTTGTGTAAAAGAGGACTCAATCTGGAGGTGATAGCCTTAGAGGTGATTTTATAAGAAGTATTACAGAGAGAAATGGGTCAAAAATCATCAAGCTTTTCAGCAGGGTTTTTTAGGAAACAAACAAATAAAGGTGTGATTCAAAATGCCTAAGATCTTCCTGGTTCTTCTAGATTCTTCAACATCTTACTAAAAATCATCTCCAATGACAATCCAAAAGTCTTGGAAGAAGGTAGCTGGAAAGCCATCCGGTCCAGGGGCTTTATCTCTTTCCATTGAAAAGGTTATACAAAAAATTTCTTCTGTAGATAAGGGGGAAAGAGGCTTAGCATTATTGACATCATGAACCATTTTTTGAATTTGAGCCAAGAATGGATGCTGAAAGGAAAATGAAGAGAAAAGGTCATCATTCAATATTTTTTAAAACAAGGACACAAATTCTTCTTTAATAAGAGGTTGGGTAGAACTCTATGAGTCATCATCCAATTTTAGAGAAGAGATATAGTTTAGATTTCTTATAGCTTTAACTGATGCATGGAAGAAATTATTATTTCTATCACCATCATTCATCCAGATTTCTCTTGATTTTTGTCTTTAAAAGGTTTCTTCTTTTAAAATAAGATCTCCTAGTTCACTAAGGAGTGCTTTTTCTTTATTGAATTCCTCTTGGCTCATACCATTTCTAAAAAAAAATTCATTAAGAACACGAATCTCTTTTTCAACTCTCACTTTTTCCTGAAATATATTCTTAAAGGAAGAAGCATTCCATGTAAGCAAATGATATTTAAGAAGATATAGTTTTATACAAAGGATAAACATCCTAGTACATAATACAACAAAGGATGCCCACCAATTTTTGACAAGGTCCCAAAAATCATGGTCCTGCATCCACATTGATTCAAACTTGAAAGGGGAACAATGAGGGGGAGCATCCAAATTGATGTTGAGAGAGATGGGAAAATGATCAGAACCAAAGAGGGGAATAATAGAGAAATCAAGAAGAAAATTATGTTGAAGCCAATCCTCAGAAACCAGAAAGTGGTCAAGCCTGACCACCATGTAACTGAACTCGGGGCGTCAATTGTTCCATGTAAACCAACCAGAACTTGGCTCAACATCAAAAAATATAGCATCTTCAACATCCAAAAATATAGCATCTTCAACAAAAGAGATAAATTCCATTTGAGAGTGTGGCTGCCAGCGAATTCCACCATGCTTGTCTTGATCCGAAAGAGTGGCATTGAAATATATAGCAGTGATAGTTTTAGAATCATTGATAGAATAAAGAGCATCTGTTAACTTTGTCCAAATTTCACATTTTTTTATAGGATTATTAAGACCATAAACATTACAAAGAAGAAATGTGGCATCAAAATGTTTCAAACTAACCTTACACCATTGGAATCTAGGGAAATCCGAGAGGGATTCGATAATGAAATTACGAACTTTCCAAATAATACCCATACCACCTAAGGCACCATCCAAATCAACAAAAATACCCTCCCAGCCTTTCCAGCTGTGAAACCAACCTGAAAGGCAATCCACACTGTAAATATTGGTCTCTTGAATTAAGCAAATATCTACATCTAAATCTAAAACATAGCACTTGAGCATATGCTACTTGTTAGGGGCATTAAGGCCCCTAACGTTCCAGGATAGGATTTTCATCCTTTCTTTAGAGAGGACTCATCTCTCCTACTTGAAGATGGAAAGAATGAACAAAGTTGGGTTTGTTTAACTAAAAAAATCACTTTTTGTGATAGACAGCCTTTGGAAGGTCTTCTAGGAGGAAACTTTAGACCTAGATCAAAACTAAGAATAGCCAGAGTGGAAAGAATAGAACCCTGCAGGAAGATTTGGTCGCTTCAAGGTTCTTGATCCAACTCTAAGTCACTGGAAACTTCCACCACTCCTTCCACTCTTTGACTAAAAATATCTTATTTTTCACATACCCATTACTCCGAAGAAGCGGCATCAAAACCAAGACCTAAGATGAGACCTTCTTGAAATAGGGAAAGGATACATGTAGAGTCTTGAAACACTAACACAATTTCCTTGACCAAGGAGATGGTATTTAGATCAAGAGATTGAGGTTCAGAGGCCAGAGCATTGCAGGTCTTGACCAGTATGGTACTAGGATCCTGAGAGGGAGAAGATGGAACCAATGCCTCATTGACAAGTAAAGGGGAAACTTTCTTTTCCATATAGCATTACTTGGAACATGATGATTATTGTAAGCATTTTGAAAATGGCCTGGTTGTTTGCACCAAATATAACTATCGGATATTGGCTCATATTCGACGTTCTGGACCCATTTACCACTGGAGGAGGAGATGACAATGAATTCTTGAAGTTTTTTGGACATATCAATGGAGAAACAGACACGAGAGAAAGAAGAAAGAGTCCCTTCGAGAGTACCTGGGTCGACACGAACAACTCTACCTAGGCTGGAACATATTTTATTGAGAATGTTAGGATTCTAGTACTCATAAGGAAAAGAGTATAGCTGAACCCAAACTTGAAATTCATCCATTTCAACTTATTTAGGATCAAAATGAGCACTCAACCTACAAATGAGAACCCCTGAATCAAAGAATGTGAAATATTTCCTCTCAAGGGTGTCATCTTGCTGGGCTTCGCTGTGAAAGATAACAAAAAATAAACCTTTATCTAGGAAAAGAATTCGAAGGCCACTGCCCCATTGGGTATCACACTAGCTATGAATCTCATCCACTAACAGATGGTGACCCAAAAATTTTGCAAAAATTGCTCTTTTCCCTAGGAGGTTGAGCTGGGAAGAAAGACCATCTTTGCCATCTAGAGAGATCAACATAAACTCAGCAGGAAGATAATTGTTTTGAACTTTTGCACTCCCATGTTTTCCAACCAAATTAGGGACTGGCTTACCCACTTTGGGTCCCAGACAACTGAGCAATGCATGCAAGAGACAATGCCCAAAGGTGCCCCTAAGCACCTACTAGTATGCTAGGAGGAAGGGGGTCATTGCGTCAATTTGAATTTGAAAATTTTTCCCGTTCTGATACATCTCCCTGCCAATTTCCTGTCATTGTTATTTTACATCGAGATTAGTGGATTGTTATGGTAATAACATGTTTAGTAATTATTTTATTAAAAAAATATTATAAAATTAGTTTATTTGTATTTTAATATTTTTTGAGATTAGTAACTATTAAGGTAGTGTTCTATTTTTATTTTTGTTATTGTTATATGATTAGTTAATTGTTATGATATTAACGTAATTGTGTTTTTATTAATGATTTTATTTGTATAGGACCAATTATTAATTGCTAGTCAATAATTTATGTAGTGTAATTTTATATTTTAATAATGATTTTTTTGTAAGTCAAAAAGGGGAATTAAGCCTAGCTATATTAATAATAATGAACAAAGTATCAAACAAAAAACCAAAAAAATAGGTACCAGTAAAAAGTTAAGGCAACTCATATTGGTGTTGCATACAAAAACAACCTAATAAATTATATTTATACTAAGATAGGAGACCAGAGAATTAGTTTGTGTCCTTCAAAGAGCTACAGAATTAAACTATGGGATCTACCAATTTATGATCATCTTCTTCAATGACCAGGGTCTCCAGAGTCTTAACCAACTTCAAATATTTAAATTTTTTAGTATGAATACCCAACACCGAGCATATAATGTCCAATTTCTTTCCCTGGGTGACACTCTCCAACGTAAGAGCCTTTGTGAGTGACCAGATCTACTCCAAATTGATCCCAATGTTAAGACTTAACTGGTCCATATCCTTGTGAATGGAAAATGAATTGATGGCCCCAAGTAGGATGGTTTGGACCCTAATTATTTGTGTAACTTTAAGAGTATCCAATCTAGTCGTAGACTGTCCAGGATCCCCTATGACTTTTACAACTTCCTCTACAACCGCAGTATCAAATGATCTAGCAGAAAGATGAGCCCTTAGAAAATTGGTGTACATCCAACAAAGAATCCTCGGGTCCTTCACACCTTCTATCAGCGTACTTTTCCATAATTCCAAGGCCTCTTTGGTCATAATTATGGTCCCCTTTTCAAGAAGACGACCAATGTTTATCAAATTCCTCACCTTCAAATCATTAACCAACCCAAGGAAATAAAAATGTGCATCTTCCAAAAAATACTTGTGTATTAGGTTTTCATTCATCTCATGCACAATGTTCATGGCCATGTCCCTCCCAAGGCTACCTTTGGTGCACTTGGCAGGCCGACAATACCTTTTCCTTTATCGATCTTCTTAACAAACCAGATCTCAAATTTGTAGAGAATGAAAATATGGCCAAATCACTATTAATGCTAGGATTATAAAACCATTCACATGTAACCATCCACATGCCAAATAATTTGAAGCGATGCCTATTAATGCCCATAGGAGGTGGGAAGATCATTGTAAAATATGGAACTTAAAAGGAATAATAGTTGTGTTGTCCTTATACCATCACCTTCCTATTAAAATAATTATCATCCTTTTCCATTAACCCATCCATGAAAAATTTCAACTCATTAGGTTGAAGAAGTATTAAATTTTTGGCTCCCTGCTTAGTGTTAAGTTCCACTCCAATATTAGCAATTTTATCAAATACTCTTTTAGTGCTTTTGAAGGTGTCAGCAATTGAGAATGTCCCAATGAGATTTTTACAATCATCAACAATATATATCAACTATCAATGTTTAATTTTACCTTTTTTTATTAAATTAACAATAATATGAGAATCACCCTCGATGTTTAATTTATCCCAATATTTTTATTTATCTAATTGCAATCATCGCCAAAGAGCTTTGGCTTCAGAAAAGTTGTTGGAGTACTTTGTAAGAGATTTAGAAAAGCCTAGAATGGGTTGACCTATAGAGTTCTCAAAAACACCACCAACGCCCACCCATCCAGGCTTATTTATAGCTACGCCATTGAATTTCATCTTGAGAAAATAATCATTAGAAACCTTTTAAAAAATTTCTCTAACTGCTTTAATTTTAATGCTTACCCTCTTATCATGGGTACCCTATAGAATGTTGCTCCAATTGAAGAAAATGTTTTCATCGATCAGGATAATTTTACCATCCTTGGGAGTCCAAAAAAGGAGTTATGTGATAAGTTTCAGAATTTGAGAATTGATAGTGTCAACATTTCTTTGCTCATCTTTGAAGATTATTCGATTTCTTTCAAGCCAAATATTCTAGCAAATAGAGGTCGAAATGGAAGACAAAATTTAAATAAGTGGGCTTGATTTAAAGTTGCAGTACTAACATGCTATAATATATTTTAATGAATTAGGGAACACAAAGCAAAGATTGAACTTACCAAGAAGATGTTCCCATATTTTGTGAGAAAATTCACAGTGTAACAAAAGATGACTGGTATCTTCTTCAACATGCTGACATAGAACACACCATGAAGGTCCATAAAAGCCCCTTTTTGAGATTATAAATATAAT
This sequence comes from Taxus chinensis, assembly GCA_019776745.2. Lineage (NCBI taxonomy): Eukaryota > Viridiplantae > Streptophyta > Pinopsida > Cupressales > Taxaceae > Taxus > Taxus chinensis. The sequence goes on from CM034154.1 coordinate 515,456,970, forward strand.
CCCAATAGGAATTCCAAAGGAAGGAATTAGCCTTAGGAAGCCCATATGTTTACCATATCTACTTTTAAGGAAACACACGGACATCTTTAATAATTGTAGTCAAAATAGTAGCATACCCATCCTTAACATTATAATTGCCAGACTTAGCTCCTGACTAGATCACAACATCATTCTTGTTAGAGAAATGAAAAGGTTTGAGATTCTCCATGAGCTTCTATTTTTCATCCTCCAAGTTAGATGGAACCAGAAAATCTAGCCATCCATCTTTAGATAAATTAAAGTAGTCCTTGACCAGATGCCCAATTCTCTGTGTGCACCATTCCATACATCTATTTAAATTGTTAGCACCTAGAGGAGTGCATATAATCCATGTATCTAACCAGAAATTGGCTTTATAACCTTTACCAACATTCTATCTTAAAAAATGTTTTCTGATGACCAAATATTTGATCATAAGATTCCAAACATGAGATCTAGAAATATGATTTCTGGTGGTAATATGTTTTTCTGGTACCATATTGTCAAGATATTTCCTTCTTAAGATAATTATCCATAGGGATTTATACTCCAAATAAAGTCTCCAGGTAAGTTTCGCACCTAAAGACAGGTTCAGCTGCTTATTAATTCTGAAGACCATACCACCCCAATCTCTAGGGAGGAAAAGTTGTTCCCATTTTGTGAACCAGTAGCGAGAAATAACTATGGATGTCACTCAAGCCAATGTACATAAAATTTGGTTTGGAAGGATTTAAAATAGTTTTTAACCTCCTATGCAGTGTGATCGTAGATGAACCAGACATCTTGTTCCTTGTGATGGAGCTTAGCTAGATGTAACTGGAGCCTTTGATGGATGTAGACTTAGGTGCCTACATAATAGTGCCACTTACCTGTTCTGGTCCCCTCATTAGTGGTCTCATAAATTTACATGTTATATGGTGGCTCTTGTTCATAGATTTGGGGAGTTTAATCAACCCTTGAAAAAGCTAGGAATGCCAAGATAAAAATATGGAATGCCCAAATGGCTTATGAAAGTTCCCAGAAGATCTTGGAAGTAAGAGTAGGAAGTAGGCTTATTAGGATCCCTGACTTTATTTGGGACACAAGCTAGTTCCTGGGGTGCCACAGTCAATAGGTAGAATGATAAAGATTTTTTGACAAGCTTTAGAATCCGGAAGTGATGATAGAAATACCCTCCAAGTAAAATGGCCATAAGGACATGGGTTAATTACAGGTGACTTTCTTCACTCAAAAACCATTGTTGGAATAGTAGTATGAGAACATAGACTAAGATTTAATGTTTCTAAAGATGTGTGAGCCATTTTGTCTACATTTTCCCCCACTTTATGTTAGTGAGTAGAATTCTTGGAAACATAAAGCAGATTAGCTTGTCTAATGTTAGTATTATACAAATTTTTCAGATAAACAAACATGCAATGAATAATGTAGAAAACATAAAACAAAAAATAATGTAATAAAATAGAGACACGGATTTAACCTGGTTCACCCAAAATGGGCTACGTCCACCAGAAACAACCAATCCTTTTATTCAATCCAGCAAAAATCTCTTTCACAGTGTCTTCCACTAATATAATAAGCCTTATACATAATGACCCTTTAAAGATACTAGGGTTTTTATCATTTCAGGGAAATATAGAAAACCACCCATGTTAGATCTGTGACCTAATAAGGAATGGTCCAAATTTCACATTGTATAAATACATATGAAATGTGGCTTACGAGGGAACTACCCCCGAACCCCCACTAGGGTGCGTAGCCCTCAGACCCCCCCGCCGTGGGGGCCATCCCCCCCAGACCCCGCAAGGGGGGAAAATCCCCCCTTGCAACCCCCATCACTATCAGGCTCCACAACCAACAATCTCCCACTTGGAGACTGATTGTTGTAACTCCACCATTATAGATCGCTTACTTAGACTTTTCTTCTTGGCTTGTTTCTTCCACTTTAAGATCAATCTTGATGACCCATAGAAGGTGAATGCAAATCCAACTTCTCCTTTGTCATTGGCTTAGTAAACATATCAGTAGGATTATCATTTATATGAATCTTCACTAACTTAATTTGCCCATCCTCCAACACTTGTTGTATGAATTGATATCTTAGTTGAATGTGTTTGGTTCTTGAATGGAAGGTTGAGTTCTTTTCCATGTGAATTAGCACTTTGAATATCACTATGTAACTTACAATCCCCTTGCTCCTTACCCAAATCCTCCATGAGCCTGCTCATCGATAACATTTCCTTACTTTCCTCAATCTGTTGCAACATATTCTGCCTTTGTAGTAGATAGGGAAACTACCTTATGCAACTTTGAGATCTAACTCACTGTCGCACCACCAACTGTAACCACATGTATCCAGTAGTGCTCCTCCTTTTATCCACATCTCTTGCCATATTTAAATCCAAAAATCCCTGTAAAGTATAATCTCACCCTTCGAAGCACAAGTGCCTACAATTGGTCCCTCTTAAGTACCTAAGAATCTGACTTGATTACCTTCCAGTGTGCTTTACCCAGATTTTCCATATACCTGCTAACAACTCCCACTGCTTGGGAAATGTCTGGCCTAGTACACACCATGTCATACATGAGGCTCTCAGCTTCTGAAGTAATAAGGAACCCATACCATATAATATGTTTTCCTCTTGTGTTGTTGGGCATTTCTCTTTACTTAATCTAAAATGCCCAACCAATGGTGTACTAATTGGTTTCACATTTTGCATCTGAAACATCTCTAACACCTTTTCTACATATTCCTCCTTGAGACAAAACCAATTTCTTATTTTTCCTATCCCTCTTGATTTGCATACTAAGAATTTTCTCTTGTTGTACCCAAATCCTTCATTGCAAATGTTTGTGCAATGTTTTTCCTTAAGCTTTCCAATTTCCTACATATTAGACCCTGCTACAAGCATATATGTCTACATATAACAAAAGAATAATGTAGCTCCCACTATCCCAACCATTTGAATTACACACAATGATCTTATTAACATCTAGTAAAACCATGCTCATGCATAAAACTATCAAACTTTAGATACCATTGTCTAGGGAGCTTGCTTAAGCCCGTATAGGCTCTTCTTCAACCTACAAACCAATATCTCCTTACCCTTCACCTCATACCCAAGTGGTTGTTACATATAAATCTCCTCCTCCAAGTCACCATGGAGAAATTGTCATCTTGATCATCAAGTTTCTCTAAGTGTAAATCTTCAAAAACAACTAAACTTAATACAGTATGAATGGAAGACATTTTTACAACAGGGGAGAAAATTTCATCAAAATAGATACCTTTATTTTGTTCATACCCCTTCACTACAAGCCTTCCTTTGTACCTTTTCCATCCACCTTATTCTTCTTTCCCATGGTATACCCATTTTTTTTGTAGGACTCTCTTCCCAGCCGGTAATTTTTCTAAATCCCATGTTTGGTTCTTCTCCAGGGATTCCATCTCCTCATTTATGCCACGTTCCCACTCCTTAGTGGACTCCACCTGCATTGCCTCATCAAAGCTCTCTGGCTCACCACTATTTGTTAGTAAAAAATAATACAAAGTAGGGGAAAATATTTCTGGAGGTTTACTAATACGTTGTGACCTTCTTACAGAAGATGAGGGTGTCACGAGATCATTATTTTCTTGCTGCTCATTTTCTTGAATTTCTAACAGAGGTGTCGATGCTGACACTGGATGTCATGCTTGGTCTACATAACTGTCAACCTCGATACTTGTAGGTGGATATTTTCCAATAGAGAGTTAATTTTTAAGAGCTATATCCTCAACCAATTCTTCCTTGGGAATTTTGTCATCCTGTACCTGATCCCTGTACATTCTATTTTCATGTCAAAAAACATCACGACTCCTAATTATCTTAGATTCATCTAGATCCAAAAACTGAAATCCATAATCACCATTGGAGCCATAGCCTATGAATGTACAACATTTGGATTTTGAATCCAATTTATTCTTTTTTTATTTATTAATACGCACAAATGCCTTTGAACCAAATAATCTTAAAAATGAGAGGTCTACCTATTTCCCGGTTCAGGCTTCTTCAGGAATTCCTCCATCTAGTGCACTCTAAGGACCACAGTTGATTAAGTACATAATAATATCTATGGCCTCTACCCAAAACTGAAGAGGTGGCCCTGTATGCAATCTCATTGACCGTGCACGCTCCATTATTGTTCTATTCATCCTCTCACTAACACCATTTTGTTAGGGAGTCCTGGGAACTATTTTCTCTCTACGAATCTCATTCAAGGAACAATAATCATCAAATTTCTTACTGCAATACTCACCACCATTATCAAATCTCAAACATTTCAATTTAAAACCACATTGATTCTCATCAAGTGCTTTCCATTTTTAAAATGTATCAAAGACATCAAACATACACTTAATGAAATATACCCATACCTTCCTTGTGGCATCATCTATGAATGTGACATAGTACAGAGAACCACCATGAGATGCAACATGGCCCGGCCCCCACACATTTGTATGAACTAGTTCCAAATTTTTCTCTTTCTTAGTATTCCCTGACTTGAGAAATCTAACTCTTTTCTATTTCCCAAAAATGCAATGCTCACAAAACTCTAAGTCCAATTGCTTCAAACTTGAAAGCTTAAATTTTTCTTGTATAATTTCATGCCCTTCTCACAAAATATGTCCCAATCTACTGTGCCACATGCTAGCATCCTCATCTGAATTAGAAAAATATGGTAGAAGAATTAGATATACAAGTAGACAAATAAAGAGTGCCTACTTTCTTACCTCATGTACCACTACCAAGGCACCCGTGGAAACCTTCTAAGCAGTATGAAGTGAATGTGACTATGCGTAACATTTCACCACCCAACTATCCTACAAAGATGATATTTCTCTTGAGGCTAGGTACATGCCTCACGTCTCTTAATATCCATGTATTTCCATTCTATAATTTTAGGTGTACATTTCCCTTCCCCGAAAATGTTGCACGGCTCATCATCACCCAAATAAACCTGTCCAAAATTTCCCTGGACATACTCTTTAAAATAGCTCTTATCAAGGGTTGCATGGAAAGAGGCTCCTGAATCTACTACCTAAGATTCTAATCTAGTATCAAGAGAAAGTATAAAAGCATCATGAATAATATTACCTGTCGTATTTTCCTCTTTAATACCTTCAGAATGGTTTTCTTTTTTTCCTTTGAACCAACAATCCTTTTTAGCATGTCCTCTCTTTCCACAGTTCCAACAAGTAATGCCTCTACTCCTAGATTTGGATCTTCCCATATTTGATTTAGATCTCCCATGAGCCTTACTCTTTGATTTCTCCTTGCTCCTCCCTCTACTCTCCATATTCAACACATTTTTCAGAAGAAGAATTTTCCCCTGTAATTTTCCTGTGCATTTCCTCATTTGAAATGAAATTGACTATATCTTTAAATTTAAGAGAAGTGGCTGATGTATTACTAACTACCATTACTAAGTTGTCCCAACTTTCTGGAAAAGAACATAGGAATAATAATTCTCTAACCTCCTCATCAAATGGGATATTAAATGAATCTAACTGATTTACAATAGTGTGGAAATAATTAATATGGTTAGATACAAATCCAACTTCTTTCATTTGTAGATTAAACAATCTTTTCATCAAATAAAATTTATTGGATGCACTAGGTGTTTCATATAAATTAGCTAGGGTTTTCATTAACTCTACTGTACTCTTTGCCTATGAGATATTTGAAGCTATGAACAATGCCAGACTCAATCGAATCGCACCAAGAGCCTTCCTATCTAGAACCTTCCACTCCTCATCATACATAATTGAGGGTTTTGATTCTTCACCTCACAATGGTAGGTATAGATCCTTTTGATACAGGTAATCTTCCACCTGCATTTTCCATAGCTGACAATTTCAGTCATCAAACTTATCAACTCTGAACTTATTATCCTCTACCATTGTTTCTTTTCCCACTTGAATAGAAATCCCTCTATGAGTATAATGCCAACAAATAAATCTCAAACGTGCTTTGATACCAGTTGTTAGGATTATAGCAGTTGTACAAATAAACAAGCATGCAATGAATAATGTAGAAAACGTAAAGTAGAAAAGAATGCAATAAAATAGAGACACATATTTAACATGGTTCACCCAAAATGGGAAACGTCCACCAGAAATAGCCAATCCTTTTATTCAATCTAGCTAAAATCTCTCTCACAGTTCCATCACTAATACAATGAGCCTCATACATAACAAATATTTAAAGATATTAGGGTTTTTAACATTTTGGGGAAACATAGAATACCACCTGTTAGATCTGTGACCTAATAATGAACAATCCAGATTTCACAATGCATAAATACATATAAAATGTGGCTTTCATGGGTGCTGCCCCTGAACCCCCACTGGGGGCACATGGCCCCCGGACCCCCCACCGGGGGGGCCATCCCCCCCGGTCCCGTAAACCCTGTTGCTATCAGGCTCCACAACCAACATCGAAGATCTTTGGAAGAGCTAAAAAATCCCGCCGGTTTAAAATTTATCAACACAAAGAATTTGGGCGAGTTGTTGCAGGTAAAGATCCAAGTTCTCTAGGATGAGTTGAACCCAATTTTTTCCAGAATGGCCATGATGAAGTCCTAATTCACTCTATCAAAAGCTTTTACCATGTCCAACTTGACGAGCATATTACCAAAGTTCTAACCTATAACCAAAAGGATAAGTTCATGTGCAATTATAACGCCATCCAAAAAATTTCTTCTAGCAAAAAAAACCCTTGTTAAGGAGAAATGATATTGGGAAAGATACTTTTAAGTCTATTGGCAATAACCTTAGAGATGATTTTATAGGAAACATTGCATAGGGAGATGGGTCTGAAGGGATTGAAATAGCTCAAGTTTTCAAATTTGGGAATTAATGCTATGAAGGTAGAGTTAAGCTACTTCAAGAGATCAAGAGAAGATCCTGACTCTTGAACTACTGCCACCACATCCTTTCCAAAAATATCCCATTAGAATTGATAGAAACCAGAAGGAAAGCCATATGACACAGGAGATTTGTTAGATTTGAAGGAGAAGACCACCAATTTAACTTAATCTTCAGAGATGGGGAAATTCAACATTTAATTATCAAAATAAGTGACAATGTTAGGAATTTTGGGGTTAGCACAAGGTTATATAGATAATATATCAAATCTAAGAATACATGCAAATAAAAGCGGATATTCTACCAAAAGAAATGTATAAAACAAGAGATGTAAATCAACACCAGATTTAATGTGGTTCACTTAGTGTGGGATACATCCACCAAGAAACAAGCCAATCTATTATCCAAAGTTTTCATAAGATATATAATTGAAGATTTACAATCTTCCACACCTTTTCAATGTATAATAATTTCTTTCGCTTAAGCTTTTTCTTCTTCTCCAATAATTATCTCTCTCACAATTATTCTCACAATAATCACTAACTCACACTTCTAAACCCTATCTTTCATTCTTATATAGGAATATCCAAACTTAGGGCACTTAGCCATGCAATTACAATAAATAGATTTGCTTTAACGCTAAAATTAGGTCTAATTCCCGTGAGTTAATTAAAACACCCACACACAGGTAATCGATGCAAACTAGCACTAACCGATGTCAGTTCCTCCTTGCCTGACCAATGCCAGTCATAGGTGACTGATGTCGGTCCCTTCATAACTGATGTCGGTTACTGTATTTTCCTACAAGTTTCATATTACATGCTAATTTGTTGCAATTGAGCTTCACAACTCAATAATCTACCACTTGGAGATTAATTAATTCACTATACATGTACAACGTCATTCTTGGTCCTTCCTTAGCTTTGTTTCTTCCTCTTCAAGTCTCAAACTCGAAGACCAATAGAAGTGGAGTGTAGCTCTAACTTCTCCTTTTCTAATGTATTTGTTAGCATATTCATAGGGTTTTCACTCGTATACATTTTCTCCAGTTTCAACTGCCCATCCTCCAATACCTATCATATGAAGTGATACCTCAACTAAATGTGTTTCGTTCTTGAATGAAATGTTGAGTTCTTTCCTAAATGAATTACACTCTAACTATCACTAAAAAAATTTCAATCATCTTCCTTCTTTCCCAACTCTTCCATGAACCTGCTCATCCATATCATTTCCTTGCTAGCCTATGTAGCCGCAACATACTCTTCCTCTGTAGTAGACAAAGCCACAACCTTCTACAATCTTGAAATCCAACTAACTGTCGTCCCACCTAATATGAAAATATATCCAGTAGTGCTCCTTATACCATCCAAATCCCCAGCCATATCCAAATCAACATAGCCACATAAAGAAATATCCAAACCTTTATAACATAAATGCATGTTAGATGTCCCTCTCAAATATTTGACTATCCATTTGACTTCTTTCCAATGCTCTTTACCTAGATTAGACATAAATCTACTCACAACTCCTTCTTCCTATGTAATGTCTGATTTGGTACAAACCATAGCATACATGAGACTCCCAACTGTTTAAGCATATGGTACTCATGTCATGTATTTGACCTCCTCATGTGATGATGGATACTGATCTTTTCTCGATTTAAAGTGTCCAGCCATAGATGTACTTACAGGTTTTGAATCTTGCATGTTAAACCTTTCCAACACATTATTGATATAAGCTTCCTGAGACAAATACAATTTCATGTTCTTCCCGTCTCTGTGTATTTGCATGCAAAAGATTCTTTTTGCAGCTCCTAAATCCTTCATAGAAAATGCGTGATCTAGATTTTTGTTAAGCTCACTAATGTCCTGCATGCTAGATCCTGCAATAAGCATACCATCCACATACAATAACACAATAATATAGCTATCATTTTCAAGATTCTTGAAATAAACACAATGGTCATATTAACATCTCAAGTAACCATGCTAATGTATAAAACTATCAAACCTCATGTACCATTTCCTTGGAGCTTGCTTGAGCCCATATAGACTCTTTTTCAACCTACAGACTAATTTATCCTTACCCTTGACTTCATACCCAAGTGGATGCTGCATATAAAGTTTTTAATTCAAATCACCATGAAGGAAATTTGTCTTCACATCTAGTTTCTCTAATTTCAAATGATGTACTGCAACCATAATTAACACAGTACGAATAGAAGTCATATTTACAACAAGAGAAACTATTTCACCAAAGTCAATACCTAATTTTTGTGTAAATCCCTTTACTACAAACCTTACCTTGTACCTTTTCTGTCCACCCTCTTCTTCCTTGATCCTGTAAACCCACTTATTATGCAATGTCCTCTTACCTACTAGAAACTTAACCAGATCCCAAGTCTAGTTTTGTTCCAAGGATTCCATCTCCTCATCCATGTCATGCTCTCACTGCATGTGGGTCTCATCCTACATTGCCTCTTCAAAACTCTTTGGTTCATCATTATCAGTCAATAATAAATAAAATAGAGAAGGTGTAAATGTTTTTGGAGGTTTACTTACCCTTTGAGACCTTCTCATATAATTTTGGTGTACCGGAGGCTCATTCTAGACCTCATGGACATTTGTATCCAAATTTGATAGTGATCAATTCTGGTCACATGTAATCGATGTCGGTTCTGCTAACCGATGCTAGTTTGGCTCTTCCGTAACCGATGTCGGTTACTATGTAACCATGTTGGTATGCTTTTTAAATCTGAGAGTTCATTTTCATTCACAAAATTCTCAACTGATTTGTCCTTGGGTACCAAAATTTGATCCTTGTACATTCTCTTTTCATTCCATTCAATGTCACGATTCCTAATAATTTTAGAATTCTCTAAATCCCAAAAAGGAATTTGAAGTCACCATATCCGTAACCAATAAAAGTGCATCTCTTGGATTTTGTATCCAACATTTTTCTATTTTCCTTATCAATATACACAAAAGTTTCTAAATAAAAAAATTTAAGAAAAGAAAGATCCACCTCTTTTCTGGTCCAAGCTTCCTATGGTATTCCTCCATCTAGTGAACTTTAAGGCACATGGTTAATCAAATAAACTATTGTATCAATTTTTTCTATCCAAAACTGTAAGGGCAATCCAGCATGTATCCTCATACTTCTAGAACGTTCCATGATTGTCTTGTTCATTCTTTCTGCAACACCACTCTCTTGTGGTGTTCTTGGAATCGTCATTTCTCTACGTATTTCATTCACTGAACAATGATCATTGAAAGTTTTGCTACAGTATTCACCACCATTTTCATATCTAAGGCACTTTAACTTTGAATTTGATTCATTCTCAACAAGGGCTTTCCATCTTTTAAGATTTTCAAAAACATCAAATTTATGTTTAATACAATAAACCCATACCTTTCTTGTAACATCATCAATGAAAGTAACATAATACTAGGATCCTCCATGATAAGCTACTTGAGATGGTTCCCACACATCTGAGTGTACAAGCTCTAATTTCTGATCCTTCTTAGTTGCCCCAACTTTGAGAAATATCACTCTCTTTTACTTTTCAAAAACACAATGCTCACAGAAATCAAGATCTAAATATTTCAAATATGATAACATACTCTTATCCTTTAAGATATCCATTCCTTTTTACTCATATGGCCCAACTGATTATGCCACATGCATGCATCTGAATCTGAAGTAGATAATGCAGAAAATGAATTAGTAACATAGGTAGATAAATATAATGTTCCTACCTTCTTACCTCTTTCCACAACAAAATAACCCTTGGTGACTTTCCAAGAGTATGTTGTGAATGTAACCATGCAACTAGCTTCACCTAGTTTCCCTGCAAAAATAAGATTTCTCTTTAGGCTTGGCAGATGTCTCACATCTTTCAGTACACATGTATTTATATTCTACAATTTTAGATAAACTTCCCATTTACCATTAATATTTCAAGGTTCGTCATCACCCAAATAAACATGCCCAAAATTTCCCTAGACAAAATTTCAGAAATATCCATTATTAGGGGTTGCATGGAAAGAAGCTCCTGAATCTAAAACCCATGATTTTATTCTATTATCTAAAGAAAGAATAAGAGCATCTTGCATTACCTCTCTTGCAATATTTTCTTCCTTATTTGACTCTTTACCTTTGTTTGGATGTTGGTTCTCTTTGTCCTTTAACCATCAATATTTCTTTGTATGTCCTTTCTTTCCACATTTCCAACAAGTAATTCCCTTACCTATGGATTTAGATCTACCATCCCTTGACTTTGATTTCCTAGTATTCTTACTCTTGGATCTCTCCTTCTTGCTACCTATACTTTCTACATTCAAAGCATTCCCAGATGATTCCTCTATACTTTTCCTATGAATTTCTTCATTCAAGATTATACTAAACATATCATCAAAATTAAAAATATTATTAGCAGATTCTTTATTACTAACAATCATTACCAAGTTATCCCAGCTATCATGAAAAAAACATAAGAATAAAAGTCCTTTTACTTCATCATCAAACATAATATCAATCAATTTTAACTCATTTACAATAGATCGGAAATAATTCAAATGACTATATGTAGATCCACCTTCATGAATCTTAGAACTCAATAGTTTCTTAATAAAATAAACTCTATTTGAAGCACTAGGTTTTTCATATAAATTAGTAAGATATTTCATTAACTCTTCCGTAGATGTCACTTATGTAATATTGGCAGCCACAGATGCTGCCAGACTCAATCTTATAGATCCCAAATCCTTTATGTCAAGAATCTTCCATTCTTCATCAGTCATCTTCGTACGTTTAGAATTTTCATCCAATGGTAAGTATAAATCTATTTGATACAGATAATCCTCAATCTGCATCTTCCATAATTGATAATTTCGGTCGTCAAACTTCTCTACCTTGTATTTGTTTTCTTCTACCATTGTTGTAGCTCCCACTCAATCAGAATACCCTCTATGAGTAAATCTGTCAACACACAAAACCCTCAAACAAAGCTCTGATACCAGTTGTTTGGGTTAGCACAAGGTTGTAAAGATAATATATCATATATAAGCATACATACAAATAAAACCGAATATTCTAACAAAAGAAATATATAAAAAAAAGAGATATAAATCAACACCATATTTTACATGGTTCACCCAATGTGGGCTACATCTACCAAGAAACAAGCCAATCTATTAGCTAAAGCTTTCACAAGATATACAATTGAATATTTACAATCTTCCACACCTCTTAGATGTACAATATTTTCTTTCTCCTAAGCTTTTGCTTCTTCTCCAAGAATTATCTCTCTCACAATTATTCTTACAATAATCATTAACTCACACTTCTAAAACCTATATTTAATTCCCATGAGTTAATTAAAACACCCACACACAGGTAGCTAATGTTGGTTAGCCCTAACCGACGCCGGTTCCCCCTTATCTGACCAATGCCGATCATAGGTGTCGGTCCCTTCATAACTGATGTCGGCTACTGTATTTTCCTACAAGTTTCGTATTGCATGTTAATCTGAAGTAATTAAGCTCCACAACTCAACAAGGAATTTGGCTAAGAATTTTATTTCTGGATAAGGTTCTGTCAAGGCCCGAGTCAGAGAGAAGCTCCTTGAAGTATCCTTTGACCTCCACCCCAATTAACTTCTTATCAGAGATGAGATTGCTAGAGGGAAGGGTGATGATGGAGATATTATTGAAGTTCACCAAATTTAAGCCATTTGTTTCTGGATTGTTGTTTCCAATAGATTTCTTCCTAGAGAATCACCTGATTGAGAGCGTCTGCCAAATTTTCTTCTTCTTCTTCTATCATTTCTTCAAATAAGCCCCCTCATGAATTTACTTCTCAGTGATAGAAATTTTTGTTTGAATATCCTCTTTATTCTTGAAGATGTTTCCAAAAGCATGATTCTTCCATTCTTTTAGCTTGAGTTTAACTCTTTTCAATTTCTCAACCAGAATATACATTTTAGAGCCATCTATAGAAATATTCCACCAGTATGAAAAAAGAGGAGCAAAAGAGGCATCTTTGGTCCACATGAGTTTAAATTTAAATGGCCTTCTAGCATGAGAGAGTGATGAAGAAATGGATAAACATATGGGTTAGTGATCCCACCCAATAACCCAAGAAATTTCATATTCTATTAAAGTATTTTGTTGGATCCAATTAGAGCTGATGATAACTCTTTCCAATCTCTCAGCAACATAATCACTTCCAATTCTTATGTTTGTCCAATTATACTTCACATTTTTGAAGAAAATTTCATGATTAACTAAAATGTGAATATTCTAGTGTAATATAATGTTATAGGAGCAGTAAAATAATTGAATAAATGAAGTAATAAAATACTAAAATAATACCCAAGAAATCTAAGAAATGAAATGTGAAACCCTAATGTGTAAAGAGGGTTAAGAAGGCCTTAGATGATTCGATGATGTCGTGGGACTGTGTTGCAATGGAGACCAGATGAACAGGAGGAGGAAACCTTCACACAAGAGCCTAAAAAGGTGTAGATCTGGACTATCTGGCTAGACTGGGGCACCTGGAGAGGGATAGGGGCATCCATGAGTGACCTCGTTTAAGATATGGGTGCTTTGGTCTGCGGAAATGACCAAAAAACCTCCTCTGAGGTGTTTTTGAGTGTTATCCTATGTTTTATTCCTCACGTGAATGTCTCTATGTGATCGCAAAAGCATTGGTAAACCTGTAATGAAGAATCACTTGCAAAATCCCAGACAAAGCATCAAAAACCTAAAAAAATAAAGATGCATATGAAGGGGTCAGACTATCCTCAACTATCAAATTGATGGAATTATCACTGAGCATTGCACTACATCTCAGACCCAATGTAGTTCTAGGTGTGTGTGTGTGTGTGTGTGTGTGTGTGTGTGTGTGTGTGTGTGTGTGTGTGTGTGTGTGTGTAATTGTGCCCTAGGTTGCTTTTGTGCCAGTCACACTTTGTGAAGTAGCGAGTAAATAACTAGATGTAGAATGTAATAAATGTGTGCATGGAAATAATAAACTCCCCTCTTATGAAGTGTGATGTAAATGAACCAGCCTTGTGTGCTTTGTGATGGAGCTAGATGGATGCAAATGTAGCTATAGATGCCTTTGATGGATGTAACCTTAGGTGGTGATAGTAAGTGCTTAGTGTTTGGTCCCTCATTATGGTCACATAACTTTATATTTATATGGTTCTCTTACTTTAATTTCATAATTAACCCCGAAAAGGTTGACCACCAAAAATATAAGAAGCTTAAATGACTAGAAAGTGGCCAAAAGGGGATAGGAAAGTGTAAATAGGATCACAGTACCCAGAGGGGGCCAAGGTGCCTATGGCTCCCCACTTCTTGTTGGGTGCCTAAGACAGAAATAGAAAAAATGTTGTATGAGATTATAAACTGAGCAAGTAAGGGTGTAAGATCGAAAGTAGAAACAAATGGCCAAAGACATGGGTTAATTATTACTCTTTTCACTTGAGAACCATATGAATAGTAGTATGAGACAAGGACTAAATAATGACTCAAAGTACATGATTTTGTGTCTACATTTGCCCCCACTTTATGTTGGTGAGTAGAAATCTTGGTAACATAAAGTAGATAGAGATATGTACCTGATATCATGTAGAGTGATGTAGAATGCGTGCCGAAGGACTAGACAAAGTGTGGAGTGATAAAAATATGGAGCGTGGAGACTAAAGATGCAAAAGTGTAAAAAGTGATGAGAGTGAGCCTAGGGTGGAGACGCGTGTGTAGATGCCAATGTGTGTGGTGTACTTACATGGTTATTATTATGTGTGTGATGTTGACAGACTCTTCCCATACGGTGTGTGAAGATGATCAAGTTGCTTCCCATACATATATATATATAAAATAGAAGATATATATCAAGTAGTCAAATATACATGTATATATGTATATATGTGTAAATATGTATATGTGTGTGTGTGTATGTAAAAATCATGTAAAGAAAAGTATGAAAATGAAAAAGGAACATGTGCACGTGATCTATGATGAGAAAAAGGGTGTAGAAAGGATCCCATCGATGTCATGTGAGATTTTTGGGTGATCTCACGCCACTGGCCGAAGAAGTGTAGGGAGGAAAGTCTGATTTATCCTCCAACCTGTAACTACTTCCCGAGAGTGAAGAGATCTATGTACTATTTGGTTTTTTGGGATATCCAACGTCATTGGTTGAAGTAGTGTAGAGAGGAAGGTCTGGTTTATCCTCTAACTTGTAACTGTTCTCCAGAATGCTAAGGACAATATTCCCTATCAAATACATTGTGTATAGAGTTTGTAGACTGGTCTAAACCCACTCGCTATGTAACTCATTGTTTCATGGACAAAAACTAAAAACTGAACTGTACCTGTATTGTGTGTAAACCCAAATGATGCCCCCCCTCTTTGGAGGCACATGCGATGTCACGGATAAGACAATACGACCCAAAAGAGGATTGACCATGGATACTAAAACCATATCCTATAGGGGGAGGGGATGTGCTTGGTAGAAACCACAGCACAAAAAAAGAAGGTAGTTAGAAAAAAAGTGTTAGTAGGAATATGCATGTACAAAAAAGTGTAAGCCAAACAGATAATGTGTGAGCTATAACATAAGAATATAATGTAAACACCCAAGAAGACAATGTAGGATGCACAAAGTAGGTTACAAACATGGGACACCACTCACGGTGTCGCAAGACACTTAAGGCCACAATGGCCGCAAACAAACAAGTGTGCACACAAGACAAAGGGCAAATCCTGCAAACAAGAACAAATAATAGCAAACAATATAACAAACAAGTATGGAAGTAAATATCCCTGCATAGAAAATGTTGCACATGAATCACTCATTAACATGTTAGAAATATAAAACATATTTCAAAGCATGTATAAACCAAAGTAGTGTGCTATGAACAAAAATGAAACAATAAAACCTGTAGCGTACAAATGTGGATGCCCCCAGGAGCTGTTGTGGGACTCGTAGTCAATCATTCATGTTGTGTGTAGTGTTCCTGTATAGTTTACGATCACAACTAGGAAGAAAGTGAATGCAAATGTATGTATGATGATAACGACATACAAGATATCTATCTAGCATGTGTAATAAAGTGAACATGTAAAAGAAAGTGTAAAAGAGTAAATGTAACCATAAAATGTAGTATGTTGTGGATGGATGGAATGGAATGCAGAGTGAATGATAGGAGCCACGTGCCCCCTGAGTGAATGGAATTGTATGCAGTGAGGTTCATTTAGTATGCCCCCTCAGCATTCAAGAATGAACCATAAACAAGAGTGCATCATTGGGAAATGGTTGAGCTATGTGTTGTTTGTAACTATGTTGTGATGAGTGTGTAGTGAAGATATGCGACCTAAGGATGAATTGTGTGTGAAACTGTAGCCTAAAATTATATCATGACAAGATGAATAGAAAGGAGTGGTGATTCATCCTAAAGCATATACCACTAAATGATGCAAGAAAAAGTGATGACATAGCGTATCACAAGATGATGCTAGAAGAACTGACCATGTATCCTAAAGTGTATATCATTTAATCTAGTTATATCACATGAGAAAAGATTGAATGATGAATGTGTAAGGGTAATGAGGTCCATTTGTGATGTATACCCTAAACAGTCCAGTATGGACCATGGGACTAGAGTGTGTCATCGGGTAGTGAGTGTAGCATTTATAAGTAGATGTTTAAAATGGGTACTATGTGCAATAGGGTGTATGATGTGTAATGCAAGATGCGTAGATGACCTAAGATGTGTAGATGCATGGTAGACGTAAGACGCATGATAGAATATGTAAGGTGTAGGATGTAAAATGTAATTTGACGTGTATGATGTGTGAAAAATTGCAATATGTAGTGCCTATGGTGTAGTATGTGAGGCATGAGTAGAATGTGTATGATGTATGTAGGATGCAAAGTGTAGAATGTATGAAAATACGCAATGTGTAGAGTCTATAGTGCATTGTGTGGGGTTCATGTGTATAGAATTCCCTCAACAGTCAAGTGTGAACCGAAGCACAAGAGTGCATCATAGGGTAATGACGATGTAGATACATATGCTAAGATGTATGTGTAAGTATGTGGAAAAAGTGATGAGAGAATAAGATGTCACATGATGTTAGGGGGGAGTATAGATGTCATGCCCCCCAAGTGTGCATTGATGAATAGACTATCTTATGAAAGTGAAGGGCGATGGTCCTCCACTTGATGTAAGTGGTAATGAAGGTGTGTGACCATGCTCTAAGAGTGGTGGTATATGAGATAGGCACTATGCAGGTGAGTGAAGTCTATGTGCATGTGATGGATGAACATATTTTAGTTGGCATGGTGTAACAAAATGCGTAGGCAACAAACATTTATGTTAAGTAGAAAGCAACAATGATGAAAACCAGTGTGGAATGAAACAAGGTGGAGACCTATGTCTAGAGGTAGTAAGTGTCCTAGGAATGGGCCTATATCAGTGCGTGGGACTAGCAGAGTGATGAGATCATGTAGTTTTCATATGAGTAGGTGAGATAGGAGAAGATGAAGCTTTAAGCTCTAGAATTCATGACACACTAGAGGGAGTAGGTGATGAATTGACGACTATGCAAAGAGATCCAGACCATGGGGGAGATGGAGCCACACCATTTATACCAATAACTTGATTGTTATGAATGAAATTTAGACGTAAATTATTCATGGAAATGATAGACTATGACCTATGATCCCAGTTAAGACCTAAGAGCATGTCACACCCATCACCTGTTTGTCCCACGATAAAGGGTACAATTATAGTGAGAGGAAAGACCGCAATACGAAGTTTGACAATGCCATATGAATTATTCATCGGATAGGATATTTTCAAACACAGATAACTGATAGCATCAAGAAGTGGAATAGAACATGCACTGATGGGCCATGATGGATCAACCTTAGTATTATTGATAGGGACATATCTGATAGAGGCACTAATGTGTAAGTGATTAGAAGAGAATGTGGCATGGTAATCATGATCAGAGAAAGAAATAATCAGTGGAGAAACATCGGTGTTAGAAACTAAGAAATCAAGGGGCCCTGATACAAGAATAAGCACTACGCGACAAGTATGATTAGTTGATGAATCAACAATTTTCTTATTGTGTTATGGAGGTGGGTTATTAAATATTTTGAGAGTACAATTTTCATTAATTGGCACGGAGTCTGTAGCCTCTGGAAATTCAAGATTGTTGTTATTGATAAGATCTTGAATGATGGTGTAGAGTTTGAGACACCTGTTGGTAGACTGTCCCAAACATTGGTGATAATCACATCAAAAATTCTCATTGTAGTTTCTTCCTTTTGGTCACAATGGGTCTAATTCAAGCGGTGGAGGAAGCGTGATAAGGTTACTCTCAAGAATTTGCTATAATATGAGATGTGGGGAAATTAGAAATTTGGTGAATGAATGCTGAGGTGGTTGTGACTGAAATTATTTAGTAATAGCTACTTCATTGATAATGATTTTTGCATCAATAGGCTTTATTGTGGAAGGTTTAATATTTTAATTTCTTTCAAAGTGTGTAGATGATGATGCTTGTTATTGATACTTAAGCTTGACGATGGATAAAATATTGGTCTTGCGAAGCTTAAGGGTATGACAAAGTTGATCAGATGGAGGAGAGGTCTCAAAGAGTAAACTTTCTTCGAGAGGTGGTGGGAGACTCTGAATGAACAAGTCCTGAAGCTCAACATCTGCAAAAACATTTGACGTCTTAGCTAATTTGTTTTTGTAATGCAAGACATAATTTTCTAAGTGTTTGTTAGATCCTTGTTTAATCTGTGTGAGTTGGGCATATGAGATCTTAGAGCCAATATTGATAGAGAAGTGAGTGAGAAAGGCATCGACTAGATGTGTGAAAGAGGTTACCAAATGGACAGGTAGGTCGTAAAACCAATGCATCACATAATCATGAAGACTACGAGGAAAGAGTTTAGCTAGGAGAATGTGATCATCTACAAAATCTAGACAAGCCACATGGAATGCTCGGAGGTGCTCTTATGGGTCACCCTAGCTAGTGAAAATAGGTAGTTTAGGGGGTGATGAAATTTTGTTATAGAAGATAAGTGGATATAACGGGAACAAATGGAGTATGAAATAATATAGTGGAATCCAAAGATGGAGATGCATGAGAAGTAGCTTTGTAATTGATGAATTTGTGCTTGAAGGTCTTGATAAAGGGAGGCTAGATCTTGAGTGCCAGTGGAAGGATCCTGCTTTGTATGAGAAACAAGAGGTACGGTATAGTGATTAGTATGAGTAGGGACAAAAACATAAATGGTAGAGATGGATGAAAGAGTAGAAGCAAGTGGTTTGGTAACAACTATGGTGGGAATAGCGGAAGAAGCATTAAGCTCCGCAAGGTTTGTGGCTTCCTCACTAGCAGCATATAGAAGTAAGTCTAGATCTTGGGGATGCTCAACAATATGATCATTGATGGATTTAATATGGGCTTCAGTAAATGCTTTAAAAGATTGAGCCATAGTAAATAATAGAAAAATAGCCTCAAATGGAAGGTGGTGTAGAGCTCGGGTTCACCAAAATGATTAACTAAAATGTGAATATTCTAGTGTAATCTAATGCTATAAGAGCAATAAAATAAATGAACAAATGAAGTAATAAAATACTAAAATAGTACCCAATTAATCTAAGAAATTAAATGTGAAACCCTAATGTGCAAAGAGGGTTAAGAAGGCCTTAGCTGATTTGATGATGTCATAGGACTATGTCACAGTGGAGACCAAATGAACAGGAGGAGGAAACCTTCACACATGAGTCTGGAAAAGGTACAGATCTGGACTGTCTGGCTAGACTGAGGCACTTGGAGAGGGATAGGGGCACCCATGGGTGCCCTGATCTGAGATCTGGGCCCTAGTCTGCGCAAATGACCAGAAAACCTCCTTTGAGGTATCACTAAGTGTTAACATGTGTTCGCTTTCTATCGTGTGAATGTCATTGTGTGATCGCTGAAGCATTGGTAAACCTGCAATGAAGAATCACCTATAAAACCCCAGACAAAGCATCAAAACCCTAAAAAAGAAAGATGCATATGAAGGGGTCAAACTGTCCTCAACTGCCAAATTGATGGACTTATCACTGAGCATTGCACTACATCTCAGACCCAATGTAGTTCTAGGTGTGTGTGTGTAATTGTGCCCTAGGTTTCTCTTGTGTCAGTCACACTTTGTGAAGTATCGAATAAATAATTAGATGTAGAATGTAATAAATGTGTGCATGGAAACAATAGATTCCCCTCCTATGAAGTGTGATGCAGATGAACCAGTCTTGTGTGCTTTTTGATGGAGCTAGATGGATGCAAATGTAGCTATAGATGCCTTTGATGGATGCAACCTTAGGTGGAGATAGTAAGTGCTTAGTGTTTGGTCCCTCATTATGGTCACATAACTTTATATTTATATGGTTCTCTTGCTTTAATTTTGTAATTAACCTCGAAAAGGCTGACCACCAAAAATATAAGAAGCTCAAATGGCTAGAAAGTGCCCAAAAAGTGAGAGGAAAGTGTAAAGAGGATCAAGGGGCCCAGAGGGAACCAGGCTGCCTAAGGTGCCTCAGTCAGAAATAGGAAAAATACGGTATGAGAATACAGACTGGGAAAGTACGGGTGCAAGATTGAAAGTAACAATAGAAAACAATGCAAAATGGCCAAATACATGGGTTAGTTATTACTCTTTTCAGTTAAGAACCATATGAGTAGTAGTATGAGACCGAAACTAAATAATGATTCAAAGTGTGTGATTTTGTGTCTACATGTCCACTAAATCATAGTCATCAATAAATTGAGAAAATTTAGTGGCAGATTGAGATATTACATTCGAACCACTAATTTTTTCAAGTGGAGTGGTAATTGTATTGAAATCCCCCACAAAATCCAAAAAGCAGCAAGGTGGATAGATTTTAAAATTTTAAGAAATAACAAACAAGTATCTCTACCAATGTTAATTTGAGGCCCATAAACATTAACACATAAGAATTTAAAAAATAAATCTAAATCTTGAAAATCAACAGCTTGCCAATTGACACAATCATAAATGAGGACTCCAGTAACTTTTTCCGGATTCCAAATGGTTACTAGACCACCAAAGGAACCTATGGCATTTTTGTGCACATGTTTACAGTTTTTTCAAATTCCCTAAATAATTGATTTGGATTGAGTAGATTCCATTTTGGTTTCTTACAGAAGGAGGATGTCTAGTTTATTTTCAACCATAAACTAATTTAAAATTTTGTTTTTGTGTGGAGCATTAAGCCCTCACAAGTTCTAAAAAACATTATCATTGAGAGGGTTTAGACCCATCACTGCGGGTGACGGGTCCAACGGAGATTTCTTGACAATTTTGAGAGTATGCCCTTCTTTCTTCCTTCCTTTTCTCTCAGTGACATGTTCACCTCTGTTATGATTTTATTTATCCACTATTAGGGATTTTATTAACATTTATAGGATTTCCTTTTGGCTGCCTTTACCAATATTAATTTGAGCCTCCATGTTTTAGGAATTAGAAAGAGGGGGTCAAACCGGTTTGGATTTACTTGATTTTACTAATTTGAGAGCATAATTTATCTGATTCTTCCAATTTGTTTATATCTTAACTATTTAATATGGCTTTGAGCTGATCATGAGAGTAGGCATATTTGCCACATTTTTCAACCCCTTCTTCTTCAGATTCTAGGATATCACCTTCTTCAGAATCCTCACCATCTAAACCACAATTAGAATTTGAACCAGTCTCCAATTCAACACCAGGAATAGAGTCATCCAGGGCATCCAAGGCGTTAAATCCATTTTGAGTGGGAATATATTGGGTGTATGTTTCCTCATTTTAGGAACCTGCTACCTTGTTCCACTTCTTTTTGGCATTCTTTTTCTTTTTCTTTTTAGGATCGAAGAAGCCTTCTTCCTCGTGATTCTTTGGTTTTTTCATTTCAAAGCATTGACCCACAAAATGCCCTTGTTTATGGAATTTGTGGTAGTGGAACAAAAAAATTTCGCAATCTAAATCTTGTTTCCATTCCCTGGTTTCTGATTTGAAACAAATGGAGCTAGGAAGGGGTTTTGGTTATGTAAAGATTTATGCAAATCCTCACATAAACCGCAAGTTTCCCTAAATAAGTGGTTTTGACAGTGTAAATGAATTCACCCAACAAATTACCCACATGTTCGAAGGTTTTTTCACTTTGAATCTCAATGGGAAGACCTTATAACTGGGTCAAGACAGGAACCTTTCTATAACATTCCAAATTGGGATTAAAATGTTCCATCCTGGGTTTCATGAAAAGAAAAGATTTTCCTTCAACCAAGGGTTGGATCGGAAGATTTCATCCCATTCAGAGGAGCTATTGAAAAGAACCTGAAAAAACCTCGAGGAAGAAGCTTCAACTGATTTGGAGATGAAATTTTCCATGACTTTTGTATCCAATTGAAAAGGTCTTGATCTTTGGGCCAAACCCCAATAAACTTGCAAATGAGAGCTCCAGCCGAAAGGATGGAGATACATGCATCAACATCCGTATCCTGGATACAAACCATCAGAACATCTAAGGCCTCAGGGAGGATACCCTTAGTGATTCCCATCAGGGGTAGAGCCAAGAGCTCGGTGCAGGAGGCACCAAAGACCTGGTCAAAAACAGACCAGTGGAGGAAAGAAGAAGCGAAAATAGGTGAAAATAATGAGAAAAAAATGACACGTATCTTGATTGAATTCCACTTTATATTTTAATAATGATTGTATTATAGTTAATTAATTATTTAATGGTGTAAACATTTTGTATATTTCTTTGTAATTAATACTATGGAAATACACTATCACGTAATACCATAATTAAGATTATTAACGTAAAGCATTTGATCATACGAAAATCATTTTTCTAGACATATTAGATGTTGGTTTTTTATTCAAAAAAAATCTTTATAAATTGATTAAAGATTAATTTATTTCAAATGTCACAGACAACTATTTAATTGTGTGTGAAAGTCCCAATAAAAATAAGAAAAAAAACAAAACAAAACCATGGTCATGATTTGCATTGAAGTGTGATTAAAAGTTCCTTTCACATTTTATAGGTAATTTCTAATGGGAAAAAATATAGGTATGAAATCAACTCATTTGTGACCACGTATATGGAGTTCAACTATGATAATATAGTGCATGAGCGTCACAATATTAAATTTTATAGGCCACAACTTGACACATATTCACATGATAATAGAAAAGGTGAAACACTTAAAAAATAAAATATTAGTGCCAATTTGTCTTACATGAAAAAATTCCAACACAAGATTAAAAATTACTAACATACACTTTGTCTTAGGGTTGATATTAAAGGTGAAGAATCACTTTCCAAGTTATCAATTGAAGTTTTAAACATAAGAAGGATAAGGGTAATTTCAATTTAATGTAAAGGAAGGGATTAATGGAGAGAAACATAGAAAACATGGTGTTTAATGGTAATAAAGCAACATGTTCCCTCTAAAAATGGAAATTTTGTGATCACATGAAAATTTCTTCCCCATGTGCCAATGTAATTGTTATCACTATTGTTTTCAATGTGTTTTTCAATGTCATTGCAGCTTGGAAATGTGTTATGTGACTTTTGAGATGGGGTTAGAAACATGTACACCAAGTTTTTAAAACAATCCTCGATTTTGAGGAAGAATAAAGGACTAGTTATCCAACCAATCAATGATCAATTAAATGTTACTTTTAAATAAATTTGAAATACATATAATTAAAAAAGAATGGCTCACACATTAGATTTTAAAAATAGAAAGATATGACTGGCTAGGAAAAAATAGTCTAACTAAAAAGTGAAAGAAATATACCAACCTTTGGCAAGATAATAAAGCATTCTTATTGGTCCTTTACGTGAAGACAAGATCTCTTAACAAGTGGAAGTTTTATCCTCCCATTTTCTCTTGGATTTCATGTTATTGCATTCTCTCCTCTATATTTGATGTATTTTTTTTTTTCATGAGACATGTTGCACTTGTAAAATAAATTTTATGTTTTCCACTAAATTAGATATGTAAATTGTTGATTTCTCTTTTGATCCATGACCACTTTCTATTTAATACTTCATGAAGTTATTCGAGTAATCCATGCCTACAAAGCAAAGAGTTAGGATTGGTAGATCATTTGACTCATTATGGAGTTGACATTTTTCTCCTCTTTTCATGTAAATCTCTTGAAATATTACTTGGTCCTTTACATTCTTCATATAGATACAAACCAATAATAAGCTGCCGAATTAATTCTTCATCTAAGTCTTTTAGCTCACTAATTATTCCCTTTCTTGAAGGCATTTTTTTCTCAACAACTTTAAAAGAGTGTTAGTGATAGTTAATTTAATTCAAGTCATAGTGTGTCATAGAATGTTGAGAAAGTGTTTCTTCTTTCCTGGATGTTCTAGGATTTGAGATTGTCACTTGGTAATGAAACTATCAATTGTGATATGTAGTAATTTCATAGTACTGAAGTTATTAAATCCTTGTGTAATTAGATTGTCTTTTGTAAATCCTACAAAATATGTTAATACTCTATTCTAATGGTTTGTGACACATTATTCTAACAAATAATGAGAAATTTGTATAATATTTTTATTGTTATGAGTATGAATTATAATGGAGTTTGCAAAAAAATTGTAAATTGTTCTCTTTGGCTTTCACTAGTTTAATTTGTTTTAATTTTGAGAATTATCTACCCAACGAATTCAAGACATTGGCTATAGTTAATTCAACCAAACTTCTTATGATATTATTTTTCAATCTTAATGTCATAATGAGATCTCCTTGTAATTTTTTAAACTCTTCATGAATCTTTTTATTACATTTGTGGATTCATGTGTGTAAGCTCTTCTATGCTAATTGTGTGTCTTTAGAAAAATGAGCTCACAAATTTAGGATATCTTTCACTGTAAGCATATGTGTGTTTGCAACATTTTCATAATTGTAAAATTGTGATTATATTAATAATGATGGTAAATTGGGTAGGAAATAGCTATGGTTAAGCTTGTTTCTTAGGTATTGTAGTGCCCAACCATGTGGGACCCAAACACAAGACAAAATATACCAGGATTTGTTTTACTTCAATTTTATTTGATACAACT
The DNA here is from genome assembly GCA_019776745.2 of Taxus chinensis. NCBI lineage: Eukaryota > Viridiplantae > Streptophyta > Pinopsida > Cupressales > Taxaceae > Taxus > Taxus chinensis. The sequence goes on from CM034154.1 coordinate 515,482,061, forward strand.
GTGAAAACATAAGGACTCATAATATATTGCACCATACCACATGCAACGTTTACACCAACACGAAGAACATGTAAATTTCAAGATGACACAAGATGTAACAACAGTCACACTTAGATAAATGAGCAAGTATGAAACCATGACACAACCATGACATGAACATCACGAATTGTCAACTTCCACAATATTACATTTTCATGCTTTAATATTTTTCATATTCATATTCCAATTTGATCCTTAAAGGTTCGAAGAGAACATATAATTAAAACATACATTTTCTTTTTTTTCTAGGTTGCATTGGTTTTATTTAATTTAACACTTAACTTAAGATGGTCCCATCTTAGATGCCATTTAAAACTCTCTTATATAACCTTGTAGGTCTCGAAAACATTTATCATGTAAGCATATATTCTTATTCATAATGTTACAGATTATTTATTTCATTTCAAAGTCAATTCATAACAAATATACTTAATTTGATTCCTTTCTCCATTACAATAGTTTTCAGCCCAATTATATATTTTTTTGAAGCATTTCAAACACATACAAGCCCCCCGATGCTCCTCTTATGCCAAGGATTTGTTTCTAAAAACAAAATATTACTTGACATCTTGCCTTTCTTTCATTATGTAAGGGGAAACTAACATGAGATCAAGGGGGTATAAATATTATGATTGAAAAAGGGGTAAAATTAAAGTGTCTTTCTTTTGTTTTCTTTCGCTAGCTAGAGCACATTTAGTTCCCTTTTGGTAATTTAATATATTTCAATAATTAGTTAGAGTTGTTTTTAATAGTTATACGTCATATGTTTCATGTTCAAGATAAGAGATTATGTTTCTCGGATGCTCAAACTCATGTAGAGCAATCTACAAATACTTTCAACAACAAAAGAAGGCCCAACTAAGTTATATGATAACTCCAAGTTTCACTTATGTGTCATTCTTATATTGCTTGTAATTCACAAGAGTCAGGATACTATTTGAGGTAATTAACAACATAAGGGAGCCACCGCTCTTTGCGGTTTACCAAACTTTGCTTGATCACATTACAAGGAATAATAATTTTATTCATTAATTTCCCTTATGATCCCATACACATACATTGAAATTATCTATTCCAGAGAGACTTAACATAAAATACCACCATCTAAAAACGTTGTTAAACATTACATCAATCATGTCACAAAGTTACATTGCACCCTTAACTATAATAACATGCACCCTTCTACGAGCACAAGAAACCCTTTATAGAGAATGACACATGATTAAACACAATGCTAAATAAATCTACCACTTGATGAAACATAACATTAGAGAAATTTAACATCCCATAGATCAATTAGATGCAAGAAGGGTTAATGGCGTCAAACATGAGGATTTGATGTGAAGGTAAACATGTATCAACATCAATCATGAAACTTAGATCTCACCATGAGATCATTCAAAGGTGAAAAGAAAGAAATGAAATGAAATATGTTGAAGTCTATTCTACAATGACATGGCTATTGTAAAACTATTCAAGACTCTTTTGAGAGAGAGAGAGTAAGGGTTAAGAGCGCAGTTCCTTTTTGATAGTTTAGGAATAGAAATTTTCTACCATCAATATAAGTATTAAGGGAGAAAAAATAATTAAAATTATATAAGCTTTTTTCAAAACATCTAAACCATAGAACAACACACAAAATCATAATCAAGATCATCCCCAAATAGAATTCTTGTTTTCCCAATACACCAATATAACACAATTTCTTACTCTTTACAAAAAATCAATAAATAACATTCATGTTCATAAAAATAGTGTTGATACATCCAATTAATATTACATGTACATTTAAATGATATTTCATATTATGAAAGCACAAGCAACACTACCATTTTATTCTTGTCCCACATAAATACCACCACATGGTCATCAAAACTGCTAGCATGGCATCAAAATACAACTAAGTACGATTTATGATTTCAATTTTTTTAAACAATAATGAAACTATATTAAACACACATAAAAGGATAGTAAGAATTGTAATGCCACTTCATTTCGTTTCCAAATCCAATGAGAGAGATAAAGAGAGGAGAGAGAAAACACCATTTTTCCACAATAAATTTATTTTCAAGAAAGCTTCAAAAGAAAGTTTCCTACAGTCATGTATTTGTTCTTTACAAGGTTTCTTTTTTGTTATTTTCTTGGATAAGGTCATATGACAATTTACTCCATTTAGTCACAAGTTTCCAAAAATGTCAAATTTAGACAAGTTGCTCAAAAATCAACGTTCAAAAACCTTCTTCGAGGTTCAAACACAAAAGGGAACAAATTATTACCTATTCCCCTATATACAAGGAAAAAATCAGAGCTAAAATAACCCCTACCTAGAAAACATGATTAAAATGGCGTTCGTCTTTTCGGAACTACCCATCGTAAAAACACTCAAGTGGCCTTGTCGCCTAATGACCAGAGGCCTATAAAACCTATATGGAAAACTAGCTTGTAGGATGTTTTTCTCCAAATTGAAGGTTGGTAGTGATTGTCCCGTAAAAAATACTAGATATATGTAGAAGCTAAAATTTATTTCTACACTTAGGGCCAGAACGACATGGCAAAACCAAACTGCATTTTTAACTTTCAACAACTATTTAAAGTTGTGAACTAGCCCAATGGGATCCTAGATGCGTTACGAAATTGTTAGGAAATTAATATTTACATGAGTATTTACTAGATGATATTTATGATGTGATGAATATTATGGCTAGGTTGTTATATTATTGTTTTATAACAATAATGTTATTATAAAGTGATTATACGTGAATTGTGGTGGTTGTAACCACACTCGTATATAGGAGTTAGGTGAGATATTTGTGGAGGAGGTTTTCCTTAGATATAGGAGCTACCTCTCCTATATTATTGTAACTCTTCTAATCATAATTGATGAAGTACGTTTGTATATTTTATGGTGCATTCTTAACCAAACTTTAGATTTGGTATCAGAGCTATACGAATCTAATTCTTACCATGTTGGTTAAGAATGGTAGAGATTGACACGGATCTGTGCCAATGAACCGGTGTTCTCCTACAATGCACGTGAATATTAGGTTGGAGAGAATATGCTCGTACGTGATTAACATCTGCGTATGTAGAGGTGAAGCTAGTGGAGTAGAGAAAGGAGAATTCTGTAGTCTCCAATCACGTCCAAGGTCAACCTCAACATCAAAATACCACGCGTGCCTTTATTCACTTCCATACTGACATATATCTGATCCAAGATTAGTTACAGAAGGCGTTTGGATCTAAAAAGAAGTGGTGGCGTAAGAACTGATCATCCTCTTATCCACTCACGCAACAGTTCGGCCTATCCCTATGAAATCAAGTCGGATCTTTTCACTGAATCCTCATTTGACACATAATCAAAGTCTGCGCAGCTGTCATATATATACATATCTTCTGACAGTCGACCAGTCTCCACGTCAAAGTAAAGTATAGTCTTTGTTTGTTTGAGTCAAGTCCAGATCTGTATTGAATTCCATGTGATCTACACTCGCACCTGGCTCGGCCTGATTAAACAACCAGTTCTAAACCGCCACACTCCTAATATTTTGCGAAATCTGCGCCCATGATATGATAGGCTACATGCAATCGGTGGGGAATATTTGCAAAGGTCGGTCTGTTTTTTTTATTATTAGTCAAATTTTCTAGTTTAAAAACCAGTTTGATATGTGTCTTATAGTTGTATATGTCAATAGCTTTCAGCTATATTAAATTTTTTTTTTAAAAAAGGGGTGCATTTTCGGTTGTATCCGACACCTATTTTTTTTAAGCGTCATAATGGATAAGTTGAGTCACATTGAAAAATTTGAAGGTAAAGATTTTCATACCTGGCAAGTACGAACTCAACTGTTCCTAATTAACAAAGACTTGTGGGATATTGTTGATGGAAAAGAGAAGAAACCGACAAATGCAGATGAAGCAGCAAAATGGGCAAGCAGAGATCGAAAGGCTACAACGATTATTGGATTGTGTCTATCAAATTCCTATTTGCATCATATAGACTTAAAAAAGTCCTCTCACACAATTTGGGAGACATTGAACAAATTGTTTGGATCACAAGCTGGAAGTGCAGCAATATCTTTAAAACAAAGATTGTTCGGCCTCAAAATGGAAGAAGGCGATAACATGGTGGAACATATTAGTAAGTTTCGTTCTATTTGCAATCAACTAGCAGGAATAAGTGTAGATGTCCCTGATGACGATGCAAAAGCAGTGTTACTCAATAGCATGCCTCCATGCTATTCTAACATGGTCTTTACATTGAGTAAAATAAATCCAAGTTTAGAAGAACTTATTTCTTCTTTGTTAGATGAAGAAAAGAGAATCATGTTTGCGGACCCAGAGGAAAAAGCCCTATATGGTAAGAAACAAGATAAAAGAAGATCTAAATATTCTTTCAGACCTGGATCATCTTCTAAAGATTCAAAGAAGCGTCTCACTTGTTATTACTGCAGACAATCTGGCCACTTGTCCTCAAATTGCAAGAAAAGGGCAAAAGACTTACTTGATGGCAAACTGCAAGATAATGCCATGGCTGCTGATGACGAAGGAGAAAATGAAGAGGAAGAAAATACCGCACATCAAAGTGATGAAGATTGTCTCTTCTAGATAATTTTTGAATGGAGGATGGAGCCATCGGAGGCTGGAGGTCAGACAGCGACCTCTCGTCAGTCACCAACGACAAGGCCGCACATAATGATTTGGTGGCACAAGTGTGCAGTGTGAGTATATGATTTTCAGTGTGGTTTCCATTTTCTCAGTGTGCTTCAGTTTGCAGTGTTCCAGATTCAGTTGTGTGGTGTGAATTTCAGCTTGGTGTGATTCTTTTTCAGAGTTCTTGTTGTGTGTTGAATAAGTGAAATGTTCACATTGAGGGGGGAACATGATCAGCATGATCCAATGTTCCATTTTCAGTTTTTCAGTTGAGTATGTGGTTTTTCCTATTTCCCCAAATGAAAAAAACATAGTACAGAACAAATAACACAGTGAAACGCAGCATCATGAGGCTTGATGAGGTAGAACAGTCAGATGTGTTCCTGTTCGTACCTAGGTTTGTGGTTAGCCTCTTGAAAACCATTGAAGGCTATTCAGATGTGTTCCTGCTTGAGTTCCCACACTGCTAGGTCAGATGTGTTCCCTAGAGTGACTGGTTGATAATCAGATGATTCCTGAGCGTGTTCCCATCCTTGTCGGTCAGATGTGTTCCCGACAGTGCTTGGTCGATAAGAAGTTGATGTGTTCCTTCTTCTACCTTCAGTTCGAGTGTGTGCCAAGATCATGAGCGCGCAGAGGCGGCAGGCTGCAAAGGAAGTGTGAAAGTTCTTTTGTTACCATGTAAACATTAAGGGGGGGAATGTTAGGAAATTAATATTTACATGAGTATTTACTAGATGATATTTATGATGTGATGAATATTATGGCTAGGTTGTTATATTATTGTTTTATAACAATAATGTTATTATAAAGTGATTATACGTGAATTATGGTGGTTGTAACCACACTCGTATATAGGAGTTAGGTGAGATATTTGTGGAGGAGGTTTTCCTTAGATATAGGAGCTACCTCTCCTATATTATTGTAACTCTTCTAATCATAATTGATGAAGTACGTTTGTATATTCTATGGTGCATTCTTAACCAAACTTTAGAGAAATAAGATCAAATGGACATCTAAGGAACAACTAAGGGTTTAGTTGAACACTCCACATGAAAAGGTACACGGCTTAAGTTTGATTTTCTCATTTCAAAGTGTATATGGATGTTTTGTGCCTCCATGAAAATAGATTTTATTTAGGTTTTATAAGGCCTCCAAGGAGTGGTTTCCACTAATTTTCACATTTAACCCACTAACCACGTGATTTCCAAATCCAAAACTAGTATCGTGGTTTATCAATCCTTCTTACAAGGTAAAAGATAGTAGTTTTTTCATTCCTAGTTATTGGTTTAGTTGCGTACAAAAAGAGGTGCAATTTACAATTGAATAACACATTTTCATTTAATTCACCTAAACAATTTATTCTTCATTAGTTTGATTTGAAACTCCATTAAAATTAGGAAAACTAAAACGTTAAAATTATGCAAAAGACGGTAAGATGATCATGCTTGATAATTGAATTAGTGAAGTATAGGGATCACATGGAGCCCAATCTGTGGCCGTTTGAATGCTAAGATTTTATCAATAGCTCATGTGCCATAGTACAAATAGTTCATAAATCCAAAGGGTTCGAGTCGAGAACCAATCTCAAAAGGTCAAGCTCTACCAAGGACCAACTCATATTGTCACCAGTCAAAAAAATCCAATTGAGCCCATGGTTGAGTTGAAAAGTCGGGTAGCCCACGTAAATCAAACATATCGAGTCACAAAACATGTGAAGGAGGTGAGCTAGATCATAATACAAGACCACCGAAAAACTGTCCGAGAAATGCAATGGCCAAAAATCAAAACCCCTATCGTTCCACACAACACTAAGTAAACCATACAAAGCAAATACTAATGCGGTCCTTTGACCACACTTCCTTTGGGCATTCTGTCAAACAATTCGTGTACCCGATATATGAGTTTGCATTTGGGCAAAATGAAAAATATCATATAATGTCAATGCCATCCACGCCAAACTCGATATTACAACATTAATAAGATCAGTTGGTTGGAGGAGGTGCTACAAATCTGTAACCATTGCAGGCCACGTGACCACACTAAAGTGAGGTGTTTTATCAAATAGTTCACAGACCTGCGAATGCTTCTACTTCTTACCTAACTGGGAACTTGATAACATAATGAGAATTTTAGCTTCCACGAAGCTTTGAAGGATGACCATGCACTGCTCCGATCTCCCATCGTGGCGCAGATTGATAAACCAGCAACAGATTGTGGGGTGCGGCTTTTCAAAATTTCAAATTACAATTTTCTTTAAAGATTCCAACGCCTTTTTTAAAACAAAAAAGTTGTTTTATGCATACCCAAATCCACGATCCCCAATTTTAGCATAGGCTTGTAGAATTCTGACAAAGGAAGGGGTGTCTGGATTTACGCGTCAATTACGTGTTTGTTGGAAGTTTATAAAGACGTTTCAACAAATCCTCTTAGTTATTTTATTCGGCACATGCCAAAAACAATGCAGTCCTAAGAGGCCACATTTCTACTAGGAATTTTGTCAAACGGTTGCCACACTGCACCAATTACCTTCCAAAACGCCCACCACAACACTGTCCATGTTAACATAATTCCTTCCAATTTTGCATACTTGTCTAACATGGAATATAGTATTGAAGATTATTCACAAAAGAGGTAAGTAGAAGAGAACAAGCCTGTCTAAGCAGCAAACCAAAGGAAAAGGAAAAGGAAATAGAGTTCCCCAAAAGATTGGGAAACTAGCTTCACCACACCCACGAATTGTAGGAGAAAAAAAACTTCTACGACAGACAAGGAGATGTTTAATGAATTATATAGCTACAAGGAGAGAATTTCATGCAAACAAATCTATCATAATCATATTATGATGGAGCATTATCCTTTCCCACCGAAATCAGACATCTAGACAAACCCATAACAAATATTCCAAACAAAATATTTATGCAACTACCTTACTCTAACTCAACCAATTGCCCTCACATCAGCGAGATTCAAAAAAGGATTTTTTCAAAACCATCCTGTGCCTAAAATCTTTCATCATTCATCCACACACAGACCAAAAATTCTCTCATAGATAAAATCTCACATTAACCAAAAAAATTATCAATTCTTTCTTGATACGAGGTTAGCACAAGATCCAACAAAAATTTGATGGATTTAAGAATATTAATGCATTATTTATATTTATAAGAAATTTCTATTATTTAAATTTTATGGTTTATTTTATTATTTTAAAATTTACTTTAACAAAAACCTCAACCGCTCCCGTTAAGGCACGTACATATAACGTAAGTAAATTTATTTGAAAATAATGTAGATTATATATATCGTTACTTGTATTACAATTTGCTTAGATCAACTTTAACGTGATTGTAGACACTAAATCAAGTACTTGGGTACATTTCTAGGTCCTAATCACATACCACTATTTATATGATTCCTACGTGAGAAAACTAGCAATTAACATCTATCTTTGGCCTCTTTATTTGTTTTCTTGCTCTCTATGGTCTTGCACACCTCATTGTCTAGTATGACCTTCACTGCTTTATCTTTCTTGGCTCTAGACATTAGCACCCAACTAAAACACCAACGCCTAAGCGCCCTTGTCCGCTCTAAGTGCCCCCGACCTCTTTGTATCTTTCTTGCCCCTTTTGGGAATTTTGTTTTCTTATGGGTCTGCATTGTAGTTGTCAATTATGAAATTCAAACAAGGGAATCATATAAATATAAAGCTATGTGACCATAATAAAGGAACAAGCTGTAAACATCTACTATCACCACCTAAAGTTGCATCCAAAGGCATTCTTAGAACATTGAAGCATACATCTAGCTATCATTCAAGGGACAAGGGACTACATTTTCTGCATACACTTCATAGGAGGGGAAGTTCATTTTTCCATACACACATCTACTTACATTGCTACATATAGCTATTGCTCGCTATACGGTGCATCTTGCACAAGAGCTTCCTAGGGCACAATTCTACACACACACAAAACTGTATGGAGTCTGAGATATAGTGTAGTGCTAGGTCATAAGTTCACTCTGTCGGGTGACTGCCAAGGTCAGTACGACTCCCCATTTGCTTATTTTTTTTAGGATTTGATGTGTTTTGGGGTTTTGTAAGAGATCATTTGTTTTGTATGTTACAAGTGAAATATACGATCTTCCAACAACATACATGCAACAAACAATGAAGATTAGCGACACTGGTGGCTAATTGTTTATATGGTGTTGTTGAATAAGCCCCTCTTCACTATAGGAGGGAGCATGATGGGGATCGCATAATTTATTATTTTGAGAACCCCAGTTGTGACACCATGTCTTGTAAAAATTGTCGTGTATGGGGTTCGTAGACTGGTCTAAACCCACTCGATGTATGTAACCCAAAATGTAAAGGGTGGAAAGTGCACTAAACTGAACATGTTTAAATACATTGTGTAAGTATGTAAATCCCCTAAATGATGCCCCCCCTCTTTGGGGGTGCATGCGACATTGCTGATAAGATACATGTAGCCCCAAAAGAGGACCAACCGCATGTATGTTGTAGCCCTAGAAAGTTCTTGGTAGAAACCAAGGAATACAAAAACAAGAAGGCTAGCCAAAGATATGCATACATATAGAAAACATATGTAATCTACGTAGACAATGTAGTAAATGTAAACATGTAAGAAAACAAGTCGCACAAAGCGGGCTACACACATGGGACATCACTCATGATGTGCAAGACATGCAAGGCCATTATGGCCAACAGCAATAAGCAAGTGTGCACACCAAACATAGGGAAAGGCCCACAAACAATAGCAAGCAATATCAGACAATGAAAAACAATGAAATCAAACAAGTATGGAAACAAAAAACTCTGCATAACAAATTCTACACATGAAGCACCTGTTAACATGTTAGAAAGATAACTAGTGTGTCAAAAGCGTGTATAAGAAATTAATATAAAGTGCTAAGTACAAAAATGAAACAATATCACGTGGAAGAGACGAATGTGTGGATGCCCCCAGCAACTAGTGTAAGAAGGGTAGAAGGCAAACATCCATACCGCATGTAAGAGACCTGTATCTATGATCACAACTAAAAAAAGGCGTGAACGTGTATATGTGGATGATATATTGATAAATAACATACAAGTAATCAATCTAACATGTGTAGTAAATGTTACCCAGGCATATGAGAAGAATTCGAACCAGGTCTGATACTCGAGAAGAGGAGATATTTGTCCACTTGCAACTATCACCAGGAAGAGGAAGGAGAGGAAGAAGACCACGAAGATCACCATCTCCACCTAACCGGACTTTGTCTACACCTCCACCTGGTAGACCTTTTCTCACATCAAGGGTTCTCAGGCCAATCAGAATGGCGCAACCTCCGAATCCCTTTGTCAATTTCACTGACAGTAGTCCACTTGCCCTCAATGCACAAAATCCAGTTCCAATTGCAGCATTGAAGAACATTCCATTTTTCACTGGAGAAAATCATACTACTCCTGGTGATCATGTCAAAGGCATTGCTAACGTTTGTGCAATCCATGAGATAAATGAAATGGATGTTGCTGTCAAATTACTGGCATCTTCATTCAAAGGGAAGGCATTGCAATGGTTTAGGAGCCTTGCAGCTGGTTTTATCCAAAATTGGAATCAGTTATGCATAGTCCTCCATGAGCAGTTTGGAGAAAAGGGAGACAATTTGTCTTTACTAGAACAATTGACAACTATCAAGAGAGCTCCCAATGAGCAACTGACTGACTTCAACTTCAGATTTCAAAGGTCTTGGGATAGAATTCCAGTGGCCATCAAACCAACAGCTGAAGGTGCTTTCCTATATTATCTTAAAGCTTTGAATTCTGATATTTCTATGTTAATTCAATCTATGGGAGGCACAACCTTACCTGTTGCTTATAACATTGCCTTTAGGGCTGAAAATTGTCTTATTCAAGCTGGTAAACTGGCTCCTAGGCCTCCCATGCCCTTGTATCCAAACTTAGAAAATTCAAGCACTAGTTGAGCACCCACTTTGGCTCCTATTCTCACTCCTAGAAATCAAAATTCAAATGAAACTTCTACTTCATCCTCTAGTGCTTCAAATGAACTCCAGGAGGTTATGAAACAATTGCAGAACCTTGGAAATGAGCTGGTGACTATCAAAAGACAACAAGCTCAAAGTGTTAGACCATATCAGCCTCAAGCGCAGTACCAAGCTAGGCCACCATACCAACCCAATAGGCCACTCAATCTAGCTGTAAATCAAAGCCAAGTAAGGCCTCCCGCTAATAGACCATTTCAGCCCTATAACCCCAATGTCTCATATGCTTCTAAAGCATTAGTGCCAGTACAAAACAACGTAGCTCAAGAGTACGATTGGTGTTTCCCATGCAATGAACCTCACAACCAATCTATGTGCTTCAATGGTGCTTTGAACCAAGCCTTGATGGTGAGAACTACTGGTGTAGAGGGTGAAGTGAGTTAAGAAACAAATCAGCAACAAGGGATATCTCAACAAAACACAGCTCCAAATGATACCGCACTTGCGAATTGGCAAGCTGAGGATTTTTGTGGCATGAATCAAACAATTTCTCAGAGTGTAGCAGCTAACACAAGATCAAAGAAGAGGAATATTGGTGAGGGGCAATCATTGGCTCCAAGTGATCTACAACCTTCCATCACTCCACAAGGTGTTAGTAAGCAAAATACAGTTCCAAACACGCAAGGACAGCCCAAACCACCTTCCAAACCAACTCAAATGCCAGTTGTTTCTAGCCATGCACAAGAAAGGAATGCATAGACTAAAGGACAGCAAAGAGATCTTTCATCCCCATTTAGCATCATTGATCAAATGAAGAAGAAAAATGTGAATATATCAATGTGGGAATCTTTATCCATCCCAGGCCAAAGAGATCTTCTACAAGCTGCCATGAAGGATTGGTCAACTTCGAACCAGCATGTCCCTATGCAAGAGAAGGTCCTCACAAATGCTGCTCAGCCTGAAGGGAGTCATGGAGGGCAACAATGTAAGGTTTTGAAGCCCCCTCCATTCTATGTTTCATTAATCATTGGCAATAAACTAGTACATAGTTGCATGATTGATTCTAGGGCAAGTAGTTCTGTCATGCCCAAGAAAATAGCTGATAAGCTAGGTCTCCAATATGAAGTCCTATCAAAGGGGGTAGTTCAATTGGATGGGACAGCAGTAGCAATGGTGGGAGTGATTAAAGGTTTGAATCTTACCTTGCATGCATGCCCCAACGTTACCGTTTTGCAAGATGTGTCAGTGATAGATTTGCCACCACTCTTTGCCCTATGCTTATCAAGGGATTTCACAGCTAGAACTAGAGGCTACTTATCTGCTGATTGGTCACACATGTTGTTCAGAACAAGATATGGTACTAAGGTCACAATCAGATCCGAACCAATTGCAAACTTTCATATTGAGCCTCATACTCCAAGCCAAATCAATGCCAACTGTTCAGCATTTGATCAAGAAGATTATCCAAGCACAGATGACGCTGACACCAAAGTTGGAAGCATCCCAGATTTGACTCTTGATGAATGGGCAAGCAAGGTACATGCTTTTGATCCCTACCAAGAAATAGAAGAATCTGAGCTAGGAGTCTATTGTATACATAAAAAAAAACCAGCTTATTCCTAACATCACAAAAACAGACCATAAGGATGACAATGAGGTATGGAAATTATTTTTCGATGGATTAAGGAGTAGGCAAGGTGCAGGAGGAGGAGCTATGCTTGTTTCACCTCAAGGCATCAAATATTATTCAGCTTTCCGTTTCCAATTTTCCTGTTCAAACAACACATCTAAATATGAGGCCTTGATTCATGGACTTCATTGGGCCAGGAAAAAGGGCATAAAGAACTTGCAGGTGTTCGGGGATAGCGAGCTGATCATCAATCAGGTCAGTGGACAACATGCTACAAAGAATGACCTACTGAAGAACTACAAGAACAGGGTATGGGACCTCGTTGAGGATTTCGAAGCTTTCAACATCATGTCCATACCCAGGAAGAAAAATGAAGCCACGGATAGGCTCGCAGCAGTTGGAGAAATGTTTGATGTGGTTGACAACATCAAAAGGGAAAAAACGCAGCCACATATCTATGTGATTGTGAGACCAGCAGTTCTAGATAATAACACAAGCTGGTAGGTGTTTGAGAACGATCAATAGATCGTCAATTTCTTACAAGAAGAGGCCGAATTCTCAGCTAGGAATCAGGATAGATTAGAGCAGCAGTATGGGGATCAAGTAGTACAATTGCAGACAAACAAGCTCCCCAAGGGTTTAGTAACATTGGAGTCTATCTTCAACCCTAACGACCAGTTCCGTAAGGAAAAGGCTAACATACAGGTCAAGAGAGAAGATTCAGAGCCAATTCCGGTTGGGGAAGGCAAAACACTTCAAATTGGCAAAGTGGCCACTGAGCAGGAGAAATCAGATTTCATACAACTTTGCCAAGAATTTATAGATGCCTTCGCTTAGAGCTATGAAGACTTGAGAGGTTTTAATCCGAAGTTGGCACAACATACCATAGAATTGGATCCAGATGCTAAGCCCATCAGGTAGAAGCAGAGACCAGTCAACCCTCACATTGAGCCTCTAATGAAGAAAGAGATGAACAAGCTAATAGAGGCAAGCATTATATTTCTGATCAAGCACTCAAGCTGGGTTGCAAACTTGGTTCTGGTCAGAAAGAAGAGCAGAGAAATTAGGTTGTGTGTGGACTTTCGAGACCTCAATAGGGCATCTCTCAAAGACCATTACCCGCTTCCTTCAATGGAACAAATATTGCAAGTGGTATCCAGTTCGGAGAGATTCTCTCTCCTAGATGGCTACTCAGGGTATAATCAGGTAATGGTGAAAGAAGATGACCAGTTCAAGATGACTTTCACCACCAAATGGGGCACCTATGCCTACAAGAAGATGCCATTTGGACTATCGAATGTTGGAGCCACTTTCCAAAGGGCAATGGATATGGCATTCAAAGGATTGATCAATAAAATAGTTCTAATATATCTTGATGACATCACGATATTCTCCAAAAATGTAGCGGATCACCTTTTTCATTTGAGGCAGGTATTTCAGAGGTGTAGAAAATTTGGGGTATCATAGAATCCCAAAAAATGTATATTCTTGGCTCACGAGGGAAAGCTTCTAGGCCATATTGTTTCAAAGGAAGGGTTGACGATTGACCCAAAAAGAGTTGAAGCAATTAGAGCATCGCCATTGCCAAGTCACAAGAAGGCTCTTCAAAGATTCTTAGGAAGGATCAATTTTGTCCACAGGTTTGTTCCAAACTTTACAACTCTCGTAAAGCCAATAACGTTGATGTTGAAAAAGAGCATGACATTTAAGTGGACATCTGAAGGCAAGGAAAGTTTTGAGGCAATAAAAGAGGCTATATCTCAAGCTCCGACTCTCGTCAATCCAAAATTCTCTAAGGACTTCGTGCTATATGCCTTCGGTGGTGGAGACACAATTTCTGCAATCTTGGTACAGCAAAACAAGGAAGGATTAGAACAACCAGTTGCTTTCTTCAGTCAAGGCTTGGAGGAATATGAAAATAGGTACTCTTTCATTGAAAAGCATGTCCTTGCAGTGATCAGGAGCTTAAAGAAATTCAAGCACCTAGTCTCAAACAACAAGATCCAATTGTTGGTCTCTCATGCAGGAGTCAAGGACTTCCTTCTAAACAAGGATCTGAATGAGAAACGTGCAAGATGGATAACTCGTGTCATGGAATATGACATCGAGATCAAGGTCACAAAACTAGTACGTGGGAAGGGACTATGCGAACAACTAGCTTTGAGTCAACAAGTTGAAGCAGGTGATGAAAAAGAGACTGTCTTGGTATTACAGGGTAGTCAAGAACATGAAAATGATGATGTGCCTACTCCTTGTTGGACTCAGAGTATGATAAACTACCTATAAACAGGCCTATGCCCTCCAGAAATGAGCAAAGCAAAGAGGAGATACTTCAGATTACAAGCCATTCCATATGTGTTTGTTGATGGTGTTTTGTTTAAAAAAGACATCAATGGAGTTCTATTGAGGTGCATTGGGACAGGTCAAATTGAGAGGGTGTTACGAGATGTTCACGATGGAGATTTTGGAGGACATTTCACCCCACGAGTAACAGCTCTCAAGATAATGAAGGCAGGGTATTATTGGCCCACAATGTTTAGTGACTGCTATACATGGATAAGAAAGTGTAAGAAATGTGCACTCTTCACAGGAAAAGAAAGACTAGCAGCACTTCCATTGCACCCAATTTTGGTTGACCAACCCTTTATGCAATGGGGATTGGACTTCTTTGAGGTCATCAATCCAAACTCAAGCCAAGGCCACAAGTGGATTCTCACGGCAATAGACTATTTCACCAAGTGGACTGAAGCGGTAGCGCTCAAAGAAGCAAATGAGTCTAACATACTAGACTTTTATGAAGGGATAATGACCGGGTTCGGTGTGCCGACCACTATCATATCAGACAATGCATTGGCATTCATAGGTTCCAAGGTTACAGAATGGGCTGTCAAGAATGGAATTTATTTGAGCACCTCTTCAAATTATTACCCGCAAGGTAATGGACAGATAGAGTCCACAAACAAGAATTTGCTAAGAATCATCAGAAGGACTCTGGATGAAAACCAAAGGACATGGCATACCAAGATAAAATCAGCATTATGGGCTGACAGGACAATGCCAAAGAGATCTACAGGTGATTCTCCCTACAAGTTGGTCTATGAGAAAGAGGCAGTATTGCCTATATCATTAGAATTGCCAGTATTGGAGCTCATGAAGCAGTTGGAGTTGTCTAAGTTCAAACCAATGGAGGCCAGGTATGTAGAGTTGATGGAATTAGAAGAAATCAGAGAACATGCAGTTCAGATGATTGAAAAGGATCAGGCCTTAGTAAAAAGATGGTTTGATAAGAAAGCGAGAGCAAGGACCTTCCAGGAAGGGGACCTAGTTCTAAAATGGGATGCAGATCGGGCAAAACCAGGAAGGCATTCCAAGTTTGACTCCATTTGGAGTGGCCCCTACATGGTCACATAATGTAAGAATAGTAATGCCTTTCAATTGTCTACATTAGACGGAGAAGAACTCCCGATTCTGGTTAACGGAATCTACCTTAAACATTGCTACTAAAAGGAAAAGGTTTACCCTTGTAAATATTAGCCTAGATTTCAATTCCTCTAAGTGCGTATGCACATTGTCTTGTTGTAGCTAGGTCTCTTTTTCCCTAAGTGCTCCGGCACAGGTTTTGTTTCTCTCAGGTTAATTTCTACAGTTCAGCATGCTCTCGAAGAAGGAGTTGCGATACCAGGCTCGGGATCAGAGATCAAGTTGGTTTCAGGTTATTACTTATGACTCCATGCCCAATGGATTGCTAAAAGGCCACTGATATTCTACCTAGCAGGCAGGTGATCCCGTTGAGTCGCCAAATTGTTGTAAATATCTCCCCCCAGGTAGATATAGACAAATAGAAGAATATGGAAATCAAAGAAACTCAGACCCCGACATTTATTGAGTCACCTGCATGAAAATGGATGTCGACATGAAAATATATGCGCCAAGGCGCAGGTTAAGGGCACATGGAAATGGATGTCGACATGAAAATATATGCGCCCTTGGTGCAGGTAAGAGGCGCACGACAGAAGGTGTTGAAACGAAAATGGATGCGCCCTTGGCGCAGGTAAGAGGCGCACGACAGAAGGTGTCGACACAAAAATGGATGCGCCCTTGGCGCAGGTAAGAGGCACACGATAGAAGGTGTCAACATGAAAATGGATGCGCCCTTGGCGCAGGTAAGAGGCGCACGATAGAAGGTGTCGACACAAAAATGGATGAGCCCTTGGCGTAGGTAAGAGGCGCACGACAGAAGGTGTCGACATGAAAAAGGATGCGCCGAGGTGCACGTAAAGGGCACATGACACAGAATTTCGACATGATAGAATTCGTGCCTTGGCACACGTAAGGGTATGTCGACATGAATATGGATGCGCCTATGGCACACCTTCAGGAGGCGCAACATTCTGAGCGCTGACAGGAAGCAGACCCTGACCCAGATATTCAGACGGCCATAACTTTTCACAAGGAGCTCAGATTCACGCAAGGTTGGAATTTTTGGAAATCTTACGAGGTCCTCTGTCCAACTACTACTGGATATCTTTAATTGGGTGGGAACAAGTTCTTAAAAATGAAAAATATAGTTCGCCACTTTTTAAGTTTGCTAGGGTTCTCACCTACCACCATAATGAGATAAATTAAATGCAACCTGAAGGTGGTTGGGGTAGGTTTGGAATTCCTCTCCTTTCTCTCTCATTCTTCCTATAAATTGTAAGGAGGGGCTTCTTTCTAAAGGTTGGACATTCTTGTTTTCCCCCTCCCTTCTTCTCTTTGGTAGGTGAATTTGTGGAAGTTCAAACCTCCCATTTAAAATTGTAATTCAAATTTGCCTCTTGGCATTATGTAGCGTATTGTATCAATCTTTGGAGAAAATAATGCACGTCTGTGGATGATTCTCAACCCTCTCTATGTTCATTTGCATCCTATTGATCTTTCACTCAAATCTGGTTATCTGTGCATGATCTTGCATTGCATTTTTATGGTTTGTGTTTATTGGAAAGATAGGTGTTCTTCATTCCTCGGTGCATCACCTTTGTTAGTTTAGGTTTATTTTTATGCATTTTATTACCCTGTCTCCTTGGCAAGTTAGTTTAGGTTTTGAGTAAACCCTCTGCATTTTTTACGTGTGCATCTGAACAGAGGAATAGGAACTGGCCTTCATCCGGAGAGCTTTTCCGATTTCGCAAGGTCCCACACTTGGGAAAAGCTCCATGTTATGTAATCACACTGAGAGTCTCAACTCATCGAGTTGCAGACACCCAGGGGTGCTGTGATTCACCATCAACATTAAAGTGATCATGTAAAACGCTAGTAAACAAGAGTAAATGTCCCCAAGACAATGCAATATGCTATGGATGGATGGAATGGAATGCAAGAAGGAATGATATGATACGTGTACCCCTTGAGTGAATGGAAGTGTATGCAGTGAGGCTCATTTGTTTTCCTCCTCAGTAGTCAAGAATGAACAATAAACGAGAGTGTGTCATTGGTAAATGGCCGCAGTGTGTGTTGTATTTAGCGAGTTGTGATGAATGTGTATGTATGTGAGGAGATGTGACATATAGAAAAGATGTGCATGAACCATATAGCCAAAGCGTATATTACGACTTAAGTGATGATTTAGCCCTAATAATATATCACTAGAAGATTAATGAACAAGTGATGATTTAGCCCTAAGTGTATATCACTATAAGATAAATGGTAGAGAGTGGTGATGTAACCTAAGGTGTGTACCATTATAAGATGATAGAGTAGATTTAGCGAGTTGTGATGATTGTGTATGTATGTGAGGAGATGTGACATATAGAAAATATGTGCATGAACCATATAGCCAAAGCGTATATTACGACTTAAGTGATGATTTAGCCCTAATCATATATCACTAGAAGATTAATGAACAAGTGATGATTTAGCCTAAAGCATATGTCACTAGCCTAGGATTTTTGCATGTGTGATGAGCATAAGGTCCATTTGATTTGTAAACCCTCAACAATCAAGTATGGACTGAGGAACTAAAGTGTGTCATAGGGTAGTGAGTGCAGTGCGTAGAAGACAATGTAGTGAATGTAACAATAGAAGTCGACCATGTGATGAGTAGAAAGTTATGAAGGATGTAATTCTTGACGCGTAAAATGTGTAAGTTGTAATGCATAAGACGACATGTAATATAAGTAGAGAGGATAGTAATGTAGTGCTAGACTCCTATATGAAGAAGATCAGTATAACATGTAGAATATGTGTTAAGATGCACGGTGTAATATGTATGGTATGTAGACAAATGGATAATGCGATATGTAGGATACTTAGTGTAGGATGTAAGACACGTAGACAAAGGTGTAGATACATTGCATAAGTGTCAAAATGTTGTAAAATCAATGTAGAATGTAGGGTGTATGACGTGTGATGTGTGATGAAATGCAATGTGTAATTCTTATAGTGCAGTGTGTGGGGCTCAATGTAATAGTAATCCCTCAATAGTCAAGTGTGAACCGAAGCAAAAGAGTGTGTCATCGGGTAATAATGAAACTAAGGTGTGTAATGATTATGTGTATGCTATGAGATTGGTGTATGAGAATGCAAAAGTGAGATATGCGTAGATGCAAAGATTAGGGGGGATCTATGATGTTATGCCCCCCCAAATTTATGATAACACATGTGCTATGTGATTAATGATGTATAAAGGTAATGAGACATTATAGGTTTTGTTTAATTGATGATGCGTAAGGAGCGTTAAAGCATGATATATGTGTGTATGTATAAGTAGCAATGTAATGGAGGAATATGGTAATGTAAGATGAAAAATGAGGTTCTTTATGGTAAAATACCCCTCAATAGTCATATAAGAACCATAATAATATGAGTGTGTCATCAGGAGGGTAGAGTGACAAGATTCACCTACCAAAGACCAAGTTTGCATTCAGTGGGATCATGTTGGATAAAGTCAATAGGAGAACTATGTGATGGTGGTGAAATAGGAAATATATCATGATCACTAATAGGATGATTAGTTGTTGGGATGACATTAACTGGTTGGATCTTAGATTTGAGAGGAGGCCAAGTTGCATTAAGTCTCAAGGGAGATTGCTTATATTTACTTGGTAATGCACTAGACGACTTAGTAGGAGTGGTTGGTGAACTAATTTTGATAGGTGGTTGACTTTTTTGACTTGGGGACATCGTAGGTGATTTCTTAGGCAGTTATTTTCTATTTGAACAAGGCACAAGAGAAATGGTGGCGTGATGCTCATTAAGTGGAGAAGAAGCAACATCGTAAATAGGAGAATCATGTGATGGACCTACAATATTTTTCTTACTAGGAGAAGAATCATTATATGTGAGTGATTGTCTACATCAAACATGTAATGAATAAGAGAAACATCTATAACTTCCTTAGAAAGATTAGAGGGAGTCTCAATAGTAGCCGCATAGCATGGTATAACAGTTGTAGATGGGTGTATCGTAGGTGATTGCTTAGACAGATCTTTACTAATCGAAGGAATAGACTTAGGAGTCCATGTGGGTGTAACATTTGTAATAGGATGTTGTGTATTAAATGAAATAAGACCTTAATGCTTAAGAATTTGTATTATGCAATGCAAAGTATGAAAATCATTTTCATTATGTCCATTGATTTGATGAAAATTACAATATGTACGACCTTGATATTTCACAAACCGATAGGGAAAATAGTAATGAGTAGGCAGTAGGGTGATCAATTGATGACTAAGGAGTTGAATAAGAATATCATGTGGTGTAGTATGATGCTCAAATATGAGAGGCTTAGGAAATGTTATGTCTTGAGGTTTAGCTAAATGACATGTGGTGGATAGATTGCATATAAGATGGAGAAGGAGCATAAACGTGTGATTGAGAAGCATCCTTAAGTTGTTGAATTTTAGATCTAAGGGATGTAATGGTTGATTCCATAGCCTTAAGTTTATCTTGAAATAAAACATGTAGAGCTTGAATTGAATCTAATAGGGCTTGAGTATGGAGGATCACTAGGGTTAGATTCTTCAGATAAACGATTGAATATAGAACTGATTTGGTGTGGTGGCGTATTGTCATCTAGATACATGTAGTCTAGCTATTTTTACAAAATAGCCAGGCAATGAGGATATCTATTAAGTAGATAAAGAGACTTTAGTAACTTGGGGAGCAATGATAGAAAAGATAAGAAAATCCCTATAACGAAGGTGGATTCAAAGGTTGGGTTCACCAAAATGATTACCTAAAATTTACTAAACTATGTAGTATGAAGATAGTTAATCTAAGTTATGAACAACTATACTCAAGTAAATAAATATGCTAATGATCTAAGCAAATATATAAAGTGAAATACTAATCCCTAATGTGCAAGAGAGAAGAGGATAGAATTCAGTTGAATAACAAATGTCTGTCAGATTGTGTCATAGTGATGAATAGAAAATCATAAAGAAGGAACGACTATGCTAGAGTCTCGTAGAGGTCAAATTTGGATGATATGGTTAGACTAGAGTGCCTAAGAGAGGAATGGGGCACCCACATGAGTTCTGGTAAGAAAAATAGGTTCCCTATTCTGGGAAAAAGGTTGGGAACTAGTCTTCACAGGTCCGAGAGATGATTGTTATCCTTTATTGCTTATCGCATTAATTTTTCTCTATTGTGCTGAATGCTCCAAATATTCTAAGAGGATGAATAACCTGCAAAAGACCCAAAAGGAAGTATCAAAACCCTAAAAAAATAAAGATGCAAATGAATGGGTTAGATTGACCTCAGCTACCACAACATTTGGCTTACTAATTGAGTGTTGCACTACATTTCAAACCCAAATGTAGTTCTGGTGAGTGTGTGCATGTCGTGCCCTAGGTGATCTTGTACTAGCCGCACTTTGTGAAATAATGAGCAATAGCTAAATGTAGAAAATGTAATAGAATGTGTGCATGGAATAAAATAGAATCCATCCCCCTATGAAGTGTGATGCATATGTCCTAGCTTTTGCCTTGATGATGGAGATATGTGGATGCCAATGTAATAGATGGATGTAACTCTAGATAGGGTGATAGTAGCAGATGATGCTAGGTCCCTCATTATGGTCTCATAACATTATGTTTATAGGGTTCTCTTGCTCTAATTTAATAATTAACCCTGAAAAGGCTGACCACATGAAAGATGAAGATGAAAAATGGATAGAATAGGCCCAAAAAGTGGCGGGAAAGTGCTAGAAGGATCAGGGCACCCCTAGGTGGGACTAGGGCGCTCACAGGAGCCCTAGTACTAAATTTGGGCACCCCAGCTTAGGCTAAAATAATGTGGGATGTCAGAAAATGGCTGGGCATATGGGTGCACAAGGTCAAAAACTATAAAATAAAATAAACAAGATGGCCAAAGGAAGAGGGTTAATTAGTAATTTCTTCACTCAATAACCTTCTAAATAGTAGTATGAGACCGGGATAAATAAATTTATTAAGTGCATGATTTTGTGACTAAACCAACACTATTTTGTTGGGAAAATTATCCACACAAGTGGCAAAAACAACAAAAACTCTCTTAAAATAACAAATATTCCCTCATAACAGTGATAAAGTCCTTGAAAAAACAAAAATTCCCATCACGAGTAAAAAAACCCCTCCAAATTCAGATCTAGTGAAACAGAGGATGCCTTGGGTACAAAGGATGCCCTGGGTCTGATTTAGCAAAAAAATATCATCCTAGCCAAAATAATGGTGCCCAAGTCTACAAATCAGCAAAGAACAACAAGAAATGGCGCTCAACAAGGCTAAGAGTGGTATTTTAGGGGGTGTATGAATCCTCTAGAGGTCTGAAATGGCCAATATGGGATGTATTTGAAATATTTTTAGATCTGCCACAATAATAGGGCCACTAAAAAAGATTGTACCAATGCAAACCAGAAAAAACTAAGTAAATACATAACCAATGCCAAAGTTATTGCAAACAATAATATCAACTGAAAGAAACTTGCAAAATAGTAACCATATAAGCTCAATACCAGCGTTGCTCTAATACCATATTGGAGAAGTGCCATAAATTTGCTGGTTTGAATATTGCATAGGTGAATGATGGGAGACATGAATTTTTCCAAGACAAGACAATGCAAGCATACAAGACTACAAATTACGAAAATACAAGAGAGATAATTATAATAACACACAAATAGATCCAATTCAATAAGATTTATGCTCTATATGATGGAGTGATGCAATTGAAGTACATATAGGTGGTGAATGTGTAACCTCCTCATAGATCAATGGGGAATAACTCTCACTAACTGATACTAGAAGTAAAGTTGACTCCACACAACTAGAAAGCTAACTCAACAAAACTGGTAAGCTAACTCAACAAAACTGGTAAGCTAACTCAATTGAACTGGTAAGCTAACTCAACTGATCTGGTAAGATAACTCAACTCAACTGCTACAACTAAGCAAGCATATCCCATGAGTGTAGTAAAGATCCAAGTAAATAAAAAAATACAAGGAAAGTAAATATCTGACACTAACAACTTATGATGTTTGGCCCCTTATTTTAGAGCAATAAATAAGTATATATGATTCCCTTGCTTGAATTTTGTAATTGAAAACTGAATGGATGACCCAAAGTTTAAAAAGGTGACCAAGAAATAAAAAAGACCCAAAAGAATAAGAAGAAAGTAAGGAAGGGAAGGAGCGCTCAGGAGGGATAGGAACACCTAGGTGCTTCTTCCTTAACTAGGTGCTAGTGTCTGAGGCTATAAAATATAAATCAATCAAGTTCTGACAAAGCTATAAGATATGTAAAGCCAATAAAAATGAAAGTCATGAAGTAAAAGGGATAAAATAATTTTTCAACCACTAGTTTTCTTGCTTAGGAATCATGTATACATTAGTATTCTTTAGGACCTATAAATGTACCCAAGTGCATAGATTTTATGTCTACATTTTCCCCCACTTTATTTTGTTGAGTGAATACTCAATAGCATAAAGTAGATAGAAGATTTGTACCTTGTAATCTTGTAGAGAAGAGTGTAGTCGATAGCATTCCGAGTGAACAAGTGAAGCATGATGTCATCATAATGTGAAATGTGGAAACTATGAAGGGGAGGTAGACCCTAAGAGTGAAGTGTATGTGTAGTAGTGTGTTGTTGAAGCTTGTGCTCACTGATGTGAGGTGCTTCTTGTTTTGTATAAGGATGAATTTTTTTCTTTGAAGATGTTGTGGATTTGGGTGTCCTTCTACCAAGGGTGAGGTTTTTTGGTAATCTCATGCCAAGAGAATTTTTTTTGGGAGATATCCTATTAAGGATGATTTTTTTGGGTGATCTCACGCCAAGAGTGAGTTTTTTTTTGCGATCTCACACCAATAGAAGAGTGTTGGGGATAGAGTTTTGTTTTTCTCTCCTTCCATGATGTTTCCCCAAGTGCCATTATAGATGGCATATCCAGATTTGTAATCGATTATAACCATTTGTAATTGAATGAATGAATTCTATAATTGAAGGCAAGTTCCTGATATTGTAGAATTATACTATAAATTACTGAAAATTGTGTTGAATTAAGAAACTATTTGTTTTTTCCTAGGAAAAAATTTCCCATCATTCCTGTCTGATACTGGGCATTATCCATTTTTTTTTTGGTCCATGTCATATTCTGGACCAATCTGTGACTATGTGCTTTGGCCAATTCCATACTATGTTGATCTATTCTATAAATATGTACTGTTGGAAGGGTAATTTTTTCACCCAATAGATGCCCCCTCATTTGGGGTCGATATGATGAATGTAGGAGGATTCAGCCCAAAGGAGAGGACCTAAAGCTAAGATGCATATCATGTATTGGATACCAACAAGGGGGTAGGGGATGTGCATGTTAGAAACAAAGGCATATGTAAACAAAGTATGTTAGAAAAAAGTATTAGTGTAAATGATATAACATGCAATAGAATACAATGTAGTAATCAAGTATGAAGACAAGTTGATACCACAAAAAATGGGTTGCATACATGGAGCATCGCTCACAATGTCACAAGACAATTAGGATTGAAACGACCATAAGAAAACAATGATCAACTATAATATAGGGCATATCCTGCAAACAATAGCAAGAAAAAAAGACAGATAAGCATGGTTGTATATAATCCTTTAAGGAAAATGCTACACATGAAGCACCCATTAACATGTTAGAAAGATAAATATTATGTAAAAGCGTGTATAAAGTAGTGAGAAGTGATAATTCCAAGAAGTAATAAATACTAAAACGATAGAACTTGTGATGTGTATAGTATGATAGTGGCAAAAGGTATATGCCCCTAGGAGCCTCGGAGGGACTGGTAAAGAGGAGTATTGAGCATCATGCATCTTGTGAGAATATATAAAATTCATGCATTTACCTCAAGATACCACGTAAATGCACATATGTGTATAGAAAAATAAAATGACATATTAATAATATAGATAACATAGGAAACAAAGTGCAACATGTAAATAATAGAATCCAACAAGAGTAAATACAAACAATATTTGGTAGATGTTATGTGCATGTGATGGAATATGTACGGATGAGAGGGCCCACATTTCCCCCAGTGGATGTGTATTATGTGAGTTTCATTTAAGAATTGTTCCCTCAACAGTCAAGTATGAACTATAGAACAAGAGTGTGTCATCAGGTAATGAAGATAAAGTATGTGAACCAGAGATGTGGTAATTCTCTGAAATATAGTGATGAAGCATAGAGTGAGATAGGTTAGCCAAGATGTAATAAGTGAGGTTCACAGAGGAATTACACCCTCAATAGTAAATCATGAACCATAGAAAAAAAGTGTGTCATTAGGTAATGAAGGTAAAGTATGCGATAGAGAGTAGATGTTAGGAAAGATTGATTGTGAAGCGCAGAGTGTGAAATGTAGTAAATAAGCTATGAGAGACAAAAATATTGATGGGGGGAGAAAAGGTATGATGCCCCCCAAGTGTGTATATTAGGAGATACTGGAAAATATATGTGATCATTGTGAGCAAGAATATCTAGATTATGTATAATGTATAGTATGTGTATCATGAATATCAGGATCCATAACTAAGCATGAGGAAAATAGCATGTATTGAGTGAGATAGATAGATGTAGCAAGGTGTGCTCATAGCATAAATAAGAGAAAGTTATGCTAAAAATATTTACGTGAATTGAAAACCAAAATATGTGCATATGAGTAGTATAGATAGGCAACTGCTGATTAGAACGTGCGAGTATGAGGGGGAGAGTTTGATTCCCCAAAGTATTTGATTGATGGAGATCTATGTGATGATGTGAGAGTGACCATGCCATAGTAATGGATGTTGAAATGTGGCATGAGAAAATATACATTCATCACAATGGTAGGTAGAAGAAAGGGTATGACCAACATCAAATTTTGGGTCTAATGGAGGAAATAGAAGTAGGTGACGGATTGCAGCTTGTGTCAGGTAAATTTTTTGTGCCTCCTTTAATGGTGGTGGAATATTTGTGGTTTTTAACACTGCAGATGACACAATAAGAGGAGGTAATGGGGTAGGTACTTCTAAAGGTTGTATGATACTAGTTTGGATAGGTGGCTCTTGGATTACTGGAGAAGGAACATTAGTAAGTATGGTGTGATTCTCACTAGACATATAGGGATCATAGTTGGGGACCATTGGGGTTTGGTAATTAGAGATGAGTGTGTAGAATTTTGTGTAGTAAATGAAATAAATTCTTGATGCTCAAGTTTCCTAATTCTTCATTGTAAAGCATAGAAAACATTTTCATGATGTCCATTAAGTCTATGGTGATTGTAAAATGGGTGACCTTTTTATTTCGTAAGCTGATAAGGAGATTAATAATGAGTAGGTGGCAAGGAAATTAATTGGTGATTGAGGAGCTCAGACAGAATATCATGTTGCTTGACATTTCAATCAAACTTGAGAGGTGATTTTTGTGGGGAGATGTTGACCTTGCTTGTATGAGCACATGTAGTAGACATGGGATCAAAATGAGGTGTAGAAGGAGAACTAGCATGGGCGTGAGAAGCAACCTTAAGATATAAGATTTCAACGGTGATGGATGTAATTTTGGTTTCCATAGCTTGAAATCGATATTGAAATAAATGGTGTAAACCTTAAATTGACTTAAATATGGATTGATTAATTGTGGTATCGAGACTGATAGAGAGGTCGGAGAGACAATCGAAAATGGCCCTTACTTATGAAGGTGGTGTATCATGAGGGAGGTACATAGTGTGTATGAATTTTCACAGAGCATCTTTAGAAGGTGGGTGCATTTGAAGTAATTGATAAAAGGAGACTTGAGGAACCTTAGGGGTCATGAAAGAAAAGGTAATGTATGAAATGAGAGCCCTAGTAAGATAAGGCCAAGGGTGAAACCCTAAGAAGGCCTATGCAGATCAGAGGTATGATGGAAATGTGAACCTTGATGCAACTAGGGTTTAAGGTTAAGGAAATAAAAATCTAATATAATAAGAGAAATAAGGATCCAAATGTTAGATCACGAGTGTGGGTTCACCAAATGATTTAATATAAATTGAATTAAAACTTAAATTCATAGTAACATACTATAAATAATGATATATAGATGATAATATATAGTAATAGACAAACAACAAGCATTCAAAGATATGAAACCTTAAGAAAATGAAATAGGAAGATGACTTAGTTGATTTTTTTGTAATCGGTTGATGATGTAGATAAGGTAACTGCTGAATCTAGCTGGGAACAATGTCTTCGAGGCTCAATTGGGGTTTTGGAACTTATAACTATGCCGAATAGAAGTGCCAGTGGGAGGACAAGAGTACCTTAATGTTATTGATTGGATAGTGTTAGTGACTGCTTAGATACTCAGGTTCTATTCCTTTTTGGGCTAGAGGAGCTTTACTTTTACTAGCTATTTTTGTTCTAGTTTGGATGTTAGATCATCAGTCATACTTATAACATGTAAAAATAGATAGCTACCTGCACATGTCCACAAACAACATCAAATATAATAAAAAAGATACAAAATGTGGAGTCAGACTGACCCCAATGGTCACTCGAAGAGTAAACTTAGTACTGAGCGTTGCACTACACTTTAGAATCCATGTAGTTATGTGTGTTTATGTGTGTAATGATTCCCTAGGATTCCCTTGTGCAAGTTGCATGATGATAGTGGGCTAGATCTAGAATGTACCAAGTATGTAAAATGTGTGTGATGGAATAAAATGAACTCCCATCCTATGTTGTGTGTGCAAATTGATACAACCCTTGTCCCTTATATGAGTGTGCTAGATGTGTGATTTATAATGCTTTTGTTATTTTTAATGCAAGCTTAGGTGATGATAGATAATTATTATGATGCTTGGCCCCTTATTTGAGAGAAATAAATAAGTATATACGATTCCCTTGTCATACCTATAACATGTAAAAATAGATAGCTACCTGCACATGTCCACAAACCACATCAAATATAATAAAAAATATACAAAATGTTGAGTCAGACTGACCCCCACGGTCACTCGAAGAGTAAACTTAGTACTGAGTGCTGCACTACATTTCAAAATCCATGTAGTTATGTGTGTTTATGTGTGTAATGATTCCCTAGGATTCCCTTGTGCAAGTTGCATGATGATAGTGGGCTAGATCTAGAATGTACCAAGTATGTAAAATGTGTGTGATGGAATAAAATGAACTCCCATCCTATGTTGTGTATGCAAATTGATACAACCCTTGTCCCTTATATGAGTTTGCTAGATGTGTGCTTTATAATGCTTTTGTTATTTTTAATGCAAGCTTAGGTGATGATAGATAATTATTATGATGTTTGGCCCCTTATTTGAGAGAAATAACTAAGTATATACGATTCCCTTGTTTGAATTTAGTAATTGACAACTGGAAGGTTGACCTAAAGCTTAAAAAGGTGACCAAGAAATAAAAGATACCCAAAAGAGTAAGAAGAAAATAAGGAAGGGTAAGAGCACTCAGGAGGGACAAGACCACCTGGGAACTTTCACCATAATTGGATGCTAGTGTTTGATGCCATAAAAGATAAATCAATCAAGTGTTGATAGACCTGTAAGATATATAAATCCAATAAAAGTGCAAGAGATAAAGCAAAAGGGACAAAATAAGTTGTCAACCACTACTTTTCTTACTTAGGAATCATGTATACATTAGTATTCTTTAGGACCTAAAAATGCACTCAAGTGCATAGATTTTGTGTCTATGCCCAAGATAAGGATATGTTTCTTGGAAAGGTATGCGATGAAATTGAAAAATAGCTTTTCGTGTTCTTATGTCAGCAATACAATGATTTTTTTCAATAAATTATGAATATATTAAGGGTTTAAATCCTAAAGTTATGTAACACATTATAGCTCTTGACCCCAATGCCAAGTTTTTTAGGCATAAGAAAAGGCCTTTCAATCTTGATATTGAACCCCTGAAAGGAGTTTCTTAAACTCATTGAAGCTAATATCATCTTCCCAATCAAGTATTATTCTTGGGTGGAAAACCTTTTCCCTGTTAGGAAGAATAATGGAGAGATTAGGTGATGTGTTTATTTTAGAGATTTGAATAGATATTTCTTAAAGAAAAGCTAAATTTTACCCTTAATGAACCATATTTTATAAACATTAGCAAGGGCTGAGAGGTTCTCCCTTTTATATGGATATTATATATACAATAAAATTCAGGTAAAAAAAGAAGACATGTATAAGACAACTTTTACCACTAAATAAGGAACATATGCCTATGAGAAAATTCCATTTGGTTTGTCTAATATTGGTGCTACCTTTTAGAGGGAAATTGATTTTTATTTCAAGGGCTTCATAAACAAGTTTATTCTAATTTAATTGGATGACAACACATGGAATATCCTAAGAAAATATTCTAGAGGTGTAGAGAGTTTTGGGTGTCACTCAATCCAAAGAAATGCATTTGTGTTGTTCCTCAAGGTAATATTTTGGGTAATATAGTCTCAAAAGAGGGTATAGATATTAATCCAAATAGAATCTCCACCATCCTTGATCTCTCTTTGCTAGCACATAAGAAATCACTACAATATTTCCTTGGAAAAATCAATGTTGTTAGGAAGTTTGTTCCTAAATTTTCTAAGTTGGTTAAGCACATCACTCAAATTCTTAGGAAAAATAATCCTTTCAAGTGGAATAATGAATGTGTCGTGCACATAAATTTCACTACTTAAATACTCAACCAATTAACTAGTCAAAAATTGGGACAATTTTTTTATATGTTAATTGCATAATAAACACGACTACGGTTAGAAATGATTCCAAGGATACTTTCATTAAAAATTAGATGGCACTAAACCAATTTCTATTCCAAAATGACATCAAGGAAAGGATGAAACAAATAAACCATATTAAATAATTCCCCAATTAAAAACAATCAAGTTAAAACATGTCTGTCTCACTAAGGGATCTAGCCAAACAAGATGAGGGTATAAGTTAACTGTTATTCTAAGAATTTGTTTTTATCAAAGGTGTATCTAGATACCTGAAGATCCCAATGTGTAACTTAGTGTCTCTATTCAAATATTATTTGTTCATCAGTTCCATGAGCGCATATCAAACCTCATCATATAACATTATGTAATTAAATGAAATATAATAATAGATGTCCATAAATATACCAAGTGTTTCTAGTACTAACAAGAGGATTAGGTTGTCTACATTTATTCCAAATCGGTAAACTTGGTCGTAGAGTGTGTCAATAATTGTAGCATTGATTTTCCATTATGATTGTTTAGTAAATAGGTTTGTTTGATAACGATGTTTTAATAGAATAACTATAATTATCAAGTTATATAGACATGTTTTATTAGATTAGGCAAAAAACAGGAATCAGCTCCCAGGGGCCATAACAAAAGAGAGGAACGCAACTAGAAACAAAACAAGAAAAAAAAACCAGAAAGGGGTCCCAGAAAGATGAGTTAAATAGGATTAACTCTTACATTACAGGATCTGGACCCCAGAGAGGACAGAAAAGACCAAAAAACAACAGGACACCATAGTTCGCCAGCAGTTCGCACACAGTTCAGAGAACAAAAAAAAAACCACCGCAACAAATCTGCAGGAGGCCCTAGGCCAGCAACAGCCATCTTGGATTCCAGAACCATCCATCTCCTACTCCTCCTCTAAGATACTTATGCAAAGGTTGAATCTCCTCCTTTTCTTTTCTCCTTCAATTCCCTCCACTCTGTCAAACAAAAATTTAACCTGAATCTCTAGCTTCTTCATTCTGTGTTTTATCTGGACCTGATCCATGACCATCTTCTTCAAAATGTTGATGATGTTCAGAATGGACTCCCTTTTCCCCTCATTCGTGTCCTCCATGGCTTTTAGGACCCCTTCTAAATACAACATCTTCCTACTCCATTCTTCAAATACATTGTGGTCTCCCATACATTCATTCTTCCTTGAAGCGCTGGCTTCCCCAACACCACCCTCATTTTTGTATTTATCTTTCTCATTCCCCCGATGGATACCCTTACTTGCTTTCATTTTAGTTAGACACTCCGCAAGAGTAATATCGTCTTCCTTAGCTTGCTCCTCTAGGATTATTGTCAAAGGATAATACAGAACCGGCTTGCCATTCTCAACCAGAAGAAGAATCAGGCCCTCATGGAGGGGCATCTCAGATTTCTCATTCTGGAAAGCCATCAGTGAATTTGAAAGAGAGGTGGCAATAAAAAAGGGAATACTAGCCATAAAATTGTGATGAAACATGTTGAGGAAGGTCATGTGATGGGTATAGATTTTTCTATACTTACCCTCCAGCGTAATATATTTCATAACTTGAAGGAAAACATCCTTCCAGACCCCAGGAATGCACAAATGTGCAATGCCATCCGTGAAGAAGTAACATTTCTCCTTGCCAACAAAAAAATGTTCAATCTCAAGGTCTCTACGAGTTCTTTTCTTGTAGATCTTTAACCCTTCCATCTTCACATCAGTCACCTTGGTAATATTGGACTCCAAGACCTCAACCTCCACACCACGGACAATAAAAACCCCCTCTTTCTAGGCATTGCCGAAGTCCTTTGACAAAGATGGGTCATGACCATGTAATTTAGCAATATAATTGATAAATCCATTAACTTTAAGCTTGTTCCAAAGATCATGGTTACTCTCCTCCATGTTCTGACTGACAGGTTCCACTCGAATCTTGTCTCCACCCATCTATTGCCAAACGTAGAAAAATATTTCCACAACTAACAAGTTATTTACCGTATCAAAGATCAAACAGAAACAATGACTTTTGTAAAAGCTAGCATGGTACCTGGGATACTTTCCTCTGCTCATGCCAGCTTCATTTATCCTAGCGCCTACTATCCTTAATGATTTCATCATTAATATTAGAGGGTAATCTCTCTCCTTTGCACCAAATTTTGTACTCATTACTAAGGACTCCCACACTGGCCATCTTGTTTGCACATTTATTTCCCTACCTCAAGGTATGATTAATAGATAACTTATCAAAATACTTTAGCAATTCCTTGATATCTTGAATGATGTTTTTTAATGACCAATTGATCTTACTCCTATTGAGGAGAGAATTTATAATAATTAAGGAGTCACCTTCAATCTGGATGTCCTTAAGACCTTTTTCCTTAGCAACCAAAATACCCCATAGGAGGGCTCTAGCTTCAGCCATGTTATTAGTCTGCTTTCCCAAGGGACCCGCATAGACGAACAACCAATCACCCTCACTATTCCTTAAGATACCCCCTCCCCCAGCTTGACCAGGATTCCCCTTTGAAGCCCCATCAAAATTGATCTTGATCGTATTTCCCATAGGTCTAATCTAGTAAACATTGTTACCCATGATTTTTATCTTGACCGGACTATAGGCGAACTTATCTATCACTTCCTGCTCCCATTTTGGGAAAAGATTTTTTTTACCTTTAAACGGTTTGAGATTTTCCTTTATGGCAGCTAGGATTTTCCTTTTAGCCACCATAATCAAAGGTTTCTGATCTCTAAAAACACTATCATTCCTTATTTTCCACAAACCCCATAAGAGATGAGGTAGAGTAATCTTCCAGGCCCAGGCCAGATAAGGGAACCTAAAAGGGCTCTCCCATTGAGTACAACAATCCTCCATATTCGAAGGCATAATCCATTGCATGTTGAAAAGTTCCGAAATCAGAAAGAAGACACCTTTAGAGAAAGGGCAATATAAAAAAAGAAGATTCACATTCTCTTCCCCTCTCTGACAAAGAGAGCACCTATTTGGGATCTGCATTCCTCTTTTTATAAGATTTTCAACCGACAGGATTCTATTTTGAACAGCCAGCCAATAAAAAATATTGATCTTAGGGATCAAGTCCTTGATCCATAACTTACCCCAATACTCTTTTTGAAAATATTTATTGAAGTGTAAGCTATGGGAAGATTTAACAGAATAGTTTCCAGAGTCTTCCTTTTTCCAAATGATGGAATCCTCCTTAGTTTGGAAGATGGGGATGTGGAATTCCCTAAGTTTCTTATTGATATCTTGAAAAGGTTTGATATCACCATCATAATCAGGAGGAGGGACTATGGTTTCCCATTGGACCTTATCATCATGACTCCAGAAATCTCTTATCTAGATTTTACCATTCTCCTCATAGAATTGAGCCACCTCCTTCCATATATCCTGATCAGCTAAAGGGGAATCTTCAATCCAACTATCCCACCAAAATCTGATCATGTTCCCCTTTCCAATCTCCCATAAGTATCCCTTAGAGAGGATATATTTTGATTCCAACAGAGAATTCCAGAAGAAGGATCCTCTAGGGAGATTTTCATGAAAGAAAAATGAATCAATTCTGCCTAAATTCCGTAGATATTTCTTTTTTATTATATCAATCCATAGTCCTTCCTCTCTAGCAATTCTCCAGCCAGCTTTAGCAACCAAATCTTTTTTCATGATAGGTATACTTTTCAAACCTAGACCGCCACACATCTTTGGCCTAGTGACCTTCTCCTAGGCCACCAGAGGGAATTTAAACTTTTCCGAGGCCCCAGCCCAGAGAAATCTCTTCTGAATTTTTTCCAAAGCATCAATAATTTTGGCCGAGAGTTTAAAGAGAGACATAATGTAAATGGGGACACCTTGAAGAGAGCTCATAAGTAGTTGAATCTTTCCAGCTTGTGAGAGAAGGAGACCTTTCCAGGAGGAAAGTTTCTTGTTAACTCTTTCCAAAAGGGAATTCCAAATAGAGATGCAAGGCCTTTTTTAGATAAGAGGCATTCCTAAGTAAGAGTTTGGAAAACACTTGATTTTGTAACCTAGAATGTGAGCTAGCCTTAATTGGACTTGTTTATCCACATTTATAAAGTAAACAACACTTTTGAGAAAATTAACCATTTGCCCTGAGACCAACTCATAGTCCTTGAGAGAAATTTTGAAGTTGGTGGCTTCTTAGACAGAGGCCTTTTTTATCAGGAAGTTATCATCAACAAATTGGTTGAGACAGATCAGAGGGAGACCATTAGAAATCTTGATTCCATGAATACTCTTAGAATGAAAAGCCTACTTACAAATTCTACTCAAAGATTCAACCATTATAACATAGAGGAAAGGAGAAAGGGGGTAACCTTGTCTCAAGCCTCTACCAGCTTTGAAGAAGCCCTCCGGGCTGCCATTAACCAAGACCGAATAACTAGCAGTAGATATGTAGGTCATAATCATTCTAACCAGATTATTATCAAATCCCACTTTATTCAGGATGGCACCAAGGAAAGACCAAGTAATCCTGTCATAGGGCTTATGCATATCTAACTTAAGGAACATAACTGATCTATCAGAATTAACAATGGATTGGATGGCTTCTTGAATCACCACAATATTGTTAGTAATCTACCTACCCAGGACAAAAGCACCTTTGATTTTTAGAGATAAAATGGGAGAGAACCAATCTGATTCTGTCAGCTAAGATTTTAGTCAAGATTTTACAACTCATGTTAAAAAGAATAATTGGTCTAAAATATTTGACTTCATTGGCCCTAGAAATTTTTGGAATAAGTACCAAGAAAGTATTATTAAGCTGGATGAGAAGCTTCCCATTATTGAAGAAATCTTGGACCATTTCAATGACTTCTTTCTTAATCAACTCCCAAAATTTTTGGTAAAATGAAATCCTGAAAACCATCAGAACCAGGTGACTTGTCAAGTTCCATATCAAAGACCAAAAATCT
The DNA here is from genome assembly GCA_019776745.2 of Taxus chinensis. Classification (NCBI taxonomy): domain Eukaryota; kingdom Viridiplantae; phylum Streptophyta; class Pinopsida; order Cupressales; family Taxaceae; genus Taxus; species Taxus chinensis. Next base: position 515,516,549 of record CM034154.1, read on the forward strand.
GATTTCCTCCTCAGAAGGGTTCCTTAAGAGCTCACAATTTTCTTTAGGAGAGATGATTTTCTAGAACAGTTTCAGGATATTGTTTTGATTTTGCTCCTCAATCCCCTAACCTTGTTGAAAAAGATCCTTGAAATAGTTTATGATGTTGATTTATTTCCTTTCTCTCCAAAAGGATCTCACCATTCTCATTCTTAATTTCATTTATCTTGAGGAGATTTGTCTGGGAGGTGGCAGAGAAGTGGAAGAAATTGGTATTCTTGTCCCCCTCCCTAAGCCATTTCACCCTCGAATTCTACTTCCAATAGACTTCTTCCTTAGCCAAGATGTCATGATACTCAACCAAAATATTTTGTTCCTACTCCTTTAGAACCAGATTAAGACCATCAAGATCGATAAGTTCCTCAATATTCCTTAAATCTTCAGCCACTCTACTTTTTTACTGGAAAATATTACCAAAGACCTCTTTGTTCCACTTTTTGAGACAACCTTTGAGATGCTTTAATTTGTAACTGAATCAGTAACTGGCCACCCCAAAGACCTTGATATTCCACCACTCTTGTATTCTATTAAAGAGGTCAGGGTGGTCTAACCAAATATTTTCAAATCTGAAGGGTCTAGCTTTCTTGACTGGATTTAGACCTAGATTAAGGAGGATAGGATTATTATCAGAGCCAATTCTAGGGAGATTCTTCAGAGAGTAAAGTTGATTGATCATACAGAGATGACTTACAACAAACCTATCAAGTTTGATTTGGATAAGCTCCGTCCCAAACTCTCCTATTAGCCCAGGTGAACTTAGAACCTTCCAAATCCAAATCCACCAGACCATTATTGTTAAGGAACTCAACAAGGTCCTCCATACTCTTAGTAAAGGAAGTGATGCCCCCCTTTTTTTTCCCCAAAGAAAGGGGGGTGTTGAAATCTCCTCTAATAATCCAGTCTTTATCTTTGAATAAATTCCTGAAATTAGAGAGATCTTGCCACAATTTTCTTCTCTCACTTACTAGATTAGAAGCATAAATGTTGGAGACATACCAGGATTTCTTTGAGCTTAGATTCGTAAAACACGATGCCACATGCCCTGAAACAACAAGTATAAGAATACCTTGCACAATGCTAGGATCCCAAAGCATGAATACTCCTCCATTGGCTCCCAATGAACTGCACCCTTCCCAATAGCTATCTTTCCAAATAGACCTTCCCACTTCTTTAAATATTTCCATACTCATTTTAGTTTCTTGAATCATGAAAATATCCTAGTTTATTTTTCAATCTAAGATCCTTCTTTATTTTGTGTTTGTTGGGGTTATTCAACCCCTAATTCTCCAGGAGAGGAGAATCATTTAACATTTCTTAGTACGGGGAACAAATTCCCTAGAGTTTTCTGAATACCTATATCCGCTTCTTTTCTTGAACTTGTATCCCTTACTTCCTTATTACTTTTCCTTCCCTTTTGGTTGGAATATTTACCGAAGTTATCTCTTGAGCTACTATGAGTGACATGCTTTGGATTTACTCACAGGTGTTTTTGGTGATCCTATCACCTCATAGGTGTCAGCTACAAAATATGTTAGGATCCCAAACCAATTTGACATTGTTAAATCTTCTTCTTTTATTTGTCCAAAGGAGCTCTGTCCTATAGATGATACTTCTTCCAGCGATAATCCATCAGCAACTTGTAGAGTAATTTTTTTTCCTTCCATATCTTTGCTTTCCCTATCCTCAGAATCTTGGATTTCTTCTTCCAACACCTGGTGAACAAGCTCATCATCATTTGCTTTAGTTTCTTTATTGGTACTTCTTTGTTGTTGAGTACTAGTCCCCTCTCCTTCTTCTCTAGTTTTGATAAGTAGATTCAAGGGCTCTACTTCAGGGTTTTATCTGGAGAACCTCTTGCTCCTTGATTTCAACAACCCTTCCATTCTTCCCAATCCTTTTCCATTCCTTCACCTCTTTTTTAGTTACCATCTTTTGAGGCATGACTTTTACTTCAAACTTATTATTTTTGAGATTTGGACAAGAGCATTTGTTCATGACCCACCAACTTGTAATTTTTAAAAGCAAAGGGGGTAGGATCATAGTCAAAACACTGCACCCAATCACCCTCAGGGGTCATAAGATTAATATTACTTTCCAAACATGACTCTTGACACATATTCACATAGAATCCGACATGAGTGATTCTAGTTTTTTCTTTCGTTACCATATCTAGAGAAAAAGGTTTTCCCAGACTTTTCGCAATACCAAAAAGGACCTCCAGTTCCCAAAATTCCAATGGTAAGCCTGACAGGTTGACCCATATCAAAAACTCCGTAATAGGATTCCCATAAGGATTGAAAGTCGGCTCCCATTTCTGAACATTTATATGAGATTTTCCAATGAACCATGGTCCTTCTGCCAAAATTTTTACCACATGATCCTTACTAAGCAGAATAGCTAAGAAGTACCCATTAGCATAAGCTGAGACCTCAATGGTGCCATTAGCCATCACAACGTCTCTTTACCCAACCTCTAAAATAATCTATATTTGGTCTAGATCCCATAATTTTTGCAAAGAGTTCCCCTTCCATGGAAACTTTTGTTCTAGCTAAAAAAGAGACAGGAATTTTGAGGGATAGTTTACCTTTTTCTTTAACTGGTACCAGATTCTCTGAGACACTTGGATCCCAATTTTTCCCCCCAAAATTTCCACCCATGTGCTTGGTCTCCCATCCTTTTCCCTATTTCCAATGGGCTCCACGATCACATGATATTTCACGAGGTTCTTCTCCCGTTCTCCCTGCAGATTTGGCTCCAGACATTCCCGCTCGCTTTTAAATTTTGAAAAATCCTGCTCCCACTCTCATTCTATATGATCCTTTTTATAGACGTAACCATAGCTTTAACTATACTATTTACGGTTAATTATATTTATTATATGTTTCCCCACCAAGGGGATAACTCAAAAATTTATGAAATTTGTTATCTTTGACAAAGGGTTAAGTTTCTTAAGATGGCATAAGACCACTCCAATTCTACTCATGCCAATTTATACCAAAGCAAAAATAATCAAGGAAAATTTAAAACAACCTGATTCAACTAAGGTCTATGGAAAAGGTGAGCCCACTTGTCCCTCCAAGTTCAACTCACAAGCCCTAATATGCAAGTGGCTTTATCTAGGTTGAATAAGGGCCCTAGGATCAAATAAATCCACACCGTAGATCTTAGGTTAAGTTTTGAATTCCTAATCCCATCTTTTGAACTCTTTTTTCATTTCTCTTTCTCATTTTACCACTCCTTTCTTGTTGTTGGTTTTGTAACTTGTGAAGATATTCCATACAACACAAAATTATTATATTTAAAAATTGTAATTACTCCACATATTTAATTTTATGATACTCTATTAGGACTAAAAGGAATACAACACACACACACACATGTGTGTGTGTATTGCTATGCCTTTAACCCTATTTTCATATATCCGGATATGGATAGTCGACTTGTGGCTAACATAATATCTTATCATGTCATATCATAATTATTTATGCTTTCATATGTTTATTGGGTTAGCCTTAGAGATTTAGATAGTGTAGGAGGGTATATACAAGATTTAGAGAGTAGGATATGATCATCATATTGATCATTTGAATCTTATTATATGCTTTGGAGGTTTCCCCCTCGAAGTGGCTAAGTCATTATAATTGCATATTTTGATTACATATCTAACTTTTGGTGTTCTATTGTTTCTCATATTCAAATACATATAATTAATTCCATTACAAGTGGTATCCGAGCTTGATATTGGCCAAAACTACATCAAAACCCTAATTGTGAAGGTTTGGATATATCTCAAACCTAGTAGAGAATGATTTTTTTGTGGTGTTGCAAAATCAGTCAAGTAATATCATCTCCAAATTTCAAGGTTTTTTGACTTGATTTGTAAAATTTATACTAATTTTATGGTTTTTCATAAATTCACTACCTAGCCTGCAATTTTGTGAATTTTTCTAAACTTCTTATACTTTTGGAAAGCTTGCCAAAAATTATCTAGTTTTGGTTATCCATGTTTCTCTTTGTTTTTCCAGTAACCTAAAAAACTAATCCCTAAATTTCTACCCTAACCCTGGTATCCCAAGACATAAACCCTACATGATAATAGGGATCTCAACTAGAGGCCAAGAGAAGAGTCAAACACCTAGTAAGGAAGATATGTATTTTGAATCTTTAACTATAGGGGTATCATAGATAGGATCCTAACTTGAGGTCATGGTAAATAATTGTATGAATAATGTGTAGGCCTAGTTTGGTCATGATTTATCGTAATAAAGGAAGAAATGATGTAAAAATTGGAAAAGGGATTGAAAATAGTGAAGGGTGACATGAAACTGAAATTTGATTCATTGAAGGATTTACTACAATTAAGCTCATGCCTAAAGTCTAGTAATAATATTAATTTGAGTTACATGGGATCCTCAAGAAATGCATACTTAGATTCAAACCACACCAATTGGGGTGGATCCTCTACACACACCATTAGATATTCTAACAAATGACATAGCATTATTCCTAAATTGGAGATGCACAAGCTCAATGGGAATGATAAGATCAATTGGATCAACCAAATGGAGTATTTTTGGTATCTACATCAAGTCCCAAATGAAAAAAATTGGTAATGGCATCCTTGTACTTGGAACTAGATTAATTCATTTGGTATAGATGGATGGGTGAGAAAAATAAAAATAAGGGTCTCTTTGTTACTTATTCTATGTTAACTAATGATCTCCAAACACACTATAGTAATAGTGTTAAAGAGAACAATTTTAGCCATATTTCCAAGCTATGATAAATAAGTTTAGTCAAGGATTATATCTAGCCATTCCAAAATCTATCCTTACAATGAAAAACATCCCAGAGGATTATCTGAATGATTTATTCTTGGGTAGAGTCAAGGATAACATCTAAAATGATGTTCGCCTTCTTAGTCTAGGTTTAATATCAGAATCCATGATCATTGCTCGCCTTGTGGAGGAAATAGATATGGTAAATTGAAAGAGCTTCACTAATCACAGGAACGTATGAATCTAGCACCATATTTTCCCCAACTGACACGATTGAATCATCAGAAAAAATCAGAGAAACAAGGAAAATGCCTATGTTAAAATGGTGATAGTAAGTAGATAAAATGACATAAATGTCTTAAGAATAATTTATTCTACATTAATGGTTCTAATGAGGAACAAGAGGAGGAGGAATAAATTGAAAGAGAGGAAGAGGCTCTAGAGATTGAGGTGGATGAATCTTAACTAGTTATTTCTTTCATGTCATTTCAAGAATCAACACACCGCAAACACTCAAATTTTATGGGTTCATGAAGAAGAAAATGGTGATATCATTAATTGACTCAATGATTAATCATAATTTAATCATTCATAAGTTGGTTATACACTTAAATTTTTTGTTTATCTAACACCAAAAGTTTAGGTCATGGTTGCAGATGGAGGAAAAGTTAGTTGTTCAAAAAAATGCCATAAGATTAATCTATTTATGGTAGATTATGTGCTAGAGAGACCCATGTATACCATTTTAATGGGAGGAACATACATCGTATTGGGGGTTCAATGGCTTAATAATTTTGGAACAAAGGAGATGAACTTCCAGGATCTATTCATGTAGTTCCATTCTAAAGGAAGGACTTTTGAGTTGCATGGGATGAAGGCTAAATCTCCACAGTTGGTAAGTTCTCATCAAATGCATAAAATTATTAGGAAGGGTGTAGATGGGTTCATGACATAATTATTATCAAAGAAAGATCAACCATCAAAAGGACCTATACCATTATATCTACAAGTCATTATTAATGAACACTCAGTTGTGTTTAGGGATATGCTGAAATGGTTTTCACCTAAAAGAGATCATGATCATGTTATTCAGCTAGTACCAAGTAGCCAACCACCCAACATTTAGCCTTATAGGTACCTTTATCTCTAAAAGAGTTATATTGAGAAGATGATACAAGAGATGATGGAACCATGTATTATTCACCATAGTTAAAGTGCTTGATATTCAATAGTTGTGATTATCAGAAAGAAGGATGAAGGCTGGTGCATGTGTCTAAACTATAGGGAGCTTAATAAATACATAGTGAAATATAAGTATCTTATTCATGTAATTGAATATTTATTAGATGAATTATGTAGTGTTGTCTATTTTACATAATTAAATCTTTGATTAGGATACCATAAAATAAGAATTCGTGATGAAGATATTCATAAAACAACATTTAGGAAACATGAGGGCCACTATAAATTTCTTGTAATGTCATTTGGACTTACAAATGCAACATTTACTTTCTAAAGTTTTATGAATTCCATCTTCCATAATTTTTTGCGGAAGCTTGTCTTGGTATTATTTGATGATATATTAGTCTAGAGTAAGACTTGGGAGTAACATTTACAACATGTCAATAAAGTATTGTACACTCTTGAAAAACACCACCTTTATGTCAAGCCCTCCAAATGTGTGTTTGGGGTAAGAGAGGTAGAATACTTAGGTCATATCATGTCTCATAAATGTGTAAAATTGGATCATCATAAGATCCAAGCTATGGTGGATTGGCCAATTTCTAAAACCTTAAGGGATTCTTATGGATTACAAGTTATTATTTCATGTTTGTGAAGAATTATCATAGAATTATAGTAATCTCACATCCTTATTGAAGAAATATTATTTCATTGGAATGATATCACAACCCAGAAATTTGAATCATTAAATAATTCCATGTGTACCACTCCCTTTTTGGCTACCCCAAACTTATCCAAAACCTTCATTATTGAATGTGAAACTTTAGGATGTTGCTTAGGCACAATACTTATGCAAGAGGGCCACCCCATTGCATTTGTGAGTCATTAGTTGAAATGAAATAACCTCTCAAAACCAACTTATGAGAAGTAAATGATGGCTATTCCTCATGTAGTCAAATAGTGGAGATTGTATCTCATGGGTCATCACTTTAAGGTAAAAAATATGACATCTTGAAATACTTATTAGAGAAAATAATATCATCTTAAGAACAATCAAATTGGGTCACTAATATCTTTGGATATGAATTTGATATCATTTACAAAAAAGTAAAATAAAATGTGGTAGTTGATGCATTATCCAGGAGAGATGATCCCACATAGGCATTATTAAATTCCATGTCCCAAATATAAGTAGAATGAGTAGATTAGGTAAGATCTGAATGGAAGAATGACTTAGAAACCTAAACTCTCATTCAGAATATCTAACAACATCCTCAAAAATAAAATTTGTGGAAGAAGGATGCATTGTGGTATAAGGACCAGTTGTACTTATGCAAAAACTCTATCCTTAACAATTAGGTTCTCTCAGAGCTCCATGCTTCTACAATGGGTGGATATTTGGGATTCCTATAAAATTATCACATAGTTAAGCAATATTTATTTTGTGAAGGGTTGAAAGAATATGTCCATAAATTTGTGGCCGAATTGTTGGTGTGTCAGTGTAAAAAGGGTGAAACTGGTAAGGCTCTAGGAATTTTTCAACCTTTGTTTATTCCTAATGAATGATGGGAAGAGGTTTCCATGGATTTCATCACATGATTGCAAAATTTGGAAGGAAAAAGTGTAATTATGGTAGTTTTGGATAGACTCACCAAGTATACTCAAATTTGTGCTTTGCCACATCCATTTACAACAAGTACAATTTCCATATCTTTTATGGATACAATTTAAAAGTTACATGACACACCCACGATTATAATCAGTGATCATAACCCTATCTTTACAAGAAAATTTTGGAATGATTTATTCTCATGTGTGGGTACTCAATTGGCTCTTAGTTAATCATATCATCCCCAAAATAATGGAAAAAATAAGGTAGTAAATTTATTTGGAGTGGTATCTACGATACTTTACTTCAGATAAGGAGAGATGGGTTAAGTGGCTACCACATGCAGAATGGTGGTATAACACTTCATTTCACTCTTTATCCAAAATTTACCATTTTCTGGCATTATATAGTTACCATCCACCATCCCTCACTTCCAATTTAATTGTCCAACCTAGATTAATAGTAGTTGAGGATCACATTCAACACCAATAGGAGGTTATCTCTATCCTAAACAATAACTTAGTCATGAAAAAAAACCATATGAAGCAAAAAGTTGATCAAAACCGTAGTGAATGAATTTTTGAATTTGAAGACTTGGTTTTTGTGTGATTACAACCATATAAGAAACTATCTTTGAAACAAAAAATATAACAATAATTCGCCTAAATACTATGGGCCTTATCAATTGTTGAAAAAAATTGGTAGTTTGGCATATAAACTAGATCTTCCTTAGTTAAGTAAAATACATCTAGTTTTCCATGTTTATTTCATGAAGTAGGTCATTGGACAGAAGGTGTCTTTGCAATTAGTATTACTAGATCTTGATGAAGAGGGATTTATCATCTTGAAACCAGAAGGAAACTTCCAGACACATACTAATAAGTTAAGGAAAAGGGTCGTCACCAAGTATTTTATCAAATGGAATAATTTGGACATTGAAGATGCAACATGGCAGGATGAAGCATTCCAAGAGAAACATCCAGATCTTACCAACATTAAGAACAATGTTGCTTTAAAAGGGAGAGCCATGCTACACCTTTAAAACTAATTCACATATCAAGATATGGATAGCCAACATGTGGCTAACATAATCTCTTATCATAACTGTTTAAGCTTTCATATGCTTAGTGGGTCAGCCTTAGGGATTTTGAATAGTGTAGTAGGTTATATATACGAGTTAGAGAGTAGGATATGATCATCATATTGAGCACTTGATTCTTATTTTATGGTTTAGAGGTTTCCCCCTCGAAGTGGATAAGTCATTATACTTGCATATTATGATCATCTCTCTATATTTTGGTGTTCTTTGGTGTTTTATTGCTGCTAATATTCAAATCTATTTAAGTAATTTTATTACCTATATACACAAAAATATATCCCTATGTATTTCACTTATATTAAATAATTTATACCTGTGTGTTTCACTTATATACAATAATTTATATATGTGTGTTTCACTTATATATACTATGTATTTCACTTCTATACAATAATATATACTTGTGTTGAGAGGGAAATGCGTCCAGATCAAGGACTTGTTGGAGCTCAAAATTGCACCTGTCCTAAATCATGATGATCTACAACTTTGAGGCAACATGTGACTATCTCCAATTTGTGGGAAATTTTTCTTGAGACAAACCTGTGGAGAAGGTCAGATTCCTCTACTTATTTCTACTGCCAAAAATACTCCTATGAAGGGAAATGTAACTATCTAACTCTACTATATGATTCTAAGGAACCAAGGTGAGAAGGAGATGCAAAAAATGAAATCATAAGCTAAGGGGAGGTGATAGCACTATAAATAAGTGGATGGAAACTCTTATATAAGTGAAAATGAGGAAAACTTTGCAAAGGAGGGACATATATGCGTGCCACAATCTAGAATAACATTCAAATAGCTCATTTGCATGGATTGCAATAGAAAATAAAGCCTTAAAGAGATGTAAATCATGCATAACAAATCATCACTACAAAAGAAGGAAATTAAATGTAATAAAACATGAGATAGGGTAGAAAATAGCCACAAAATAGAGCTTTATTTCTTCAAATGAATGCACAATTGATTTTAACGAAGATAAAAGGAAAGAATCCACATACAGTGAGTTATATATGAGGCTTGCAACTCAAAATGCAAATAATACACTAGTTTGAATAATGATCTTACAATCTAAAATGGTCCAACCTTTACAAATGAGCATTATTATACAATATATAGAGGAATAGGAGAGAAGAGGAGGGAAAAGAGAGGGAAAACTCATATTTCCAATCATAACCACAAAAAAATGTAATAAATTCCTACAAATCCACATGGATCTCTCTCAAATCTACTTACCTAAGCCAATTTACTTGTGGAAGAAGGAAATAAGAAAAATCCCATGAAATCTGGGTGGTTGAGTCAAATAGAAGTTTGCATTAATGACCTGAATCATGTTTTCCCATTTTCCCCTAGACAATCCTACCAAAATCTAATTTTAAAGAGTCTAGAGTGTAACCAATGTTAGCAACTTTCCAATGAAACCAGGAACACATGATTTTGAGACATGTGGAGGAGGTTATGGTGATTTAAATTTCTATAGTGTAAGAGCAACATGACAAACATGTGGCGCATTCTGATTGGTTGTGGGAGTTATCCGGTTGACTACAAGCCATCTACACCAGGTGTTGTGCTTCCATTATCTACAAATATTGGCACACAAATGGAAGTTTTCCATTTGTCACAATGAGTTTCACTTTATCTGATAAGTCTTCAAAGTTGGACATGTGACGTGTTAGGATTGGCATGGTGGTTGTAGCATTGGGTGCAAGTGCAGGAGTAGAAGGCGTGAAAACAAGAATATAGAAGTAAACTAAAACATGCGAGAGGGTGCACGTGAAATTAGGTAAAAGAGTGTTTACTTGCTAAGGCATGAAAGTTTGCAAGGAAGAACGAAGATTAGACATAAGAAGGTGTAAAATTTTGAGAAATGTGGCGTGCAGAGCATGCAAAGAAGAAAATGGAGAAACATTAGAAGAAAGGGTGCATGAAAGAGGAATACAAAATGGGAATACACGCAAGGAAGGGAGCTTGAGGGGAAATAGCGCATATAGTTATGCATGAGACTTGGGTAAAAAATAAATGCATGCTAGGCATGTTAAAGACTTATAATAATGCAAAGGAAATTTTTAGGTGCAAGCGATGGAGTGCGAATAGCTAGAAAGGAGGAAGTGAATGCAGGGAGGAATGCGCGTGAAGGGATACTTATAGTTAAGAAAATATAAGAAAGAAAAATTAAATGCAGGTGCATAAGGTTTCGTGAAGGGAAGAAAAGGAAAGGGAAAAGAAAGGAGATCATGTGGAGACATGTGCAAGAACATGCAACCAAGGAAACACACCAAGGATGAAAACCAGTAGTGCATACAATCTAAAAACCTGAAGCTAGGGCCAGAATAAAACTATAAGTTGTCAAAATAACCATGGGGTTATTTTTTACAACAGTTTGATGAATTTCAAGGAAATTTTCCTGATAGATTAATATGATCGGTGGCCTTGAAGCATCCATTGGGCATTGAGTCAGCCTGAAACATGAAATTCTGATCTGTAACTTGAAGAACTCACCCCTAAAGCCACCTGAGGCACTACCTAGAATCTTCTCTGAGAACTACGTATAATATTGGATACTTCCCTTTTTAAAACATCACCTCCACCACTGAAACCTTATTTATGAGTGCAAGAACTATCATTTCAAAAGTAACAAAGTAGCGCACATACAAGCATGCGAGAGGAAGGAAACCAACGCTGCCAATAAAACACTATGTGAGATGCACACTTGGAGTAATTGAAACTAATCTAATATGTACATGATGAAATGAAACTCAATGGAAGTGTTTGAAATAAATCCCATTGATTGGGATTGACAATGCATCTCCATCAAGATGAGACAACTCAAAAGAGTTGGCCTCCTTACAAGCATGATGATAAATGACCCACTCTAAATCACATCAAAATTTGAATGGAACCATGGTTTATCTTTGTTAGCATCCCATTTTAAGATTAGATCACCCACTTTGAAATCCTAAGATCTATCCTTTTTGTCAAACCATTATTTGGTTGATCTTTAGTGTTGTTCCAATATGATCATGGAAAATTCCTTAATTCTTCAAGTTAAACTAACTCTTCCATTATGATTTATCTTTGATCTGCACCCTCAAATTCCAGTTGATGTCCTAACTCTAGTGAAGGAAACTCTAAAGATAAAGGAAGCCTAGTCTCCTTTCCATAAACAAGCTTATAAGGTAAATTTCTAGTTGCCTTCTTCACCATGATTCTATCTCCTCAGAGTGTACATGAGACCTTTATATGCCTTTACCTCTAGTTGATATCCATTATCCATTTCATAATTCTGATCAAGTTCTTTTTAGTAGACTCTTCCAATCCATTTCCATGAGGGTAGTAGTTGGAAGAAGTCTTAAAATAGATTCCAAGGATATGAGCCCAATCATAAATTTTAGCCCCAAGGAAGGATTTTGAAATATTAGAGATAATGGTATGAGGAATACCAAACCTGGGGTAGCCTAGATTTTACCACCAACAGCCTAAGGCATGCTAACACATCACTTAGCTTGAACTGAGCACTCACCTAAAGCATGCAACGGTACTAGGTTCCTCTTTTATGTCAGTTTGTTCCAAAAGTTAGCATGATTATACAAATATTCCAGATCCATGACAAATATTTAAGTACATAACAATGCATAAAACAAATCTAGATCTTAACCATTAACATCAACAATTAAACAATAATCGAGTTTAACTTTACCATATAATAATAATTCATAGGTGTGTTTATAATCAATATCCAGCCACAACGATCCATTATATTAATTTTTGTAAAATAGAGAAGCTTCATACATACATAGTATAGTCACCATAGTCATGTGCACTCACAAACTCACAACATAACACTAACAAAACATGGAACTATCTAAACTGTGCAAATCAATACATATTTAAAGGTAGAGGGGAATTTCCCTTCACCACCCATGAACCTTTATGAAAATAGAATACATGCTAATAATATCCCTACACCCTTACATGATAAATACAAGAGCATGCAAGATTGCTAATAATAGATTATCTAATAATACAACAACAGTCTAATCATATTAATAGCCTCAAAACTATGCATAGCACTCGATCGTCTACTCGTCTAAAATAGACTTTATGTGTTCTTCAAGTCTTCTTCAAAATGTTCTTTGCACTCCATGTCCAAAATTAGCCCCAAACTGGAAAATTACTAAGTCATGATTTCATGCCTTCCTGGATGCACCCTATTTCACTATAGTTCCACGTGCATAGATGCACTCTATGCCCGCGTGCCCAATCCTTCTGTGCCTTTCATACTTAGGTTGTATTTCATCAGCCTAACATTACCCCACACTAATTTCATTGCCATCCCCAATAATGGGTAATCATAACTTATGTCTCCATGAAAAAGAATAAAGAATGAAAGAATAACTATACAAAGAATGAGAAAAAATATGGCACACTACTCTTCCACAAGAAGAATTAACTTAGGATATTATACTTTGATATCCACCTCTAATTCATTCCAATCACTTAGCGCCTTATTTTTTAATCCAAAATGTCTACAAGTACTTCTTCCATCTCATCAAGAGTCATGTTCTCACCTTCATTCTATAACACTCTAAGAACATTGGCCATGCTTGAGACCATTCCTTCCATGACATCCATTCGCTACGATATCAACTTCCCAATGTTCTTTATTTTCTCCTCATGCGGGTAATGGGCTGTTGCAAGTGCATCACACTTCTTTGTTATCAAAGTAAGCATCTCTACACGACCAAGTGTTTCATTATTTACTACTTTCTGAACCTCATCCCCTTCTGTAATGGTTCTCATCTTAATAATCACATCTAGGGCCACACACATGTTTAATGCCAAATCAAATTTCTTTAGTTCATCTTTCAAAGTCTATAGTGTGGATTCATAACTTTTAATTTTGCACATAAATATTGCCTTAGCCTTTTGCACCTATTTTTTAGCATCCTTGGGTTTTGGCATTCTTACAGGGCCCTCATCTAGCACTATATGAACTAAAGTGTGTAAGTAGTGTAAATTAGATGGAAACACTTGTGCAAATTTATCTTCCAAATCTAGCCTCTTCTTCAAAATATCGTACCCAATTTGTTCGGCCATACTGAGTATCGAACGCGTCATTTCCTCAGCTGTATTTTTTTCTTCTGTAAGGTGCTTTATTTCAGTATCCTCATCCTTATTATATTCCAAGAGAACCTAAATATTTGTCTCTTTAGCAATATTCTTACACACAACTTTTGCAAATGCCTTCATTAAAGCATTACTCACCTATGTATCAGACATCATAGTAGGATTAATTGTGACATGGCATGAGTGTGGTGCCTTTTCCAACCTATGCAACACACATGATTCCTCTTATACAATGAATTTAGGATCATCCATATGATGCTTCATGCTCTAAGATAGTTGTTTTCGTGTGCACGTAGTTGCCATGTCTTCATCGATCAACTCCCAACCATAAAGGTCCTTAGGTTCCAAAGTTCTTTGGAACCATGTGTATATGATCTTTCTTGGGTCATCATGTACCCAACTATTGGTGTCTCATAAATTTCTTACTCCTTTCCTTTCCTAGAGAACTTACCTTTAGGTGTATGCACTCCCAAATCCAACACTGGTCCTTTACCTATATGTGTAGTATGGGGTATGCCTAAAGGCTCACCCTTATATGTTTCTAACTATGTTTCCTTCAAATCCTCTATGTCCTTCTCCAATTCATCCTCCCAAGGTTCTTCTACATCCTTAGTCTACCCTGAAGTATTTGGTTCTCTGTCTTCAGATTTATCTTCCTCAACATCCTTCCGAGGAATGTACTTGTGCATTTTCTTCTTTTCAAGTTCTACTTTCATAGGTTAAGTCCTAGGTGACCTCTTAAGGGGCTGTGATGTCCCCGCTCTTTGAGTCCTTTTTTTCTTCGCACTCTTTTAAAATGAGGTTCCTCAATAGTTTATTCTATTTCCACCTCCATTGCACGGATCTCCAACACTTCATCTTCTTACTGTAGTAGAGGGGTTATCTCGCACTCTCTTTTCTCTCCAACGATAGGTTATTTTCTTCCCCTATGCTCCAAGCCACCACTGTCATCTTGAAGTTATTCTTCCTCTCCTTCTTCTTCCTAAAGGGGCATGATGTATTCTTCGTCTTGTAATGTGCCCATGGTATGCTTCCCCTTAGGTGGTCTAGGGAACTTGAATTCATTCTCAACATATTTCCCATTTCCTAACCTTAGCTTGAGGTTAATATACATAAGGGCTGCCCCAAAATTCCCAATAGCCAAACTCATAGCCTTTATGTTGATATAATATAAAATTAATTTTTCTATATATGTAGACTTACTTGAATAAATGTAAATCTTCCTGAGGGTGTGGTAGTTACAATATACCTTGTCTGCGTTAAACAACAACCGAAACCTGTCTGATAACCTATGTACAAATGCTTGAAAATAGTGTGAAGTGAAGGAATATGGGAGCTTACACCAAGAGCTCTACTTCCCATCATGTACCCCAAAAAGTGTGATGCAGAAGTGTTAATATACTGTAAACTATACCTATTTTCGCAATACTGCTGGAAGCTCCTTTGATATCCTTAATTCCTCTTCAAACATAGCATGGAGGCACTCATATGACAACTCTACTCTCTACTTAAAGGGGCCACTCATGGTCCCATCACATGTGTACTTAGTGAATCTCTCTGCTAGAGATTTCTTTTCCTTAGGATACTGCCACATTTTGTCCTTTGGCCCAATAGACACTCCAATTTTAGCAAAAACAAGTGACAAAAGTATTATGCCAAAGATTATTTTCTCACCTTCATGTAATTATTCAATGATAGTTTCAGTAATGAAACCAACCAAATTGTACACCACTCCTTCTGTCATCTTCTTTGCCACATGCAACCAGGCCTTGTTTACCTATGACAAGCACTCTTGATTGTTCAACTTAGTCAGGAGGTGCGTTGCTGCCTAAACAACTGGATACTTCTGCAACTTAGGGATATCCATCCCACAACCTCCCTTCATGTATACTACCACCTTCCTTTTTTCTTCTATCATGTTGGCTAGATTTTCTGCATAGCATCAAACCTAGGCAGTCATGAGATAAATCTCCCTCATTTAACCGGTGAGGCTCCCTTGTCAGATTTGTCAATAAAAATGTGTTATTATCTATCAGGGGTTTTACTTTAACCACTTAGTTCATGAACCATAACTAAGAAGTTCTGCAGCAAGTAAGCAGCTGTTTAAGAAAGGAAAGTTATAGAAGAAAGAAGTAAAGGAAATACAGAGAAGAAATGGGGAAGATGTGCATCCCAATTAGTAGATAGCAGAGCTAATTACATGCACATAGAAGAAACTTAATAGATATGAACACACAGAATTATAAAGACAAAGGAAGCTCTAGATCTAGATCTAAAATAACACAAAGTTTATCAAGAGATCTAAGATTCAAAGCAAGAAACAAAGTACACCGTGACACAAAGTTCTCCGGAAACCTGCTCCTTTGTATTCCTTTGCTCCAAGTTGCTCTCAGGGGTTTAGCACAAAGTCTAGAACACAAGATTGCTGCTTACAAATTCTGATTGATCATTAACCCGGAGGTTCTTCTCCTACTTATAGAATGTAGGAGGGAAAGTACAAATAGAAGACTCAAACTGAACTAAAGTATGAACAACAAGTAAAGATGACATTTGGCAATCATCCTCAACTAACTTCTTCTTAAGTGACACATGTATCACTTAACTAATAGAATGGTTCCACATGACTTCAAGTAATGGTTGCAAAACCAATAACTTAGAAGTTTTACAATTTCATCCGGGAACATAGAAAATAGAAGAAGAAAGAATAGAAGAAGTCATGCTAGCTGTAATGTTTACATCTTCTTCTTGTTCTGATATCTGATATACTTGTCGAACATATAATTCAACATCCTTCCATCTGTTTTAGCCACTGCTTCCTTCTCTGTCCTGAACTGTAGCAACCCTTCATTCAACACTTTGCTGCATGCTTCCACCTCTTCCAAACTCGGCCCAAACCTCGCAATGTCTACCTACAGCGCCACCAGTTTACTAATAGAATTCATCGTGAAAGGCTTGGTAGCTTTATCAATTCTCTTTTGTACCATCAGAAGAGAACCTTCCAGGGAATTAGGCACCTCGTTAGAAACAATCCGCACGTATGAAGTACCACCTCCGTCCACTCTTTCCTCAGTGAAAGAAATGATACTGTCTGGTAAATCTGATGTTCTACTCTCAAGCGCCTGCATCCTTTTCAGCAAAACTCTATAGATCTCCAAATAGAAAGATACTGCAAACTCTAACTGCTTCCCCTTCTCGACTGATCCATCCAGTACAATTTGTTCTGCAACCAATACATCTCCCGACAGCTTGTTGATCTCGGCCAAAATACTCAGGTTACTCTCTGCAACTGTATTCATGCCTTTTATGCTTTCCATTAGTTACTTTAGTTGATTTGCTGCATCGTTCATAACCTTTAGGTGGGTTGACACTTCCCCAAGTTACACAGAAGCTTGACGAATAATCAGATCCTTCCATTCATCAATAGCCTTTACTTGATTGCTTGCATCTTCCATTTCCTGCATAAGATGATCACTCACCTGCTCTGAAATGGGTTGAATGGAAGGTTTAGCAACCTTGGCTATGATCTCACATAATTGAGATATTTTCTT
Source organism: Taxus chinensis (assembly GCA_019776745.2). Lineage (NCBI taxonomy): Eukaryota > Viridiplantae > Streptophyta > Pinopsida > Cupressales > Taxaceae > Taxus > Taxus chinensis. The sequence continues at coordinate 515,533,928 of CM034154.1, forward strand.
CTGCAGCTCTTCTTTCTCTGCACTTTTTCACTGTCAAGCCTAAGGAACAAAGCATCCATCAATGTCTGCGTGTCCTGCTTCAATCCTTCAGTGGTAGCTTGACCGAGTGGTATTTTGGTCACCGTCACATCTTCTGTCGTGAGCTCCTTTTCTATCTTTCCTTCTGCTAGAATTGATATCTCAGCAAACTTCTCTCCCGAATCCTTGATCAACCTAGAAGTTGCTTTAGCAACTTTAGGCCTTCTGTCTCTTCTGCTCAGATCCTGAAGTAGTTGCAAGTCATGCTCCTCTAAGTTCATCTCTACTCTTGCTTCCGGAACCAACTGCAAAGCTAACCATTCCGAGAAGTTACTTCTTGGGGAGCGAGAAGTTACTTCTTGGGGAGTGAGAAGTCGCTGAGTGCACTACCATCTCCCGCTCTGCATCCTCTCCGTCAGAAAGTGCCACAGTGTTATGGCTGCCATCTTCTGAAACATCCAAGGACAAAGCCCTTTCAAACTCTGTCATTCTGCAGCTTCAACATCTCCTCTGGAATAGGAGTGATGAACGAAGTGGCTGAGGAGAGAAGACGAACGTCATCGGTTTCAATGAAGGCATGGAAGCATCCTGCTGCTGCGGTGCAATAGTTGGTGAAGTACTGGGTACTGGAGAAACTGGAGTCAAAGCTATGGTCGTAGAAGTGATCTTCTCTTTCTCTTGAGATCTTCTATGTACTTTCAACTTCTCGGACCTCCTGCTGCTTTCTCCTTCATGCTTTCGCTTGAGGGAATCTCCTGCGCCGAAGTTGCCCGTGATTTGATTCATCAATACTTCATCAAGGCAGTATCCCTTCATCAGCAGCCAATTCGAAGTATTCACCAACACAGCTCCAGATCTCTCTTCAATTGAATGGCAGCCTCCATTGTTATCCTGCAGTATAGCTTTATCTCCTCCCATTTGATGGTAAGTGTCAAGTACCACGTTTCCATCATCTTTAAGATCCGCAGGTATCCGTGCTAGTCCAAAGTCGAACACTTGCTTTGCTGATAGCCTGCTGAAATCTTTCTTTCTAACCTCGTACTCACTTCTGCACTTCATCTAGAAATCTTCTAACGAAGGCACATGTGCGTACTCCTAGGAGATTGTCTTCCTGGCTACTCCAAATGGATCGAAGTTAAGCCGTGCAGGGAAGAACTCTTGCTCATACTCAGATAACATTTGCGCTTCCATCCCTCGAGCTCTATGAATGCTGATGCAACTGTAATATCCCACAGTGATTGGGAAGAAGCCCGTAGACTTGTGCCGTTTTCGATTGAAGGTCGTGTAACTCCACAAGTTGCCTGCTTCAGCTCCATGGCGATCAATTTATCATTCGGATACCTGGGCATCTTTATTGGTTCTCCAGAAAAGCCCGTAACCCTGAGGTATGTGAAATCTGCAAATTGAATGAATAGACTGCCAATCTTTAGACACTGCTTCCCATGCTTCCTTGCTTACCCTGTTGGCCTTCAAGTCTTTGTCTAGCCTGCAGATGAAATCGTAGAAGAAGTCATCGTTGATCACTTTGAAGTCTTTCTCGCATGCAGGTACAGTAAGCTGTGGGTAGCACTTGAAAATGGGGTCCTTGGAAAGAACACCACATCTATCCAGCTTGGAAAAGACACCCTGCGAAGCTGCAAGATACACCAAGTATGAAGTCATCTTGAAGCTGAAAGTACGCTTCACGTTCCGAAGTTGCTCACCGATGTTGCTGCTAATAATTTCTGACCAATTGATTATAGAATCAACCTTGTTGATTTCAATGGTCCTGATGAAAGCATACATCCATGTACGGAAAGTGTAGGCATTCGCTTCGCCATTCAACCTGCATAGCAATTTGACGACATCATCTGCCTCCTGCACCAAATTGGACCATGGAATGAGTTCTCGGGAACTTTGAAGGGGATCTAGGCTTCTTCATGAACCGGCTATTCATTATGCTCACGCAATCAGCTCTATGTTTTTCCCATCTACTGTCAGCATCCTGAATGCTAATAGAAGTCACCACCTTTCGCACTGGAATCTTCAGACAATAATTAATGAACTCTCGCATCCAAACGAATTATTGTCTTTCCCGCAACATCACGCACTGATCTGGATGATAGGATGATAAAATCTAGCACACTCCATCATGAACTCTGGCAATTGGGCTGTACACGGGAAAGCTGCAGCTAGGATAATTCTGCTACTTTTGACCGCACGCATGAGTGAAGTCTTTCCCGCTCTGGATCTATCAATCAAATCAGAAAGAGGTTCTGGGCCTAGATCTGTGTTTCCTATGTCTGCATGTTTGGAAGCAATGCATGAATCCATCGTGCTCTCTTTTTCCTCTCCTTTCGCCATGGCTTTGTCTATCTTCGTCTGAATAATTCTTTTTCTTCTAACTTGGCCGGATTTCTTCAATACTGGTGTAGATCTGGACAATTCTTCAGATTCGGAGGATATTTGCAATGTATTGGACATTGATAAAAACTCCTTTTCTTTTGTAAAGCACCTGTAATGAGTTCCTGCAATTTATTCAGACAAAAATGGCCACCAGAGCATGAATAGTGAATTTAAATTATAAAAATATGCACTTTTCAAGCCTGCTGCCCCAAAAATTGGTGTTTAATTTGCACATAAAGAGAGCATGAATCCTTTCAATCAACACCTGAGCTCCTGTAACACCTGTGAAAACAACTATGCAGACAAAGATCAACCTCCTTCAAAGCATGTGCCAAATCTGGAAGCTTTTAGCCTTGTTAGCACTTTGTCTAAACAAAATCCTTCCTCTAATGGGGGCACACTTTTCCTCTTGGCTGCAATTCTTTACATGCGAATTAAATTATTCACCCATATGGCTGCCCATGCTTATATAACCTTCACAATTCTATAATTAATAATTGCCCTAACAATTAAAGGCAATTAATTAATTAAAAATCATGTTTTTCTCTTTTAAAAATAGCATGTTTAAGGACAGCCATCCAATAAATTAAATTAATCCAATTTAATCCTTTGCACAGCACTTCACTCAAGCTCCACAATGTGCTTTGACCATATCCACTAAAAATAGAAATTAATTTAATGTTTTAATTCCTTAAAAAACATTAAATAATACCCAAATGGGGCACACTTTTTGAGAGGAAGAGGGCAGCCATTAAATAAATTAAATTTAATGCATTTAATTCCTTTCTTTTATTCCATCTTTGACTTTTTGACCTCCTCCAAGCTTGGGCGCACTTTTTGAGAGGAAAGATTAATTAAAATAATCCAATTTAATCCTTTTATTCTCTCACCAAAGGGGGCGCACTTTTTTGCACATGTAATTCTATTTTTAAGAATTTCTTCATAATGGGATTCTTTACCCTGTCAGGCAGGCACCAAAATCCCATGATCCACTTAAGTGATTTGACTTTGACAATGGGATTATTTACCCTGCAAGGCAGGCACTAAAATCCCATGATTTCACTTAAGTCACTTTCCATCTATTATATTATGGGAATTTTTACCCTACAAGGCAGGCAATAAATTCCCACCTGCATGCCTGCAGCCTCTATTTTTCCCACTGCAGCTTAAGTGAATTTTATAACACAGGAAAAAAGTACCCTGCTAGGCAGGTATAAAATTCCCACCCTGCCTGTGGCTTATATTTTTCCCATAGCAGCTTAAATCCTTTGTTTTCCAAAAATGTGCCCATCCCCATAGGGGCTTTTCTATGCACGACTTCGCTTTTTCCCAGTGATCCAGACCTCTGATGGCGACTTCCTCCGGGCATAATGTGTATGTATGTTTTCCAGCTGCTCCAGGGCTAAAAATCAGGCTTACCCGGCGAGGGAATTGCTCCAGAGAAATTTCATAGAAAACAAAACAAGGACATCACAAAAAACACGAAAAATTGCCAAAAGTTACAAATAAAGCCCAAAACTTAAAATAAGTTAAAACCCTTCTGGCACATAGGAATAATAATATATTCGCTCATAATAGAGTTAAAACATAGTGCAAATAGCCTCATACGGGGCTCAAAATAATTAAATACAAATTTCCCGCAGACAAATCCTGATGACAGAATAAAACAATTTTGGGCATCTAGTGTATTTGGCGAAAAGGGCTAATATGGCTCTTTGGGATTATCTTGACGCAATACAAGAACTTTCAGGCAATAAAAACAAAAAATGACCCATTATTTTAAAAGTATGAAAAATTTTTCGGATAGGGTAGTCGCAGATTTTAGGGTGAAATCTGAGTGACACTAGTTGGCTCCGTTTGTGGACATCTTTTTCTCTTATCAGAATGATAAAGGGAAAAGATGAGATCCCAGCATCTCTAGTTTCGTATCTTGTCCTTTGGGCACGGGGTCAGGTAAACAAACACAACACAACACAACACCAAAACAAGACAAAACAAGGAAAAACAAACAAAGATTTATTTATGTACATACAGGTTTTACCCTACTTCTCATGTCCAGAACAACTTAAAGTGTTTCCCATTAAAAGGCAACGATAATTCAACTCCATCCTGATGAGAAAGAATGAAGCTATCTGCTCCAGCGATCTTTTTGATCACAAAAGGCCCTTTCCATAGTGAATCGAACTTTCCATGCATGCCTTTTGTTTCTCTTCTTTTGTCCTATAGAAGGACCCAGTCATTGACTTCAAATTTCCTTTCCCTGGCTTTTTTGTCAAAAATGACTTTCACCTTCCTTTCATGCTCTGTCAACCTATCTGCAACTTGAGTTTGTACTTCCCTCAGTTCAGTCAGGTACATGATTCTTTTATCAATAGCATCCGTGAATGTGGAATCCTCCAGGGCTTTAGAAAGTCGTAGGGCAGGCAATTACAAGGTGAGAGGCAGCTCTGTGTCTCTACCATATAGCAGCTGAAAAGGGGACATGCCTAGTGCCCTCTTTGGTGTGATTCTATCGGCCCATAATGCATCAAACAACTTTTTATGCCAAGTCCTTTGATTCTCTGTTACAAGCTTGCACATGATAGTTACCAAGTTCTTATTACTAGATTCAGCTTGACCATTCCCTTGTGGATAGTAGTTTGAGGAATGAACATGTTGAATCCCATAAGTGTAGCAGAATTCCACCAATTCCTCAGAAGAAAGATTCAGAGCATTGTCTGCTACAATTTTACTGGGCATGCCAAACCTGACAATAATATTTTCTTTTATAAAATTACACACTTCGGTGGAAGTGGCAGTCTTCACAGGAATAGCTTCTACCCACTTATTGAAATAATCAGTAGCTGTTAGAATGTAATGATGGCCGGCACTGGAAGCCGGGTTAAGCATTCCAATAAAATCCATACCCCACTATTGGAAAGGTTCTTCAATCACAATGGGTTTTAGAGGTAATGCAGGCAATTTCACACGCCCAACAAAAATGTTGGCATGCTTGACACTTAGCTACCCATTCTGCAGTATCTTGAAAAAGGGTGGGCCAGTAATACCTTTCTCTGATGATCTTATGTGCAGTGACTCAGGATGAGAAATGACCACCGCAAGCCATGTCATGAAACTATTGTAGTAGCTGATCCTGTTGAGCTTTGTCCACGCATTTGAGAAATACGCCATCAATTCCTTTCTTGTACAAACCATTATCCCAAAGAACAAAATCTTTGGATTTTAGTTTGATAGTTCGTTTCTCTTTTCTGGAAAGTTGATCTGGGCATTCTCCATACGTCAAAAAGTAAGCAATGTTACTGTACCACTCCTCTACCAGATCTATAAAAAGTACTGCAGGTAAATCTTCATCTATCTCATCTTGATCTACTTCAGGCACTGATGTTTTCATCTCCGTCATTAATTCACACAGACCTCTTCCTCGGACTAGCTTTGTTGGTTTAATATCCAGGTCATATTCTTGAACTTTTGTCACCCATGTGCCTCTCAATAATCCTAACTCTTGCTGAGTAAGAATGGATTTAATTGCAGTATCTGAAACCAAAGCCACAGTGTGTGGGGAAAGAATATAATACCTAAATGCTTTGCATGCCTTCACCACTGCATATGTGTGCTTTTCCATCAGAGTGTATTTCAACTCATAGGCTTTAAGAGGCGTACTCATGAAAGTAATAGGAGCTTCTACATCCTCTTGATTTTTTTGCATCAGAATTGCTGACATGGTGTGTTCGGAAGAATAACAATAAAGAATAAATTCTTTACTGAAGTCAGGTGAAACCAAGACTGGAGCTTTCGACAGGGCCTCTTTGATTTTCTCGAAAGCTTCCTTCCCTTCGCTGCTCCATTTAAAATCTTGTGTCTTCTTCATCATATTCGAAATATGACGGGTTAGCTCAACAAAGTCAGGAATGAATCTTCTGAGAAAATTCACTTTTCCAAAGAAAGAGTGAACTCCTTTTTTGGATGTGGGCAAAGGCAATGTCTAAATGGATTTGACATGCTCTGGATCTATCTTTGTTCCTTCTTTGGAAACAATGTGCCCAAGAAGCTTTCCTTCGGTTACAGCAAAGATGGATTTCTTAGGATTCAAAGAAATACCATGCTTGCGGCATTGTATGAAGACCTCTTCCAAGTTTGAAATATGCGTGCTTCTATCTTTGGAAAAGACTGTCAAATCATCTAGGTACACAACTATGCTTATATCTTTGAGATGAGCAAAGGCTAGATCCATAGCTCTTTGAAATGTAGCACCAACATTAATCAGGCCAAACGACATCTTCTGGTATGCGAAGGTTCCCCAAGGTGTGATGAACACCGTTTTGTATTGATCTTCTCGGCCATCTTGACTTGATTGTAGCCTGAGAAGCCATCAAGCATGGAAAGCATCTCAGATCCAGTGACCACCTGCAGAGTGTGATCCATGATGGGGATAGGGTAGTTATCCTTTAATGAAGCTTGATTAAGGTTGCGGAAATCCACGCACAGCCTAATTTTGCCACTCTTCTTTCTTACAGGGACTATGTTGGCCAACCACTCTGAATGATGTATGGGATAGATGATCTTTGCATCTAACAACTTCCAGATTTCAACAAAGATGGTTCCTGAAATAATAGGGTTGTGCTGCCGCACTTTCTGCTTGAAAGGCTTCTGTTCTGGTTTAAGTGGGATGTAGTGTTGAACTTCCGCAGGCTGATATGTTTTTAGATCCTGGTAGGACCAGGAAAAAACATCCATGTATTTCTTAAGAAGCTTAGTGAAAGCTTCCTTTTCAGCTTCTGAACAACACTTACCCAGATTTACTAATTTGGGATCATTGTCGGCTCCCAAATTTAGTAATTGTGTGTCGGAGGAAGAGCCTTCCTCATTTTCTTCATTTTTCTTAAGCATCTGATCATGCTTATCAAACATTTCCTCAAGAGATACCAAGCCTTTGGGAATTTTATTTCCCTTTAGCTGGATAATCTCCTGACCTCCTGAGACGTCAGCATCCATTTCTCCAACAGTGGTCTGCCTAGGAGGTGAATTGCTTCCCTCATAGTAGATTTCTTCAAAGTTGTCCTTCTGTTGGAGAAACGCAGCAATCTGTGTGTCATCGTTGAAAACCTGCCATTGCTGGACGTTGTCAGGAACCTTTGGGTGAAAAACCATTTCCACTTTGTAATCTCCCTATCTAAAGAATGCAGGGGGCTGATCTGGATTCAACAAGGCTGCAGTCACTGCGAGCGAATCAGCTCTTGAATTTTGTTCTCTTGGAATGTAAGATACTGAGAAAGCTGAAAAATCTAGGATAGCAGAGTAGACCTGATCTTTGTAGTGCTGTAGTTTGTCTTTTTTGACTTGATAGAGGCCCCTTATCTACTTCACAATCAACTCAGCATCTCCTCTTGCGTGTAATAATTTGATTCCCATTGTTCTTTCCTGCTCCATGCCTAACAACAATGCTTCATACTCAGCCATATTGTTAGTATTTTCAAACATCAATTTGAAGGAGTGCGCATGCACCTTCCCTTCAGGAGATATAAGAACAACGCCTGCGCCGGATCCGAATGAACAAAAACTACCATCAAATTCCAGAGTCCAAATCTTGTTATCAATTTGATGTGATTATCGAATCACCGGTTGGGTTTCTTCTTTATCCATTTCTAGATAATAGACTCCGTGATCCGATTCCTGAAACAAGATCTAAGATCTAGGATCCTCAGATTTTGATACTGTGTATTTAGATTTCTTCTTAGGTTCTAGCTTTTGATTTACTCCTTTGATTGGTATGTGCACACAAGACCAATCCATCTTGACTTCTCCACCCAGCTCTTTGCAGAAATTTCTACTCAACAACATGCCATAAGAGACTGGAATGTCTGCTACAAGGATAGTCATTTTCAGTCTTTTATCTGGAAAGGAAGTAATTACTGCCTGCGCATCTTTGATTTTCCCTACAAGAGGGACTTGCCTTTCCATGTTATAACATCTTCCAATGGTTTTTGTCAATGTAAGACCCAAGGAATCCGCAACTTTGGCAGGCATGACGTTGTCGGAAGCTCCAGAATCCAAGATGCAATTGCTTAGCTTATGTCCGTTGATGAGCAAAGACACATAGAATGGATCAATCCTTTCTGATGTAGCAGGAGAACGGGTGGAAGGAGAAGAACTTGCAGCAGCATTATTTGAAGGTGAAGTAACCTTTGGACTTGACAAGATACCTCGTGAATTATTGTTTGTTGGGCTGGGACCATTACTTTGCACATATTTGACCAATCTAATGAGCTGATCAGGAAATGCCCTCAAATACTCCGCTTCTGACATTTGGACCTTGTTTCTCTTGATATGATCAATTATGTCAAAAGCTTGACTTGCTTCAGCAGGATGTGCGTTGGTTCTTTGCTGTGAATTGAAGGAATTTGAATATTTATCCTTGGGCGCTAATGAAGAAGGAAGAGTGCTACCTCTTTTCAAGATAGTAACATCCGGGCTAGGATCTTCTCTCTCTTTCCGGCCGCTTGTGGATGCTTCAGCATTTTGGCGAGTCTGAGACCTTGTAAACACCGCAAAAGTGTGACCATCAAAATCTTCAAAAGATTCATAATAGCCATCATCAGATTCATAGTCCAGGTAACCAATATTGGAGTCGCCAGCAGGATCTATAAAGTCTTCATCATCGAATGATTCATCAATTCTAAGATCCTCTTCATTAGTTTCCAAGTTATTCCTTGGAGCATCTTCTATTGCCAAATGCTGTGGTGCAGCAGCAAGTCTGTTTCAATTTTGATTTTGATTTTGACCATTGAAGGTCCTAGTAGGAGCTAATCTTGAGGGGGTTGCATTCCCTGCTTGAGAGATCTGATTCTTGATCTGCAGCATGTCATAAGCCAATTTCTGCAATAAAGGATCAAAAGTACTTGCAGAAGCGCCATCACCTTTGTGAGATGGTTGTTTAAGTTTTCCAGCCATGATCAAGTCATCCTCAACCTCCATGGCAGCATTTTGTGCTTCTAGCAGATTTACAGGTCTTGTCCTTCTTAGCTGATATCCAACTTCAGGCAATAGAGTGTTTATAAAAAACTTCTTTTGATTTTCGTCGCTCAATGCGGCAGAAGTGGGGATTTTATACAAAATCCTTTGGAACCTTGCAATAAATTCCCGCATGTTCTTGTTTGGCTCTTTCTTCAACTGCGTCAGTTGGGTGATCAACGTGCTAGCGTCATCTGCAGGCTTGAATCTTTTCAGAAATTGCTCACGCATAGTTGTCCAGTTGGTTATGGTGCCAGGAGCCAACCGATAGAACCATTCTCCAACCACATGTAGAGTCTCAATGAATATCCTGAATGAGACATCTTCATGCTCCACTGCAAGCACACCACAAGATATGAAGAAGGCTGCCAAATGATTATCCGGGTTTTGCTTTCCATCTCCAAAGAATTTCAGAAAATTCTTTCTGGATCCCTTTGGCAGCTCGTGCATAGGTGGAGCCAAGTTGAGAGGTCCAAAAGCCGCTCCCCATGGAACAGGTACAATTTGGTGCACCATATTAACTTGAGCACGTCTCCTCCTTGTGTAGACTTGATAGACTTGATGGATAATTCCAGCCACTGGATTATGCTGAATACGATCCGGATATGGATGGGTGTGTACTCTCCTTCCTGGTGAGAGACTAGATCTGCGGCTTCTAACTTGAGGAGGATGATTGAAATTGAATTGCTCCTGCAGTCAGAAGAAATGATCAGTCCTTCCTTGCACCTTCACGGATCGGGTGAATGGACGTTCAGCCAGGTTGAGATTTGTATGGAAAACACTCTGATCTTCAATAGAAAAACTTTGATCTGCAAAGATAGTTGTTCCCCAGTGTAGTCGCCAAAAACTGTTGGCTAGATTTTCTGCATAGCATCAAACCTAGGCAGTCATGAGATAAATCTCCTTCATTTAACCGGTGAGGCTCCCGTGTCAGATTTTTCAATAAAAAATGTGTTATTATCTATCAGGGGTTTTACTTTAACCACTTAGTTCATGAACCATAACTAAGAAGTTTTGCAACAAGTAAGCAGCTGTTTAAGAAAGGAAAGTTATAGAAGAAATAAGTAAAGGAAATACAGAGAAGAAATGGGGAAGATATGCATCCCAATTAGTAGAAAGTAGAGCTAATTACATGCACATAGAAGAAACTTAATAGATATGAACACACAGAATTATAAAACAAAGGCAGCTCTAGATCTAGATCTAAAGTAACACAAAGTTTATCAAGAGATCTAAGATTCAAAGCAAGAAACACAGTACACCGTGACACAAAGTTCTCCGAAAACCTGCTCCTTTGTATTCCTTTGCTCCAAGTTGCTTTCATGAGTTCAACACAAAGTCTAGAACTCATGATTGCTGCTTACAAATTCTGATCGATTATTAACCCGGAGGTTCTTCTCCTACTTATAGAATGTAGGAGGGAAAGTACAAATAGAAGACTCAAACTGAACTAAAGTATGAACAACAAGTAAAAATGACATTTGGCAATCATCCTCAACTAACTTCTTCTTAAGTGACACATGTATCACTTACCTAATAGAATGGTTCCACATGACTTCAAGTAATGGTTACAAAACCAATAACTTAGAAGTTTTACAATTTCATTTGGGAACATAGAAAATAGAAGAAGTCATGCCAGCTATAATGTTTACATCTTCTTCTTGTTCTGATATCTGATATACTTGTCGAACATATAATTCAACATCCTTCCATCTGTTTTAGCCACTGCTTCCTTCTCTATCCTGAACTGTAGCAATCCTTCATTCAACACTTTGCTGCATGCTTCCACCTCTTCCAAACTCGGCCCAAACCTCACAATATCTGCCTACAGTGCCACCAATCTATTGATAGAATTCATCGTGAAAAGCTTGGTAGCTTTATCAATTCTCTTTTGCACCATCAGAAGAGAACCTTCTAAGGAATTAGGCACCTCGTTAGAAACAATCCACACGTATGAAGTACCACCTCCGTCCACTCTTTCCTCAGTGAAAGAAATGATACTGTCTAGTAAATCTGATGTTCTACTCTCAAGTTCCTGCATCCTTTTCAGCAAAACTCTGCAGATCTCCAAACGGAAAGATACTGCAAACTCTAGCTGCTTCCTCTTCTCAACTGATCCATCCGGTACAATTTGTTCTATAACCAATACATCTCCTGGCAGCTTGTTGATCTTGGCCAAAATACTCAGGTTACTCTCTGCAACTGTATTCATGCCTTCTATTGTTTCCATCAATTGCTTTAGTTGATTTGCTGCATCGTTCATAACCTTTAAGTGGGCTGGCACTTCCCCAAGTTGTACAGAAGCTTGACGAATAATCAGATCCTTCCATTCGTCAATAGCCTTTACTTGATTGCTTGCATCTTCCATTTCCTACATAAGATGATCACTCACCTGCTCTGAAATGGGCTGAATGGAAGGTTTAGCAACCTTGGCTATGATCTCACATAATTGAGATATTTACTTCTGCAGCTCTTCTTTCTCCACCTTTTCACTGTCAAGCCTAAGGAACAAAGCATCCATCAATGTCTGTGTGTCCTGCTTCAATCCTTCAGTGGTAGCTTGACCGAGTGGTATTTTGGTCACCGTCACATCTTCTTCCGTGAGCTCCTCTTCTATCTTTCCTTCCTCTGGAATTGATATCTCAGCAAACTTCTCTCCCGAATCCTTGATGATCAACCTAGAAGTTGCTTTAGCAACTTTAGGCCTTCTGTCTCTTCTGCTCAGATCCTGAAGTAGTTGCAAGTCATGCTCCTCTAAGTTCATCTCTACTCTTGCTTCCGGAACCAACTACAAAGCTAACCATTCCGAGAAGTTACTTCTTGGGGAGTGAGAAGTCGCTGAGTGCACTACCATCTCCCGCTCTGCATCCTCTCCGTCAGAAAGTGCCACAGTGTTATGGCTGCCATCTTCTGAAACATCCAAGGACAAAGCTCTTTCGAACTCCGTCATATGCAGCTTCAACATCTCCTCTGGAACGGGTGATGAACGAAGTGGCTGAGGAGAGAAGACAAACGTCACTGGTTTCAATGAAGGCATGGAAGCATCCTGCTACTGCGGTGCAATAGCTGGTGAAGTACTGGGTACTGGAGAAACCGGAGTCAAAGCTATGGTCGTAGAAGTGATCTTCTCTTTCTCTTGAGATCTTCTGTGTACTTTCAACTTCTCGGACCTCCTCCTGCTTTCTCCTTCATGCTTTCGCTTGAGGGAATCTCCTGCGCCAAAGTTTCCCGTCATTTGATTCATCAATACTTCATCAAGGTAGTATCCCTTCGTCAGCAGCCAGTTCGAAGTATTCACCAACACAGCTCCAGATCTCTCTTCAATTGAATGGCAGCCTCCATTGTTATCCTGCAGTATAGCTTTATCTCCTCCCATTTGATAGTAAGTGTCAAGTACCACGTTCCCATCATCTTTAAGATCCGCAGGTATCTGCGCTAGTCCAAATTCGAACACTTGCTTTGCTGATAGCCTGCTGAAATCTTTCTTTCTAACCTCGTACTCACTTCTGCACTTCATCCAGAAATCTTCTAACGAAGGCACATGTGCGTACTCCTGAGAGATTGTCTTCTTGGCTACTCCAAATGGATCGAAGTTAAGCCGTGCAGGGAAGAACTCTTGCTCATACTCGGATAACATTTGCACTTCCATCCCTCGAGCTCTATGAATGCTGATGCAATTGTAATATCCCACAGTGATTGGGAAGAAGCCCGTAGACTTGTGCCGTTTCGACTGAAGGTCGTGTAACTCCACAAGCTGCCTGCTCAGCTCCATGGTGATCAATCTATCACTCGGATACCTGGGCATCTTTATTGGTTCTCCAGAAAATCCTGTAACCCTGAGATATGTGAAATCTGCAAACTGGATGAATAAACTACCAATCTTGGATACTGCTTCCCACACTTCCTTGCTTACCCTGCGAGTCTTCAAGTCTTTGTCTAGCCTACAGATGAAATTGTAGAATAAGTCATCGTTGATCACTTTGAAGTCCTCGCACGCAGGTACAGTAAGCTGTGGGTAGCACTCAAAAATGGGGTCCTTGGAAAGAACACCACATCTATCCAGCTTGGAAAAGACACCCTGTGAAGCTGCAACATACACCAAGTATGAAGTCATCTTGAAGCTGAAAGTACGCTTCACGTTCCAAAGTTGCTCACCGATGTTGCTGCTAATAATTTCCGACCAATTGATTATAGAATCAACCTTGTTGATTTCAATGGTCCTGATGAAAGCATACATCCATGTACGGAAAGTGTAGGCATTCGCTTCGCCATTCAACCTGCATAGCAATTTGACGACATCATCTATCTCCTGCACCAAATTAGACCGTGGAAGGGTTCTCGGGAACTTTGAAGGGGATCTAGGCTTCTTCATGAACTAGCTATTCATGATGCTCACACAATCAGCTCTATGTTTCTCCCATCTACTGTCAGCATCCTGAATGCTAATGGAAGTCACCACTTTTCGCACTGAAATCTTCAGACAATAATTGATGAACTCCGCATCGAAACGAATTATTGTCTTTCCCGCAACATCACGCACTGATCTGGATGAAGGATGATAAGATCTAGCACACTCCATCACAAACTCTGGCAATTGGGTTGTACATGGGAAAGCTGCAGCTCGGATAATTCCACTACTTTTGACCGCACGCATGAGTGAAGTCTTTCCCGCTCTGGATCTATCAATCAAATCAGAAAGAGGTTCTGGGCCTAGATCCATGTCTCCTATGTCTGCAAGTTTGGAAGTAATGCATGAATCTATCATGCTCTCTTTTTCATCTCCTTTCGCCATGGCTTTGTCTATCTTTGTCTGAATAATTCTTTTTCTTCTAACTTGGCCGGATTTCTTCAATATTGGTGCAGATCTGGACAATTCTTCAGATTCGGAGGATATTTGCAATGTATTGGACATTGATAAAAACTCCTTTTCTTTTGTAAAGCACCTGTAATGAGTTCCTGCAATTTATTCAGACAAAAATGGCCACCGGAGCATGAATAGTGAATTTAAATTATAAAAATCTACACTTTTCAAGCCTGCTGCCCCAAAAATTGGTGTTTAATTTGCACATAAAGAGAGCATGAATCTTTCAATCAACACCTGAGCTCCTGTAACACCTGTGAAAACAACTATGCAGACAAAGATCAACCTCCTCCAAAGCATGCGCCAAATTTGGAAGCTTTTAGGCTTGTTAGCACTTTGTCTAAACAAAATCCTTCCTCTAATGGGGGCGCACTTTTACTCCTGGCTGCAATTCTTTACCTGTGAATTAAATTATTCACCCATATGGCTGCCCATGCTTATATAACCTTCACAATTCCATAATTAATAATTGCCCTAACAATTAAAGGCAATTAATTAATTAAAAATCATGCTTTTCTCTTTTAAAAATAGCATGTTTAAGGACAGCCATCCAATAAATTAAATTAATCCAATTTAATCCTTCACACACCACTTCACTCAAGCTCCACAGTTTGCTTTGTCCATAGCCACTGAAAATAGAAATTAATTTAATGTTTTAATGCCTTAAAAAACATTAAATAATACCCAAATGGGGCGCACTTTTTGAGAGGAAGAGGGCAGCCATTAAATAAATTAAATTTAATGCATTTAATTCCTTTCTTTTATTCCATCTTTGACTTTTTGACCTCCTCCAAGCTTGGGCGCACTTTTTGAGAGGAAAGATTAATTAAAATAATCAAATTTAATCCTTTTATTCTCTCACCAAAGGGGGCGCACTTTTTTGCACATGTAATTCTATTTTTAAGAATTTTTTCATAATGGGATTCTTTACCCTGCCAGGCAGGCACCAAAATCCCGTGATCCACTTAAGTGATTTGACTTTGACAATGGGATTATTTACCCTGCAAGGCAAGCACTAAAATCCCATGATTTCACTTAAGTCACTTTCCTTTTATTATATCATGGGAATTTTTACCCTGCAAGGCAGGCAATAAATTCCCACCTGCCTGCAGCCTCTATTTTTTCCACTGTAGCTTAAGTGACTTTTATAACACAGGAAAAAGTACCCTGCTAGGCAGGTATAAAATTCCCACCCTGCCTGCAGCTTATATTTTTCCCATCGCAGCTTAAATCCTTTGTTTTCCAAAAATGCGCCCATCCCCGCAGGGGCTTTTCTGTGCACGACTTCGCTTTTTCCCAGTGATCCAGACCTCCGATGACGACTTCCTCCAGGCATAATGTGCGTGTATGTTTTCCAGTTGCTCCAGGGCAAAAATCGGGCTTACCCGGCGAGGGAATTGCTCTAGAGAAATTTCACAGAAAACAAAACGGGACACCACAAAAACACGAAAAATTGCCAAAAGTTACAAATAAAGCCCAAAACTTAAAATAAGTTAAAATCCTTCTGGCACATAGGAATAATAACATATTCGCTCATAATAGAGTTAAAACAGAGCACAAATAGCCTCATACGGGGCTCAAAATAATTAAATACAAATTTCCTGTAGACAAATCCCGACGACAGAATAAAACAATTTTGGGCATCTAGGTATTTGGCGAAAAGGGCTAATATGGTTCTTTGGGATTATCTTGACGCAATACAAGAACTTTCAGGCAATAAAAACAACAAACGACCCGTTATTTTAAAAGTACGAAATTTTTTCGGATAGGGTAGTCGCAGATTTCAGGGTGAAATCTGAGTGACACCATATCACCTCCTTGTAAGTGAGGTCATTGCTCAATTCAGTACCCAAACTCTTTAGTCCTATCAAAATACTAATCAAGGTCATGGTGATCCTCATTATTCTCCCAAAAAAATAGAAAAATTCCTCATGGACTCTACTCATCAACCACTGGTACAACTTCTCTAGTTTACCAAAGTAAGGGAGCTCATACAGTTGCAAAAATCTGACCTTTGTTAACAACTTTTCACCCACGTCATCATACATGGCCATATTGTTCTCTGTCCTCAAATTCATTTTCACAACCATCAACTTTTCCAATTCATCTTTATTATCTTTATTCTTGTGGTTATAGTCACTTAGTTTACACCAGCGAATGTGATAATCCCAATCTTGACCCATAAAAACCCCTTCTGGGTATTGCATCTTAGAAAAATGGATTTTAGGGACATATTCTACTTTGACCTTGACTTCCTTCTACTTCCTTCCCCTTGTGGCCACTCCAGGTGCTCTCATAGGTGTCATAGTAGCAATAAAGGTGTGTTCTTTCAATATGTTTGATCTCTACAATTAAATCTGCATGCCCCATCTCAACTTTGAAGGCCCTATCTCAAATCCAAACCCTAATAGTCAATTTATCCTTCCCACATGTCTATGTGTCACTCAAACACCTTCTCCAATGGAGTCTTAGAAAATTATGTGCATAAATATGAAAAATCCGACTTGTTCATAGCTCTCCACACTTCACAACTCACTTGCTAGCTTGCTCAAGTTCAACTTGATTGAATGATCTTGATCGTAAAGGTAAAAATGATTTCCCAAAACCTCCTTATATAGATTTTTAAAAAATTACATTTATTACTTGTCACCTACCACTGTATTTCACATTAACTTGATTTTTCTTTCCTTTTTCCACATTGATTTTTCTACACCACAGTCATAACCTTTTGGCACACCTGCTACTCCTTGGCCATAATCTTCCTTTTGTGCACCTCCATGCACTAAATTACATCACCATTGCGCCTTTCACCAAGTAGTTTCCACTGTTGTATCCTACCTCGCATTAGATTGTGCATCTATTCATCCACACATGGTTTTAAATCATGAGAAAAATTATTTCTCTATCTGCACCTTCACTTCAAGCACCTACACAATATCTCTATGCATACCCATCTTCAGAGAACATTCAAATCTGGTTCAAGTACCATATATATAATCCACCCCACATTAAGGGTATGCGTTGTCCTCTGTGCATGAAAACACTTAGATAGTAATCAGCTTCTGGCACACAAGCGCACTTATGATGAAAAAGCATTGAAATGATGAAAGGAAAAACATATAAAGGAAATGCATGAAGGAAACCTAATCTAAATAGAAATAATGCCTTATTACAAACACCAAGAAAACTTATTTATAGTAGGGCTTCAACCTAATCCCATTGAAATAACCAAGAAAATCATGTTCCATCCAGTGCCTCTAACTGTAAAGCACCTAAATCAAGTATATAAGTCATAATATACGGTCCCAACCAATGCATTTTAAACTTTCTAGGGTGGCACAACAAAATTGAGTCATAAAGAAGAACCATCTATCCAACTTCAATCTTCTTATCCTTAATATGTCTATCATGTCATGCCTTCTGTCTGGCCTTTTTGGTCTTCTAATTCCATCGTGCTATAGCACACCTCTCATCCAACTACATAGTGCATGTAATATGTAGAGAAGGTAACATGAATTCCACTAGTAGAATAGCCTCCGTGCCAAACACCAATTGAAAAGGTGTGGCCTTATTCAGCCTTTTGTAGGTTTTCCTATATGCCCAAAGTACAATAGAGACTTTATCATCCCAGTATTTCCTTCTAAAATCATAAATTTTAGCCAATGTGTTGCTAAATATCTTGTTAAAGGCCTCGACAGCTCCATTAGCCTAAGGGTGATAGGGTGTTATTTTATGGTGTGCAACCATAAATTCTTCCAAAATTATTCTGAAGGTCTCATTAAGGAAATGAGTACGCTTATCACTTTTCAAACTCAATGGGCATCCATACCTGTTGATAATGTTCTCCCAGAGAAACCTTGTTGTTGTAGCTACCTTATAATCCTTTGTAGACACTGCTTATTCCCACCTTGTAAGATAATATGTACAAGCTATAATGTAGTGCAATCTAGTCCTACGTATAGGTGGGGAAATAGGACCCAAAAATTCAATTTCCCACTTCTCGAAAGGTTCTACACTCACAATTGGCTTCAAAGGCATTTCATATCAATTCCTAGGGTTTACAAGGCATTAACAATGGTCACATGCCTTACAATATTCTTTGCAATCCTTATACAAATATTCCCACCACAAATTAGCCAATAAAATCTTGTGCATGGTGGCATCCCCTGTATAATGTCCACATACAATACTGCTATGAGACTCTTTGATAATAACTTCATGCTCATGCTCAAGTACACACCAACGCAAAACTTCATCCCGACCTAGTTTGTATAAGTTTCCACTAATCAACATGTAAGGCATGGCGTGGATGACAAGTTGTTTCTTTTCCAAAGCCTTCATCCTTTCAGGTGCCACACCAGTTTGTAAAAATACAAGAATATCTTCTAAGTCAGAGGGCGCATAGTTCAATCTGATTTTTTTTGCATCCGACATTATATCCTTAATGCTCTACACGTCCTCTCTTGTATTAATACTTGATAAGTTATCTAGTCTAGAATTACTCTTGCCTTGCTTAACCACCATAGTAAAATAAAATTTCTGAAATAACAGAATCCAATGGCGTATACACCCCTGTAGAATGGGCTTGTTCACCAAGTACTTCAAATCCATGTGATTTGTATAGAAAAATAAATGACATTGTCAGCAATTAATGTCTAAACTTATACAACGCATAAATCATAGACATAACCTTGCACTCTATAGTTTAATAATTATGTTAAGCTTGTGTTAATTTCTTGATTTCAAAAAAAAAAAGGTGATTAACAGTACCTTCTCCAAGCTGGGCTAATACCATGTCAATGGCCATGCCAGAGGCATCCACATACACATGAAAAGGTTTCGTCCATGAAGGAAAGCAAAAAATAGGTGTTGTTGTAAACCTTTCCTTCAATGTCTCAAATGTGTGTTGTTGCACTTCACCCCAATGGAAATTTCCTTTTCTCTTTAATAATTCCTCTAAGGGAATGGTAATATTATAATACCATTTGATAAAATTATTTTAATAGCATGTGTGCCCCAAGAACCTATGCACATCGCTCTGGTTAGTAGGTTCCTCTAAGCCTAAAATAATAATAACCTTAGCATGATCCACTAACAAACATTCCTTGTAGATGATGTGTCCAAGAAAAGTCCCAAAAGGTGTAGCAAAAACACACTTCTTGACATTCAAGGAGATGCTCAACTACCAAAATCTCTCAAACATAAGCCTTAAGTTATCAGAATGATATTTCACTAGCCCATACATTGTCTAATCATCCAGATAAACCTGTAATATCTTATGAGTAAAATATTGGAATGCTTGCACAAAAATGTGCAAAAACATTGTAGGTGCATTCTTCAATCGAAAGGGCATAACGATGTACATAAAAATTCCCCAATCGGTGGTGAAATTTTTCTTTTCCTAATGCTCTTTAGTAATCCTTACCTACCGATATCTAGAAAAACCATCAGTGAAGGAGTAGATCTCGCACCTTGCAATGCCTTCCAGAATATCCTCTGTAAATGGTGTGAGAAAGGGATCTATTATAGATGTAGTATTGAAATCTCTATAATCCACACAAATTTTTATTCTGCCATCTTTCTTGATATTGATCACCATGGGACTAACCCACTTTGACTCCTCAATGGGCTCAATGATTCTAGAATTCAGTATCTTATCAATTTATTCCTTTACCTTGATGCATAGATTAGTATTTATCCTATAGGGCCTCTTCCTAACCAGGAACACACCTTCCTTTAACTTGATTCTCATCTCTCTCAAAGATTCAAGAACCTTTTTCAACTCATGATAGCTCCTAGGGAACAAGTCCTTGAAGTCACGTAACATCTCAATTATCTTAGCAACATTAGAGTCAAACCAATAATCTCTAATGATGGCCTCAATAAGTTTAGTAAATGTCCCAATGCTGACCTTATTCATTTTCATCAGCTCATGGTAGGTATGTAGCTTCTCATCTTCACTATCTATGACCTTGCGTGTACCCTCTGTTTACTCAACATCCAGATTATTCACTTCTTCATCACCAATCACATAGACCATTTTACCTTTCTCTTTCTCTAGGCATCTGTCTCTTCCTATTCAACATGTGCCTCTAGGTCTAACTCTCCTAGTAATTCTTGAATAATTTCCTCAACCTTTGCACTATCTCCCATAGTCAAGCACTTCATAACCTGTAATGCTTCATTCACTGGGGGTTTAGTGGAAAAATAGTCAAAGGTATGAATCATACATGTAGTTAGTTATTGTTAATTCCATGTCTCTCTATTCAACTCTGCATAGACATGCCATGCACGTGTGGAGCCTCACAAGGTGTAGTAGAGCTTGTGTACCCATAATGAAGGTCGTAAAGATTCATGCCCCTCTGTCCAGATTCTCTCACACCACTGAATGTGGTTCCAAAAAGGGTCTTTACTATGGAATTCACATATCTGAGTAGGCACATTTCTCCATAGAAATATAGAAGAGAAGGCGATTCACACTTCTCACCACTATAAGAGATTATCCCTATGAACCATCCACCAGCGCGCTATTATCCCGCGTAGAGTATAAACTAGTATATTCCTTCTTTCCACTTGATCCATCCACTGAACTTCCATAGCGTGCAGGAACACTTCAGGATTTCCTTCACATGTGTACCTTAGTACGTGGTTACTTCCCAAACACCTAACACAATGCGTCCTGCTTATGTGCATAACTGCACTCCTTACCTCATGCCAAACCATTTCATAAGTTCCATGTGCTCATTTGTCATAAGCAACACTTATGGTATCACTCCATGATTGTGCATCATCCCATTGGAGAAATCCTTCCTTTGATGACTTAAGTACTTCTGGATCTCTAATGGTGTGCACGTAGATTATGTTCAAATCCTCTTCACTTAAGGGCCCTACATAAGGTGCATCTTTCCCGTCCATCAAAGGTATGATAAAGCACTCTTATTTGTTCTCGAAAATTATATATCCTTTGTTGAAGCATAGATTAACGTTGTTTGCATAACACCAAGGGTGTGTGAGTAGTGTTGGAAAAATGTCTTCCTCTGTATGTGTCAAGACCTCAAAGTCCCCAATAAACTTGGCCTCATGTATAGTAATATTAGCATCCTTCAAGACTCTAATGGGTGTGGCTTTAGTCCTGTTTTCCATAAACAATACATTCAAAGATGGCTGCAATGGTGGTCTCCCCATCTGAATCCATACATCCAAAGTGAGTACATTCACTTATGCACCTGTATCAATAAAAATGTTACTCAAGAGCCATCTATCAATAATAGCATTCAGAGTGATCTCTTTATCATAATCCAGGCTATGAGGAGGTAGGTTAACATGAAAAATCCATCTTTTACACTCAACTCCGGAGCACGAAATATTTTCCCTTAGCTATTCCCCCCATAAAAGAATGATGTTTTCATGTCGTAGTATCTTACAAATCTCCCATAGATCATCGACATCCATCTGAGAAAGATCATCTGTTTTCTTCTACTCTAACTTCCGTGATTGTTTTGTTAAACATTGTATCTCACCATATAAATTCCTAATCACCTCCATGGTTTCTTGATAAACTTCCTTCTGATGCATAGGGTCTAGATAATTTACATGTAATACCTCCTCCTTTATAATGGCAGGCTTCTGATTTGGAACTTCCCTGGTGCACGTAGCCTCAGCGTGTGTAGTTATCTTCACAGGCACTATTGGAGATCAAATGTGCACCCATGCCCAAATCATAGACAATTCAAGATTTGAGTCAACATGGGATTATCTCCAAGTTGTGGGACTTGAACTGAGATAGACCTCGGGAGAAGTTCATCTTCCTCTACTTACCTCTAATGTTAAAATACTCCTAGGAATTGAAATGCAACTATCTAGCTCTACTCTAACTTCCCAAGGGACTAGGGTGAGAAGGAGATGCATAAAACATAAACCTAAACTAGAGAAGGCGATATCACCAAAAGAAAGGGTATGAATACTCAGGAAAGAGAGAAAATGGAATAGCACAATGATGAGGAGGGTCAAAACAAAATCCATAGATCAAAATCATGTCCCGACTTTCACCTTCGCGATCCACAATAGACACAGATCTCTAAAACAATACATACAACACTCCTGCGAATGAATGAGAGGAAAGAGAGTGCAATAAAACATTAGCTAAGGCTGAAGCAAGCCATAAAAATAAAGATTTTATTGTTGAAATATCATACACAGATCATCATGATATAGGAGGAAGATGCAAAACATTCATAGAGACATACCCAAAGGCATGCAACTCTTAGAACACCTGTGCAACATAGAATGATTCCCTCGCATTCCCAAAGTATCCAACATTAAAAGTAGGCATCACTTTACAATATATAGAAATTCGAAGAAGAGAAATAAGGAAAGACGAGAGGGAAATTTGAATTCCCTATTACACCAATCGATCACTTCCATTCAATTGTATGAAAATATCTACTTCTTTCTGCAAAATCTACCTCCCCACACCACTTTTCTTGTTAAAGAAGGAATAACACCCATACTTTATTAAAATTCGGTGTTTGAGTCATCTAAAACATCCTCTTTGTGTGTTGGAGATGTTTTTCTTCACTTCCACCACCTACCAACATTTAATCCATGAAATTTGATTCCCTTCACATGGAGAAGGCTAAGATTCCTTTAAATAATATCAGATTTGCAAGGATCAAATTGAATTCATGTTCATTTAGTAATCCTCATAAAACTATTATTCTCCTTTTGTTCCATGGATTTTTTGTTTCAGTCATGCACAGATTTCAGCTTCAACGGTTATCCTTTTGTGTCGCGGTAGTGTATTTTTCATTCTGTGACTTTTCTACCTTTCCTACTTATTCCACGGCTTATTTATGTGGCACGGCCTCATGTTGAATTCTGCAGACTAGCTATTGTTTACCCATTGCATTTTGTATTTTCTTTGTTCTATGGTTTTAGACCTCTTCTTATTTTCAATTCTTGTCCCTCACTCTGTAGAATTTACTCCTTAGTCGCGACATTACCTTTCAATCTGCGGCATCCCCAAACACTACCGTGGCCAATTAAACCGAGTCTGTGGAAAACAAAGTTGCACTATTTTGTAAGGGGTGAAAAAATAGACAACAATTTTTGTGACTCATAGGGTATATCTACCTATTAAATGAGATTATTGGTAGCCTTAGCATCCATTGGGCATGTTATGAGCCTAAAAATCCTCAAATCTAATTTAGTTTCTCTGTATTTTATTTTATGAGAAAATCTACAAATACTTCTTGATATTTTGAACCTCCCTCCCCTACATCTTGAGAACATGATGAAACTATGCACAAGGACATCTCCAAGTAATAAGAAAGTGCAAAACACTGAGGAAAGAAACCTATTCTACCATCAAATCAATGTGTTGAAAGCACTTGGAGGAATTGAAAGTATACTCTACTATATACAAGATGCATGAAAAACCTTAATGAGGATGCTTGAGATGAATCCCATTGACTGAGATTTGAAACATGTTCCCATTAAGATCGGATAATTCAAATGAGTTAGCCACCTTGTAAGCAATGATGACGTATGGTCCACTCCAAATAACATCAAATTTGGAGTGTCTCCCTAATTTAGCTTGATCCGCGTCCCATTTCAAAATGAGATCCCCAACTTTGAAGGTCTGATCTTGAGATTTTATGTCAAACCACTATTTGGTTGACACATGATGTTGTTCCATCCTTACCATGGTGGCATTCCTATTTTCCTCTAGCTGCACCAATTCCACTATTCTGAATTCCCTTTGATCCGCATCTTCAAATTAAAGATGCTAAGCTAATTCCAATGAAGGAAGCTCAAGTGACAATGTAAATCTTGCTTCCTTACCGTACACCAATTTTTAGGGGGAAGTGCCAATATCCTTCTTATTTGTTATCATGTCCACCCAAAGAGCATTTTTTACCTTTGTGTACCACTGATTTTGATTAATGTCCATTGCCATTTTCATGATTCTGATCAGATTTTTGTTAGTGGATTATGATAATCCTTTACCTTGTGGGTAATAATTGGAGGAAGTCTTAATATAAATCCCAAGTTGTAGATCCCATCTAAAAATATTTGATCCTAAGAAATATTTAGCATTATCAGAAATGATCGTTTGAGGAATGCCACACCTTGTAACAATTTCTTCAAGAAATTCCAAGATGACTAATTATGTGGCTTCCTTCAATGGTGTTGCTTCGATCCACCTGGTGAAATAATATGTGGCTATTAGGACCCATTTGTGACCCATACTAGATGGTGGTTTGATCATACCAATGAATTCAAGACCCCATTGTGTAAATGGTTGATATGTTTAGATTGGATGAAGTAGTAGGGTTGTCAATCTTTTCTTTCCAGTAAAAAGTGCACATTCTTTACACTTCCTCACCCACCTGTGAGCATCCATGAACAATGTAGGACAGAAATAACCTACTTTTCTAATATTCATTGTTGTAGCTTTAGCAGAGAAATGTTCACTTGAGAAGCCATCATGGAATTTAGTTAGAACCCTATCGCATTTCTCACCTCTAATGCACCTAAGCAGCACTCCATCAATATTTATTTTGAACAATATGCCACCAACAAGCGCATAAGGAATGGATTTCAATTCTAGATGTCTTATCTTTTCTTTATTCAAACCAAGGGGATATGCACCATTAGATAAAAAATTAGTCATATCAACAATCCAACTACGCTCGTTAAATTTTTTTATTTCATCCCGATGTCACTAAACATCACACGATAGCTCATCATTAGAAGGAACTTCATTCATGAGGGTGGTCTCTTGAGGTTCTGCAATGTACAGAGCCAACTGCTCACAAAGTGCTCTTCCTCTTACCAATTTTGTAGCTTTAATGGTCACATCATACTCCATGATCTTAGTCACCTATCCAACTCATTTCTCGTTGATCTCTACTCCCATAATGAAGTCTCTAAAGCTAGAATGTGATACTAAAACCTTTAAGCAGCTTGCAACAATCATACTTTTGAATTTATTCAAGGCTCTCATGATGGAAAACACCTATTTTTCAATGTGACTGTACTTGAGCTCATAATTATTTAGTGTTTGACTGAAAAAATATATAGGATGCTCCATTGCTTGATCATTTAGTTGTGTCAAAACTGCGGTGATGCTAGATTCTACCCCATGATCATAAAGAATGAAATATTTGGCATAATATGGGTTAATCAATGTTGGGACCTAGGTAATCTCTTGTTTTATATTTCAAAGTTTTCCTTTCCTTCCATGGTCCACTTGAATGTTACATCCTTCTTTATCATGAGAGTAATAGGTCTTATCAAACCCATAAAGTTAGGGATGAAATGTCTAACAAAGTTGATCTTTCCAAGGAATGACTACAAAGCCTTCCTATGAGCTGGCAAGGAAAGAGTTATGATAGCTGCAATTCTCTCTGGATCAATGACAATGCCTTCTTTTGATACATTATGCACCAAGAGCCTGCCTATAGGGACTGCAAAGTTTCATTTCTTAGGATTAAGGGATACACCAAACACATTGCATCTTTCAAACACTTTCTCCAAGTGTTTCATGTGATCCATGCTCTGCTTGGAGAAAACTGTGATATCATCCAGGTAAACCAAGATGAACTAATTGATAAATCATTTGAAAGAAATATCCATTGCTCATTGGAAGGTAGCACCTGCATTTGAGAAGCCAAAAGGAATTTTTTGATAAGAAAACATTCCCCATTTGGTGGTGAACGTGGGTTTATATTGATCCCCTTCCTTCACTTTAATCTGGTTAAAACTAGAATAACCATCAAGCATGGAGAACCTCTCTACTCCTGCCACTGTCTGCAAAAAAATTTCCATGGAGGGAAAGGGGTAGTGATATCTAAGAGAATCCTTATTCAAATCCCAGAAGTCCACACAAATATGTATTTCACCATTCTCCATCCTAACCAGAACCAGATTTGCCACCTAAGTAGAATACTTGATTGGAAAAACTATTTTGACCTCAATAAGTTTGAAGAGTTCATTTCTCATAAGGGGCTCAATCTTGGGGTTGAATGGCCTCTGTTTTTGTCTAATTGGCTTGATCTTGGGGTCAAGATATGTAGACACCTAAAATATGCTTACGCCTAACATTTCATCCAATTCATTAAATTAATGACACTTTGTTAATCAACCTTTCTTCACTCCATTCTTAGATGCTCATTCATGACACTCTTTTGGTCATATTCCTCCTATAATCAGCTAATTGGGCTAATATCTCTCTTATTAACTAAGAATTCCTCCTTTTGACCATTTATAACCTCCCTAGTTCTCTCTGAACCACTTCTACAAGCTTCCTAAGCTATCTATCAGTCGCAAATGGTTAATCAGACTCCTCCCAACTCTCAATGAGTTTCTAATCACTTGCTAATCAAGTTTAACTAGCCTAAACCTAGCTTAACTAGTCCAAATCATGTTTATCAACTCCTAATCATAACGTGTTTTTGGCTTAGCTTTAGTCCCACATGTACCCAAAGTTATAACTCTTCCATTTGGAAAACTATAAATAGAAGGCTAAGCATACCCATTCAACCTTACAACTTTACTCACAACTCAATACTAAGAAAGCTTTGAGACCTCATTTTTATTAGCTTTAAGATAATTAGACATTTGATCTTAAACTTACTCCGTCCATATTGAACTAACACCTCCATTTACATCCATAATCCAAGTTTAAGTAATATGGAGAGAGCTATTAATGGTGAGACTCCATTCTTGAAAACTTGAGAACCATAAAACAACTAATCATCCCTTTGATTGCTAAGTTGATATTTCTAGGTTCAATACTTAATTAGTGATCTAAAGAGTAGAGAGTAGCTTTATCATGTTAGTTTAGATTTAATATAAGTTTATACAATGATAGATGTTAGTCTTGTTTAGATCTTATCATGATGGTTTAGTGTAGATTAGGTTCATGCTTTGAGGTTATATGTTTTAAGCTTCATTTCCATTACATATCTAATTTATTCATGATCACATTTGTCACGCCCGGTGGGACTGATAGTCCATACTCCATTAGTGGAGGTATTTTAAGATTTGCATGTCCATTTCTAACCATTTTTATGCTTTCTAGGTTTTAAAGCTTGTCTTTTAACATATTTCACATTTTAAAAGAGATTTTTCTTCCTTTTTTTTAAAGCATTTAATGGGTTTAAGCTAGAAATAGGATTTCATTGTTAAAAAACTAACCTGTTTGCTCTTTTAAAATTTTCAATTATGTGATTTTCTGAGCTTTTGCAAGGGTACGTGCAGGTGTCCTGGATCAACACGTATATGTTGAAATAGGACCACACCCATTGAACTAGCCACATACCCTTGACTGTCAAACTAATTTACAAAGGGGCGCGTACCTATTGAAACCTGAGCGTATACACAAAATTACATGTGTACCTATCTATCTAGATGTGCAGGTGTCCTTTTTTACTCTATTGACTTTGTATTTTTACCTTTCCTGTGTACCTATCTATTGGGGCACATATCCAATGAAACCCACATGCACATGATTGTCTAGACATGTCAGCGTAAAGCGACACTATCATATTCTGTAGCCACATGCATATTTCATTAGGGGCATGCATCCATCAATTGGGATGCACATGTTTCATTCTAGGCATGTAGGTGTCTCTGTTTGATCTAGGTTTATTCCTATTTTTTAGTACTCCTAGTTTGGGTCATATCTCCTCACTCATTGACCCATTTTCAAAACTTGAATAGGCATCAGAAAGAGAATGAAGAAAAAAATTATGGAGAAAATTCCAAAAGTAATATATATTTGGTATCATTACTTCTATAAAAATATCTAGAAATGCCCTGGAGACTTTTGAAAATGCAAAATACTAGAAACTGCTAAAAATATATTTCCGGAATTTTCTAATTTTCGTAGTTTTCTAGCTTTTTTGTACGGATCTTACAGTGATTTGCAGGTTTCTTTTCCGTCATATTTTTTTGTTCTAACTTTGTTGTTGAGTATTCACATTTTTTATTTGTAGGGGTCCTTTGAAATGCATATGCTCTTCCCTCGCACCTTCTAAGTGATTTTGGGAATAAAAAATGTTTCAAAAACCTTCTATTTTTCTTGCAAAACACTTTGATTTCAGATTTAAAAACAAATTAAATTTTCAAAGTTGGATAAAATGAGTTTATTTTTCGTAAATCACTTAAGGTGTTTTTCATTTCTTATTATAGTTGAGTTTTCATGTTGTGTATGCTCTTCCCTCACACCTTTTAGGTGAGATTGGGAATAAAAAACAACACTTCAACTCTCTTTCATATTGTGATCTTTTTTGGAAAATTACTAATATTGGTGTAGAACTTAATTTTTTTCAAAGAAAGGAGTGTCAAGACACAAAACCACTAATACATGTTTGATTGTAGGCTACCAAATGGTGTGCTAATTAAAACCACATTAAGCTAAGTAAGATAAAAAACACACCACTTTCATCACATTGTATCCCACATTTCAGAAAAAGGGTATGTCCCTATCCGCTCAACTAGAACATAACCCCTTTGGAATAACACCTTAAGCTAAAACAATGGGGTGGTTATAGGAACCTTAAAGTAATCCACCATTTTGTAACCTCATGGATAAAATAGGAAGCACTTCGCCTACCCACTGGACTAGTCATACATTATGAGTTTAGAGTCAAAGTTGTCTATATCACGACCCCAACGATGATATAACTGAATGCACTAGTTGCTCATTGTATTATAAGGGGGTAAAGTAAATCTGAGATACTCCTTGGGAAACCTTGGTAAATTGATCTTGCATTAGAAAAACTTGTGACAACTAGTTGAATGAACTACTTAGGAATGCTATATCTTCTTGGAGCCCACTTTGCTATTCCATATCGTGTCTTGTCAAGCTCTCACAAAGTGAAAAATTATTTGGAGTCCAAACCTTGTTTTTTAAACAAGGAAAAGAGTCCACTTAAGTTGAAACTAAGTGTCCCTCATCATGAGATTTACGATGTACTACTTAGTGTAGTTTCTTTCTCGCCTTAGGATGAGGCGAAACTCTGTCCAAGTGATGCTTAGTTCATTTCTACCCCTTTTGATTTACACTTTTGCATTCATTTTTCCCCTTTCAGACAAGAGAAGGCATCTTGTGGGAGTGTTATCATAGATGGTGTTCACCAATTTTTATCCATTTACACACATTCATGTTTGTGGCTAGGTTGTTAAACGTCTAAAGTGTGCGGGCATGTTTTCATGTCTTTGATAGTCCTTTAATATTGATTTCAAGATCGTCTTCATAGCTAGGATTTCGTTTCATCATTTTTTCCCCTTAAGTTGTTATTTTTTCTCACATTTTAGCTATACAATTATGGTACTTACATCTTGTTTTCATTTTTGAGAATTTGGTATAAGTTTTTTTATTATTATATTGTTACACTACTCGCATAGATAATAACTTCTGGCTATACTTAGTTTTGATTCCAACATCATCTAAGTCTTTTAAGAGTGTTGGTATTACATTGTTTGGATCGCAATAACATCATATTGATACTAACACCTTATTTTTTCCAAGCTTGGTTAACATGTCAAGGTGGTGTTGTTATGTTATTCACATTTTTAACTTCCATTATCAAAACCTAGATTTTGTTTGCATCTGAACTAGTCATATTATATCTTGTGGAGAGATCACGTTAATACAAATTTAGTGCTTAGGTCTTGTTTATATTTAAACTTGACCTAGGTGGTGATAGGGTATTGTCACTATCTATATTTGTGCCTATCATTGAAACCTTAGCTTAAATGTACATTGTTCCATAAAATAGATTGAGTGAATGACTAGTTTACTAGTTAATTTGCAAGATTGCTCCTTGTGTTTTAACAAACTCATAGAATTATTCTAGGAAAATATTGTTGGATTATCAAAATTACATTATCACGACGTATGTTTTCCTTAGATCCAATTTGGAAAATCACACCAGCATCCCTATATCTACCAAATGTCTAGTTGGATGTCATTATGCATCCCTAGACATTTTTGCTTAAACGATGCCAAAAATTACTGAATATCATGTGGTTCCTCATGCTTACAACAATACAGGACAAAGGTTTAGGAATTCACATCAAAATATTCCCATTATGGATAAAAATTGTTTAGTTCTTTGTGTTAGAGAGCCCGTTTGGGAACCTCATTCCCCACCTTCAAATCATAGTCGGTGGTATGGTTTGGATGCTTTTGATCCAAATTATTATTTAGGTTCCCCCTACTCTTCTTCTAATTTAGATCTAAATTACTGTTCAGATTCCCACTCTTCTTCTGAAGATTTAGATCCCAATAATGATTCAGATAACCCTTGATCAAATCTTGAATCATGGTCCTCCCTTCCTTCATAGGACCTCTATTCCAAATAACCTCAGTGATGTCTTCTCATTTGAAGGCTCATGCGACTCCAAGTTTCATCGATGGAACAGATAGTTCAATTCTTGAGTCATAGTCCTCCCTTCCTTCATAGGACTACCTTTATTAGTCACCTTAATGACCCCCTCCTCCATTGAATAGTTCCATGAATCGTATTCCCTTTAGTCAATCATCCAATTCAACTCCTACGTCACAACTTAACGGATGGCTATGAGATCCTACTTTCCTTCCTACTTTGTGTCATCTTCTAGTAAAATGATCTAGGTTCATATCCATATCATTTGTTCATGAGACGCCCGCCTCCAAATATACGTTGTCTCTTGAGTCGTCTCATGCTATCAAACTTACTTCAATCCCTCTTCGATCCTTGAGCCCTTTCAACCATATCATACCATTTTCTCATCCATCTTCTAAATATCAATGTCTACAACCACGTCAAACCATTAGAAATAAGCCATGTGCTAAGATATATTTTCAAAGCACTATCAAAAATCTTCATGGGAGTGATAAGGTCAAACCTTCCCCTCATCTACATTATCAAACATCTTCATCTTCTTCTGTCAATCAATCTTCCCAACTTATCACAACCATTTCTTCTAGTCAACCTCCTATGGTCAAAGAACAACAACCTCTACTGATTGATTTCTCTCATGATGATGAAGCAATCAGAATATGTGAAGATATCCCTCCAGAGGATTGCAAACAAGGGTTATTTCTTGAAATTGATACACTTGCATATTGGAGTGAAGAAATTGACCCCTTTTTTAAGAACATAGAGGAAGAGCCTAAAGTCATGGAACTTGATTCTTCTTATGTTATTCCATCTTCACCTTCCTCTAAGCATGATGAAATTTTGAGGTCTAACATTGATCCATGGCCTATCTTCTCATTACCCAATCATTCCTTATCTATCATCATTTCTCAATAAAAAAATCACCTTAGGTCACCACTAAATAGCCCATCATCTTCTTCATATCCTAGATCCACCCTCGAGTAGCCCTCCATTTTCTACTTGTGGGTCACCTCCTACTATCCCATTACCTTATATTCTTGGGCCAAATTCTAGTATCCCTTCATCCTCTTCTATCTATGGGACACCTCCAAGTAGTCCTTCCTCATCTGTACTTGGGTCACCCCTTAATATTCCCTTATTATCTTCTTCCATTATGGGGCCATGTCCAAGTATCCCTCCATTATCTTTCATATATGAGTCACCTTGGGGTAACCCATGATCTTCTATTCTTGTGCCACACCTTTGTATCCCTTCATCCTCTTCCATCTATGGGACACCTCCTAGTAGCCCATTATCTTATATTTCTTGGCCGCGTCCTAGTATCCCTTCATCCTATTCTATTTATGGGAAACCTACGCGTAGTCCCTTTTCTTCCATCTTAGGACCATATCCTAGTAGACCTTCATCATCTTCTATTAGTGGCTCACCTCCCGGTATCCGATCCTCTTCAATTCTTGGATCGTATCCTTTTCACCTAACATGTTCTTATTCTATCAATGACTAGTGCAATCCCATCATCATTTCTCTCATTCCTATTATAAATCATAAATATCCACATTATTCTCTCACTTCTCTGAATCAAACTATCATAAACCCAAATAGTTTCTTAATCAAGCTCAGTTCAAAACTTCCAAGAGCTCTAAAGTTCCTAGAAATTCCAACGATCTTAAGGTTAAAAATCAAGCTCAATTAAAGACAACACATCAATGTAACCATAAAGTATGGCACAAAGTGCAAAAACCTATTGATATGGAAATCAGGATCCCGCATATGAAATCCATGTTTCAAGATAAATCACAATCATTTTTTGAGTATGAACTCACCACGATCATCGCGATCGGAGATAATATGACTCTTGATAAGAAAACATGCTTAATATCTCTTATCAAGGAATTTGCAAACATTATTGTTGGATCTTATCATGTAGATTGAATTTGTTGGTCCCACCTTTCCAAAAACTATCAAAAATCTAAAATTCAAAACTATTCAAAAATACAAAAAATATAGAAAAAATATAAAAATCGAAGGTTCAAATATCACATTGCAATCAGGTGTTGCGTACACATGGATGTTCTTTCTTCCCTTTATTACCATTCCTCTGTAAGGAATCCTCCATTTTCATCCCTTCGGTGATATGTTGGTTAGTCTATTCACATGATTTTTTCAACATTTATCTCTATGGTATCCATTTGACCTTGGTCTTTTATCACCTTGGAAAATTAAAGAACGGATGAGCTCTTAGAGATTCTATCAAACTCAACATCTAATAACCTTGTTGCAAAGAAATTTTCGACATATTTGTTAACACTAGACAATGTTGTCATCACAATCACTTCCATGTCCTTCCATCAAGCCATCTATGGTTCTTAACCCCTTGTCAAAAAAGAGAGTTCAAATAATTTTTCAGAAAGTAAAAGAATCAATCAAAATAAAAATCAAAAGCTAAAAGATAAAATCAAAAATAAAATTGATATATTACTCTCTCTTGGGATATTTTCAATAATATCTATTGGGGCTATGGATGCTTGACTGGAAATAGAGAAATATTGTAATTAGAATCAAATAGATCTCCGTCTGGGCTATGGATGCCTGGCTGGAAGTGGAGCAATGTATGGCTCTCCCTTCACCTTCCATTCATAAATCACCTATCAACTTTCAAAACAAATCATTCCTACACATTTTCTAGGTTGTTATCATTTGTTTCCTATCAAATATTCCCTTCAAGAGGTAATTAATTTCCACACGCACACATTAGATATCCACGAGTAAACAAGATTAATATGTTACCAAGTGTCTTTTTTTTGACATTGTTTAGAATCTTGCTTTAGTCCATATCTCGTCTCATGCTTTGTCCCTTTGGCTAATCACTTCTTCATCGAGAGGCTTCTGAGCTATATTCATATCATTCACATCATTCTTATACTTTTTTCAGAACATCCATGTTTATAAGATTACCTTTTTTTCCATGTTTACAGACACCTTTTTCCCTTTCATAAAAAAATCTTCTACTTCCTTTTTATCATGTGTTTCTTGGCCAGCTTATACTGGGGGAATACTTGCTCCTTCCTAGACGTCATTGGTTTACATTCATTATCATGATTGAATGTATTCAAATTGGCCTTGATCCACCCTCTGTGCATGAAGAGTTTTCCTTTAAATACTCCCACCTAATGTTGGGGCATTTTTACATCTTCACTTTCTTGCGCATGCATGTGGCATTATGTCCTTATACATCCCATCAATTGTTGGGGGCATCCACACTTCTTTGTCTTCATTTACCTAGTTTCAGAAAAATTTCAAAATCACAAACACATTCAAATATGTTAGAAAAATAAAAACAATTTAAATATGTTAGAAAAATCAAAACATTCAAATATGTTTAAGAAAACTTCTAAAAATTGAAAATTGTCCTACAAAAATTCATTATTTGGTTCTATCTTATTCTCGTCATCAACTCGTGGATCATTTGGATCTACCCTCATTAACAAAGCTAGTTTATGTGCTTCATTTGTACTCTAGGGAATAATGAGTTTCCCGGTACTGTTTCATACCACATAATGCTTTTTCATCGGACCCAAGTGTCCTCCATTTGTCCCCTTGCATGTATCCTTGCTTGGGGCACCATTGTTAATCCTTTTCATTAATTCACATAGGTTGGAACTAAATCTTGATAACAAAAGCATTACATTAGGTTTCTCTGTTAAGTTATCTTGTTTACTTTCTTGTATTGCATTGCATTATGTATGTTTCATGGAATTAGGCATCTTTTAATTTCTCGTATTACATTACATTTTGTATGTTGCATGGATTTGGTGTTTTTAGCAATTGACATTTGTTCGTATATGGATTTTCATGTCATACTACACTTTTTTTCATTCTTTTTTATAATGAATGATGATGAAGATCTCTAGCAATATGATGAAAAATAAATTTATTTAAAAGGCACTAGATGGATGTTAGCTCATTCCCCCTTCCTCATACTCCTTTTCTTCTATATCCCCTTTCTTTTCTTTTCTTCACACTATTTTTCTTTTGTTCTCTTTCTGTAATATTTTCAATCGTCGATCGAGTTCTTCCATCACCCCATCAACAATCGAGTGGGCATCCTTCATTCTACTCATTTCTCTTCTACCTTTTCAAAATTTTACTTGTTTGTGTGTGTCTACTTTCTTTTAAGTGACATTACTTATGCCACCCCAAAGAGAGTAAAATGTAGAAACCTAAAATATGCTTATGCCTAGTGTTTCATCCAATTTAGTCAATTAATGACACTTTGTTAATCAACCTTTCTTTGCTCCATTCTTAGATTCCCATTCACAACAATCTTTTGGTTATATTCCTCATATAATCAGTTAATTGGGCTAATATCTCTCTTATTAGCTAGGCATTCCTCTTTTTGACCATTCAGAACCTCTCTAGTTCTCTCTGAACCACTTCTACAGGCTTCCTAGGCTATCTATTAGTTGAAAATGGTTAATAATACTCCTCCCAACTCTCACTGAGTCTCTAATCACTTGCTAATCAAGTTTAACTAGCCTAAACCTATCTTTACTAGTCCAAAGCATGTTTATCAACTCCTTATCATAAAGTTATTTTTGGCTTGCCTTTTATTCCCACATGCACCCAAATTCCAAACTCTCCCAACTGGAAAACTATAAATAGAAGGGTCACCCCTCCCTTTCAACTTGACACCTTATTTACATCTTAATCTTGATATCATATCTTATCTTGACATAGCTTAAGATCTCGTTTGTATTAGCCAAGCTAATAAGGCATTTGATATTGAGCCATCCACCATTAAAATATCTTCATCTTTCACCCATGATAGGTTAGTAATGGGATAGCTAATTTTTTTTTTGATAGATAATATTTGGAAAAAGGATTCAAAGGACCAATTACAAAAAAGATATTACAATAAGTTTCAAAAAATACTTAATATCTATAAAAAAAAAAAACCAAAAGAGAACAGGGCATGATCAACAGGAAAAATTGATCCACAAAAAGCCCAGCCAAAACCAGCAAAAACAACTATACAAAAAACCACCAGTCAGCACAAAGGCCACAAAAGAACTTATTTATTCTTGGCCCTGGAATGAGAGCTTGGCCTAGCTCCTTCCGCACCTCCCGCATAGATGTCTTTCTCCTCATAGGAAGAAATGATCAAATTTCTCTTTTTACTTGTAACGCTCGCCACCAAATCTTGAAGGGTATCCACCCTATTCTCCAAAGCTCTGATCTCCCCATTCAACCTCTGCACTCCCCTAAGAAAATTTTTGTTCTGAGCTTTTACTTGGGTTACAGATTCTTCCAAGGCTTCTAATTTACTAGCCAAAAAAACAAAGACCGAATCTTTCTCCCCTTCTTCCACCTCCTCACCAGCTAAATCCTATAAAGTTGACACTGTACTTAGCTCCTTCATAACCCTCTCCTTTATTTTCAAAATTTTTGTTTGATCAACCAACAGAATGTAATCTTCCCAATCACTACCCAAAATGCCCACTAACCCCCTTAGTATTCAGAATAGGTTTTCCAGCTCTAACCAAAAACGTAATTAAACCTTGATGCAAAATCAGCTTAATTTTCTTCTCTTTGAATTTTTTAACAGAGGCACTCAGAGAGTTGAAAATATAAAATGAAATACTAATCTTTCTATTTCACCTGAAATGGTTTAGTCAGCCATAATATGTTGAGAATGTACTTTCCTGTATCTACCATCCCGAGCGTAATACACTTTCATAAGATGAAAAACAAACCTCTCTACCCACCGACTTGGCAAAGAGTTTACGAGTTATTCCATCCTTCATAAAAAAATGTCTTTCCTTCATTTTCCAAGAAAATATGTAACTCTTCCTGAAGACGAGATCTATCCTTTATAAACTTTGCTACCTTCACAATCCATTTTGGTTAACAGTTACCAATTAAATCTTCAGACACTAAAATACTTACCCCTTTCATCGAAACCAGACCCTTATTCCAAGGATAGAGATGTTGGTTGGATATTTTGTCAAACCAAAATATGAGGTTCAACCACAGTACCATGGGATTAAAATCCCTCCTCAAAGATAGGTGAGGTTGCCTGTTTATTTCTAATCTAAAACACGGTAAACAATATATACAATATTCACACTAATCTAACCATTGGGGGTTGGAATGAAATCCCAAAATCCACATTCATAAATTCAAGGGTATTTCTTTCGTAAATGAACTGGGTCAGAAACTGTTACAATGAAAGAAGCGGCAATAGAAAGGAAACGGGAGAAACGTATTTTCTTTCGAGTAAACACAGAGCACAGAAATAATCATACGAGTTTTAGATCACAAATATAATGTCTGAAATAATCAGAAA
The DNA here is from genome assembly GCA_019776745.2 of Taxus chinensis. Lineage (NCBI taxonomy): Eukaryota > Viridiplantae > Streptophyta > Pinopsida > Cupressales > Taxaceae > Taxus > Taxus chinensis. Next base: position 515,570,943 of record CM034154.1, read on the forward strand.
CACTAAGATGCTATGCAAAGAATAGCTTAAGATCATGAACATAAGAACACTGTCTTAAGTAAGATATATTCCACAACACAAAGTCTGTAAAACGATATCAATTCCTATTCTTCAAAATGATTGAATGAAAACACAAAGTTTTTCTTCTTTCCAATAGCCCCTAAATATTCCAAAAAATCTCGACCCCCCTTTTGGAATACACAGCATCCCTTATTTATAACAAAAGAAAGTAGAGATAAAATAGGGCAAGATCCTAAAAATTAGTGCTTCAACAATAGTTCTGTTTTGCATGATTCTCACGCAGGAGATCAAGTCAAAACATGATTCAAAAATGTGATGAAACAGAAATGAAAAAGACATGTCGATTTCAAGATTGAAATGACATGAAATGCTGGGACTTAATCTGAATCATCATCTTTTGCTCCTTCCTCTTTTTCTTCCTCCTGCGAGATTGTTTGCTCGAAATTCCTGGAACTTCGAATAAGGCATTTGATATTGAGCCATCCACCATTAAAATATCTTCATCTTTCACCCATGATAGGTTAGTAATGGGATAGCTAATTTTTTTTTTGATAGATAATATTTGGAAAAAGGATTCAAAGGACCAATTACAAAAAAGATATTACAATAAGTTTCAAAAAATACTTAATATCTATAAAAAAAAATAAACCAAAAGAGAACAGGGCATTATCAAACATGAAAATTTGATCCACAAAAAGCCCAGCCACAACGCAAAAACACCTATCAAAAAACCACCATTCAGGCACAAAGCCACAAAATAACTTATTTATTCTTGGCCCCTGGAATTTAGAGCTTGGCCTGTCCTCCGCACCTCCCATAGAGTCTTTCTCCTCAAGGAAGTAAATGATCAAATTTCGCTTTTTTACTTGTCCGCTCGCCACCAAATCCTGAAGGGTATCCACCCTATTCTCCAAAGCTCTATCTCCCATCAACTCTGCACTCCCTAATAAAATTTTGTTCTAGAGCTTTTACTTGGGTTACGATTCTTCCAATGCTTCTATTTACTAGCAAAAAAACAAAGACCGAATCTTTCTTCCCTTCTTTCCACCTCCTCACCAGCTAAATCCTATAAAGTTGACACTGTACTTAGCTCCTTCATAACCCTCTCCTTTATTTTCAAAATTTTTGTTTGATCAACCAACAGAATGTAATCTTCCCAATCACTACCCAAATGCCCACTAACCCCCTTAGTATTCAGAATAGGTTTTCCAGCTCTAACCAAAAACATAATTAAACCTTGATGCAAAATCAGCTTAATTTTCTTCTCTTTGAATTTTTTAACAGAGGCACTCAGAGAGTTGAAAATATAAAATGAAATACTAATCTTTCTATTTCACCTAAAATGGTTTAGCAGCATAATATGTTGAGAATGTACTTTCCTGTATCTACCATCCAGCGTAATACACTTCATAAGATGAAAACAAACCTCTACCCACCGACTTGGCAAAGAGTTACGAGTTATTCCATCCTTCATAAAAAAATGTCTTTCCTCATTTTCCAAGAAAATATGTAACTCTTCCTGAAGACGAGATCTATCCTTATAAACTTTGCTACCTTCACAATCCATTTTGGTTACGTTACCAATTAAATCTTCAAACACTAAAATACTTACCCCTTTCATCGAAACCAGACCCTTATTCCAGGATAGAGATGTTGGTTGGATATTTTGTCAAACCAAAATATGAGGTTCAACCACAGTACATGGGATTAAATCCCTCCTCAAAGATAGGTGAGGTTGCCTGTTTATTTCTAATCTAAAACACGGTAAACAATATATACAATATTCACACTAATCTAACCATTGGGGGTTGGAATGAAATCCCAAAATCCACATTCATAAATTCAAGGGTATTTCTTTCATAAATGAACTGGGTCAGAAACTGTTACAATGAAAGAAGTGGCAATAGAAAGGAAATGGGGAGAAACGTATTTTCTTTCGAGTAAACACAGAGCACGAAATAATCATACGAGTTTTAGATCACAAATATAATGTCTGAAATAATCAGAAACACTAAGATGCTATGCAAAGAATAGCTTAAGATCATGAACATAAGAACACTGTCTTAAGTAAGATATATTCCACAACACAAAGTCTGTAAAACGATATCAATTCCTATTCTTCAAAATGATTGAATGAAAACACAAAGTTTTTCTTCTTTCCAATAGCCCCTAAATATTCCAAAAAATCTCGACCCTTTTGGAATACACAGCATCCCTTATTTATAACAAAAGAAGTAGATATAAAATAGGGCAGATCCTAAAAATTAGTGCTTCAACAATAGTTCTATTTTGCATGATTCTCACGCAGGAGATCAAGTCAAAACATGATTCAAAAATGTGATGAAATAGAAATGAAAAAGACATGTCGATTTCAAGATTGAAATGACATGAAATGCTGGGACTTAATCTGAATCATCATCTTTTGCTCCTTCCTCTTTTTCTTCCTCCTGCTGAGATTGTTTGCTCTGAAATTCCTGGAACTTTCGAATTATGCCTTGCATTTCATTCTCATCAGGTGCAGTGGAATGATCATTCCAAATTTCGCAGGTTTCATGAACATCGTTGGCAGTGCCGGGAAGCTTTTTCAATCCTTTGCTGAGTTTTCTTAAGGCCTCCAAAGAATTCTCAATCTTTACCAACCGGTCCATATTTTCAAGATCAAATCTGAGCATTGATTCATGCTGAACAGACTCTTAGAATTGTTTGAAGAGATCATCCGCTGATAGTATACCTAAATTTCCTATTGACACCTTTGAACAAATCTTCAGCAACTCTTCTTCTAAATCACTTTTCCCATCAATCAGTTTATCCCTTGATTCTCTCAACTTAGCGCAGGATTCGTTGAGAATCTTCACCCTGAATCTGATGGCCTTGGTCAGCTGGAAATGCTTATCCGTATGAGGGAGAATACCTTCTTCAACCAAGAGATGTGTTGGAATCCCGTGCATCTTGTTGCGCCCCTTCTGCTGTCACTTTCCCTAGAGCCACCCTAGTTACCTGATAATCAGCAGCTGTTATATCATCTCTAGTTTTGTTAGCTGTGGGAGTGGCAATCTCTGTGAACTTATCTCCTGAAGCATCCACCAAAACCCTTGAAACTGTTTTGGGCTTCTTGGCCGACTTTGCAGTAGGAGCCTTGAGTGAGCTGAAATCAAAAGCTGGTATGGGCACAATCACCTTCCTCTTCCTCAGAGTTTGCTCGAGTAGCCATTGCGGCGTATCAGAGGAAGTTACACATGTTGTAGCAACTGGTATTCTACTCTCAAGAGGAGAAGATTCTACTATTGAAGGAGGAATAGTTACCAATGTGGTAGTAGATCCGATAAAAAGAGGCACAGGAGGAGGCGTGCTGATGATCACTTGGGTTCCAGCGGAGAGGGGTGAAAGCCCAGAGAAAATACTGGCCATGGTTGCAGAAGTAGATGGAGAATGAGGAGGTAGAAGTGGCTGTGAGGGAGGAGGTGCAGATTCAGACTCCAAAGCCTTGAATGCAAGAGATAAGGTCTCTCCAGTTGAGCAATCAGCAAATGGTGAAGATAGAAGCTGGCTTCCTCCTTCTTCCAAATTAATTTCTCCTATTTCTGGTGGTGTTGGTGATTCTGGCACATTCACCGTTTCTACAGGAGAGACAATTGAAGAGATTTCTCTTTCTTTCCTCTTTTTGACAATCTTGACCTTTATAGGCGCCTTAGAAGACTTTCTGTCCTTTTCCTTTTTGGAGGGCCCCACCTCTAAAACAGCCAAATTTGAAAACTTATCATCTTTAAAATTCATTCCCCAAGAGGAGAGCCATGCTTTGGTGCGAGCAAGAATTAGAGCCGACCTATCTGTAATAGAGGCTTTTTCGCTGGCTGACCAATCAATAGGTGGGAAAACATATTGATCCTCCTTTAGTCCATCATAGGAAAGATCCAAAACACTTTCATTGTCACCTGTACCCTCTGGTAAATCAGCAAGCTCCAATGTTTGAATCTCAGCAATAGTTAATCTGCTATGATCCTTTCTGCGAATAGCAACCTCATTACGCAGATCCACCCAAATATCCTCTATATTTGGCCTGTGCAAATGCTGGGTTTCATATGCCCTGAGCACTCCTCGGATATCAAAACCATCTCGAGGCTTCATATGCTTCTTTAATTTGTCCTGAAGTTCATGAACAACATTTTTGGCCTTTACTACCGTCGAGCAAGTGTATCTCCCAATAGAAATCGGGAAGGATACAACAGCCTTATGTTTGCTTTGTTGAAATTTATGAAAATCCAACAGCTGCCTAACCAACTCCATTAATATCAGTCTATCCCCTAGATATCGGGGCAGGCGAAAAGGATCTCCCGAGTACATGACCACCCGAAGATATGTAAACTTCTTGAATTGTATGAAGATACATCCCCATTTAGAAACTTCTGCCCAAGCCTCATCTGAGACTCTTGTCTTCTTCAGCTCAGGATTTATCCTGCAGATATTCTCATAGAAAAAGGCATCATTTACCCTCCTGAAATGATCTTTTGACCCCTTCTTTGTCAATTGAGGGAAGTATTGATAAACCTGATTCGCCGTTCTACTTCCCTTAGTATCCAGCCCGGGATAGTTCCTCATCCCGGCTGCTGCGTATGTGACATATGATGACATATAAAATTTCCCAGTTGACAAGACCGTTGTCATTTGGGAATCAATCTCATTGCTAATGAGAGTACCCCAGTCAATCCCCTGCTGATTTTCCTTGATGATGATCATAAATTGATACATCCATCCTTGAAATACGTTTGATTCGGGCAAACCAAAGACCCGACTCAGCAGGGTGATGATGTCATTGATTTCTTGGATGAAATCACTCCTGGGGATAGTCCTTGGAAATCTGGACACAGCTGGCTTGGCCTTGATCAAGAACTTCTTGTTCACATGCTTGATACAGTCCTCCTGATCATTGTCCCAGGATTTCTGAGCTGACTTCATGTCCAACTCTCCATACTCGTCAAAATTAGGCAATTTGAGGAGATCATCAAAATAACCTCCATCTAATTTGACCACTACTTCACCTGATTGACCTCTCACAGAACGAGACACCAAGTCATAACTAGATGCACAAGCCAAAATGAATTCTCGACACTGAGCAGACATGGGAAGAGCCGCTGCGAGAGGCAAACCACTATCAGCTATAGCTTTCATCCATGGAGTTTGGGAGGAACTCCTCAACCTATTCCAGAAATCTTCCATGTCTATATTCCCAAGTTCAGTGTCTCTGATATCATAGTTGCAATCAATGTATGATGGAGATTCCAGCTTCTTGAACTTTTATTTCATTCTGCCAGACTTCTCGGCCTTTTCCTGAGATGGACCGGGATCCGACATGAAGAACGTTGAAGGGAGAAAGGTTCGAAGCTCAGGAGATGTTGTCTACCGTCAGAATTTCGATCTGCTGAATATGCCAGAAGAACAAAAGAGTCCGACACGCTGAGTAGGATGTCGGAATATCCTGAAAGTCTGATGTGTTGAAAATGTCGGAACTTCTGAAAAACCTGACACACTTGGTAATGCCAGAACTTTGGGAAACCCGGCACTCACTGATACTGTCAGAATTCAGGGAAAACCCGACACTTGCGTTGATGACGGGAACTCTAGGAAACCCGGCACTCACTGTGGAGATCGGAACTTTGAGAAACCTCGACGCCTCAAACTTTCGATACGCTTCAGGTCTTCGATTTTGCAAAACAATCTTCAAAACCCAAGAAGAAAAACAGGGTTTTTCATTGAATTCCAAAACATGCAATCTCCTTTTTTATCATTCATGTTCCATGCATATAATAAAAATTGGAAGATATAGCACCAAGTGGTAGTCTCAAAAGAGATAAAAACCCCAAAACTTGGCGAGAAATTGAGAAGAAACCACGTGCAATCGATCTGTAAAAACCAAGAACAAAGAAGGGAGAAAGAAATACCTTCAATCGGAGAAATGGAAAATCAAAAACAGGCGATTCAATCGGGCAAGGCGAGTTGTCGGGTTTCGAAATCGGAAGAGCAGGCGTGAAAAATCCATGAATTAAAAATAACTCCGGTAACAATGACGTGGAAATCCACGTATTTATAAGAAAATTAGAAATTAATACACTTGGGCTCGGCACGTGCCAATTCACCGACAACTCGGCATGAATGCCATGTCATCATGTTTGAAAGGTCCGAAAACCCGACACGAGGGGACTTAGTGCAATTTGGGTTTCGGGTATCAGAAAGCATGAGGCAAAAAACATGAGGTGTTTAGATGTTACATGGCTCCGAAAACCCGATACAAAGGACTAAGTGGACTTCGGGTATCGGAAAGCATGAAGCTTAAAACATGTTTTGGATTAGGCATGTTCCGATGCGCCGGGAGTCCGAAAACCCGATTTTCTCAATACGAAGCGGATTTCGGGTTTCGGAAGACAGATGACATAAAGCATGTTAAAACTCATGTCGAGCTGCTCATAAAACCTGAAAACCTGATTTTCTCAATACGAGGTCAAAATGCCAAAGCAACTTCAAAATTTTTGTAGGGGTTATCTAATCATTTTATCGTGAACTCAAAACGGAGATAACAAGAGAAAAATCTCGTGAAATAACATCATCCAAACCCCTCAAACTTTGAATAAAGTAGGAAATACCACCCTCTTTGAATAGACCCCAAATAAAAGCATCCCGTTGCAGACAAGAAGAGGACGATGGCTCCACCCTAACCCTAGCACCCCCCATCTTTGTCTACCTTCTAAACAAGGAATGCAGATACATACCAGAACTCTTAACCATACGTTTTGAAAGCCACCTCTCATCCACGGTAGTCGGAATAATGATTTGAAAGGATAAATACACCCACAATGAATTTATTTCCCAAATCACAGCACTCCCAAACTCAAGCACGAATCCTCCTTTCTGCATAAATTTTGTCCTTTGTACTTAGTAGTAACCATCCCTCATCCCACCACCATTTTTTATGATTAGCTAACATACAAAAATTAGCTAATGTGTCCGCGCATTCATTTGCTTCTCAAAACATGTGCTTAAACATAATATCTTCAAAACTTGACATTATAGATTTTGCATCCCTTATAATGGGATCTATATTAATATGATGTCTTACCTTACCATTCATTACATTAATAATATATTGGGAATCTCCTTCCACATAAAGCTTTTTGATATGTAAGGACTTTTCCCAATGTAACCCAATTAAAATAGCATAGGCCTCTACATAGTTATTAGATTTATTACCAATGGCCTCATCATAAGCAACCACCATTACCAATTTCATTTCTGATAATTCCCCCAACCACTGGTAACCCCAAACTCCCCTTAGCAACACCATCAAAATTTAACTTCAGCCACCCATCAGAAGGATTAGTCCATTTTGCACTTCTTCTCTCCATAATCTTAGCCATAGAAGAATTCTTCACAATCATTCCTAAAGAAAGAATAATTTCCTGCTCATGGTAAGGAAATCCCGCTGTCTCCTTAATCTTTAGTATAGAAAGATTATTTCTCAAAGCTCTCAGAATATCACTTCCCACCCTTTCAGGTTTTTTTTTGTTTTTATCTAAAAATTCTACTATTTCGTTCAAGCCAAATTCCCCACAAAAGATGAGGCAAAACCAAACTCCAGGCCTTAGACAGATTCAAAGAAACAAAAGGACTAACCCATTGTTCATACCAGTTAGCAAAAGTCTCCGGTAAGAACCACACTATTTGAAGAAAATTCAAAATATGAGCCATAACTTTCTAGGAGAAAGGATAATGCATAAAAATATGTTGAATCGATTCATTATTCTTTTTTCATAAAACACACCAATTTGGAATCATCATACCTCTTCTCTACAGATTATCAATAGTTAAAACCTTGTTCTGAATAGCATGCCATAAAAACAAATTGACTTTAGGGATAAGATATTTATCCTAAAGATTTTTCCACACATCTTGTGGAGGAGGGAAATTCCTACCAATAACATACCCTAACTTTACCATGTATCTGCCATCCCTTGTCATAGACCAAAACATCTCATCCTCCCTCTGACCCACTGAAATATGCAAACCACTTAAATTTTGATTTAAAGTTCTTATGCTAGTTCTTATGGGATAGCTAAACTTGGCCATGTAGTCATTTAGTGATATTCATTCACCCTCATGGAGTAAACAAAAAATATGATTGGTAGGATCTTAATAGGTTCATGTTTTATAGCTTTCAAAGAGTAGAGATTAATATACATGTTAGTTTTTGATGTTTTTGTCAAAGTTATAATGCTTGCATGTTATTTTCCCTTGTTTAATCTCTTATCTTATGGTCCATAGATGAGTTAACAAAGCTTTGAGGTTATTTATCCTCATTTCATAGATTTGTTAGGATTAGAGACATTCTTCATTGTTATTGAGCTATTTGCTTTACCATTTACATTTCTAAAACATCAAGCTTGAGTAAATGGGATGAACCATTGGCCTTGAAGCCATTAATGGTCAAATCTCACTCTTAAACCCTTGATTGTCAAACAAGCATAACTTATTTCTAGGAGCTTTAATAGGTTCATCTTTCATAGCTTTCATGGAGTAGAGAAATATTTAGATATGCTAGGGTTTGAATGTTTATTTCAAGTTTATATATGCATGCAAAGAAATAGTTCTTGTTTAGCTCTAACCTGATGGTCCATTGAATGGTTATTTAAATATTTTTTTGCCTCTTGAGTGTTCTTACCCCATTTTATAAGAATTTGCAACTTGTCCTTGTTCACATTTGGTTCATGCTTTGAGGTTATATGTTTTAAGCTTCATTTCCATATCATATATAATTTATTCATGAACACATTTGGCACACTCGGTGGGACTCTTAATCCATCCTCCATTAATGGAGGTCTTTTAAATCTTTTTCATGTCCATTTCTAAAAAATTTCATGCTTTTTAGGATGAATAGCTTGTCTTTTAACAAATTTCTAACTATAGGAAGGCTAAATATCTCTTTTGCATGAATGTTTAATAAGTTAAGGCTAAAAATAGGTTTTAATAATGAAAAACTAACATGTTTACTCTTTTGAATTTTTAAGTTCCATGAATTTTTTAGGTTTTAGAGGGGTACGCTTAGGTGTTCTGGACCAGGCACATATATGTCAAAACAAGCATGTCTCTGTCATTCTGGGTGCGTATCCATCGAAATAGGTGTGTATCCATAAATTTGGGCATACAGGAGAAACTTTTGCCATTTTTTTACACAAGGGGCATGTATCCATCATTCTGAGTGTGTATCCATCGAAATAGGCGTGTATTCTTCATTCTAGGCATGTATCCATCAAAATAGGAGAGTATGTGTCATTATGGGTGTGTATGCATTGAATTGTGCTCATTACCTATCTTGTAGAGGCCATAAATTTTTCTCTCAAACTTGAACGAAACTTTTTTCTTTTGCATTGGAAAGGTATTGAAGTGAAATATGCAATGGAAACATAAAATTAGGATTTTGAGTTACTAAATATTTAGAGTTTTCATTTTTAGAAAACCAGTCATTTCTAAGATGTCTAAATATTTTGGACAATTCAGTTTTTGATGTTATAACACCTTGTAGGGTTTATTTGGGACTAATTTCTATTTTGTTAGGTATATTTGAACATAATTTGTGCTAATTTTTCTTGATTAATGTTAATGAATGTTGCATTTTCATTTAGGAGGCTAGGATCACGCATGCTCTTCCCTCACACATTGTAGGTGATCTTGGGAATCAGAAATGATTCTACACCTTGTCTATTCTTCCAAAAACATCACATTATACTTATTTTCTAAGGGAATGAATGTCAACGTTGGTTAAAATAAACTAGCTTTCTCTTTAATTTGTTTTTCCATTACTTATTTGTAGTTGATTTTTTCACATTGTGTATGATCTTCCCTGGTTCCTTTTGGTGACCTTGGGAATCAAAAACATCACATAAACTCTCTTTCATTATATTGTGATCTTTTGGAAAATTACTAACCTTTCACGTATAGAAACAAATTAGTTTGTTGAAGAAAGGAGGTTAGAAACACAAAATGGCTAAAACATGTTTGATTGTAGGTTTCCAAATGGTGTGCTACTTAAACCACATTAAGTTAAAAAAACACACCACATACATCACACTGTATTGCAGGTTTCAGAAAAGGGTATGTTCCTATCCATTCAACTAGAACATAACCCCTTTGGGATAATGCTTTAAGCTACAAAAATTGGGGTGGTTTTAGGAACCCTAAAGTAATCCACCGCTATGTAACCTCGCGGATGAAATAGGAAGCTCTCTGCTTACCCACTTGACTAGTCATACATTGTGAGTTTAGATTCCAAGTTTTCCATATCGCAACCCCAATGACGATATAAATGAATGCACTAATTTCCCATTGGATCAAAATGGGTTAAAGTAAATATGAGATACTCCTTGTGAAACCTAGGTAAATCAAGCTTGCATTTAGACAAATTATCGACACCTAGTTGAGTGAACTACTTAGGAAATCCATTTCACGGAGGAGCCCACTTTGTGAGTCCATTATCATGTCTTTTCAAACCATTGCAAAGGGATAAATTTCTTGGATTCAAAGCCTTATTTTTAGAACACGGTAATGAATCCATTTAAGTTAGATCTAAGTTTCTCTCATCACAAAATTAAAACGACGTATCACTTAGCTTGGTTTCTTTCTCTCCTTTGGACGAGACGAAACTATGCCCAAGTGCCTCTAAGTTTATTTTCCTCTTTTGATCTATACCTTTGCATTCTTGTTTCCCATTTAGGACAAGAGAAGGCATCTTTTGGGAGTGTTGTCATAGATAGTGTTCAGCATTTTTTTTTCCATTTACGCTCATCCATTTTTGTGGCCAAGTTGTTAAACGTCTAAAGTGTGTGGATACGTCCTTATATATTTGATAACCATGTGATCTTGATTTCAAGATTGTCTTCAAATCTAGGATTTCATTTCATCATAATTTCCCCTTTTTTTTTATTACTCTGCCCACATTTTATCCATATAATTGTGACACTTACATCTTGTTTTCATCTTTTGAGAACTTGATATAAGTTTCCTTATTATATCATTACGCTGCTCGCATGACTAGCAACTTATTTTTGTACTTGTATTTAGTTTCAATCCCAACAACATCTAAGGTCTTTTGAGAGTGTTTATATTGCATTGTTTGTATTGTGATAGCATCATCTTGATACTAACACCTTTACTTTCTAGGATTGGTTAATGTGTTGGGGTAGTGTTGTTACGTTACTCGCATTTGCAACTTCCATTATCAAAGACTTAGATTTTATCAGCATTTGAAGTAGTCATAGTATATCTCATGGAGAGATTGTGTCATTACAACTTTGGTGCTTATATCTTGTTGATATTCCAAATTGACCTAGGTATCTATAGGGTATTGACATTATCTGATTTACACCTATCATTAAAACCATAAATTAAGGTATAGTGTTCTGAGAATAGTTTGAGTGTTTGAATTATCTACTCATAAACTTGCATGATTGTGCCTTTCATGTTAACAAAATCATAGAATTATTCTAGGAAAATCTTGTTGGATCATTGAAATGATGCTATCAAGATGTACATTTTTCACAATGAATGTCTAGTTGGTTGCCAATGTGTTACCCAAATCGACATGGAATTTTCCTCACTTTGAAGAAGTTCCATCAAACTATCTAGGTCTAGGCATTTTCATCTACAACGTCTCCAAAAATGACTCATTATCACAAGGTTTCCCACATTTACAACAATAGGGAACCTAGGTTTAAGCATTCATATCAAAATATGCCCATCATGACTAAACGTCGTTTGGTTCTTCACACTAAAGGACTCGTTTGGCTACCATGTTCCCCACATTCAACTCATAGTCATTGGTATAGTTTGGATGCTTCAAATTCAAATTATTATTTAGGTTCCCCCCACTCTTCTTCTAATTTAGATCCAAACTATTGTTCGGATTCCCACTCTTCTTCTGAAGATTCGGATCCAAACTATAATTCAAATGCTCCTAGATCAAATCATGAATCACAGTCCTCCCTTTCTTCTAAGGACCTTTATTATAAATCACCTCAATGATGACTTCCACCTTTGAAGATTTGTGTGGCTCCAAGTTCTGTCGATCGAACAGCTAATTCTATTCTTGAGCCACGATATTCCATTCCCTCGTAGGACCACCTTTATCAGTCACTTTAATGACCCCTTCCTCCGTCAAAGAGTTCCATGACTTGGATTCCCTCTAGTCAATCATCTAATTCGAATCCTACATCACAACTTAACAAATGGCTATGAGATCCTATTTTCCTTCCCACATTAGGTCATCTTCTAGAAAAATGATCTAATTCCCGATCCAAATCGTCCATTCATGATATTCCTACCTCCAAGCCTAATTCATCTCTTACGTCATCTTCTTCTATCATTACAAATTCAATCCCTCTTCAGCCCTTGAGCCCTTTCAACCATATTGTATAATTTCCTCATCCATCTTCTAAAGATCAATATCTATGATCACGTTAAACCATTAGAAAGAATCCATGTGCTAAGATATCTTTTCAAAGCACTATCAAAACTCTTCATGGGAGTGATAGGGTCAAAAATTCCCCTCATCTACATCATCAAACAGATTCATCTTCTTCTGTCAATCAATCTTCCCCTCTCGTTGACCCTGTTTCTTCTATTCAACCTTCTATGGTCGAAGAACAAAAACCTCTATTGATTGATTTCTCTCATAGTGAAGGAACAATTAGACTACACGAAGATATCCATCTACAAATATTCTTTCTAGAACTTGATAGGCTCACATATGGGGAGGAAGAAGTTGATTCCCTTTATCAGAACAAAGAGGAAGAGCCCAAAGCCATGGAACTTGATTATTGTATTATTTTTCCATCTTCACCTTATTGAGTTATGAAGCTCAATTATTTCATAATAGCATGTTATATTAAACTTTCAAGAAAGAACATTATCCTTCATCGGTTATGGAAGGAATGGCATTGGTCACCTATTACCAACTTCAGTCAAGAAAGTAGGAACTGGCATCGGTTAGGGCTAACCAGCATCGGTTACCTGTGTGTGAGTGTTTTATTTAACTCATGGGAATTATATCTAATTTTAGTATTAAAGTAGATCTATTAATTGTTTTTGCATGGTTAAGTGCCCTAAGTTTGTATATGCCTATATAAGCATGAAATCTAGGGTTTATAAGAGAGGATTGTAAGAATTGATGATTATCGTGAGAATAATTGTAAGAGAGAGATTTCTTGGAGAAGAAGGAGAAGCTTGAGAGAAAGAAATTACTATACATTTGAGAGGTGTGGAAGATTGTAAATCTTCATTGTATATCTTATGAAAGATTTGGATAACAGATTAGCTTGTTTCTTGGTGGATGTAGTCCACACTGGGTGAACCAAGTTAAATTTGGTGTTGATTTATATCTCTTGTTTTGTATATTTCTTCTGGTATAATATCCACTTTTATTGCATGTATGCTTAGATTTAATATATTATCTGTACAACCTTATGCTAACGCTAACACACCTTCCTCTGAGCATGATGAGATGTTGGGGTCTAGCATTGATCCATGGCATATCTTCTCATTACCCAATCATTCTTTATCTATCATGATTCCTGATGTAGCCTAGAATCCACTATAAAACCCAGGCATGTTGGCACATCACCTAATTTGATCTGAGTGCTCACCCGAAGTGTGAAAAGGTACCTAGTCCTTTTTTAGAGTTGCTTGTGCAGGATGTTAGTATGATGAATATAAAACATATTAATAACCATAAATAACCATAGACATTCCACAGAACATATTCTAGATCTAGATCTTAGAGAATCGTGATTTAAACAATTACTATAATAAGATCATCCACACAAGAACGAGTTACAATCATGTTTAACACCATTATCAAGCCAATATACTCAATTACATTAAACACTGTAAATCACATAATATTCTTACATTATAAAGTATCACCATAATTCATGCACGAATCAGATCTAACAGCATAACTCTATAATAATTCACTTCTGCTAAACTACATAGTTTAGTACATACTTATAGAGGTGGGGACTTGCCCTTCACTACCTACGCACTTCCCAAAATAGGTCACATGCTGATAATAGCCACATGCCTTTACAATAACATGCATACATGCAAGTGCACTAATAATAGACATCCTATAGTTAACTGGAAGAAGTAATCCTATTATTAACTCAAGCTCATGGCATTTATCAGTTGCTCATTCCAAAAATACCATTTACGTGTCATACAAGTCTCTATTCCAATATATGTTCCACATGCTATCTCCAAAAATAGCCTTTATCCATGAAAACGGATAAGTCCTGAATCAAACTATCATGACACGTGTTTCCTTTATTAGCATCCCGTGCCTTCAAATGCACCTTGTTCTCGTGTGCGAATCCTATGTGTGTCTTATCCTTAGAACAATATTGTTTTCTCAACATTACCTCACACTAAAGTACATTGTCATCCTGACAATGGGGATTCTTATTGATGTTCCTGAATAATAAAGAATAAGAATTGAATAAATGTAAAGAATCATTGTACAAAAGAATGGGTCTTTAGTCTGCAGCTTCCTCTTATTGAACTGAAAGGATCAACTCTAGATATTCACTTTTAATCTCATCCTCCAATGTCTGTCATCCATCTAGTGTGGTCCTTGTCTTCTCAAGAAGGTCTGTAGCAATGGTATCCAACTCATCCTAAGTAATATTTTCCTTCTCATTCTATAAAACACAGACAACATTGGCCATAACAGACATCATTCCCTTCAGAAGATCCATCTTCTCTGATATGAGCTTCCCAATCTCATCTATCCTCTCCTTATGTGGATCTTGGGTTGCTGCAAGGGCTTCATGATTCTATTTCAATAGTGACAATCTTTATGTGTACCCTAAAGTCTCATCCTTCATTGCTTCCAGAACTTCATTATCCTCAACCCGAGTTCTGGTCCTTATTACTACCTTTGGAGCTGCATGCAAATTCAGAGCTTGGTATTCTTTCTTTAGCCCATCCTTCAAATTCTAGAGTAGCACCTCAAATGTTGAAATTTCTCTAATTATAGAGTCCCATGCTCTCTATGCTTCTTATTCAACATATTTTGGTGTAGAAATTCTAAGCCATCCATTCTCTAGTACCAAATCAACCAAAGTACACACATAATGAATTGCAAAAGGAAACTTTTTAGGTACCTTTGGTTCAAGATGAGGCCTTGCTTTCAAAATGTAATCACCAATCTCCTTTGCCATGCTAACGAATGCCTTGTTATTTGTTTTTTATCTCTCCTTCTCTACCTTTAAGCACTCTATCTCTGTAATTTTATCCTTGTTATCTTCCATCAATGCTCTAATGCTCGAGGCCTTATCAATATTTCTCTGTGCAACCTCAACAGATAACTTGACTAAGGCATTTCTAACCTGCTCATTAGACATAAGTGTGGGCTTTATGGTCATGTTCCTGCTCTGAGGTGCTTTCTTTAATTTCCTTGAGACACAAGACTTCTCACACACATAATAATCTAGTTCGTCCATGTGAGTCTATATGGACTAGTTTAGTTGTTTCCTTAAACATGTAGTGGTCATATCTGGGTCCATCAGTTCCCACCCATATAACTCCTTAAGGTACAATGTACTCTAAAACTAGGCGCAAAAAATTTTACTTGTTTCCTCAATGTAGCCCATACTTGGCAAAAAATTGTCTTCACTTCTCCTCATCTTTTTCCCCTTAGGAACCTGATCACCAAGGCATGGAGTTCTCCCTTCTCCTATTTGAGTTGTAACTAGCACGCTGTTTTTCTCACGCTTATTTTCTTCTACTTATTTCATCCCTTCTTCTTCATATTTCATTTCTTCATCCCTGGGCTCCTCCACATCTTCTGGTTGCACTGGGGTTCTAGGCACGCTCTCTTCGGACTCCTCTTGCTCCTTATTAAGTGTCAAATTTCTCCTTCTCTTCTTCTTAGGTGCTTCTTTTTTAGGGGAGATTCGAGGTGATCTCCTTACAGGTTGTGGTGTTCATGCGCCTTGAGTCCTGATTCTTCTGAATACCTTATTGAACTAGCACTCTTCAAGGAATGCATATACATTCAAGTCCTCTTTTACTTCTTGAGCCTGTGGTGGAGTATCTGTGCATGCACTCTCCACTCTGTCAGTGGGCTGCCTCTAGCTCCTATGATCCAAGTCTCAACTATCTTCATGTTTCTCTTTTTCTTCCTCATCTATCTGTATGGTTGTGACAGGATTTGGATCTGGCACATTCTCCATTGTATGTATTCCCTTAGGTGACCCTGGGAGTCTAAAACCATTTTCCATATACTTCTTATTCTCCAGCCTAGGTTCGAGTTGAATATATATGAGTGTAGCTCCATTGTCCCCAATAGCCAAGATTACTGGCTTAATGTTTATGACATCTGAAATGAGCCTCTCAATGGAGGCAAACTGACCTAAATATACATATGTTTTCCTGAGGGTATGGTAATCACAATCTACCTTGTCTACATTGAAGTTTAGCCAATGCACATCAATAAGTATGTGAATTGAATCTTGGAAATAACATGTTGTGAAGGCATAGGGCAGTTTGCACCATGGACTCCATCTCCCATCCTTCATGGAAAACCACATGATGCAAAAATTCTAATACACCACGAACTGTACTGCCTTTCCTACTACCGTGGGTAGCTCCTTCAGAATGTGCCACTCCTCAAATGTCGTGAGAAGTTGATCATACCATAGTTCTTCCCTTTTCTTGAATGGGATGCTCATTGATACTTCACATAAATATTTCTCAAACCTTTCTACAAGGGACTTCTTCTCATTGGGGTATTCCCAAATTTTGTTCTTTGGCCCATCGGGCACTCCAATTTCTACAAAAACAAGGGATAGTAGGATAGTGATAAAACTTATCTTCTCACCTGCATACACTTCCTCAGTAATAGTCTCTGTAATGTAGTCATCCAAGTTGTAGATTTATCCCTTTTTCATTTTCTTTGCAATTTTTAGCCACATGGTATTCACTTGTGACCATCTCTCTTGATCATTTAACTTGCTGAGTAGATATGCGACTTCCTGTAATATAAGAAACTTCTTCAATTTTTCTATGTCCATTTTGCGTGGAACTTTGGAGTATCCTAACTCCTTGATGATGGCTATAACAACTACCTTATCAGTCAGATCACTCATAATATATGTCCCTATACCCTTTAGTCCTGTAAACATGGCAATCAGGGCTACTGTGATCCTTACCCTCCATCCAACAAAATAAAAAAATTCCTCATGGACTCTTCTCATAAGCCATTGATATAAAGCCTTTGGTTTTCCAAAGTATGTGAGTTCATATAATTGATAAACACCTAAATTTTCAGCATATTCTCTCTAGAATAATCATACACTGGCATATCATCCACCGTGTGCTTTTTGGTCTTCTTTTTCAACAACACATCCAATTCTTTCCTTTTGTCGGTGGTGTGATGATTGTAATCACTTATATTTCATTAATGAACATGGGAATACCAATTCCATCTAAATATCACTCCTTATGGGTACTACATTTATGAAAAGTCCCTTGCGGGTGTGACTTTGACCTCAACCTCCACCTTTTTCTTTCCCTTTGTGCCTGTTGCAAGTGCTTTCTTTGGTGTCATAGTAAAAACCACTTTCGTGTAAAAATTTTCTCTCCACATCTAGTTTTGTATCTCTTTGCACCTCAACACGACTCTCTTGGCTCGGTCTCACTTAACTTGCTTGAATACTAGTTATCGAAAAGGTAAAAATGAACATGCATCACATCCTTATATAGATTTTCAAATAGTTAGTGCATTTATTACTCCTTCGCCTACCAACAATCATCTCATTAATTGACTATTTTCCCAATTTTTGTGTGATACACCTTTGTACCCTAGCTATAACCTTCTAACGCACCTTCCTACCTTCTGGATAGAGAATTTTCTTCCACACGCTTCCATTCGTGAAGTATCTTGCTACTACACCCTCTTCTAGTAGTTTCCACAGTCATTGCTTACCTTGCATTATACTGGTCCTTCATTCATTTCCATATATGGTATTATTTAGAAGTAATCACCTTTCAAATAGCTCATTTCCATACTTGAATAACACCTGTAACATTTTGTTCTCATGTGTACCCAGTTGTGAATAACAAAACCACTCCACACCAATGGTATGTGCAGTCCTTTACGCATAAAAATAGTTTTATTGTAATTATCTTCCAGCATGCAAACACACTTATTACACAAAAAACCAAACTAAATTGACAAAGCATAGCAATGAAGAAGGAAATACATTAAAGGAAATATAAAAAGGGAAAAATTTACTAAATGGCAATACTGTCTTATTATAAACACCAATAAGACTTATTTATAGTAAGGCTTCAGCCTATTCCCATTAAAGTAATCGGGTAACCGTATTCCACCAAGCACCTTTAATTGGAAAGCTCCAAATTTAAGTATATAAGTGATAACATACGGTCCCAACCAATGCACCTTAAGATTTCCTGGATGGCACAAAAACATAGAATCATAAAGTAGCACCATCTATCCAACCTCAAGCTTCTTGTCACTTATGTGTCGGTCATGCCATTCCTTTTGCCTGGCCTTTTCCTTCTTCTGACTCCAACATGCTATGGCATGCCTCTCATCTAATTGTATTAACCTGTCAATTATTTCTTCTAATGCTTTCTCATCAGCCAGACCTCCAACACATGCAATACCCAATGATGGTAACATGAATTCCATTGGAAGAACTTCTTCTAGGCCAAACACCAATCGAAAGGGTGTGGCCTTATTCAACCTCTTGTAGGTTTTTCTATACGCCCAAACCACATCAAAAACTTTATCATCCCAATCTTTCCTTCCAACATCACAAATTTTTGTGAAATTCTGGCTCAATATTTTGTTGAAGGCTTCTTCAGTCCCATTTTCTTGAGGATGATAAGGTGTTGTCTTGTGGTGCGCAACCATAAATTCATCCAACAATATCTTGATTGTATCATTTAAGAATTGTTTGCTATTATCACTTGTCAAGCTCAATAGACATCCGTACCTAGTAAGAATATTTTCTCATAAGAACCTAGATATTGTAGTTGTACAATCCTTTGTAGGTGTTGCTTCTTCCCACCTAGTAAGATAATCTATGTATGTGATGATATAACGCGACCCAGTTCTATGTGCGGATGGGGAAATATGACCCACAAATTCTACAACCCATTTATCAAATGAATTTGCACTACCAATAGGCCTTAAAGGAATTTCATCTCTCCGCCTAGGTTTTCCAAGAAACTGAAAGTGATCACACACCTTACAATACTCTTTACAATCTTTGTACAAGGTCTCCCACTATAATCCAATGAGTAGAATTTTTTGCACAATCACGTCACCTACATAGTTCCCACCTGCAATACCACCATGAGAATCTTCCATGATATCTGGGTGCTCATGTTATATTACACATGGGTGTAATACTTCATTGTGTCCTAGTTTGTATAAGTCACCGCTAATCAACATGAAGGGTGTCACACAAATTGCAATTTGTTTCTTCTCTAATGCCTTCATTCCTTCTGGCATCATACTTGTCCGTAAAAATAAAAAATATCCTCCAATTATGAATGCGCATGATGTAACCTGTACAACTGTGCATCTGACATTGTATCTTCAATTTTTTGTATGTTCTCCCCTGATTGAATCCTTGATAATTGGTCCGGGCTAGAATTACTTTTACCTAGGTTTACCATGACTGTAAAGTCAAATTTTTGGAATAACAACACCCACTAAAATATGCGCCCCTGTAGAATGGTCTTATTTACCAATTATTTTAATGTCATGTGATCAGTATAAAATAAAAAGGGTGTTGCTAGCAAATACTGTCTAAATTTATGTAGCACATAGATCATTGACAAGGCCTCATGCTTTGTAGGTGTGTACTTCTGTTATGTAGGATTCAACTTTCTACAAGAAAAATAGATAGGATGATCTATAATACCTTTGTTAGGATGACCTAACACTGTGCCAATGGTCATGCCATAGGCGTCCACATTTACATGAAATGGTTGGTTCTATGAGGGAAAACACAGAATAGGCACTGTAGTAAGTATCTCCTTCAATGCCTCAAATGTGCGCTGCTACAGTTCTCCCCAATAAAATTTCCCTTTTCCTTTTAATAATTCTTCAAAGGGCTCAAAAATCTTTGCATAACCTTTGATAAATTTTCTATAATACCCTGTGTGGCCCAAGAAAATATGCATCTCACTCTGACTGGTAGGCTCCTCCAGGCCTATAATAACTGTAACCTTAGTTGGATCTACTAACAAACCTTCCTTGTAGATGATATGCCCTAATAGAGTTCCAAAAGGTGTAGCAAAAACACACTTCTTGATGTTTAAGGAGATGATTAACTATCTGTATCTCTCAAACATTAATAAATTTTTTTCACAATGATCCTTAACAAGCCCATATACCGTCCAATCATCCAAGTAAACCTACAAGAATTTGTGAATAAAATCCTGGAATGCTTGAACAACTATGGGTGAAAATATAGTAGGCATGTTTTTCAAACCAAAGGGCATCACAATATATGAAAAAATTCCCCATTCAGTGGTGAAAGTCATTTTCTCTTGATCCTCCTATGTAATTCTAACCTGATGAAACCCAAAGAATCCATTTGTAAAAGAGTAAACTTCACGCCTTGCAACACCTTCTAATATTTCCTCTGTGAAAGGTGTAGGAAAAGGATCAATCACACATACAACATTTAGTTCCCTATAATCCACACAAATCCTAATCCGACCATATTTCTTGATATTGATTGCCATTGGGCTAACCCACTCTTATTCCTCTAGGGGCTTAATGTTTCCATATTTCAACATTTTTCCAATCTCTTCCTTAACTATTACACGCAGGTTCAGGTTCATCCTGTAAGGTCTCTTCCTTACCGGGAATGTTCCTTCCTTTAGCTTAATCTTCATCTCACGTAATGACTCATGTACTCCCTATAACTCATGGTAGACTCTAGGAAATAAATCATAGAAATCAAATAGTAATTCAATTATCTTTGCCACTTTAGAATCAGACCAATAATCCCTGATTATTTCCTCTTTAGGTTTAGCATCCATGCAAATGTTCAATTTCTTGGTCTTCATAGGTTCATGATAGGCGCGTGCGTTCTTATTTGCACTATCTAATACTTCACGTGTACTTGTTGAATGAGATATATCTAGATCTTCTACTTCCTCATCATCTACTATGTAGACCATCTTTACTTTCTCCTTTTCAAAGCAATCACACATAAATAGTTCAACATTTGTATCATCTACTTCATCAAAACATGCTCCTAAGTCTACCTCACCAAATAACTCTTGAATGAGTTCTTTAGCCTTTGCAATGTCTCCCATAGTTAATCACTTTATGACCCTTAACGCCTCTTCCATCATAGGTTTAGTAGAGAAGTAGTAAAAAGTCTGGGTCATTCCTACAATCAAGTCCTACCGATTTCCAGTCTCTCTATGCAGCTGTGCATAAACATACCAAGTGCGTGTGTAGCCTTGTAAAGTGGAATAAAGCTTGAGCACCCATAGTGAAGGTGGCAAATCTTCTTGTCCCTCTGTTCAGAGTCTCTCACAATGCTGAATGTGGCATGAATAGGTTGATTACCATGATACATGTAGATTTTAGTAGGCACATTGCTCCTGAAGAATTGAGTGGTTAGAGAAATTATGACTTCATTCCATTCTATGAGATTATCCCTATGAACCATCCATCAACGCATTGTTGTCCCGCATAGGGTATAAACTAACATATTTCTTCTTTCTTCTTGATCTGTCCACTGCTCCTCCATGGTGCACAAGAATACCATAGGGTATCCTTCTCTAGTGTACTGAGGTACAAAGTTACTTATCCTCCTAACACAATGAGGTTTAATTCTCCATGCAAATGCACTTATTACTTCATGCCCAATCATCTCATAGGTACCATGTACCCAATTATCGCAAGCAACACTTATAGTATCACTAATAGACCGTGCATCTTTTCACTAGAGGATTCCTTCCTTAGATGGCTCAAGTACTTCCAGGTCCCGAATGATGCGTACATAAATTCTATTTAGGTATTCCTCACTCAAAGGTTTAAATAAGTTGCAAATTTCCCATATGTCAAAGGGATAATCAATCTTTCTTCCTTGTTCTCAAAACTTATATACCCCTTGTTGAACTGTAGATCAACATTATTTGCATAACACCAAGGGTGCCCAAGTAAAGCCAAGAAGTTGTATACTTCTACAAGTGTTAAGACCTCAAATTCCCCAGTGAAATTCACCCCTTGTATAGTAATGGATGCATCCATTAAAAATTTGATTAGAGTGGCCTTAGTTTGATTAGACATAAACTAGTACATTGGAAGATGGTTGTAATGGAGGTATGCCCATATAAACCCATGCATATAAAGTAAGCACAATCACTTATGCACTCCTGTGTCAATCAAAATATTTCTCAAAAGCTATCCATCCACAACAGACATTTAGAGTGATCTCCTTGTCATAATCCAAGCTATGAGGGACATAAATTAGCATGTACAGAATCTGCCATCCATTCTCAATACTTAGCGCGCGAGAGTATTTCCCTTTAACCAACTCCCTCAATAATGGAATAATGTTCTCCTAGATGTAGCATCTTGCATACCTATCCTTCACAGTCATCAACATCCTGACTAGACTAGTCTCTAGCTGCCTTTTTTTATTCCAACTTCCACAACTATTCCTTTAAACACCGTATTTCACGTTGCAGATTTTTAAGTACCTCTATGTTACTCCTGTTAAACCTCCTTTTGATGTGTAGGGTCTGGATATTTTTCATGTAAAACCTTCCTCCTTATTAATGGTATGCTTATGTTGCAACATGCTTCTCTGTCGTGCACAGCCTTAGCACATGTATTAATCTTTAGAGGTACTACCTTAGGATCTGGTGCTAACTTTGAAATCCATTGGTTTTCCACGGCATCAATGTATTCTAACCATCCATGTGCCCTTATTCTCATGTTTGTGTTTCTTGCTTAGATTTTCATATAATTCTGGGAACTCTTCATAGTTATGGTTCTTTTTACAAAAAGAAAAAGTAACATTCTAAGGAAACTCATGCCTGTAATGTTCAAGGAGATCTTCACATATAAGCATGTTCCATAAAGGAACTCATGCCTCATCCACTACCACGACCTCATCTTCTAAATCCACCATGGTGTCCTCAACCTCTACCATAGACCTCCCTTCAAAAGTGCATTTCATTCCATTATCATATTACTCCTTAAGCATGTGATCATGATCATGTTGCTCACTTTTATCCTTTAGAGTTATTTGCATAATCCAGTCTGTCATACACCAATATCAATGGCATCATGAATCTGATCTAATCAACCTGGACAATTTTCATGTATTGCGAGTTTTGGACCTAGAAAATTTTATAGTAGTAGGATCCATGTTCTTCCTTATCACGCATTGTACAGTAATGGGCAACGGCTTGCATCATGGTCCTAATGACATATCTTACATTCTATAAACAATAAACATACTAATCTACGAGGAAAACTATCCTTGGTATGCCCTTCCACTTCACAATTTGTACACCAAGTCCCTGTGTGTGTCTCATGTGTTGTATTGGCTGAATAGTTTCTCCAACTACTTTTCCATAGCTACAATATGTGCCTCCAAGAATGGGCTCACTCCAGTATCTATGCTCCTAAATTCTTTAGTGCAAAAAATGGCTTCAAGTGCTTCGTGTGGGTTTGTATATGTCTTATGTGACAACGCCCTTCTGAAAGGTGTGATGAATCCCCCAACGAACCACGGTGCATGTTGGATTGCATGAATATCATAAGAAAGTTTAGACAATAGTGTCTTGAAACATACATCATATTCTCAAATGCTCTCAGTAGTGCCCTGCTTAATATCCTTGAGGGCACTTATACTCTTCTGCTCAAACACAGGGATATAAAATTCCTTGAGGAAAGTATCCTTTAATGCTAGATAATCTACGAAAGTCTGATCAGGGTCAAACTTCTTATATGACCTTTTTGCACTTCCTTATAATGTAGTTGCAAACTGACTTACCTTGCACTCAGAAGCCATAATTCCTTTTGCATGCCACAGTATCTCACACATGTGCACATGTTCAGTAACATCTTCTATGACCCTATACTTTGGAAGATGGAGATACATCTCCATGTAGATATTATAGGGTTGATGAGGACCCTGCCCACCTGATCCAGAACCTCCTATGTTACCTCTGCCTCTATAACCACTAGATCCACTAGAACTAGAGCCACCTATGACCCCTGATCCTCCACCTGTAGATGGAAGTGGACCAGTGGATGTTCTACCTTATGTCTAAACAATGGTACTAAACTGAAATCCTACAGTCTGTAAAGTGAGTGCAAAATTCTACGCACATTATTTCTATGCTGAAGATGCACCTAAGAAGTTGCCTCTAAAAAACAAAGAAGATGTTTTCCTGGCCATATATGTACTTGCTATCTGACTTACTCCTCTTCTACTACCCAAACTAGCTTGTTGACTACCGGTTGTACTAGATACTGGAAAACCAAGCACAAAGGCTAGGTTTTCAGGTAGATTCAGATGCGCATCCATGGCCCATGTCATCTCTATTGGCGCTCTCCCATGTGAGGCTGAGGAGGGATCCCTATTATGCTTACCCAAATGGGGGAGTTCTAGATGCTCTAGCTCTACGCCTTATGCGTGTGCTCCAAATCCTTCACAAGCCATATCTCTCCTCAACACAATCCACTCTGCAATATCACATTATTTATCTATCTCCTTCTTACGTGCCTCATTGCAATTAAGTCACATTTCTTCTCGCTACCTCTCTGCCACTAGGTCTGCCACCCTTCACCAAACCTGCTCCTACTCTTACACGTGGTGGGGTTTAGATAGCCATCGACTTCTCTTCCAAGTTTAGGGTTATAATCAAGATGTTGATCGCTAGTGGAATGCCTTTGAAATAAGTTCCCCTTGGATAGCGTAAAAACTGGAACTCAGCTACCTTCAAGAAAGAATAAGTGGAAATTGAGTACTCCAAAATATAGCTATTCAGAACACCATGGAACCAAGTGTCCATAGCATGCGTCAAAATCAGATCAACATCATAGAGGGCCTGAAATTCTTCCTACATACAAACAAGTGTGCGATATCTCCAATTTCTTTTAGATGCATAAGCAACTAACCACTCATATAGCTCTACCTGGAAGATAACAAGGAATCTCTCATACAAATTCTACTCCACCCATGCACATGCATCAAAATAAAATCCATTACTAAACCTCTGAGCATACTCTTCTTCCAGATCTTTTATCCACTCCTCAACACTTGCTAAGGTCAACTGGTACGTCTTCGTCACGAACCATCTTGAAAACAACTAAAAAAGAGGTCCTGGAAACGGAACCAATGATGCAGCCTAGAATTCATTGTATAAAACCCAAGTGTATTGGCACATCACCCAACCTGAGCTGAGTGCTCACCCAAAGCACACAAAGCTAACAGGCCCCTCTTTAGAGTTTCTTCTATAGGATATTAGTGTGATGAAGATAAATCATATTCAGAACCATAAATAACCATAAAAATTCCACATAGCATATTCCAGATCTATATCTTAAGGAATCATGAATTAAAAAATAACTATAATAAGATCAACCACACAAGAACCAGTTATAGTCATGTTTAACATCGTTATCAAACCAATATACTCTATTACATTAAACACTGTAAAACATAGAAGCTTCTTACATTGTAAAGTGTCACGATAAGTCATGCATGCATAAGATCCAACAACATAACTATACAATAATTCACTACTACTAAACTACATATTTTAGTACATACTTATAGGGGTGGGGACTTTCCCTTCACCACCTACGCACTTCCCAAAATAGGTCACTGTTGTAAATATCTCCCCCCCGAGTAGATATAGACAAACGGAAGAGGATGGAAATCAAAGAAACTCAAACCCCCAAAATTTATTGTAGAGGCGCATGACACAGAGTGTCGACATGGTAAAATTTGTGCCTTGGCGCATGTAAAGGGCGCATGACACAGAGTGTCGACATGGTAAAAGTTGCGCCTTGGCACACGTAAAGGGCGCATGACACAGAGTGTCGACATGGTAAAAGTTACGCCTTGGCACACGTAAATGGTGCATGACATAGAGTGTTGACATGGTAAAATTTTTGCCTTGGCACATGTAAAGGGCGCATGACACAGAGTGTCGACATGGTAAAAGTTGCGCCTTGGCGCACGTAAAGGGCGCATGACACAGAGTGTCGACATGGTAAAATTTGTGCCTTGGCGCACGTAAAGGGCGCATGACACAGAGTGTCGACATGGAGAAATTCGTGCCTTGGCACATGTAAGAGGATGTCAACACAGATATGGATGCACCTATGGCGCACCTTCAGAAGGCGCAACATTTTGAGCGCTGACAGGAAACAGACCCTGGCGTAGATATTCAGATGGCCATAACTTTTGACAGGGAGCTCAGATTCATGCAAGGTTGGACTTTTTGGAAAGCTTACGAGGTCCTCTTTCCAACTATGACTGGATATCTTTAATTGGGTGGGAAAAAGTTCTTAAAATGAAAAATACAGTTCGCCACTTTTAAGTTTGCTAAGGTTCTCACCTACCACCATAATGAGATAAATTAAATGCAACCTGGAGGTGGTTGGGGTAGATTTGGATTTCCTCTCTCTTCCCTCTCTCATTCTTCCTATAAATTGTAAGGAGGGGATTCTTTCTAAAGGTTGGACATTCTTGTTTTGCCCCTCCCTTCTTCTCTTTGGCAGGTGAATTTGTGGAGTTCAAACCTCCATTAAAAACTGTAATGCAACTTTGCCTCTTAGCATTTTGTAGTGTATTGTATCAATCTTTAGAGAAAATAATGCATGTTTGTGGATGATTCTCAACCCTCTCTGTGTTCATTTGCATCCTCTTGATCTTTCACTACAAACCTAGTTATATGTGCATGATCTTGCATTGCATTTTAATGGTCTGTGTTTATTGGCAAGACAGATGTTCTTCATTCCTCGGTACATCACCTCTGTTAGCTTAGGTTTATTTTATGCATATTCTTCCCCTATCTCCTTGGCAAGTTAGTTTAGGTTTTGAGTAAACCCTCTACATTTTTATGTGTGCATCTGAACAGAGGAATAGGAGCCGGCCTTCATCTGGAGAGCTTTTCCGATTTTGTAAGGTCCCACACTTGGGAAAAGCTCCATGTTATGTAATCACACTGAGAGTCTCAACCCATCGATTTTCAGACATTCAGGGGTGCCGCGATTCGACACCAATAGTCACATGTTGATAATAGCTATGTGCCTTTACAATAACATGCATACATGCAAGTGCACTAATAATAAACATCCTATAGTTAACTGGAAGAAGTAATCCTATTATTAACTCAATATCATGCATGACACTTATCATTCACTCATTCCCAAAATACCATTTGTGTGTCACGTAAGTCTTTATATTGATGTGTTTTATGCACGCTATCTCTGAAAATAGCATATATCCATGAAAACGGCTAAGTCCTAAATCAAACTAAACTTGCACGCATTTCCTTTCTTATCATTTTGCACCTTTAAATGTGCCTTGTTCCCACATGTGAATCCTATGTGTGTCTTCTCCTTAGAAAAATATTATCTTCTCAACAATTCCTCAATCAAAAACACACCATGGGTCATCTTTTAGTAGGCCTTCACCATCTTCCATGTATGGGTCACATCCTGGTAGTACCTCCTCGTCTATACTTGGGCCACACCCTAGTATTCCCTCACCATCTTCTTTTATTCTTGGGCCACACCCTAGTATCCCTTCATTCTCTTCTATTTATGGGACACCATCATCTTCTATTCTTGGTCCATGTCCTCATTTCCCAATTTATTCCATCTTGGGGCCACATCCTAGTAGCCCTTCGTCATCTTCTATCAGTGGCTCACCTCCAGGTATCCCATCCTCTTCAATTCTTGGATCGTATCCTTTTCACCCTTCACATTATTCTTCTATCAGTAACTGGGGAAATCCCACCAACCTTTCTCTTCTTCCTATCATCAATCATAAATGTTTTTTTTCTCCTCCCACTTCTCCAGATCAGACAAGTCACACATCAGCTTATAAGAAACCCAAAAAGTTTCTTAATCAAGCTTAGATCAAAACTGTAAAGAGCTCCAAAGGTCCCAACAACTCAAACAATCTCAAAGTTGTAAATCAAACGTGATTCAAGAATGCACACCAATGTAACCATAAAGTATGGCACAAAGTGCAAAAACCTATGGATAGGGAACTCAAGCTCTCATATGTGAAATCCATGTTTCAAGATAAATCACAGTCATTTGTTGAGTATGAGCTCACCATGATTATCGAGATTGGTGATAACATTACTCTTGATAAAAAAATGTGCCTAGTCTTCCTTATCAAGGAAATTACAAATATGGTTGTTGGATTCTATCATATGAAGTGACTTTGTTAGTCCAAATCTTCCAAAAACTAGCAAAAACCTAAAAATCAGAAAAATTTCAAAAATACAAAAAATGAGAAAAAATTGCAAAAAAATCAAAGGTACAAAGATCAAACACTGCAGTCAGGTATCATATACACATGGATGTACTTTCCTCCCCTTCTTTTTATTCTATTGCAAGTCTTCTTACCATTTTCATCCCTTCGATGATATCTCGGTTAGTCTATTCACACACATTTTGCAATAGTTATCTCTATGTTATTTGCTTGACTTGGTCTTTTATCACCTTGGTAAATTAAAGAACGAGTGACCTCTTAGAGATTATATCACTATCAACATATAAGACACCTTGTTGTAAATAAATTTTAGACATATTTGTTGACATTAGCCAATGTTTTCATCGCAGTCAATTCCACATCCTTCCATCAAACTATATGTGGTTCCTAACCCTTTGTCAAAAAACAATCCAAAGAGCTAAAATAATTTTTTTAGAAAGAAAAGAATCAATCAATCAAATCAAATAAGAAAAATCTACAAGAAAAATAAAATTGATATATAACTCTCTCTTGGGGTATTTCCAATAATCTTTGTCAGGGCTATGGACACTTGACTGGTAGTAGAGAA
This sequence comes from Taxus chinensis, assembly GCA_019776745.2. Taxonomy (NCBI): domain Eukaryota; kingdom Viridiplantae; phylum Streptophyta; class Pinopsida; order Cupressales; family Taxaceae; genus Taxus; species Taxus chinensis. The sequence continues at coordinate 515,600,109 of CM034154.1, forward strand.
ATGTTTTGATTAGAATCAAATACATCTCCGTTGGGGCTATGGATGCTTGGTTGGTAGCAGAGCAATGTACAGTTATCCTTCCACCTTCCATTCACAAATCACCTTTAAAAATAAGTCATTCCTACACACTGGCTAGGTTTTTTTCTTTTGTTGTTTATTAAATCTCCCCTTAAAGAGGGAATAAATTCCACGTGCACACATTGGATCTCTAAGAGTAAACAGGATTAATATGTTACCAAGTTTCTTTTTTTGGAACTTGTTCAGACTCTTGCTTTAGTCCGTATATTTTCTCATGATTTATTCCTTTGGCTAATCACTTTTTCATCACGAGGCTTCTAAACTAAATTCACATTGTTCTTTTTCTTCGTTCAGAACATCCATGTGTATAGTATTTATTTTTTGCCATGTTTACGAACACCTTTGTCCTTTTCACAAAAATAATCTTTTGCTTCCTTTCTATCATGTGTTTACTGACCAACGTATGATGGGGGCATCCTTGCTCCTTCCTAACATGTCATTGGTTTACATTTATCATCATGTTTGAACCTATCCTTATTGGATTTGATCCAAATTCTACATGTGAAGAGGTCGCCTTTGAATACTCCCACCTAACGCTGGGGCATTCTTTAGATCTTCACTTTCTTGTGCACGAGCATGACATTTTACCCCTGTAAATCCCATATATCATTGGGGGAATCAACATTTCCTTGTCTTCCTGTACATAGCTTTGGAAAACTTTCAAAATAAAAAAAAAAACATTCAAATAGATTATAAAAATCAAAACATTCAAATATATTTCAAAAACCTACTAAAAATAAAAAATCATCCTACAAAATGTCGTTCTTTGGTTCTTGTTAGTTCCCGTCATCAAAAACTCACGGATCATTTTGATCTACCCTCATTAACAAAGATATTATGAATTATTCATCTGTACTCTAGGGCACAATGAGTTTTCTTGTACTATTTCGTAGCGCACAATGATTTTTCATAGGACCCAAGTGTCCTCCATTATTCCCCTTGCATGTACAATTTTCTTGGGGAACCACTTTTAGCCCTTGTTGTTTCACATGAATGGGTTCAAACTAAAGCTTGATAACAAAAACCTTATACTTGTTTCATTGTTAGGTTAGCTTGTTTACTTTCTCGTATTGCATTCCATTATGTATATTGCATGGAGTTAGGCATATTTTAATTTCTCGTATTTCATTGCATTTTGTATGTTGCATGGAGTTAGTTTTTTTAGTAATGGACATTTGTTCACATATGGATTTTCATGTCATACTACACTTTTTTTCATTCTTTTTAATAAGCACCGATGATGAAGATCACTAGCAATATGATGAAAAATAAAGTTATTTAAAAGGAACTCGTACTCCTTTTCTTCTATATCCCCTTTATTTTCTTCTTCTTCACACCATTCTTTCTTTTGTTCTCTTTCTGTCATCTTTTTTATTGTTGATCGAGTTCTTCCATCACCCCATCAACAATTGAGGGGGCATCCTTCTTTCTACTCATTTTCTTTTACCCTTACATTTTGTTACTTGTTTATGGTTGTATACTATCTTTGAAGTGACGTTACTTACACCACCCCAAAGAGGGTAAAATTTAGAAACCTAAAATATGCTTACGCCTAGAGTTCCATCCAATTTAGTCAATTAACGAAACTTCTTTAATCAACCCTTCTCTGCTCCACTCTTGGATGCCTGATTACAACACCTTCTTGGTCGTACTCCTCATATATTCAACTAAATTGGCTAATAACCCCTTTTATTAGATGAACATCCCTATTTTAACCGTTCAAAATCTCCCTATTTCCCTCTGAATCACTTCTACAAGCTTCTTAGGCTATCTATCAGTCCCTTATGGTTATTCTGACTTCTCCCAACTCTCAATGAGTCTCTAATCACTTGCCAATCATGCTTAACTAGCCTAAACCTAGCTCAACTATCCTAAATAATATTTATCACTCCTAATCATCAAGTGTTTTTGGCTTAGCTTTAGATCCACATGCACCCAAATTTCAACCTCTTCCATTTGGAAAACTATAAATAGAAGGCTAAGCCTACCCATTCAACCTTACAACTTTACTCATAACTCAATACTAAAAAATCTTTGAGACCTCATTTGTATTAGCTTTAAGCTAATTAGACAATTGATCTTAAACTTACTCCCTCCATCTTGAGCTAACACCTCCATTTACATCCATAATCCAAGTTTAAGTAATATGGAGAGAACCATATGGCCTTGTAGCCATTAATGGTGAGACTCCATTCTTGAAAACTTGAGAACCATAAAACAACTAATCACCCCTTTGATTGCTAAGTTGATCTTTCTAGGTTCAATACTTAATTAGTGATCTCAAGATTAGAGAGTAGCTTTATTATGTTAGTTTAGATTTAATCTAAGTTTATGCCATGATAGATGTTAGTCTTGTTTAGCTCTTATTATGATGGTTTAGTGTAGATTAGGTTCATGCTTTGATGTTATATGTTTTAAGCTTCATTTCCATAGCAATTCATGAACAAAAGATCGATGGAATGTTGGACTATGTCAGGATTGAATTCCTTTAGATATTCACAGTCCTATGAGAACACATCACTGAATTTCTGGCACAAGGAAACAAAAGCTTGCTTTTCACTTTCATCACATACCTTTCCAAGTAGAAGTTCCTTTCTCAGAGAAACTAAAACTAGATGAAAATCATTCTGATTTTCCACCATGTTATTTTCCATTCCTTTGAATTCATCATCTGGACTGAAAATTTTCTCTAGAGTGACCAATCCCTTGGGAAACTTGTTTGATTTTAATTGAATAATTTGGTCCCCATAGACATCTTGCAAATTAGCTTGCATCTTTGAAGAGAATTCTACCTCATTTTGAATGAAATGCATTATTTGTTCATTATTATCAAATACCTCCCAACAGGCCTGATTGTCTAGAATAGATGGCCTAACCACCATTTTGATATGTTGAGCATTCCCTCTGAATCAAATCCTCAGTAGGTGAGAATTGAGAGCCAAGGGCCGCCATTTGGTCTACGTCTTTGTTTAGCTTCCTGGGCACAACATGTAGGTTAATGGATTCAAAACTCTCCAATAAATCCCAAACTCTATATTTGTAAGATTTCAGCAGCTTGTTCTTTGTTGCACACCTGACGCAGACTTGGTAAATGACCAATTCAGTGTCTCTAAATACTTACAACTTCTTTATTTTCCTCTTTTCCATGATCAATAGACCATGGAATAATGCTTCATACTCTGCCACATTATTGGAGCATGTAAACTGTATTCTATGAACAAAAAATAAATTTTCATTTTCAGGAGAGATAAGCACAACACATATGTTGGCTCCATTTTTTTCTTTTAGAACCATCAAAGAACATCTACCATAGTCTAGAAGCATCTTATTTTTCTTGTTTGAATGTCGTAGCTATCACATAATCTTTCTTAAGAATACAATAAGTTCCCAGACAAATCTCAAAAATTATGAGCTCTTCATCATAAGGATCAAACTTATGATATCTCTCAGTCCATTCATCTAGCAACAAATCAGGCATGGAAAGAGGGAAAATCTACTCTTCAAGAGCTAATTCTTACTCATTTTATTCTTAGATTAGGAAAACTGATTGGATAGGAGTGGGATCAAATGGATTAATATGGTAGGAAAATTTAGACTCAGCTTGTATTGTGACTTTAGTGACATATCTAGTTTTTAGAAGCATATAAGTCCAATCTGACGATAAATGACTGCTTACCTTAGCAATGAAATATCTAAACAAAAAAATGGAAAATAAGGGGGAAAGTTCAATGACTGAAATATCATGGGTTATTTTGAGGCTTGGAAGGCATGGATTGTTAATTCAATGTTTTTAATTATACCCAGGACATTCATAATCAATCCATCAAGTTGTAAAACACCCCTAGAAATAGGACTGCATTTGAGACCTAAGATATCAACAATTTTCTTAGACATTATAGAGGTACTAGCCCCTAAATCAATCATACACTTAAGAACTAGGTGCTTACCCACAATTATTGAAATGTAAAAGGGTGGGGTTTTGACAATTTTACTTACTTGATCATTCCTTTCCTGATAGACATGAACCACAACATGATCCTTCTCCATTATGATATCCATGGGAGGAAATTTCTTGAGGGATTCATATAGGAGATCACACTGTGATGGAATAGCAAGTGCATCCCACATAGAAACATTGATATTGGTCTTCTTCAATTTCTCAACAATGTTAAATGGGAGATCCATGTATTTCTGCATCTATGACATACCTTAACTCCTTCCATGGTCTTCATTCCTTTGTTGTGATGACATTTGATTTGGTGGCTTTGGTTGAGTAGAAAATTCCTTGTTCGTGGCTTTGGCAGGAGCTTCTCATATCTTTCTTTTGTTCATCATGGCTTCTTTTTCTTTGGCCATGACTTTGACTTGATCTTCGGAAGGTGACGGCTGAGACTTCAACATCCTTTTTTTGTGTCACGTATTGTCAGCAACATTGATTGATGGTTTTTTGGAACCTCTCACCATTTGATTAACTACGTAAAAATACTTAACTCAAAAGAACATGAGGGTGGTATCATTGTTGGTGTCTTGACTTGCTTCCATGTTTTGATTCGGTGCTTCTAGCAGCAGTTCCTGTTAATTGGAAGAGACTTGGACCATGTATGTTTGAAGATACATTTCCCTCTCACAACCCAGTTGGTTATGAAATAAATTACATGGAAAACACCATTATGTCTCTTGCACCATGTTGTTTTTCACACAAACTAAAGCCCGACTTGAACTAGGAAGATGAAGTGCTTGTGGTGGAGGGATTTTTCCCAGTGGAAGAGGGGCACTTTATTCTATTGGTTCAGTGCATATATTTAATTAGAGTGCTGATTTCTCCATGGTTGATACCCCTGACTAGAAGATTTCCCTTGATTCTGATAACTCTTACAAGATTGGGTTTGTTTTTTTTCTAGCGATATAAATTTGTTTGTTAAATTTATAATCAGGGCCTTCATTTCTTTTTCCTCCTTTTATTGGGTAGGAGTTTGTGAGATGGAAGCAACAGGTTGTAGATTTGGTTAAGGTATAAGAGAAATAAAAGGTTGAGAAGATTTAGGTAATTCAGGATATAATGGCATAGGTGGTCTAGGAGCTAATTTACCATATTGTATTAGACTATTTTCAGCTCTAATTACAATTGCATAAGAAGCTAGTAGAGTTATTCCTCCCATAAATTGTATCATGACAGATATATCAGAGTTAAGAGCTTTTAAAAGTAAAGAAAGGCACCTTCTACTGCAGGTCTCACAGGTGCTGGAATTCTATCCCAAGTCCTATGGAATTTGAAGTTCAAATCTGCCATTTTCTCATTATGTGCTCTTTTGATTGTAGTTAATTTCTCTAAAAGAGATAGATTGTCTGCTCTTTCACCAAATTGGTCATAAAGGGATGTGCACAATTGATCCCAATTTTGAATTGTTCTTGCCCCAAACTTTTGAACCATTGTAGAGCCTTCCCTTTGAGTGATGAATCTAGAATTTTTACTACTACATCCATCCCAAGAATTTCATGGATAACATAGACATTTGCAATGTCTTGAATATGGTCAACTAGAGTAGTGTGATTTTATCCAATAAAATATGGGATATTTTTTAAGGCAACTACTGGGATAGGATTTTAAGCATTCAAGGCAAGCGAAATACTTCTTATGAAGTTTACAAATGGGTTTTTCTGTGGTTGTTACTATTGATTAGCCATTTTTATGAGGTCTGAGAACTCCTTTCGAATGCAAGAAGGGCCTACTAGGTGGAGGAGTTGAGAGAGTTTGGTTTGGAGGAGATGGAGATATTTGAATCTATCTTCCTCTTCTACCTCTACCTAGGGATAACTACAAGTACTCAAACACGCATTCTTCTCTTGTTATCAATCATGTTTGGATCATTCTTATAAACCAGGGACACTAAAAGCACCAATACTTCTGAAACCAATTGATATTCTGAATGGCGTCACCAGATGTGTTACTGTAGAGCCTCCAAAGGATAGAGTTTCACCAAGATACACTTTAAAACTTGATAAAACTAGAAATATTAATTTCAAGAGTCCCACCTGGTGTGCCAAACTATTAGAGATAAAATGTGCACCTGTACCTAAATTATAGACAATTCAGGAGTTGAGTCAACATGGGATTGTCTCCAAGTTGTGTGACTCAAACCGAAACAGACCTTTGGAGAAGGCTGACTTCCTCTACTTACCTCTAATGCTAAACTATTTCTAGGAATTGAAATGCAACTATCTATCTCTACTCTAACTTTCCAGGGGACCGAGGTGAGAAGGATATGTATAAAACAGAAACCTAAACTAGAGAAGGAGATAACACTAAAAGAAAGGGGATGAATACTTAGGAAAGAGAGAAAATGTAAGAGCAAAATGATAAGGAGGGCCAAAATGAAAGCCATGGATCAAAATAACGTCCCAAGTTCAACCTTCACGATGTAAAATAGACACAAATCTCTAAAACAATGCATATGACACACCTGTGAATGAATGAGAGGAAAGAGAGTGCAATAAAACAATAGCTAAGGCTAAAACAAGCCACACAAAAAAAATTTAATTACTGAAAGATCATGCACAAATCATCATGATACAAGAGGAAGATGTAAAAAATTTACAGAGACATATCCAAAGGCATGCAAATCTTAGAACACTTGTGCAACATAGAATGATGCCCTTGCATTCCCAAAGTATCCAACATTAAAACTTGGCATCACTTTACAATATATAGAAATTGTAAGAAGAGAAAGAAGGAAAGAAGAGGGAGAAATTTTAATTCCCTATTACATCAACCAACCACTTCCATTCAATTCTCTGAAAAGATATGATTATTTTCTGCAAAATTTACCTCCCCACGCCACTTTTCTTTTTGAAGATGGAATGGCACCCATAATGTGTCTAATTCTAGTGGTTTATTTTTCTGAAACAGACTCTTTGTGTGTTGTAGACATTTTTATTCACTTCCACCACCTACCAACATTAAATCCATGAAATATAATTCCTATTGCATGGAGAAGGCTAATATTACTTCAAATAATATCATATTTATAGTGATCAAATCATATTCATGTTCATTTAGTAATCCGCAGAAAACTATTATTCTCCTTTTGTGTTGTGGCTTTCTTGTTTCATTCCTATGTGACTTTTGGCTTCTGTGGTTCTCCTTTTGTTCTATGGAACTAAATTTTTCATTTCGTGGCTTTTCTACCTTTCCTACTTATTCCATGACTTATTTATATGGCATGACCTCATATTAACTTCCATGAACTTGCTATTGTTTACCCCGTGGATTTTGTATTTGTTTTGTTCCGCAGGTTTAGACCTTTGCAGATTTTCAATTCTTGTCCCTCACTCCATGGAATTTACTCCTTAGTCATGACATTAACTTTCTATCCGTGACATCCCCAAACACTACCATGACCAATTAATATTATTTTGTGGCAAACCAAGTTTCTCTATTTTGCAAGGGGTGCAAAAATAGACAACAGGTTCCAATTCAGGATTAAGCACTAACTTTGGCATGCACTGATCTTCTACAACATGTTGTACTCTAACCATTCCCACACCCTTATCATGCTTGTTCTTTTTACTCAAGTGTTTTTACAAATCTAGGCATTCTTCATATTTTTGGTTCTTTCCACAAAAAGAACAAATAATGTTATGAGGGAATTCATGCCTGTAATGATTAGGGGATCTGTATGTATAACATGTTCCACAAGGAAACTCACTTCTTCCACTGCTGCGACCTCAGCCTAGAATCCTCCATGGTAACCTTAACCTCTACCTTGGCCTCCATAGAGAACCCTTCATTGTGATCATGATCATATGCTCACCTTTCTCCTTTGAATTATTCATAACACTGATTTGTCACACACCAGTATCAATGGCATCATGAATCTAATCAATCAACCTACAATTATCTATATCATGAGTGGCAGACCTCCAAATTTTGAAGTAAAAAGATATGTTCTTCCTTATCACATGTTAAAAAAATGAGCACCTATTTGAATCATGATCCAAGTGGTAGATTTCACATTCCAGCAACATGGCGCACACCAATTTATGAGGACAACTATCCTAAGTATGTTCTTCTACTTCACAATCTATGCAAAAAATTCCACTACATGTCTCATGTGTTGAATTAGCTGATAATTTATCTAACCTTTTTCCCATCACTCCAATCTATGCTTCTAAGAATGGGATCACTTCTATATCTACACTCATGACTTCTTCAGTGCATAGATTTTCTTCAAGTGCCCCATGTGGGTCTGTATAAGTCCTGTGTGAGAGAGCCCTTCTCAAAGGTGAGATCAAACCTCTAAAAAACCATTGAGCATGCCGGCTCAGGTGAATGTCATAATATAACTTTGATAAGAGGGTCTTGAACCGTGCATCATACTCATGAACACTCTCAGTCATACCCATCTTGATGTCCTTCAACGCGTTAATGTTTTTCTACTCAAACTCGGGTATATAAAACTCTGCTAAGGAGGCATTACACAATGTAGTATAGTTTACAAAATTCTTGTTTAGATCGAATTTCCTATACCAAATATGTGTGTGCCCTTGCAAAGTAGTTGCAAATTGACTTTCCTTGAGCTTTGGAACCATAATACCCTTCACACACCATAAAATCTCACACATATGCATGTGCTCAACTACATTTTTTATTCCTCTTTATTCTGGGAGATGAAGAGACATCTCTATATAAATTTACTGAGGCTGGCGTAGACCGTTCCTACTAGATCCATATCATGTATTACCTCCTATGTTTCCTCCGCCCCCACAAACCACCAAATTTGCTAGATCTCAAGCCACCTGATCCTCATAATCTTCCTAATCCACCTCATGTAGTTGGTACTAGACCCAAGGATGCACTGTCTTATGTTCCAACAGCTGTGCTAAACTTAAATCCTACAGTCTATGAAGTTGTGCTACTTCCAGAACTAATGCCAACATTCTGTGCGGCCATGTTCTATGTTGATGACACGCTATAAAACATACCTCCAACTAGACCTCCAAATAACACAAAAAATGATTGTTCCACCATAGATGAATAAGATACCTAATTAACTCGTGAACTTGATTGCAAACTAACTCTATATGTCACTACTCTACTACCCACACTAGCTTACTTATGGATAGTTTTTGTAGAAACTGGAAAACAAAACATAAGTGTTAGGTTACCATGAGGGATCAAATGCATTTCTGTGGTCCATGTAGCTTCCATCGGCGCACTCTCATATGAGGTCGAAGAGAGTTCCCTACCATGCTTTCCCAAATGGGGGAGTTCCAGATTCTCCATCTCCACATCTTCTACATGAGCTCTGAATCTTTCACGAGCCATCTCTCTCCACAACACCATTCTTTCCGCAATTTCATGCTTCTTCTCCAAATCCCTCTCATGTTCCTCATTAAACTGAAGTTGATTTTCTTCTCTCTTCCTTTTTGCCACTAGGTATGCCATCTTTCACCACACCTACTCCTGCCCCCACATGTGGTGGGGTTTAGCTAGCCATAGGACCTTGTTCCAAATCCATGGTCAGAATCAAGATATTAATCACTAAAGGAATACCATGCAGATAAGATCCTCTAGGTTTGTGCAAGAACTGGAACTCAGTAGCTTCTGGAAAAGAATAAGTAGAAACCACATAATCCAGAATATAGCTATTCAGAACACCACTCCACCAATGATCTACAACGCATGTCCAAGTCAGATCTGTATCATATAAATCCTGAAATTCTTCCTATGTCCAAACAAGTGTACGAAACATCCAATTTCTCTTAGATGTATAAGAAACCATCAACTCGTACAACTCTATAGGAAATATGGTGAAGAATGTGTCATATAGCTTGTGAAAAAGATTATGTTCAACCCACATGCATACATTAAAAATAATTCTAGAGCTAAATCTTCTAGCATACTCTTCCTCCAAATAATATAACAACTCTTTAATACTGACCAAGGTCAATTGGTACATCTTCATCATGCAACATCCTGGTAGACGACTGAAAAATAGGTCTTGGCAATGGAGCCAAAATGTAGCCTATATTTTACCACTAACATCCCAAGGCACACTAACACAACACTTAGCCTGAAATGAGCACTTACCCAAATCATGCAATGGTACCAAGTTCTTCTTTTATGTCAGCTTGTTCTAGAAGTTAGCATGATTATACAAATATTTCATATCCATGATAGATAGTTAAGTATATAATGGTGCACAAACCAGATCTAGATCTTAACCATTAAGATGAACAATCAAACAAGAATAAATATTAACTTCACCATATAAGAACCATTCACAGATGTGACTACCATTAATATCCAGCCACAACGATCCATTATATTAATTGTTGTAAAACACAAAAGCTTCATACATACATAGTATAGTCACCATAGTCATGCACGGTCAAAAACTCGCAACATAACACTAACAAAACATGGAACTGTCTAAACCATGCAAATCAATACATATTAAAGGTAGTGGGGACTTTCCCTTCACCGCCCATGTATCTTTCTGAAAATAAACTACATGATAATAATAGCCATGCGCCCTTACATGATAAATACAAGATCATATGATCTCACTAATAATAGATTATTTAATAATAAAACAATATTCTAATACTATTAATATCCTCAAAACTACGCATAGCGTTTGATCCTCTACTAATCAAAAGTAGACTTTGTGTGTTATTCAAGTATTCTGCAAAACGTGCTCCGCACTCCATGTCCAAGCTTAGCCCCAAATTGGAAAATGGCTAAGTCCTGATTTCCTAGGCACGCCCTATTCCCGCACACCCAATCCTTCTTCGCCCTTCATACTTAGGTTGTATTTCATTATCCCAATACCTGGTGAAAACACCTTCAAGGAATTCAAGGATGACTAACTCATTTGCTTCCTTAAGCACGATAGATTCTATCCATCTGGTGAAGTAATCTGTAGCTGTAAAAAACCAATTATGACCAATGCTTGAAGGTGGATTGGTCATACCAATGAATTCAAGACTCCATTGTGCAAATCAAGGTTCTAAATGATGTCTTAGGCATCCAGTGTGATTGCACAACATGGAAACCTCTCTCCAAGTGTGGGACTTGTGAAACTGAGAGAGGAATCTCCAGATTAGAGGTTGGTTCCTCAAACTCCTCTGATTTAGATCTATATTTGCACAACTACAGAGGTTCAGATCCTAATCCTACTCTAAATTGCAAGGAGACAGGGATAGAAATGCAAAAATTGAAACTAACTAAAGATGGTGATGCACCAAAAGGAGTGGTGAATATTTTTGTCATGCAAATAGACACAAACCAAAGATTGCAACATAAAACATACACAGGCTGATAAGATATAATTTAGGATCTGAAATGAAGCAAATAATACAAACAAAGGACTGAAACCCATTCACAAAGCTTGCATTATCATTTCCAATGTCAAAACCACTGCATTACAACCTCAGAGAGGTAGAAAACCTGTTACAATCTTTGAAGAGGTCTGATTCTTGCAACAATCACCTGCTGGAGGTGAAAGAAGAAGTTTTGCTATGCCAAAAAGTGTTCCCCCCAAGAAATGAGCCAAATCTGGCTTTTACATTGCATGGGTCGAGCCCAGGAGAGAGAAAACATACAAAACATGGGAGCCCATTCCTCATTGACTACAAATGCATTAAATCAGCATGGGGGACCTTACAAACCCATACCCTATCATTTTTGACCGAATTGGAGGAGAATGCGACCCATCCTGCATTAAATTTGGTCGCTGAAAGGTCATTTCTGCCCATGGACACGTACCAGAGCCATTTTTGAATTTTCTCTCTTGAAACTGAACCAAAATTCAAAATTGACCATGAAATCCTGTAGATAATTTCATAAGCTTTCCAATGATATGAAGAACGTGCAAATCTGAGCTCTGGATCAAAAGATATGAAGGTCTGAAGTTTTAGGGCAAAACGGCCCAAAAAACGGATGTCGGGCAAAAAAATTTAAATTTTGACCTTTTTGCATTTTGGAAATTTTTTTGAAAAATTTCCGCGCTCCGCCGGTCGGATGCCACGTGTCAGGTGCTGGTTCACTGAGCAATTCTCTCTCCTCCACCTTTCCGCGGGCTTTCCCTTGAAATTTGACCTTTTTAACTCTTTGGAAAATTTTCCATTTTTTCCCCCGTGCCCCGCCACTTGGGACACATGGCACACTTTGGTTGGTTGATAGGGGTGCGAGGGCATCTTTTACCTTTTAGTTTTTTGGCCAAAACTTTTTGCCAAATTCTCCAAGTCCTCCCCGAGCTCCGCACTCCCCTTCTCCTTAGGACACGCGTCCTCTTTTTATTGGCTCGGGCCAACGCTCCAAACTTCACCTTTGGAAACTCGGCAAAACATTAAGTAAAAATCTCACCCTTTCCTCCGCCGCTCTGATCCACGAAGACACGTGGCACGTTCTGATTCATCGATGGCTCTTTCAGCTCCCCGCGTCTGCCGCGTACTTCTGGCCCGGATGTCCCAAACTGTTTGGGACAAATTTCTCCGATTCGGGCTTCCTTGTCCCTCTTTGAGGCGAAGACACGTGGCACATTTCCATTAGCTCTCAGCTCCTTCGGATTTTCGCGTCCCTTGCATCCCTTTGTTCCAACTGTCCCAGACTGGGACAAATTCCCGAACCGCCTGAAATGGGCTGCCTTTGATCTCGGCCGGTTCGCGTCCTTCGCGTCCTCACGGCCCAGATGTCCCAGCCTTATCTGCACAACAGTTAGTCAATTTTTTCACCTTCGGCCGGTTCGCCCTTTCACGTCCCGCGTGTCCCCATGGCCCGGATGTCCCTTTGCTGCGTGGACCACCTGGAGGCTTGTCGGTTGGTTCGCGCCCCGACGTCCCAACTGTCCCAAGGACCTGCCTGGACTAGGACTTAGCCAATTTTCATGATTTTTTCTGCCCCAAGCTTGTTTTTTGCAACTTTTTCACCCTTTTTTAGAACTTGCTCTTTTCTCCTTGGACAGGAGAGTTAGAAAAAAGCCGAGGGGACCCCAGAAACATGATTTTTTGCCTTGAATCAATCTATCTTGCTCGGGACTGAAGAATTTAATGCATGTTATCAAAATTACCCTGGGGGGTGAATTTTGGATAACAATTTGGTGACTCAGCGGGGTCATCTGCCTGCTAGATGAAGTTACCAGTTGCCTGAAGCAGTCCATTGGGCATGGAGTCATCAAATATTCTGTTTAGAACCCCAACTGACTTAGAATGTGTAAGGAGGAAGATGGAATATCACCTGATGGAAGCAAGGACTGCAAAACATCTCCATGGACAGCAAGTTGTGCCAAAGCACTTAGGGAAAACAAAACTAACCTACAGCAAAACAATGTGCACAAGCACTTGGAGGAATGAAAATCTAATCTAATATTTACAAGGTAGTGAATTTCCCTCTAGAAGCAACGCTTGAGATAGATTCCATTTACTGGAATCTGCAGTTCTTCACCATCCAATGGGGCCAATTGGAAAGCATTGTTGTTCTTGCACTTCGTGACCATGTATGGGCCACTCCAAATGGCATCAAATTTTGAATGCCTTCCCAGTTTTGCTCTATCCACATCCCATTTCAACACTAGATCTCCAACCTGAAAAGATCTATCCTTGGCATTCCTATCAAAGGTCTTTTTGATCAAAGCTTGATCCTTTTCCATTGCTTGGGATGCCTGATTTCTGATCTCTTGCAGCTCCATCAACTCTGCATACCTCACCTCCATGGGCTCAAACTCTAGCAACTCCAGCTGCTTCATGAGTTCCAATGTTGGCAACTCAAGTGACATGGGCAAGATTGCCTCTCTTCCATAGACAAGTTTGAATGGAGAGTTACCTGTGGATCTTTTGGGAGTTATCCTATCAGCCCATAAGGCTGATTTCAGTTTGGTATGCCAAGACCTCTGATTCTCGTCAAGAGTCCTCCTAATGATCCTCAACAAGTTCTTGTTTGTAGACTCGGCCTGGCCATTACCTTGAGGGTAATAGTTTGATGAAGTGCTTAGGTAGATACCGTTCTTGACAGCCCACTCAGTCACCTTAGATCCAATGAATGCCAATGCATTATCTGAGATTATTGTAGCAGGTACACCAAATCTGGTTGTTATCCCCTCATAAAGGTCTAAGATGCTAGACTCATTTGCCTCTTTGAGTGCTACTGCTTCTGTCCATCTGGTGAAGTAGTCCGTGGCTGTCAAAATCCATTTGTGCCCTTGGCTTGAATTGGGATTAATGACTCCAATGAAGTCCAAACCCCATTGCATGAATGGCTGGTCAACTGAGATTGGATGTAATGGAAGGGCAGCAAGTCTCTCTTTTCCTGTGAAGAATGCACAATTCTTACACCTCTTGATCCATGCATAGCAATCACTGAAGATTTTAGGCCAATAATAACCAGCCTTCATGATTTTTAGAGCTGTCACTCTTGGTGCAAAATGACCACCAGCTGGTCCACCATGGAACTCTTCCAACACCCTTTGAATCTGATTTGTGCTAATGCATCTCAGCAGCACTCCATTCACATCTTTCTTGAACAAAATTCCATCAACAATGGCATACGGGACAGCTTGCAATCTGAAGTGTCTCCTTTAGGTCTTGTTCATCTGGAGGGCATAGGCCTGTGTCTAGGAAGTGTATAATACCTTGGGTCCAGCAAGGAGTGGGGGCAGCATTGTCTTCTTCTTGATTGCCACTTGGCTCATGGCTGTCCTGGACTGTCAAAACAGCCTCTTCTTCATTGCATACTTCTTTTTGCTTCCCCAAAACCAGCTGCTCACACAATCCTTTCCCTCTTACCAGCTTGGTGATCTTGATCTCAATGTCATACTCCATGACACGGGTGATCCAACCTGCCCTTTTCTCATTCAAATCCTTGTTGAGGAGGAAGTCCTTAACCCCAGCATGTGAGACCAGCAACTGGACCTTGTTGTTTGAGACTAAATGCTTGAATTTCTTCAAGCTTCTGATTACTGCAAGTACATGCTTCTCAATAAAAGAGTACCTCACCTCATAGTCATCTAGGCTCCGGCTGAAGAAGGCAATTGGCTGCTCATCATTATCCTTGTTCTGCTGTACCAAAATGGCAGAAATAGTGTCATTACCTCCAAATGCATAGAGGATGAAATCCTTGGAGAAGTCCGGGTTGATGAGAGTTGGTGCTTGAGAGATGGCTTCTTTGATTGCTTCAAAACTCTCCTTGCCTTCTGCTGTCCACTTGAAAGCCATGCTCTTCTTTAACATTTTGGTGATGGGCTTGACAAGGGCTGCAAAATCTGGGACAAACCTCCGAACAAAGTTTATCCTTCCCAAGAAACTCTGAAGGGCTTTCTTGTGGCTTGGCAATGGTAGTGCTCTTATGGCTTCAACCCTCTCTGGATCAATTGCTAATCCTTCTTTGGAGACAATATGGCCAAGGAGCTTTCCTTCATGTGCAAGAAAGATACACTTCTTAGGATTCAAAGACACTCCAAATCTCCTGCACCTCGTGAAGACTTGCCTCAAATGAGAGAGGTGGTCTGCTGCATTTTTGGAAAAAACAGTGATATCATCAAGGTAAATCAGCACCACATTGTTAATCAAACCTTTGAATGCCATGTCCATTGCCCTTTGGAAGGTAGCACCAGCGTTGGACAGCCCAAATGGCATTTTCCTGTATGCAAAAGTTCCCCATTTGGTTGTGAAGGCTGTCTTGAACTGGTCCTCTTCCTTCACCATAATCTGATTGTAGCCTGAGTAGCCATCAAGTAGTGAAAACCTCTCGGAGCCAGCCACAACTTGCAAGATTTGCTCCATGGAAGGGAGTGGGTAATGGTCCTTGAGAGAGGCTCTATTCAAGTCTCTGAAGTCAACACACAATCTGATCTCTCCACTCTTCTTTCTGACTGGAACTAAGTTGGCAACCCAACTAGAATGCTTGATTGGGAATATGATCCTTGACTCAATCAGCTTGTCCAATTCTTTCCTCATGAGAGGCTCCATGTGTGGATTGACTGGTCTTTGTTTCTGCCTGACAGGCTTAGTATTTGGATCCAATTCGATGGTATGCTGAGCTAAGTTGGGATTGAAACCTTTCAAGTCTTCATAGCTCCAAGCAAACACGTCAGGGAACTCTTGACACAGCTGTATGAACTCATACCTTTCTTGTTCAGTTGTCATCCTTCCAATTTGCAATGGTTTGTTCTCTTCTACCAAGATGGATACTGAATCCTCTCTCTTGACCTGAATGTTTGCTTTCTCCTTTCTAAACTGATCATTGGGGTTAAAAATGGACTCCAAAGTGATAAGTCCCTTGGGCAGCTTGTTAGTTCTCAGCTGTACCACTTGGTCACCATACTGCTGTTCCAATTTTTCTTGATTCTTGGCTGAGAACTCAGCTTCTTCTTGCAAGAAATGGATGATTTGCTGGTCATTCTCAAACACTTGCCAACTAACATTGTTATCTGGCACTGAAGGCCTCACAATCACGTGGATGTTTGGCTGTACCTTGTCTTGTTGAATGCTTTCCACAATGTCAAAGGCTGCCCCTACTGCTGCAAGCCTGTCAGCAGCTTGATTCTCTTTCCTAGGAATGGATTTGATGCCAAAACCCTCAAAATCTTCCATGAGGTCCCACACCCTGTTCTTGTAGCACCTGAGTAGATCATTCTTGGCAGCATGTTGTCCCTTGACCTGATTTACAATCAATTCACTGTCACCAAAGACTTGCAAGTTCTTTATTTTCTTCTTGATTGCCCAATGCATCCCTTGCACCAAGGCTTCATATTCAGCAGTGTTATTGGAGCATGCAAACTGAAATCTAAAAGCTGAATAGTACTTTACTCCTTGAGGTGAAACAAGCATAGCTCCACCTCCTGCACCTTGTCTACTCCTTGATCCATCAAAAAACAGCTGCCATACCTCATTGTCATCTTTGTGGTTTGGCTTGGTGATGCTAGGAATAGGCTGATTTTCTTCGTGTATGCAATAGACCCCTAGCTCAGATTCTTCCACTTCTTGATAAGGATCAAATGCATGTACCTTGTTTGCCCATTCATCAAGAGTTAGATCCGGGATGCTTCCAACCTTAGTGTCAGCTTCATCAGTGCTTGGGTGATCTTCTTGATCAAATGCTGAGCAATTGGCATTAATCTGACTTGGAGTGTAAGGCTCAATATGGAAGTTTGCAATAGGTTCAGACCTGATTGTAGCCTTAGTTCCATACCTCATTCTGAACAGCATGTGTGACCAATCAGCAGACAAATATCCCCCAATCTTGGCTGTGAAGTCCCTTGACAAGCATAGGGCAAAGAGTGGTGGAAGGTCTATGACTGATACATCTTGTAAAACAACAACATTTGGACATGCATGCAAGGTAAGACTCAAGTTTCTAATCACTCCAACTGTTGCTACTGCTGTCCCATCCAGCTGCACTACCCCTTTGGATATTGTTTCATACTGGAGCCCTAGCTGATCAGCTATTTGTTTAGGCATTACTGAGCTACTTGCCCCGGAGTCTATCATGCAATTGTGCACTAGCTGATTTCCAATGATCAATGAAACATAGAAAGGAGGGGGCTTCAACATTTTACCTTGCTGTCCTCCATGATTTCCCTCAGGCTGGGCAGCATTTGTAAGCACTTTGTCTTGCATCTGAACTTGCTGATTCGAAGTTGGCCAGTCCTTCATGGCAGCTTGCAGCAGATCTCTTTGGCCTGGGATAGATAGGGATTCCCACATTGATATATTGACGTTTGTCTTCTTCATCTGATCAATGATACTGAATGGTGATGAAGGATCTCTTTGTTGTCCCTTGGTTTGCACATTCACTCCTTGCATGTGGGCAGCAACAACTGGTATTTGAGTTGGCCTAGGGGCTGTTCTTGGCTGCCCTTATGCATTTACAACTGGATTTTGTTTGCCATCCACTTGTGGAACCATAGAAGGTTGTGGATTGGTTGGGGCTAATGGCTGCTCTTCACCCAAATTCCTCCTTTTTGACCTTGTGTTGGCTGCAACACCTTGAGAAACTACCTGGTTCATGCCACAAAAATCCTCTGCTTGCCAATTTACCAATGTGGTGTCATTTGGGGCTGATTGCTGTTGGAATGTTTCTTGTTGTTGGTTGTTTCCTTGACTGCCCTCACCCTCCACACCAGTAGTTGTCACCATTAATGCTTGATTCAAAGCACCATTGAAGCACATGGATTGGTTATGAGGCTCATTGCATGGAAAACACCAATCATACTCCTGAGCAATGTTGTTTTGTGTTGGCACCAATGCCTTAGAGGCAGATATGGCATTTGGATTATAGGGCTGAAATGGTCTATTGGCAGGAGGCCTTGTTTGATTCATATTTGCAGCTGGATTAGGTGGCCTTTGTGGTTGGTATGGCTGCCTATTAGGCTGAGCTTGGGGTTGATAAGAAGGTCTAAAACCTTGGGCCTGCTTGCCTTTTGAGAGTAACCAGCTCATTGCCTAGGTTTTGCAATTGCTTCATGACTTCTTGAAGCTCATTTGGGGCACTTGGAGATGAAGTGGAAGCTTCATTTGAACTCTGATTTCTAGGAGTGGGAGAAGGAGCCAAATTAGGTGCTTGATTGGTGTTTGGACTCTCTAAACTTGGAAACAATGGCATGGGAGGTCTAGGGGCAAGTTTGCCAGCTTGGATCAAACAATTTTCAGCCCTAATGGCAATGCTATAAGCCATAGGGATAGTTATGCCTCCCATGGACTGAATCAACATAGAAATATCAGAATTTAGAGCTTTGAGATAGTAGAGAAAAGCACCTTCTGCTGTTGGCCTGACTGCCACTGGAATTCTCTCCCAAGTCTTTTGAAATCTGAAGTTGAAATCGGTCAGCTGCTCATTGGGAGCTCTCTTGATGGTTGTCAGCTGCTCCAAAAGAGACAAGTTGTCTCCCTTTTCTCCAAATTGCTCATGAAGTGCTATACACAGCTGATTCCAATTTGTGATAGAACCAGCTCCAAGGCTCCTAAACCATTGCAATGCTTTACCCTTGAATGAAGATGCCAGTAACTTGACAGCCACTTGCATCTCATTGATTTCATGAATTGCACAAAGGTTAGCAATATCTTTAACATGATCACCTGGAGTAGTCTGATTTTCTCCAGTGAAGTAGGGAATGTTCTTCAAGGCTGCAATAGGAATTGGATGTTGTGCATTGAGGGCAAGTGGGCTGCTGCCTGTGAAGTTGACATAGGGGTTGTTTTGTGCCATTCTAATTGGTCTTAAAACCCTTGTTGACTGAATGAAAGGCCTACCAGGTGGAGGAGTTGAGAGAGTTCTGTTTGGTGGAGATGGAGACCTTTGAATCCTTCTTCCTCTTTGCCTTCTTCTTGGAGATAATTGCAGGTATTCAAACAGCACTTCTTCTTCTCCAACTCTTGACCTTGTGGTGACTCTTCTCATGAGTTTTCAGGCCTGCACTGCTGAAACCAGTTGATTCTTCCCCTTGGAGTCGCCAGATATGCAAATAATAGCTCTTTTCAAGCAAGAAAATTGCAGCAGATGCACATCAACTTTGCTGCAATAAAAATGAGACCTCTAGTGTCCCACCGGGCGTGCCAAAACTGTTAGTGCAAAATCACAGCACCCCTGGATGCAAATCAAGGTTCTAAATGATGTCTTAGGCATCCAGTGTGATTGCACAACATGGAAACCTCTCTCCAAGTGTGGGACTTGTGAAACTGAGAGAGGAATCTCCAGATTAGAGGCTGGTTCCTCAAACTCCTCTGATTTAGATCTATATTTGCACAACTACAGAGGTTCAGATCCTAATCCTACTCTAAATTGCAAGGAGACAGGGATAGAAATGCAAAAATTGAAACTAACTAAAGATGGTGATGCACCAAAAGGAGTGGTGAATATTTTTGTCATGCAAATAGACACAAACCAAAGATTGCAACATAAAACATACACAGGCTGATAAGATATAATTTAGGATCTGAAATGAAGCAAATAATACAAACAAAGGACTGAAACCCATTCACAAAGCTTGCATTATCATTTCCAATGTCAAAACCACTGCATTACAACCTCAGAGAGGTAGAAAACCTGTTACAATATTTGAAGAGGTCTGATTCTTGCAACAATCACTTGCTGGAGGTGAAAGAAGAAGTTTGCTATGCCAAAAAGTGTTCCCCTTGAAGAAATGAGCCAAATCTGGCTTTTACATTGCATGGGTCGAGCCCAGGAGAGAGAAAATGTACAAAATGTGGGAGCCCATTCCTCATTGACTGCAAATGCATTAAATCAGCATGGGGGACCTTACAAACCCATACCCTATCATTTTTGACCGAATTGGAGGAGAATGCGACCCATCCTGCATTAAATTTGGTCGCTGAAAGGTCATTTCTGCCCATGGACACGTACCAGAGCCGTTTTTGAATTTTCTCTCTTGAAACTGAACCAAAATTCAAAATTGACCATGAAATCCTGTAGATAATTTCATAAGCTTTCCAATGATATGAAGAACGTGCAAATCCGAGCTCTGGATCAAAAGATATGAAGGTCTGAAGTTTTAGGGCAAAACGGCCCAAAAAACGGATGTCGGGCAAAAAATTTTAAATTTTGACCTTTTTGCATTTTGGAAATTTTTTTGAAAAATTTCCGCGCTCCGCCGGTCGGATGCCACGTGTCAGGTGCTGGTTCACTGAGCAATTCTCTCTCCTCCACCTTTCCGCGGGCTTTCCCTTGAAATTTCGACCTTTTTAACTCTTTGGAAAATTTTCCATTTTTTCCCCCGTGCCCCGCCACTTGGGACACGTGGCACGCTTTGGTTGGTTGACAGGGGTGCGGGGGCATCTTTTACCTTTTAGTTTTTTGGCCAAAACTTTTTCCAAATTCTCCAAGTCCTCCCCGAGCTCCGCACTCCCCTTCTCCTTAGGACACGCGTCCTCTTTTTATTGGCTCGGGCCAACGCTCCAAACTTCACCTTTGGAAACTCGGCAAAACATTAAGTAAAAATCTCACCCTTTCCTCCGCCGCTCCGATCCACGAAGACACGTGGCATGTTCTGATTCGTCGATGGCTCTTTCGGCTCCCCGCGTCCGCCGCGTACTTCTGGCCCGGATGTCCCAAACTGTTTGGGACAAATTTCTCCGATCCGCCCGATTCGGGCTTCCCTGTCCCTCTTTGAGGCGAAGACACGTGGCACATTTCCATTGGCTCTCGGCTCCTTCGGCTTTTCACGTCCCTCGCATCCTTTGTCCCAACTGTCCCAGACTGTCTGGGAAAATTCTTCCAAACCGCCCAAAATGGGCTGCCTTTGCTCTCGGGCTTCACCTTTTCGCGTCCTTCGCGTCCTCACGGCCCAAATGTCCCAGCCTTTCTGCACAACAGTTAGTCAATTTTTTCACCTTCGGCCGGTTCACCCTTTCACGTCCCGCGTCCCCATGGCCCGGATGTCCCTTTGCTGCGTGGACCGCCTGGAGGCTTTTCGGCCGGTTCGCGCCCCGACGTCCCAACTGTCCCAAGGGCCGCCTGGACTAGGACTTAGCCAATTTTCATGATTTTTTCTGCCCCAAGCTTGTTTTTTGCAACTTTTTCACCCTTTTTTAGAACTTGCTCTTTTCTCCTTGGATAGGAGAGTTAGAAAAAAGCCGAGGGGACCCCAGAAACATGATTTTTTGCCTTGAATCAATCTATCTTGCTCGGGACCGAAGAATTTAATGCATGTTACATCTCAACAACACACCATCAATATAACTTTTAAAGAGAACACCCTCAATGATTGCATAGGGAATAGACTACAACATCAGATGTCTTATCTTTTCTTTGTTCAAACTAAGAGGGTATGTGCCAGAAGATAGGAAAATTGTCATTATATCAAACCAGTTGCGCATGCTAAAATTTTCACCTTTCTTAGCTTCAGTGCATGGGATCTCCTCATCCATGAACAGAGAAGTGCCCTAATTATTTTTCATGTCTTCAGCAAGTTGCTTATAGAGCATATTACCTCTTACCAAATTTTTGGCTTTGATAGTCACATCATACTCCATGATTTTGGTCACCCATCTAGCTCTTTTTTCATTGATTTCTACTCCCATAATGAAGTCCCTCACACTATAGTTTGAAACTATAAATTTGGCATGATTTATGGTGACAATACTTTTGAAATTCTTAAGCCCACTTATGATCGTGAAGACCCATTTTTCTATGTAATTGTATTTCAATTCATAATTCTTCAGTGTTTGACTTAAGATATACACTAGTTGCTCCAGTCCCTCATCATTTTCTTATGTCAAGACAACAACAACACTAACATCAACTCCATATATGTAAAGGATGAAATATTTAGAATAATATGGATTGATAAGTGTTCAGGAATGAGAAATTTGTTGCTTGATTTTACTGAAGCTTTCTTTTCTTTTTGTTGTCCATCTAAAGAAAAAATATTTCTTAACCATGAGAGTGATGGGCCTAAACAATCCTACAAAGTTAGGAATGGACCTCCTAAAAATTTTTAACTTACGGAGGAATGATTGTAAGGCCTTCTTGTGAGCTGGAAGAGAGAGAGAGAGAGAGAGAGAGAGAGAGAGAGAGAGAGAGAGAGGATGTATGAGATTCATCCTGGATTAATGACAATTTCATCCTTTGAAACAATATGTCCCAAAATATTGCATTGTGCAATAATAAAGTTACACTTCTTGGGTTTGAGAGATACCTCAAGTTATCTACACCTCTCAAATACTTTCTCAAGATACCTGATCTGGTTCACGCTCTAATTTGAGAAGATAGTTATGTCATCCAAGTAAAAAAGGATGAACTCATTGATATATCCTTTGAAGGTAATGTTCGTTTCTCTTTAGAAAGTTACACTTGTATTTTAAAATCCAAAAGGAATTTTTTGATGGGTATAGGTTCCGCATTTGGTTGTAAATGCAATCTTGAATTGATCCTCTTTCTTGACGATGATCTAATTGAAACTTGACTAACCATCCAACATGGAAAACCTTTGTGTGTCAGCCACAATCTGCAAAATCTGCTCCATATAAGGAAAAAGATAATGATCCTTTAATGAGGCCTTATTCAAATATCTAAAATCAACACAAAATACGATTTCATCATTCTTCTTTCACACTGGAACAAGATGAATAAAAAATTCATTATATAATAATTCTTTATTTTCCCTTTCATTCTCAAGAAAAAATACTTCCTGGGAATGGATCTCGTCACTTCGGTTAATCACTTGAGCCCTAATACATTTTCAGTGTTATGGAGCTAGACCAGTGATCTTTCTACCCAAGTAAAGTAATTGATGGGAAATATTATTTTTTCCACAATGAGTTTGGATAAATCCTTCC
The DNA here is from genome assembly GCA_019776745.2 of Taxus chinensis. NCBI lineage: Eukaryota > Viridiplantae > Streptophyta > Pinopsida > Cupressales > Taxaceae > Taxus > Taxus chinensis. The sequence continues at coordinate 515,623,479 of CM034154.1, forward strand.
TCATGAGGGGCTCTATTTTAGGGTTGACATGCCTTTTCTTTTTTCTTATGGGCTTGATGTTAGGATCAAGGTCAATGGAGTGTTGAGAAATAATTGGATCAAATCTTTTAAGGTATTAACAGTCCCATGAGAATATGTCACTATATTTTTGACATGATGAGATGAAGGCCTATTTTTCCTCTTCTGAGTAGATCTCTCCAAGTAACAACTCTTTTTCGCATGCAATAGTGACTAGCTTGAAATACTTTTGTGATGTAATCATGTTATTTTCTTCTCTTTTGAACTCGTCATCGAGACTTAATATATGGTCTAAGGTGACCAATAATTTTGGTAACTTTTTTGTCTTCAGTTGGATCACTCGATCACCATAGTTATCATGCAAATTAGATTGCATTTTCAACTAAAAATTAGCTTCATTTTGGATGGACTGAACAATCTATGCATCACTTTCAAACACTTTCCAATTGGTTTCATTATCTTTAATCGATGGCCTAACCACTACCTTGATGTTTTGTGCATTTCCTTGAACCAGATCCTCAACCGTTGAAAATTGTGAACCAAGGGCAGCCATCTAGTCAGCTTACTTTTTTAATTTCATTGGCACTACCTACATATTGAGAGCATAAAATCTCTTTAAGAGGTCCCAAAATTTGTGCTTATAAGCTTTCAGAATCTTATTATTTGTGGCCCATTTGTTTGTCACTTGATGGATAAAAAATTCAGTGTCCCCAAAGATTTGCAATGCCTTAATGTGTCTCCTCTCAGCAATGAGAAGACCATACACCAATGCTTCATACTATGCCACATTATTAGAACATGTAAACTACAATCTATGTAAGAAGAATAAATTATCATATTTAGGATAAATGATAACAACACTTTCACCTGTGCCATTTCTACTTCTAGAGCCACCAAATTACAACTTCCATAGTCCATAAGCATCATTTTATTCTTACTTAAGCGGGGTAGGTAAGGTGGATTCTTCTTCAAATATGAAATAGGTTCCATGTCCAATTTAAACACTTGTGTCATGAAACTCATAAATATCTTTAATCAATTCATCTAATAAAAGGTTAGGTATGGAAGGAGGAATATGGTACTCTTCTGATGCGGACTATTGCTCTTAGTTTTCTTAGAGCAGGCAATTTGATTGGAGAGAATGGTCATATAACTCAACACAATAGGAAAATATAGGGTTAGCTTGTATGGTAAACTCGGTACCATACCTTGTTCTTAGGAGTATATAAGACCAATCTAAAGAAAAGTAACCACGCACGTTGGCTATGAAATCTCTTGATAGGTAAATGTAAAACAAATGAGGCAAGTTAATGAATGACACATCTTGAGTTATATTTATACTTGGACAAACATGAAGGGTCAACTCAAGATCCTTGATGACTCCTAGGATGCTAACAGTTGAGCCATCAAGTTGTAAGAATCCTTTAAATACATGGTTGTACTTAAGACCTAAGATATTAACAATTTTCTTAGACATAACAGAAGAACTAGTCCTTGAGTCAATCATGCAATTATGAACAAGATGTTTTCCTACTATCAAAGATATATAAAAGGGTGGGGTTTTAAAAACTTTCTATACTTCTTTATCCTTTTCTTGACATAAGTTGATAGCAAACTAGGTTATTCGAATAACTGGATCATTGTGATGGAGCTGCGCAAAAGCTTCATGCTAAAGTTCATGCTATGATGGAATAGCCAAGGCATCCCAAATTTTGACATTTACATTTGTATTCTTCATCTGATCAACAATGTTGAATGGAAGGCCCATGAACTTGTGCATTTGAGGTGCAACATTCTCTTTTCTTGATTATTCTAGTGCTGAGACAAATGCCTTGGGTTACATAAGGGCTTAATTTTCTATAGGAGGTGTGCACGTTGGTTCATGTGTAACCATGCGAAACCTCACAAATATCAGTAGAATGGCTAGAAATTTTGGGTGGATGTTCATCCACATCCTATTTGTGAAGTGGATCATTTTGATTTATAGAAAATGAATGCTACGCATTGATCCCAAACATTTTCTTCTTAGGCCTTGGGTTGTCAGCAACTTGTGAGTGCGGTCTATTATAGCTATTAATGGCTTGGTTTATTATGTATATTTCATCAACCCCAAATAACATAAGGTTGGTCTTAGGGTTGACCTCTTGTACATCTCCATTATCAGAATCATGCACGCTCATAGAGGGCTCATGATTGGAAGTGTTATGCATCATGAAGGATTGCACGTGAAAGGCATTTGTGTAAGTGTATTGGATTTGTAGAAAATTACGAGGAAAACACCATTCTATCTCTTAAACCGTGTTATTATGTATTTTGGAACCAATTTTTTATTTGAGTTGGGCGTAGGAAGAGGTTGCACAGGAGTAATTTTCTAAAGAGTAAGGTGCACATTATGACCCTACCATCTATCATTGTGTTGATTTTGTTCATACTTTTGATTTGTATACTAAATTCTGTAGGGATGATGGATTTGACTAAATCGTTGATTAGAATTAATTCTGAAGGCTTGCACCTATTTTTTTTCTAAATATATGACTTTATGTGAAAAATTTCTAATCAAAGCTTCCATTTCTTCACATTCTTTCGATTTTTGAGGAGAGTAGGATGTGGAGGTAATGAGGTGAGAAATCTACTAAGGAATAAGAGCAATGGAAGGTCGAGGTGTTTGGGGAAATTCAAGAAACAAATGCATAGGCAATCTAGGGGCTATCTTTCTAGTTTGGATTAAACAATTTTCTACCCTAATGTCTATAGGATATGAATAAATAAGTTGCATAGCATTCATATATTGTATCATAACAACAATATCAAAAGTCAATGCTCGTAATAAATAAATAAAAACACCTTATGGAGTAGGCCTTAAATGGATTGGAATTCTATCCCATGTTTTCTAAAATATGAACATGAAGTCGACCATGAGCTCATTAGAATCTCTCTTGATTGTTGTGATTTTTTCTAACAAGGAGATGTTGTCTGCCTTCTCCTCAAACTAATTTCAGAGTGTATTGCCAAGCTCATCCCAGTTGTGAATGGAGGTAAGTCTTAAACTTATGTACAATTAAATAACTTTGCCTTTGAGTGAAGAAACTAGCAGCCTTAAAACTACATCATATTATGTAACTAGATGAACTATGCATACATTTTCGATGTCTTGAATGTGATCAATAGGGGTAATATGATTCTCACTAGAAAAAAATGGAATTCTTTTGAATGTAGCCACTGGTATATCATGTTATGTGCCAAGAGCCAAAGGACTACAACTAGTGAAGCTGAAAAAGGGAATATTTCTCTTATGCGCCATGATTGTGATGGGTCTCAAGAATATGGATGAGCGCGTGAAATTTTTTCCAGGTGTTAGAGTAGAAACTGATTTGTACGTGGGAGATGGAGACCTGCGTGTAACTTTGCTTCTTCTTCTTCTTCTTGGATATAACTACAGATACTCAAATGCTTCACCAAGTGTTGTGTGTTGTCTAGTTTAAATCATTCTCATGAAAGAGGCACTTTGACTGCTAAAACCAGTAGATATGATGATGGGTGTTTCTAGATGTGTTTAAAAATCCTCCAAAGGTGGGAAATCACTAAGTCACAAACCAAAACCTAACAATGATGAAGTGTTAGTTTTCAATACCCATGTCACCGAGTGTGCCAAAAATATTTGAGCTCAAAACTAAACCCATCCTAAATATGGATTATCTAGGGCTTTTGGGAAACTTGGGACTGTCTCCAAGTTATGGGACCTCGCGCTTGAGACAATTTTTTTGATAAATTCAGCTTTTATTGCTTAAAATACTCTTACGAAGGGAAATATGTGAGAAGGATATACATAAAAATGAAATCCTAAGCTAAGGGGAGGTGAAGGGGATGAACACTCTTAGATGATTGAAAACAAGGTAAAATGTGTAGAGGAAGGACATATATGTGTGTCACAGTCTAGAAAAAGTTCAAGAGCTCATTTCATGGAGCACAACAGAAAATAAACACTACAAGAGATGTAAAACATGCATAACACATCAAAATTGAAAAATAAGGAAATTAGATGTAATAAAACATGAGATAGGGCAGAAAATAGACACAAAACACAATTTTATTACTTTAGATGATTACATAGTCAATTATAATGAATATAGAAGGAAATAATCTACACATATTGAGCTGAATCTGAGGCCTACAATTCAAAATGCAAACAATACAATACTTTGAATAATGCTCTTGTAATCCAAGAGGGTCCAAATTTTACAAATGAGCATTATTCTACAATATATAGAAGAATAGGAGAGAAGAGGAGGGAAAAGAGAGAGAAAACTCAGATTTCCAATCAAAACCACCAATAAGATGTAATAAATGCCTACAAATACACATGGAGCTCTATCAAATCCACCTACCCACGTCACTTTTCTCATGGAAGGGGTGAGGCCAAATCCCATGAAATTTGGATGGTTGAGTCGATTTGAAGTGTGCATTAATGATTTGAATTGTGTTTTCCCATTTTCACCAAAAAAATCCCACAAAAATAGATTTTAAAAATTCTAGAGTGTAGCCCACATCAATATCTTTCCAATGAGACCAGACGTACATGATTTCAAGCTCTGTGGAGGAGTTATGGAAATTTGAATTTTTGTAATGCAAGAACAACATGTCACACACGTGGTGTGTTCTTATTGGTTATGGGAGTTAGCCAATTGACTACAAGTCATCTACGTTAAGTGTCACACTTCCATTCACTAAAAATATTGGCGCACTGTTGGAACTTTTTCATTTCTCCTAATGAGTTGCACTTTATCTGAAAAGTCTCCAAAGTTGGACACATTTCACATTAGGATTGGCGTTGTGGTTATAACCTTAGGTGCAAGTATGGGAGCAGGAGGCAGGAAAGCAAGAATGTAGAAGTTAAGTGGAACATGTGAGAGGGTGTGCATAGAATTAGGAAGAAGAGTGCATAATTTCTAAGGCATGAAAGTTTTAAAAGGAAACATGAAGATCTGAAAAAGGAAGGCATGGAAGTTTGAGAAATGTGGTGTGCGGAGCATTCCAAGAGGAAAAAGGAGTAACATACGAAGCAAGGGTACACGAAAGAGGAACACGTAAGGGGAATACATACAAGGAAGGGAGAGCGAGGGGAATGAGTGCGCCTGTAGTGATGAATGGGACTTAGGGAAGAAAGAGGTGCATGCTTGGCATGCTTAAGACTTGCAAGAATATAAAGGAAATTTGTGGGTGTGCATAGTGGAGTGAATGCAACTCGAAAGGAGGAAGCGAATGTATGGAGGAAAACATGTGAAGGGATAATGGAGGGAGACTTTTAGTTAAGAAAATAGAAGAAATCAAAAGGAAATTCAGGCATGCAAGGTTTCACAAAGGGAAACGAAGGAAAGGGAAAAGTAAGAAGAGCTTGTGGAGGCACACAAAAGAACCTAAAACCTAGGAAATGCACTAAGGAAGAAAACTAATAGCATGCACAACCTGAAAACCTGAAGCTAGGGCTAGAATAGAACTGTAAGTCATCAAAATAATCAAGGTTTATTTTGGACAACAGATCTGAGAGTAATGTTGATGCCATGTAGGGGGTGGAAGTTTGGGAAGGTGACTGCATAAGATACCAACAGGAGCGGGTTGCACCCAAATCTCAAGTGAAAATGTGAAGGCTTTTAAATTTGGGGAAGTGGGGGGTCGCAGCCTAGATGCAACCCCCATTACCACTATATTTATTTTCTTAAAACTAATACAAGCCTTCAACAATGTATAAGAGCCCACATACCCTTAATTCCTTAACATAATGTAGCAAATAAAAAAATATAAAATCATATATAATTTTATATTTAAATGCATTTACAATTATGTAAATTTGAATACAATACCAACAGATTTTTATTTTCTTCCTTTCTTGAATTTCTTGTATTATATTATATTAAACTCTATTTTATATATAGTAGGTTAAAAATTTATTCTCCTTCTAAGAAGGTAGTCTATAAGTTTCTTTAAATGCAAGCAAGAAGATAAAACAATTTAATGAGATACAAGCTTATTTTCTTGAGAGTAATTGAGAAATAAGATGACATAGATGAAATCTATGTCTAATTTGATATATTGTTAACTATTAAACCATGATAATTATGAGCCATGCATTCCTTTCTTGCAAATTGTATCAAGTCGCAAACCTAATGTAGTTGATTTAAACCTTGACAGTTTTATCATCGGCATATCCACAACAATTTTCAATAGCCAGTGTCGTATTCATTAAGCATTTCAACAAGTTTAAGAACCCAACCAAACACAATATTTTCTATTACCAAATAAAAACAACCTTCCTTTGTGATAAATGGATCATTATTTTGAATATTACTTGAAATAATGCAATGTGCAAACTATATAAAATTATAGTTACTATCATGCCAATAGTATTTTACTATCCTCCAACACACCTTTACTTTTTTTTTTATGTTAAAACTTAGCCAACAAAGTAAGCATAAGAGCTACATATCTGTTCTATTTTTAATTCAACATTCTCCAAAGCCTAATGGAGATTTGGAAACAAGTATGTCTCCAACACATGAATAACACTAATGACCACAAGAATTTTATAATTTTATTCAAATATGAAAATAAATTTTTTATTTTAGACCACATACTCTTTAAGGTAATAATAAAAGTAAATATGTTCCATACAAGAGAAAGAGTCTAAACTCACCCCAATTGCATTATAAATCCAAGGAAGATGAATTCCTTTCCTATAACAAAAATAAAAAAATTCTCTCTTCAATATAATTTGTCCACCTTAATACTACACTAAAATTTCATTTCTCCTTTACTTAGAATTTTTCAAGAATTAATAAAGCTTTAAAAATTAAAGAGAAAAATCCTCCTTCTATTTGGGAACAACATGCCAAAAAAAAATTTGAGAACAACATTGATTTATTCACAAGGAAGGAGCTCGAAATCCATTATCAAGGCTCTAAGAAACATGTTCCATCAACATGTACTAAGACTCCAAATGCAAAACAAGTGGCTTGGTTGCCCACCCAACCAAATAACATCATCACATTCTATCTCCAAAAGAGGAGGACATGTTAGCCTCCCTTGAATCCCATGGGGGAGAGAGGATGCATGCCTCCAAGATGCAAAAGAAGGAGGTAAAAAAGACATGTGAACACACACACCCAACACCATAACCAACAATTCAAATACCAAATCACAAGGAAGAAGCTCCAGTCTTCTTCAAGAATGGTAATGGGGGCAAGTATGTCAATTACAAACGATAGATATTTCATACCTTATAAATTTCCAACAAGAACAATGTACTCCCAAACTTCCCGTAATCTCCAAATCATAACTCCAAGCCTCCTCCTTACCAATATTTTCCAAACCTTGGAATATTTCCTTGGCAAGGAAGGGAGACAAGTTTTCAACCCATATGAAATCTCATTTCTCTCATCAACCATATGAAGGAGGAAGAAAAATAAACACAAATCCCATAATGGCTTACCCATCAAGCCATGTGGGAGTAGAGAGGGGGTTTACTCCCTCTTCCCCAACACTCCAAGTCTAGCTCAAGTGAGATGGAAGGAAAATAAAGAAAAAAAACCACATACATTACACAATACAATAACCACCATTACTAAAACTACCAAGAAATCCATTTCATATTCCTTTACATATTAAAAAAAAAAGGGAGTGAGATGCCATCCTATCAACCAAGAAATCTAACTTCTAAATCAATGTTAAGCTCTCCAAGATCCAACTATGTTCCAAGATCTCTTCCAAACTCCCAAGTGTAAAATGAGGCCCAAAAGTCCTTACCCCCTCCAAAGAGAAGGAATAAGAAGATAAATCTCAAAGATCCTCACCAATGAGAGGGTGAAATTCGTTGCTCTTCTCCCTCTCAAATCCAAGATTCCCTTAAGTCTCTATCATGCATAATAAAATGGTCTTAATGAGGGGAATCTCTAAAAAATTAACAAAATCAATAACATTTATCCCAAAATCCTATGAGGGCACACAAAACAAGTTAATTAAGAAGATAAGGATAAGAGATTCTCAAATAGAATGGGAAATCCCATTTGAACCTCAAAAAAAGGTCTCCCTATCATAGGTAGGGTCAAAGGGGTCCATTTTTATGTAAATGATACCCCCAATGGGTAAATAACCTTTTAAAATTTATTTTTTTAATCTTAATTTTGGTCTTGGAGAAAGTGGTCCGCTTTGAGATGTGGTGGGGCCCACTCAAAGCTTTCTTAGGTGGTCTCACACTTCTTTAAACATGGTTAAATAGCCAAAGACACCATTAACACAAGTGGGGAATATTATTCCCCTAAAATTACTTCAACAAGGGTTAAATTCATTAACACAAAAATAAGTCCAAGGAGGAGACAGCTAAATGTGTTTGAAACAATAATAATACATACACAATGAGAGTAGTTTAATCATATCCACTCAAAATCTAGAACAAAAAGGACCAAAAATTATCAATAAGGGAAGGTGAGGTTTTAGTCCAGACGACCAATTATGCAGTATTGGAGATGCAAAATTTGAGTCCCACATTATCATGTGGTTTGCACATTTCAACTACACACTCAATTGCAAATATCATACATGCTCGATAAAATATGATAAATGGAACAATCACACACATCTCAAGAAATTACGCCACACACATACAACAGACTAAATAGTTATAAATTCATATGCCTAGTATAAAAGATGTTAGAATTCACAAAAACTCGACCTTGACATGATTCACAATTTGTACCAAATGTATGCCACTTTACAATTTGATCAAATTCCATATACTAAACCACCCAAATCGATTATGCCACAACCATCCATCAATGAGATCAATAATCATTTTGAAAACATAGTATATCTAAATATATCATCCATGTAAGTCTAAGATTATTAATATCCATAATATCATAACTGGTTAAAACAATAATGATAACAACAATAAATTGACATTACATGTCTCATACAACATTTTGCTAAAATGAGTTAGCAATTAAATGTTAACATTACAATAGAATTATAATTATTCAAAATCAAAGAGTTATGACAATATAAATTATAAGGTCCCAAAAAAGAATGACATGGGGAGACAACGTCATTAAAGGGAGGGAAACTGGTGGGCACTACTTCCCCTCACCTAGAAATAGACTTCTTCCTTGAAGTCACGGGAAGGGGTAAGAATAATGACCTCTCAAAGGTATCACATCATACCACGTATTTTTTAGTCTCAAAAAACATGTCCCACCAAATCTAACTTGGTTCAACATCAAGTGTATCTCACAATAGGAGAATGTTAATCAAGAAAAAATATAGCTTCCAAGAAGTTTCATTAGCATCATCGTCTAAATTCTCTAAAATGTTTTGCATAAGTGGATTTACAACATAAAGGTCATATTTAAGGAAACTATTGATGGGTGATCTAGGAGAACAATAATTGTTGTCTTAAAAAGGTTAACAAGTTATGCACACATGATGTGCAAGAAACCACCCATAGACGTCACAAAAACCATATGAGAAGAGATATTTTTTTCCAAATTTATGAGAGGATTCACTTCATATTTCACCCTCATATTTTAAAAATGGGAAAAATATTCACCAAAACCTCAAATCTACCCTAGAATTTACCTTATTCCTTTAGGGTTCAAGGATGAAGGGTCACATAACACCAAGCATAATAAAAATAAGATGAATTGATTTTGAAATTCTTTTTTACGTTCACACAATGAAATTACCAATAAATTAAGTATGTAATATCTATACAACCATAAAGTTAAGATTAGTTTTCTAGTTTTTGCCTTGGGGTTCCATAGCTTGAACCCTTTGCTCAAACATCATAATTCATACACTCATTAAATTTGATTTAGGAAACTGATAAAGGATAGATCAATTTGTTATTATTTAAAAGTTTATCAAAGTTTCCACCATGGCAATCCGAATTCCATACTACCACATCTCGAAAAATTCCACTATCACTTATTGAAACAACAATGAACTAGTTTTCAAACTCAACATGGCATATTAGAAGTTTACTAAGATTACAAACTTTACCATTTTAGCCAAAATAAAAAATGAATGAGATAGGATGAAAATGTATCCAAAAAGGGGGTTTCAAAACTCTTCAAAGTTCCCATGAAATTAACCAAATTATTACTTGGATGAGCTCGAAGGAACTTGTTCTTTCACATTTTCCCTAAGAGGTCAAGAGGACAAAAAAAACCTTTTCTCCAGACAATAGTTTTCTCAATATCCTTTACATATGTTGCTTAAATGCGTTTATTATCCTAGGTCACCAATGACCCACTAAGTCTGAAGGAAGGGTATTCTCCTTAAACTATAGATACGAGTCCGTTTTCGAACAAGGAACTTCAAATTTACCACCTCATTGAGCAGTTAAAACAATGGGGTCACATTGGTCTAGAAGACCCCAATAATAACCACAACTCTCATTCAAACTTCAAATTCACATCATTTAGCTAGAATATGCATCATTTCAAATGATGTCATTACCCAAGGTAAGTGGGAAGATTAGATAATTTCCACTTTTAGCTTTTGCAATGTAGAGTTAAATAATTTATCTAATATCAAGTTAATGGTATTTTTCCAAAGTGGATTAAAATCATATACAAGAGTCTCCTAAGACTCAAATAACCAATGGAATATCCTAAGTGTGATATGATGCAACCTTTTATTATTCACAATACTTGTACTTTTTGTATCATAAGAAGATAAGACAAATGTGTCAGTTCAACTTCACATGACCAAAACTTAATGTGTAATTGTGATTAGAAGAACATAGCGCAAACATGAATAATGTAAATCACACATTTTAAATATTTCAATTCGTTAAGATCACGTCTAATCTATATCTTTAGGGGGGATAAAATAATAACATTTTCCTACACCATGTTGTTGTGTGTGTGTGTGTGTATTCTAAATGTTCCCAAATACATATAAGTGTCCAAATTTTATTCGTAGTTATGATACACAAGATATAAATCTTGTGGGTTTCCAATTATTTCATTTTTTGTCCTTAATATCTCATAAATTTGTGACATCATGGACCAACAAAAATGCTGGCATGAAAACTCGCCCCACCACGAGAGTGACTTACAAAAATCATTTGACTCCTAGGAAGAAACGAGAGAGAGAACACTTTGTTATTTTCACAAAACAATGTTTTTCCTTTAGGGATATTTAACCATTCCATAATGTTTATATTTAATCATAAATTACCAAGAAAATGACTATTAAAATGTGTTCTTACCAATTCAAACTTAATAATTTCACAAAACTAACTTCTAATGAGTAACAAGGTATAACCAAGTTACATTATAACGTCCCAAACGAACAAATCTAACAAGAGACCATTATACATAACATGAACTTTCCAATCTCGAGAAGGGTTCTAAATAACTAGAGTATTACAAAATTACCCTAATCAAAATCTCCGTAAGTCATATCAAGGGTTTCGACGAATTTGTAATTGTGAAGTCAAAAAATTTCTTCTTAATAGTTCAAGGGATTCTTAGTCTCCAAGAAGTATATTATAGCTATGAAACAATCCTTGTAAAAAATCAAAATATAACCAGATACCAAAACCATTTATCTCCATATCATATCTTGATTGGTAAAAACTTAGGAGGTTTGATAAAAATATTCTTGACTATGGTATACTTGTTTCTAGTTATACTATTCTGCAATGAATTTGCAAGGTTTTAAAACTCACTTTTACCATTTTTCTCACAACCTGGGTTAGAGAACAGACTCAATTTAATAAATTATCAAGGAATTAAAAAAATCTAATTCATATTATGATAATTTAAAGCCATTTGAAACCATTCAAGAGAACAAGTTGTACTAAAAAAGAGCACAAATATTTGTTTCACCCACATTCCAAATAGGGTTTCTTTAGGTCTAAAAGGGGTATTTTTAACACTACAAACATTGTGTTCTAGAGATAATGATTCAAATAAGAGAGAAATTATGAAATATTTCAACACAAAGCATGCCTCTTAGGCTCTATAGGAACCAAATCTACACTCTCTTATCAAATTATCAATTGCTTCCAATACCAATACCAACGCTCCTTATAATGTCTCAAAAATGACAAAACCAAACCAAAACTGACAACACCCAAAAAAATAGTTTCTCACACCTGACTCATAGGGATCATATTGTTTAACCAAGAAAATATGTAATACAACATGTTTATAACATTAAAATACTTTACACCCACCAACGATGTCTTGAAACATCAAACGAGTCAATAGGGCCTAGTTTCCCTATTACACAACCTAGCCCAAATGGCTACAAAAAGGCCTTCCAAAACGAATTCTAGATATCCAGATGGAAAAAATAACACATCTATACAATTCTTTTTTATATAAAGAATCCAACGAGACTTCCAAAACCTGAAACTGGCAAATATATCTCAAATTGGAAGCATCTCTATAGAGCCATTTATTAAAAAAATTATTGCATTGCAGTAGTCCTAGCCAAATTGGATACAAAATGGGGTTCGAAAATAAGCATCCACAACCCAAAAACATATTCAGTCAATTCCTAACTATTCTCCTATATATATATAATCCAATCTAATTGATGGAACACATTTCTAATAACCAGGGCTCAAAATGTGACCTCCTTTCCGAAGTTGATTATTGTGATTAGGCTAGTTCTTCCTTGCTATATAATGATCAAATATATACAAAACACGCCAAAAAAACTCTCTCAGAGTATTTTTCTAAAAAATAAGCAATCATAGGAATTTTCATAGAGAAATTATAGATGTTTTCCTCAATTTCTCAACATGGACCCATAAAACCATGGATCAAAACCAAAACAAATTTTCTAGTTTTCAGCAACTATCCCATATAGAAAACGGCCAATGAGGGATCAAAATGTATGACATTATATGATAAAAAAAGCATCTAATTTTGGCTCAATGATGTTGATGTGACATCCCATGTCAGTATAGAACATGATCGAACCATAGACATCTTCGCTATGGGAGTCACGGGAAGCATTTTGCACATGTTTTTTTTAAATGACTTTTTCTATTTTTTGTAAAGTGTTTTGAAATAGAGTGTTTGAACGAAAAATTTCATTACAATCACCACTTGTGGTTACCTAAAATTTTCTCCTATAATTTTCTTAATCACGAATCACATCCTTGAGTTGACACTCCATCGAAGCTTCTAATTATGCGGCATCCAGTGCCTCATTATAGGCATTTGACCTATGTAGGAAGGAAGCAAATAAGTTTATAGGAAACTTTTTCATTGAAATTGGCAAGTGAACCAATCCAAACTTATTAATTAGTACATGTTAATTCCTAGTGCGCCCGGTGTTGAAACCAAGCTCTAATACTAGATTTCATGCCCATGATTTCACGACCTAAATAAATCATCCAAATGACCAGTAAAAATTTGGGACAATTGTTTTTTTAAATTTAGTTAATTAACTAAAGTACAGATTAAACCAATAATATTCCAAATTTACTAATTCAGTTTACTAAGGATGTATATGTACTACTAAAGTAATTTTTGTGAAAACTACAGTCATTTTTCATATAGATTAAACTAGTTAGGATTATTCTGAGCTCCGCCACTAAAAGGGTAACCAATCACTCATCGAGTTATGGGTGTGTCACATATTACGCCACCTAAGATGTACTTAAGTTTAAATAACCAAATGGTTCTATAAGAATTAAAAACGTGTTACTTGACAAATAAAACATAAGGTTATCAACTGGTAGATTTAGTCTCCAAGATGAAGCATAAATTGGAATTATTTCAATCATCATCAACCAATTAGAATGGGAAACATATGATAATCCATATAACCATTACTTAAATAAATTTAATCTTAGGCATGCCTATAAAACCATAGTACTAGTGTTGTGATAATACGACGCATCAAGTTTAGGTGTGAATTTCCACACCAAGAGGTTCAATTAAATTAACCCATGATATTCATAACATAAGTGGATAGGTATGATTGAGTGGTTAATCGATCCAAATGAATCAAGCAAGATAATTATGATTTATACGAAATTAATTTGTTACTATCTCAATTTTTAATTTCACTAGGAATGACTAGAAGCACCAAGTTGTATAATTTCACCAATATGTTTCATACTCATTTGTGTTAATACATCTTAATCAATAATTTCCCCCCATCAAGGGGTATGAACTCAACAATGGTCTGTAAAATTATTTCCACTTAATAAAGGGTTAAGTTTAATCTAAATTGGGCATTTCCCACCAAGGACTCATTCATTTATACCAAAGTAAAAACTTTGTTAAGGATAATTTGAAAAACGATTTATTCTAGCATGGGTCAAATTTAGGGATCTTAATGACCCAATTGTCCCTTAAGTTCAACTCACAAGCTATTTTAATATTTATCAAGTTATATTCCTCCAAAAAAAAAGGTGATTCCTTAGATACCCCAAAGTCAACTCAGTTTCCCTAGATCTGTACCTAAAAAATCCCTAACTCCCATCTTTTGAACTCTATGGGAGCCCTAGGATTTTTTCTCTCCATCATGGATTTTAGTTAAAATCATTTCTTCTTACTCAGTTTTTATCTTTAGGGATGCATTCCTATATCGAGGCACATATATATTATATATATATATTGTAGGATTCATTACATATCCTCACTAGGATTTAAATCAATAGGAGGATGGTATCTATTGGAGTAATAGAATGTATGTATATATATGTATATGTGTATATACATATATACAATAATATATATATATATACACACACACACACACACATATATACATACATATACATATATATACAGGGACATACATACATAGTAATATCTATACAAGATCTTGCATTTTTAATTACATAAGCAGCCAAGGGAATGGATCATGTCGGTTGTTATACAAATTTACATACCCATAGTTTTTAGGGTGAGGTGTGCCACAGTTGAAAGGAGGCCCCTTATAAACCTTGTAGGATTACTCTATTAGTATTAGTAACAGAGAGGTCTATATGAATTACATGTGGTTGATTGAGGACACCAGCCTACAATGTATAAGGCAAATAGAGTAACAGGAAAGTGTAAGGGGCAGGTGGCAAGGATATGACCCATTTCCGTAACTTTTTGGGCCAAGTATGTGAAAAAGGAGGGACGGGGGAGGGTCGGCACAACTATGACCCACCCTTCCATTGTTATAACTTGTTTATTTATGAATAAATCTTATACACACCTATACGTATGTATACACATGTACGTACGTACGTACATGTAACGTACGTATGTATGTGTGTATGTATAACAAACTAACTGTTGAATTCCCTATTATTTTACAATATAGACACAAAAATGTATTAAGTTTCTCCACTATTTAAAAAAGACATAAAATACATTAAAACTCCAATAAATTGATACAAGAAGGAAAAATAAGTGGTTCAAGGATAATTACATGTGTGTGTTCCACCTGTGGGTGGGGGGGGGGGTGTGGGTGTGGGTGTGTGTGTGTGTGGTGTTCACCTGTGTGTGGGTGTGTGTGTGTGTGTGTGTGTGTGTGTGTGTGTGTGTGTGTGTGTGTGTGTGTGTGTGTCATCCATGTGTGTGTGTGTGTGTGTGCACACAGTGTTGTTACTGTGTGTGTGTGAAATGTTGTGTTTGAAAAATGTGTGTGGTGTGTGTGTGCATGGATAGGGATACGCATGCGTGTATGTATGATACAATAATGCGTGCGTTGCGTGTCACTTATGTGCGTGTGCATGTGTGCGTGCGTGCATGTGTGTGTGTGTAATAAATAACTGCTTGAATACATAAAAAATTATTTTAGCAATATGAGAGAAAAAAATTATACCAAGTTTCATGTTCCATGTATCATAAAAAAATGTTAAAATACCTAACAACTCATAGTTTAAGGAAGGAAACATAGGATTAAAACAAGGATAATTACATTTGTGTGTGTGCCCAAAGTGTGTGAACATGTGTGTGTGTGTGAATGTGTGTGTGTGTGTGTGTGTGTGTCACGTGTGTGTGTAACAAACTAACTCCTTGAATTCCCTATTATTTTAGCAATATAGAAGAATAAATGTATTAAGTTTCTCCATTATTTAAAGCTCACATATAAAATACACTAACACTCCTATGTTGATATAGGAAGGAAAAATAAAAAAAGGATAATTACATTTTTGGGGTGTGGGTGGGTGTGGGTGTGGGTGTGGGTGTGGGTAACACATGTGTATGTGGGTGTGGGTGTGGGTGTGAAATGTGGGTCTTGGGTGTGTGTGTGTGTGTGTGTGTGTGTGTGTGTGTGTATGTATGTGTGTGTGTGTGTGTGTGTGTGTGTGTGTGTGTGTAGAATAAGTGTGTGTGTATGTGTGTGTGTGTGTGTGTGTGTGTGTGTGTGTGTGTGCACGTGTCTGTGCGTGTGTGTGATGAATAAACATTTATATGGGGAAAATAAAGTTTTCACAAGATTCTTTCATGATGAAACAAAAGTACTGTGATTTTATTATGAGAGATTTATACCATGATAGATAAAAACTTTTACGTTCCTTGCAGATATTATAGGAGACTAAGAAAACCTACACTGTAGGAGATTTATTAGGTCCTTATATTTAATTGGATATGAACAACCATTTAAATATAACAACAATTTGTTTTCCATGCATTTCCTATGCCAAGTTTATAAATCAATAACTACAAAGTAATATTCTTGCATACCATTATTAAAACAACTTCTTTACCCTCTGGATCCAATATTTTAATATCCATAGTGGAATATATACATATTTCCTAAGCTCGCATAAATTTATAGATATATCACTATCTCAAAAAAAAAGTAGACAATAGGAGTATTTTCATTCACAAACTATCATTTATTTATTTATTTATTCAACAAATACCACTTCCACACATTGGTAATTACACATTCACACAAACAATAATAACTCACTAATCTCTTTCTCCATTTGAAAGATCATAAGATACATAATAAACATAAACCATGCAAGAGTACTAATAAATTCTTATCCACTATGCCACACAACATTTGCATATTTATATACACACACACACACACTCTTACAAATTTATAAGAAACTACTCACATACACTAAACTCACACACCAATATTTATACATAAGGTTTAATCCATTCCCAACTAAGGAATGTATTTAAACTAACTTTCCTCATTCTTCAAAACACAACCACCTTAATATCTTAAAAACTTTCTAATACTTATGCAACTATTACATTTTCCTTTAATATTTACAATTCAAGATACTAAATCGCTATGAATACAAATTTTTGTTTGTAAATTTGATCTATTCTCTAAGAAATGAATAGGAGGACTCCAAGCAAGCCTTTCCAAGAACCTATGCTCCATATTCAAGTAATAGGACTAATTCAAAATGAATTTGCTTGGTTGTCCACCCAACCAAATGGCATCATTACATGTCCATCTCCAAGTAATGGAGAACATGCGCCTCCCTCCAATCCCATGGGAGAGAGAGGACGTATGCCTCCAATATGCATAACAAGGGGGTAAACCAAGAGTTGTGAACACATCACACACACATGCACCCACATCACATCGCACAACTAGCAAGCCAAAGGCCAAATCACAAGCAATAAGATCTCTATGCTTCTTCTAGAAGGGGAAAAACACATAAACACATAATATAACACTAATACAAACAATTGAAAAATTCACATATAAGAAGCTTCATAACTTATCAAGAGGGGAACAAGGGAACACCATAATCATTTTTATATACTATTTTTTTTTCAACTTTTTCAAAATCCCGACTCAAAAGCCTCCTCAAAATCCTTAGGTTTCTCCCATATACCATATGGACTCCATGCCTCCTACTTAGAAAGGAAGGTATATGAGTTTCCAAACCATATGGAAATCTCATCTCCCACATCAAGTAAATGAGGGGTTAAGGATAATAGAACATCCAAATTCCATCATGTTTTGATCCATCAATCCATGTGGGAGCAAGAGGGGATTCTACTACCTCTTCCCCAACACTCCAAAATCCATCCCAAGAGAGATGGATGCAGAAATATAGAACAATAGAATTCACATACACAACACAATAAAACAACCATGAATTCGTACACTAAAACTACACAATAAACTAACATTGCAAAGGTTTATTCACAACATTCAAAACAAAGATACATAGGGTATGAGAGTATTACCTCTAGAACCAATGCAAGACAAATTCTAAATGCAATGTCAAGCTCTCTAACCTCCAAGCTCCTTGCTCCTCTAGATCTCCAAACTCCAAAATATCTAAAATTAAAATGAACCAAGAAGTTCATTACTCCCCTTTAAAGATGGAGGATTACGTAAGGAGAATATAACAAGGATTCTCACCTATGGGATGGTGACATGTGTTACCTTTCATCCCCTTCTCAAATCGCATGTCACATTAAGTCTCTTTCATGCATTAAAACAAGAGTATTAATAGAGGAGAATCTCACAAAATTTTTACAAAATAAAGCAAAATAAAATCCTCTCCCAAAAATTCCTAAGTAAGGCTCACAAAATACAGTTAATCCTGAAGAAGATGGGGATAAGAGAGGGTCAAATGGGAGGGAAAATCCCTTTTTAACATTAGAAAAGAGTCCCCATAGCCATACGGTAGGGTCTAAGGGTTCCATTTTGGTGTGAGATGTGACTCTCCAACAAGCAAAACCAGATTTTAAAATTCCACTTTTCAGCCCAATTTCAGGGATTTGGAAAAAATGCGACACATTTAGAGAGGTGGTGGGGCCCACCTATTCCATGCATTAGGTGGTCCCACAATTTCTTTAAACATAGATAATAGTAATCTAAATCATCACCTAATTAACACGTGTGTAGGGACAATTTATTCCCATAAAATTGAATTCTACAACACTTTATTAGAATAATAAATACAAAATTGATTCAAAAGGAGGATAACAAACCAACTGTGACTAAGCCAAATGACTAACAACACATAAATAAGGATGAGGAAATTACTTATTTCCATCCAATACCAAGAGTAAACAAGAAAAACAAGGCCAATCAAACAAGGGAAGGTGAGGTAATTTGGCTCTAAATGGCTAATTGTGCAAGTCTCAGAGGTGTAACCCCCGAGTTCCATGTTCTCCCCGTGGTATGAACCTGTCACTTGTACACACTCAATTGCAAACATCATACCTACTTGATAAAATAGTATAAATGAAGCAATCACACACATCTCAAGAAATTAGTCCATACACACACAACAAACTAAATAGTTACAAATTCATTCATCCAATATACAAGATGTTAGAAGTCATGACAACTCGACTATGACATGATTCACAATTTGTTACCAAATGCATGTCACTTTACAATTCCATCAAAATTCCATATACTAAATCATCCAAATCGATTACGCCACAACCATCCATCAATGAGATCAATAATCATTTCGACAACTATTATATCCAAATATATCATCTATGTAAGTATAAGATTATTAATATCTATAACATCCTAAATAGTCCCAATAATAATGATAACAATAGTAAATTGGCATTACATGTGTCATACAACATTTAAAAAAAATCAATTTAGCAATTAAGTGTTAACATTACAATTAAAACATAATTATTCAAAATCAAAGAGTTATGATAATATCAATTCCAAGGTCTCGGACAAGAATGACATAGGGAGACAACGTAATCAAAGGGAGGGAAACTAGCAGACACTACTAGAAGATAAGGACAATTTCAATGAGATCAATGAGGTGATAACTCAGTCTCTTATCCTTATTAACAAAAATCATGACATATGTTATATTACATACTTATGGGGCTGAGAGTGGTGAGATAACCATTCTAACCCAGTAAAACCAAGAAGGATTGGAGCAACCAATTTCCTTTTTTAGTCTAACACTAAAAGACTATGAGATAAGGTACATCAATATGGATAAACATGTATTTTTAGTCATGAGGTCTCTCAAAAATTCAAGCATATGCTTTCCAACAATCATATTAAAGTGCTAGTTTCTCATCCTAGTGCGAGAGATTTCATAATGAGGGAAAAATTTAATGATAAGAGAGTTGGATAAGTAGCTCAGATAATGGAATTTATATAACTATCTAGGCTATAAAGTTGATTAGAGGTAGATGTTTGTGTGCGAATCTAGCTATGTATGTTAACTAGGAACAAGAAGCCACTTATACCCTAAATGAAAAGGTAGAGCCATTGATAGCAGGTACACCTAATGGCATCAATTATTTAGATGACACGACAAGCTTCCTAGTTACTAGTGAGTATCCTCTTGGGTTGGATAAAACAAAGAAGATACACTTTATGCTTTAGTCCATTCTTTATGTTTTAGTAGACGTTGTTCTGTTCAATAAAATACTAGAGGGAGTTTTTTTGAGATGCATTAGTGGGGATCAAATTGAGATAATTCTTGATGAGATCCATGAAGGCTTGGCTAGTGGTCATTTTTATCTGAGGGAAAAAAACATAAAATCTTGATGGATGGATATTTTTGTCTGACACTATTTAATGATGCTCATATATGGGGTAGAAAATGTAAATAATGTGCCTTATTTGTTGGTAAGAAGAGGTTGGTTATGCTTCCAGTTCACCAAATTCAAGTATACCAACCCTTATTCTAATGAGGTCTTGACTTCATTGGCACGATCAATCTAGTGTCTAGTATTGTTCATAAATGGGGTTTGACTACCAATGACTACTTTAACAGGTGGACTGAGGCTATTGCACGCAAGGAAACCATTGAGATGGTCATTATGGACTTCTTGGAAGAGATTGTGACCATATTTGGAGTCCCTCATACCATAATATTTGATAATGCTAAATATTTTGTGGGATTTAAGATATTTTATTATGCTCGCAAACATAGTATCTATTTGAATAATTCTTCCAAATATTACCATCAAATTAATGGCTTAGTTGAGTCCACTAACAAGAAAGTTTGATCAAAATCATGAAAAAACAATAGAGATGAATTAGAAGTGGTAGATAAAATTTAGGCATTCTCTTTAGGATGACATGATCACACCAAAATAATAAATAGGTGATTCTCCTTTCATCCTTTTCTATGGTAGAGAGGCTAGACTTCCATTATATCTTGAATTTACTTCATTTGAACTATCCCATCGGTTAGAATTAGAAGGTGAAGATGAGAGAGCAGTTAGGATCATTGAGTTGGATGAGTTAGAATATATGAGATAGTAAACCATGGAAAAGCTGGAATAACATCAAAGGTTGACCAAGCAATGGTTTAATAAGAGAGCTAGAATGTAGACATTCAAAAAAGGAGACTCGGTTTTGAAGTGGAATATAGATAGAGACAAACCAAGAAGGCACTCCAAATTGATGCACTATGGAGTGGACCATACATCATCTCATATTATAAGAAATATAATTCATTTGATTTATCAAAACTCAACGGGGAAGTACTTCAAATACAAGTTAATGGGATTTATCTTAAACCCTCTTGAGAGCATCACAATTCACCTTGTTTATAGTAGGTTTAGTCATTCTCCTACTTTTTATTTTGTTATTGCTTTTATTGTAAGAGATTCCCTTCTTTTTTCCTTATTTTGTGATCATTGATTGAGATGTCCTCCCTCAATATTTTGATGGTGATATTTTTTGAATAATTCTTGTGTTACATAATTATTGACACTTTTGCAACTCCTATCAAGTTAATGGGCCATGATGAACTAAATATTTTAGACCGAGACTAGTTCAATAGATCAGAAAATTTCATCATGAGTTTCAGAGCTTTCAAAATAAATTTTCAGTTATATGATGACTCTATGCCCAATGGATACATAAGGCTACTAGTTTCTTACATATAACAAACAAATGTCCCTTAAAGGTTTCCAAAATGTTGTCAAATAAGCAATCATGTTTATTTGGACAACTTAGCACATAAAAGGAAATTTGTACATCAATGGGAGCCACACCACCCTACAAATATGTAGCAACCAAAAAAATCCATGGCACCCTACAATCCACGACCCTTTAAATTTCCATGGAAGCCTAAAAAATATGTGTTACCCGAAAATTCTATAGAAGCCTAAATATCCACGCAACACCAAAAAGTTACACTCCACTGGGAAAGGCACACTTCACTAAACTTCCATGGATCCCTAAAATTTTTCATATCCCTACATTTCCCTAGAATCCTACATTTTCATGGAACCCTACATTTCTATGGAAGTGTACACTACCGTGGAATCCTAAAATTTTGTGCAACACTTGAAAATTTTGTTGAAAGAGTCAAAGGTCATGTAAAAGTGAAAATCCACACAAAAAGCCACAAAAATAAAGTTATGTCATGGAATAAAAAGGGAAACTCCAAGACCCAATGAAGTGACCCGAAGGTTAAATTTGATGGCCTTGTGGCCATCAACTATGCAAAACGACATGAGGATATTTAAATGCTCATATCTTTTGATCCATGTCACTAAATAAGACATAATTGGTACTGTTGATAACGTATTGTGAAGAACTACATGATAATATTAGTTTTGGTCACGATAAAGTGATATTAGGGCCAAAATTTGGAAAAGGACATGTGGCCATTTTCATGTCTTAATTCTACAAAAATATCTAACACCCATGTTGGGTATGCACACTTGAATGATGATTGGTCCTAGGTGGTTGAAGAAGTGGATGGTCTTATTGATTTCAAATTTCTTCTCTCCCATCTTATTCTTATATAAATGAAACTCATTTTAATTAAAAACACCCTCTTTTGAAAGCAAGGCTATAATGCCCTTTTTGTAGCCAAACATTTTGAGTGGCAGACTTCTGTGTTGATCTTATGTAATACAATCAATTCCTTCTTCATTAGAATGTGCATACTCCAATCAATGATATATTGTTATTTTGGCTCTTCTTATTCTATTTAGCTTTTTTTATTGTGTTCTTTCCTTTTTATTCTATTATGGTATGATTTGCGAGAGCTATATTTTCATGATTTCAATATTTTTGTGTCATTTATGCAGAGAATCAGAGGTTGTTAAAATTCCAAAGTTGAATGTGGCTTGTTTCTTCCCTATTTTATTTTCATTTTCCCCCTCATTTTTCCTTGGGGAGGGAATGCACTTTTATTTTGGTGCATCGCCTCATCATTCATTCACTATTTCATATTTCTGAACCCTAATTCCTTTGAAATCTTACATTAGAAATAGTTAGTAGTAGATCATGGTGTTGGTTAGACTAATTGTAGTAGATTGGAGTGGAAGGAACCAATGTTTCCCCCAGATATTAACCCTAAAGGAGATATCGTCCCACACTTTGAAGGTATTTTAGAGTTTCATTAATTTGTTGAGCCTAGCATTACCAAGGGTGCAATCCCAAGTGATAATAGTTACCCTTTAGTAATTTGACACACTCTCGTCTCCTATCTCTCCCCACCTTCTTGATATGACCATTGGATAGTAATTCTTCAAAAAATACAAAATAATCAAAATAATTTAAAAAACACAAGATATTAAAAAAAACTAGGATCTAAGAATTGCTTGAGTAACTAGTTTTATACTTTACATATGTTGTCTATCAATAGAATTGGTAGATAACATACTCTATTTTTCTAAACACATGTTTCATACATTCATATGTACTATCATCCTTGTAACACAACACTTTATTAAATTTCCAATTCTGACATACACACATATAACACTCTTCAACCAAAAAGAGTTACCCTTTAGTAATTTGACACAATCACACCTCCTAGCTCTCCACACCCTTTGGATATGATCATTGGGTAGCAATTTTTCATTTTATTCATTAAAAAAAAAATACAAAATATCAATATATTCAAAAAATTTAAAAACTAAGATCCGAGCATAACTTGAGTAACCGATTTCCTACTTTACATATGTTATCTATCACTTTATTTAGTAGATAACATACTCTATTTGTTTATACATGTGTTTTGTGTGATATGTTATCTATCACTTGAGTATAACATACAAGATCATATACAACTTTTTGATGTCTAGCTTTCCCTTTTTAGCGGCCTTTCCTTATGGATAATCTTTCTGTATATATCACACTATATGAGGTTATATCTTTTTGTACCATTTTACAGTTCTTCATATTTCTAACATGTCTTTCTCAAATTTATGGATTATATTATGATACACTTCTATCGAGATTTGTTACGAACACATGTAGATTTTATAGACTAATAAATCTTATTTTATGCACTCCTTGATGTTTTCTTTCTTCCACAATGGATGTGTTGTTGATTATCTCTTTTGTTTGACCCTTGGCCTTTATTTATGTGTGCAATACACTAGTGTCCCTTTTTCATAGCTTAAGAAATCTTTCTTGTGTGGCCCTTGTCCCTTGTTTTTTGTGTGACACTCTTGTGTCCCTTACATGTGGCCTCTTGGAATTCTATGTGACATTGTGTGTGAATTTTACATGTTGACATTTTTTTCTTGTTACACTTAGTGCAGCGATCCTTATCATGAATCTTTATACTTTTGTGTCATGATTTATATCATGCACTCATTTTACATGACATATTATATAAAAAAATGGACAATGTATGGTAACTCTCCACATGTGTGTATGATGTTAGACACTGCTATTTTCTTTTACATGAAATAATATAGTTCATATTTATTTTGAGAACATTACTCTAAAATATATCTCCCTCACCTTAAAAGGGGGGGCATTCAGTGGGATTATCATAGAAACATGAAATGAAAATAAAAAATATAGGGTGCACAATAGAGTGAACAAAAGTATAGGTATAGGATACACAGTTACAAACAATTTTAGATATATAATATAATTAATGACTAAAAAAATTGTCAAACTTAGACATAATCTACTATTGAATTTTCCTTTAACTACCTATTTTGTCCAATATAGTTTGAATAATTAATTTTAGAAATTTTCAAAAAATACATAATATGTAGTGGTTTAGACAGTGAATCTAGCACAATGATACAAAAGTTAATAAATGTACATTGCATTTTGTTACAAACGCATGGGGTATGATGATTGGTTCAATTTGACTACAAATAGAATTTACAAAAATTCCATTGGCATATACCATTTTCATCCAAAATTTGACTACTGCTAGCATAATGGTGGCATGAATATCTTTTCTTCCCTTTCAAGTATTCAATATTCTTTATTATTGTGACTATGGTGGGGGCATGAATATACTCCATTCCTTTTCAATCATGAAAACTTTGAATCTAGATCCATATGCAATGCTTTGCATCATTTGGGACGTGTGATGTACATTAGCTTTAGTGACACCAATCAACCTTAGCATCATTCCTATATAACCCATGGCAGTTCCCCGTGTGCAAGTGGTATGTTGCGTGTTACTACTCAAATCGTGAATGTTTGGTCTATTCCGCCCCCGAATTCATTATCTAATTTTAATTTTTAAAATTAGGGATTGATCACCTCCAATTCTCCATTTGTTTGACAATCATATTTTTCTTCATGTGCCTTAGATAGGGGGGAAAATATACTCCAATTACTTCATTGGGAAACCTCAATCTTCACTAGGAAAAATTAGTTTCTACACATACAAGTGTACTCTTTCCTGCCTCTTTCTTTTAATTTCAATTTCAGAGTTAGAGTTTTAATTTTAAGAATATGGACATAAAATACACTCTTGTTTTGTAGGTTTCACTTTTGACAACACTCAAGCAAATGGAAATTGTTTCTATGCGCTCATGTGCACATTTTATTTAACTAATAAATTTTATTTACTATATTAAAGGGGGCATAAATGTGGAAACCTAAATTTGATCATTTGACATTTGATAATGTTGATTTTGGCTTATATCCCTTATATATGACTTATGTGCTTAAATCACACTCAAACTCACTATCCTATCCTATCTTAAGGTTTGCAAGGAGTAAAAATATATCATTTTACTGCTCATTCACTTACAAATACACTATTATCAAGCATAAATATCTTATACCCCATGTATTGAGCTCTCTAAATCACCAATTAAGTTTTTACCCCTATAGGAAAAAACAGTCCACTAGGGGTAGGGTCAGCCACTGATTATGTCCCCTTTTAGGCCATTATGTCTTTATCCTTCTAATAATAAAATTTGCAAATGAATATCTTTGTGAGTCATTATTTCCCCTTTAGGTCAACTTTAGTGCAAAACATTAACCTTGAAGTAGTATACATTTAGAAGTTATGACCACTCATTTACTCACTTGGTATTGGGGTTCTTCCACTTTCCATTCACCATTAAAACATCAAACAAAATTCTCTATTATTCCATATCACAAGAGCATACAATAGTTTAGAAACAAAATCACACACTTTCTATTTACATCACACCTCTAAGTATGTCCTTATATGAATGATTCCTAATTAAGAAAACTCGACATTAAAAACACTTGTTTTACTTTTACATCACTTTATCCTTTTGATACTCTTATCGTTTAATTTTCTTGAATGACTACTTTACTTTTTAACATTGGGAAACATGTGACCCAACTTTGTATTTCCCATTATATATTTCGAGCATCTCAAACAGTACCACCCATTAGGGACAGGAGCACCCAATTGTTATTGTCCCCTTTTTGTGTTTCCATCATTTTCCCTCCTTTTCTCAAATTTGAAATGCCACATCATTTGTTATCTCTTCTAAATTACTACCCATCATTTTGGGTCATCCTTTTTAGTTGTTAATGATAAAATTCAAACAAGGGAATCATATATATACATGAATTACTAATATTAGGGGCAGGGCAACTTGGGCTATTACTTACTATTTACTACTTGGGAAAAGAAAAACATTTAAGGAATGAATTTGGGTTGCATTATTCATTACATAAGAGGGTTTATTTTTGAATTACATATAACACACTCATCTTGGGGGAAAAGTAGTTGTAGCCCACTATCATGATGCAACTCGCACAAGGGAAACCTAGCTTCAATGGACACGATGCAATTACACACACACACACACACACACACACACACACACACACACACACACACGAACTACATAGATTCTGAAATGTAGTGCAATGCTCAGTGACAATCACATTGGGGTGACCGTTAAGGTCATTCCGACTCAAGAATATGCATTATTTGTTTCATATAATCTTTTCTTGAACCTTGTGTAGGTAGCTAGGGTTTGTTTTAAAAGTTCAGGTGCGATATAAGAACCCCATAATGAGGCTAGAGTGATAAAGAGAAAAAGGAAGAAGACAAGATTAGACCTTGAGAAGATCAGAAGCATAGCATTTTCCAAGACACTAGCTGGTGTCCCCAGATTTCATCCTGAAATTTGTGACTACCCTATTCGAAAAAATTTCGTACTTTTAAAATAATGGGTCGTTTTGTGTTTTTATTGCCTGAAAGTTCTTGTATTGTGTCAAGATATTCCCAAAGAACCATATTAGCCTTTTTCGCCAAATACCCAGATGCCCAAAATTGTTATATTTTGTCGTCGGGATTTGTCTGCGGGAAATTTGTATTTAATTATTTTGAGCCCCATATGAGGCTATTTGCACTCTGTTTTAACTCTGTTATGATCAAACATATCATTATTCCCTTGTACCAGAAGGATTTTAACAAGGAATAAGTTTTGGGCTTTATTTGTAACTTTTGGCATTTTTTCGTGTTTTTGTGTTTTCCCTTTTCTTTTTCTGTGAAATTTCTCTAGATCAATTCCTTTGCTGGGTTAGCCCGATTCTTGTCTTAGAGCAGCTGGAGAACATATACGCACGTTATGCTCAGAGGAAGTCACCATCGGAGGTCTGGTTCACTGGGGAAAGGTGAAGTCGTGCACAAAAAAGCCCCTGCGGGGTTAAGCGCATTTTTGGAAAACAAAGGATTTAAGTTGCAGTGGGAAAAATAGAAGCAACAGGTAGGCGGGAATTTTGTACCTGCCGAGCAGGGTACTTTTCCCCATGATAGAAAATTCACTTAAGCTGTAGTGGGAAAATTAGAGGCAGCAGGCAGGCGGGAATTTATTGTCTGCCTTACAGGGTAAAAATTCCCATGGTGAAATAAAAGAAAAGTGAATGAAGTGAAATTATGGGATTTTATTGTCTGCCATGCAAGGTAAATAATCCCATTGTAAAATTCAAATCACTTAAGTGGATCATGGGATTTCCGGGGTTGCCTTGCAGGGTAAAAGTTTCCATTGCCATGTGTTTTTAAAAATAGAATTTTATTATTCCAAAAAGTGCGACCCACCTTGGGTGAATAATAATGCATTAAATAAATATTTGTTAATATTTATCCACCCAATTTTGGCACCCAGTCTTGTGGAAAAGTCAACAAAGGGAAGTGGACAAAAGGAATTTAAAAATAGAATTCCAAAATTAAATAAATTTAATTTATTTAATGCAGCCCCTTTTGAGAGGGAAATAATACTTTTTAAAGTATTAATTGAATAAATTAAATTCTATTTTCAGTGGCTATGGTCAAAACACACTGTGAAACTTAAGTGAAGTGAAGAGTGGATGATTAAATTGATTAAATTTAATTTAATGGATGGTTGTCCTTAAACATGTTATTTTTAAAGAGAGAAGAATGATTTTTAATTAATTAATTGCCAAGAATAGGAAGGGCAATTATTAATTATAGAATTGTGAGGGTTATATAAGCATGGGCTGCCATATGGGTGAATTATTTAATTCACAGGTAAAGAATTGCAGCCAAGAGGAAAAGTGCACCCCATTTGAAGAAGGATTTTGCTCAGGCAAGGTGGAAATAAGGCTAAAAGCTTCCAAATTTGGCACATGCTTTGAAGGAGGTTGATCTTTGTCTGCATAATTATTTACATAGGTGTTACATGTGCTCAGGTGTTGTTGAAAGGATTCATGTTCTCTTTATGTGTAAATTAAAGATCAATTTTTGGGGCAACAGGCTTGAAAAGTGTAGATTTTTATAATTAAAATTCACTATTTATGCTCCGGTGGCCATTTTTGTCTAAATTAATTGCAAGAATTCATTACATGTGCTTTACATAAGAAAAGGAGTTTTAATCAATGTCCAATACATTGCATATATCCTCCAAATCTGAAGAATTGTCCAGATCTGCACCAGTTTTGAAGAAATCCAGCCAAGTAAGAAGAAAAAGAATTGTTCAGACAAAGATAGACAAAGCTATGGCGAAGAAAGCACAACGGAGTCATGCATCACTTCTAAATTTGCAGATATTGGAGACACGGATCCAGGCTTGGAACCTCTTACTAAATTGATAGACAGATCCAGAGAAGGAAAAACTTCACTCATGTGTGCAGATTAAAAGCAGTGGAATTATTAGAGCTGCAGCTTTTCCATCCATAGCCCAGTTGCCATAGTTTGTTATGTAGGTGTAGATCCATATCCATATGTAGATGCAGATGCAGATGCAAATCCATATGTTGATCC
The DNA here is from genome assembly GCA_019776745.2 of Taxus chinensis. Taxonomy (NCBI): domain Eukaryota; kingdom Viridiplantae; phylum Streptophyta; class Pinopsida; order Cupressales; family Taxaceae; genus Taxus; species Taxus chinensis. Next base: position 515,652,895 of record CM034154.1, read on the forward strand.
AGATCCATATCTCATAGTTGCAAAAGCTTCCGACACAAAGGATTCATCCTCTTGTTTTGAATGCAGCCTGTGAAAAGTCAGTGCGTGGAAAATTCCTTCCAAGATCTTGTGCAAATACTCCCATCTTCCAGTTGAAGCCTTCATTGAATTTTCATTCATCCGGAGTGCTTTCCAGAATTTTTAATTGCTCATATGCAATTAAAAATAAGGATGATGAGTTATCTACGGCAAACATTGCATTGATGCATGTACTGGAGAAGAATTGCAAAAGCTTCAAGGATAAAATAGAAGACAAGGCAAAGGAAAAATCCAACTGTTTCCAGATCCAACTTTTTGTTTCTAGATCCAGCTTGTTGTTTTTAGATCCAACTTGTTGTTTCCAGATCCATCTTGTTATTTCTAGATCCAGTTTGTTGTTTCCAGATCCAGTCATTTCCAATTCCAGTTTGTTTCCAGATCCAGCTACTCCCAGATCTAGTTTGGTGAGAATCAAAGGCAAAAGAATCAGCTGCATACAGACATGAAAAAGGACAAGATTGCAGCTTTCCTCTTCCTTCTTCTTTCCTCCGACAAAGTAATTGAGCGATCAATTAAATTATATAACTTAAGTGATTGGTTTAAAAGCCATTACTTGAAGAAGTCAGCTACTTGGAGATAGGTGGCATGTGCAAAATAGAAGGTTCTATTTTCAGTTGCAAATCATGCATGTCATGCAAAGAGAAATTCCAGGAGGAAGATTGCCAGTTGTTTCTTTTCCAAATTCCACATGTGCCAGTTCAACTAAAAGCTTCCGACTTGTAATTACCACTCTACATTCTATAAGTAGAGGAAGAACCTTCAGGTTAATGATCAGGATTTGTAAGTAGCATCCTTGTGTTCTAGACTTTGTGCTGAAACCCTTGAGAGCCACTTGAAGCAAAGGAATATATAGGAGCAGATTTCCAGAGAACTTTGTGTCATGTTGTATTGTGTTTCTTACTTTTAATCTTAGATATTTTAATAAACTTTGTGTTATTTTAGATCTAGATCTAGAGCTACCTTTTCTTAGAATTCTGTGTTTATATCTATTGGCTTCTTCTATGTGCATGCAATCAACTCTACTATCTATTGATTGGGATGTACATCTTCTCCATTTCTTCTCTATGTTTATATAATTCCCTTTCCCCTCTTCTATAAATTTTTCCTTTCTTTTAAACAGCTACTTACTTGCTGCAAAACTGTTTAGTTATGGTTCATGAACTGAGTAGTTAAAGTAAAACCCCATTTAGATATTAGCATACTTTAATTGACAAATCTAACACAGGAGCCTCACTGGTAAATGAGGGAGATTTATCTCATGACTGCCTAGGTTTTGTGCTATACAGAAAATATAGCCAACAGTTTTCGGCGACTCCGCTGGGGAACAACTATCTTTGCAAATCAAATCTTATCTTTTGAAGATCAGAGTGTTTTCCATACAAATCGCAACCTAACTGAACGTCCATTCACCCGATCCGTGAAGGCACAAGGAAGGACTGATCATTTCTTTAGATTTTAGGAGCAATTCAATTTTAATCATCCTCCTCAAGTTAGAAGCCGCAGATCTAGTCTCTCACTAGGAAGAAGAGTGCAAACACATCCAGATTTGGATCATCTTCAGCATAATCCAGCAGCTGGAATTATTCATCAAGTCTATTCTCAAAGAAGACGTGCTCCTTTCATGATGCAGAATCAGCCACTTGGCCTTGTAGTTCCTGTTCCATGGGGTACAGCCTTTGGACCTCTGAATCTGACTCCTCCTATACATGATCTATCTAAAGAGACAAGAAAGAATTTTCCAAAAAAAATTGGAGATGGCAAGCAGAATCCAGATGACCACTTGGCTACATTTTTTATATCATGTGGAGTGCTTGCAGTCGAACATGAAGATGTATTTGTCAGACTCTTCATAGAGACTTTACATGACTTGGCTAGAGAATGGTTCTACCGACTAGCTCCTAGCACCATAACCAATTGGGCCACTATGCAGGATGCATTTATGAAAAGATCCAAGGTAGCTGAAGATTCCAACACCTTGATAACCCAACTGACTCAGTTGAAGAAGGAACAACATGAACACATGTAGGATTTTATTGTAAAATTCCAAAGATTACTGTACAAAATTCTAGCTTTTGCTTCTCTGAATGATGAGAATCAAAAGGTGTTCTTCATCAATGCTTTGCTTCCTGAAGTAAGCTATCAACTGCGAAGAGCACGTCCTATTGATTTGTTAGTAGCTCAAAACGTGGCGATTGAAATTAAGGACGACCTCATCATGGCTGGAAAGATAAAGAGCAACACTTCTAAAGCTAAAAGTTCATCCTCTGCTACTACTTCCGATTCACTATTACAAAAGTTATCAAATGAGATGATGCAGATGAAGAAACAAATGGCTCAAATGGCTCAGGGCAATAATACTGCCCCGAATTGGAATTTCAACAACAAGCGGAACCGCATTGCTGGTTCCCAAAGATTAGCAATTGAAGATGCTCCCAGAAACAATGTGGAGATGAATGAAGAAGACCAAGAAGCTGACACTGATCAGCTCGAGGATGATGATTTTATAGGACCTACTGGTGACTCCAACATTAATTACCTGAACTACAAATTTGAACATGACGATGAGAAAATTCATGAAGATGATCATGGTCATGCATATGCAGTACTTACAAGATCACAAACTTGCCAAGTTGAGGCATTAGTTGATGAACAAAGAAGGGGCAGCCCTTTACCTTCTTCTTTATCTCCTAGAGATAAGAATGCAAGTTCTTCATCTCAACCACAGAAAGTGGTTCAGGTATCTGAATCTATTTCTTCTTTTGACATTATTAATCATGTTAAGAAAACCAGAGTTCAAATGTCAGAGCCATTCATGAGCAGTTAAATAGGCTAGTCAAATATGTACAATCACCAGGACAATCCAATACATCAAAAGGCCTTTTGCCTAAGACAAAAGATATTCCTCCACAAAACAACACTGCAGTTGTTAAACCCTCACCATCTTCTGACAGGGTGGAACCTTTCTATGTCTCCTTATTGCTTAATGGTTTCAAGTTAAGCAATTGCATTCTAGATTCGGGTGCTTCTAACAATGTCATGCCAGCTAACATTGTATATGCTCTTGGGCTTACCCTGATGAAGACCATAAAAAGGTGTTACTCCATAGAAAGACAAGTCCCTTTAATCAGAAAAATCAAAGATGCGCAAGCTGTTCTGGAAGCTTTTCCTGACAAAAGATTAAAGATGACCATTCTAGATGTAGATATTCCTGTCTCTTACGGGATGTTGCTGAGTAGAAACTTCTGCAAAGAGCTAGGAGGAGAAGTAAAGATGGATTGGTCCTGCGCTCATATTCCTATCAAGGGGATTAACCATAAGCTGGAGCTGGAAAAGAAGTCCAAGTACACTGTGACAAAATCTGAGGATCCTAGATCTCAGATTATTTTTCAGGAATCTGACCGGGGGATCTACTTCTTGGAAATGGATAAAGGTGTTCCAGAGCAAGAACTTCGACCAGAACCAGAGCCAGCAAAAGAAGAAAAAGTTTTGACTATGAAGTTTAAAGGCACTTGTTGTTCTTTTGGATCAGAAGCTGGCGCTCTACTAATATCTCCAGATCATGAGGTATTTCCATACTCACACAAGCTGATGTTCGAGAACACCAATCATACGGCGGAGTATGAAGCATTGCTTCTAGGAATGGAGCAAGCTAAAAATAAAGGAGTAAAACTCCTCAAAGCCCAAGGAGATGCTGAACTTCTGATAAAGCAGGTTCGAGTGCAAAATAAAGTCAAAAGAAATAAGTTGGAGCATTACAGAGATAGAGTACTATCTGCCACATTTTATTTTGCGGCCTTCTCTATTGACTTCATTCCAATGAATCAAAATTCTAAGGCAGATTCTTTGCCAGTCATAGCTGTACTATGGAATCCAGATAGACCACTGTCCACATTCAGACAAGGAAACTATAAAGTGGAGATGGTCTATTACCCCAGAGTCCTTGAACAAATATTTGCATGTCTGCATGTTGAAGGGAGTAAATCACCACGACGAAAAATAGTCACAGAAAAATTTGATCCATGTTATGATGATGATAGTGGAGCAATCCAACCAAAAGGTAACAAAATCCCCAAGGGTTTGGTTTCCTTATTGGAGACTTTCAACATGCATGATCAGTACCTAAAGAAAAAGGGATATAGTGATAGTTCTTCCTCATAAATGTAAAAAATAAATCTGGGAACGAAGCAAGTTGATGTAGGCTTACTCGCTATAGAGAGAAGAAAGGATGAGCCACCACCAAATGAAGTTGATAAGGACTTGCCCAGAGTATTTGACAAGAAGGAAAGAGAAAGGAAGTTCACAATCGAAGATTGGGTACTCTGGTGGGACATGAGACATGAACCGAAGCGCATGCACGACAAATCTGATTCACTCTAGAAAGGGCCCTTTGTGATCAAAAGAGTTGTAGGAATGGATACTTTCTTTCTTGCCTACCGGGATGGAATTGAATTACTGTTGCCTTTCAACGGGCAGCATCTGAAGCTGTTCCAAAATTGAAAAAGCAGGTTAAAACCTATATGTATATAAATAAAACTTTGTTTGTTTTTCTTTGTTTTGTTTTTGTTTTTGTGTTGTGTTTGTTTGCATGCCCCATGCCCAAAAGACAAGATACGAAACTAGAGATTTTGGGATCTCATCTTTTCCCTTTGTCATTCTGACAGAGAAAAAGATGTCCACAGACGGAGCCGACTGGTGTCCCCATATTTCATCCTGAAATTTGTGACCACCCTATTCGAAAAAAAATTGTATTTTTAAATAATGGGTCATTTTGTGTTTTTATTACCTGAAAGTTCTTGTATTATGTCAGGATATTCCCAAAGAGCCATATTAGCCTTTTTCGTCAAATACCCATATGCCCAAAATTGTTATATTCTGTCGTTGGGATTTGTCTGCGGGAAATTTGTATTTAATTATTTTGAGCCCTGTATGAGGCTATTTGCGCTCCGTTTTAACTCTGTTATGATCGAACATATCATTATTCCCTTGTACCAGAAGGATTTTAACAAGGAATAAGTTCTGGGCTTTATTTGTAACTTTTGGCATTTTTTTTGTGTTATCTCGTTTCTTTTTATGTGAAATTTCTCTAGATCAATTCCTTTGTCGGGTTAGCCCAATTCTTGGCCTGGAGAAGCTGGAGAACATATACACATGTTATGCCCGGAGGAAGTCACCATCGGAGGTCTGGTTCACTGGGAAAAAGCGAAGTCATGCACTAAAAAGACCCTGCGGGGTTGGGCGCATTTTTGGAAAACAAAGGATTTAAGCTACAGTGGGAAAAATAGAAGCAACAGGTAGGCGAGAATTTTATACCTACATAGTAGGGTACTTTTTCCCATGATAGAAAATTCACTTAAGCTACAGTGGGAAAATTAGAGGCAGCAGGTAGGCGAGAATTTATTGCCTGCCTTGCAGGGTAAAAATTCCCATGGTGAAATAAAAGAAAAGTGACTGAAGTGAAATCATGGGATTTTATTTCCTGCCATGCAAGGTAAATAATCCCATTGTAAAAGTTAAATCACTTAAGTGGATCATGAGATTTCCGGGGCTGCCTTGCAGGGTAAAAATTCCCATCGCCATGTGTTTTTAAAAATAGAATTCTATTATTCCAAAAAGTGCGACCCACCTTGGGTGAATAATAATGCATTAAATAAATATTTGTTAATATTTATTCACCCAATTTTGACACCCAGGCTTGTGGAAAAGTCAACAAAGAGAAGTGGACAAAAGGAATTTAAAAATAGAATTCCAAAATTAAATAAATTTAATTTATTTAATGCAGCCCCTTTTGAGAAGGAACTAATACTTTTTAAAGTATTAATTGATTAAATTAAATTATATTTTCAGCGGTTATGGTCAAAGCACACTGTGAAACTTAAGTGAAATGAAGAGTGGATGATTAAATTGATTAAATTTAATTTAATGGATGGTTGTCCTTAAACATGCTATTTTTAAAGAGAGAAGCATGATTTTTAATTAATTAATTGCTAAGAATAGGAAGGGAAATTATTAATTATAGAATTGTGAGGGTTATATAAGCATGGGCTGCCATATGGGTGAATTATTTAATTCACAAGTAAAGAATTGCAGCCATGAGGAAAAGTGCACCCCATTTGAAGAAGGATTTTGCTCAGGCAAGGTGGAAATAAGGCTAAAAGCTTCCAAATTTGGCACATGCTTTGAAGGAGGTTGATCTTTGTCAGCATAATTGTTTGCATAGGTGTTACATGTGCTCAGGTGTTGTTAAAAGGATTCATGCTCTCTTTATGTGCAAATTAAAGATCAATTTTTGGGGCAACAGGCTTGAAAAGTGTAGATTTTTACAATTAAAATCCACTATTTATGCTCCGGTGGCCATTTTTGTCTGAATTAATTGCAAGAATTCATTACATGTGCTTTACATAAGAAAAGGAGCTTTAATCAATGTCCAATACATTGCATATATCCTCCGAATATGAAGAATTGTCCATATCTGCACCAGTTTTGAAGAAATCCAGCCAAGTAAGAAGAAAAAGAATTATTCAGACAAAGATAGACAAAGCTATGGCGAAGAAAGCACAACAGAGTCATGCATCACTTCTAAATTTGCAGACATTGGAGACACGGATCTAGGCTTGGAACCTCTTACTGAATTGATAGACAGATCCAGAGAAGGAAAAATTTCACTCATGTGTGCAGATTAAAAGCAGTGGAATTATTCGAGCTGCAGCTTTTCCATCCACAGCCCAGTTGCCAGAGTTTGTTATGCAGGTGCAGATCCATATCCAGATGCAGATGCAAATCCATATGTTGATCTAGATCAAGATCTCATAGTTGTAAAAGCTTCTGGCACAAAGGATTCATCCTCTTATTTCGAATGTAGCCTGTGAAGAATTCAGTGCCTGGAAAATTCCTTCCAAGATCTTGTGCAAATGCTCCCATATTCCAGTTGAAGCCTTCATTGTATTTTCATTCATCCGGAGTGCTTTCCATAATTTTTAATTACTCATATGCAATTAAAAATAAGGATGATGAGTTATCTATGGCAAACATTGCATTGATGCATGTACTGGAGAAGAACTGCAAAAGCTTCAAGGATAAAAGAGAAGACAAGGTGAAGGTAAAATCCAACTGTTTCCAGATCCAGCTTGTTGTTTCCAGATCCAACTTGTTGTTTCCAAATCCATTCATTTCCAAATCCAGTTTGTTTCCAGATCTAGCTACTCCCAGATCCAGTTTGGTGAGAATCAAAGGCAAAAGAATCAGCTGCATACAGACATGAAAAAGGACAAGACTGCAATTTTCCTCTTCCTTGTTCTTTCCTCTGACAAAGTAATTGAGCGATCAATTAAATTATATAACTTAAGTGATTGGTTTAAAAGCCATTACTTGAAGAATTCAACTACTTGGAGATAGGTGGCACATGCAAAATAGAAGGTTCTATTTTCAGTTACAAATCATACATGTCATGCAAAGAGGAATTCCAGGAGGGAGATTGCCAGTTGTTTATTTTCTGACTTCCACATGTGCCAGTTCAACTAAAAGATTCCAACTTGTAATTTCCCCTCTACATTCTATAAGTAGAGGAAGAACCTTCGGTTAATGATCATAATTTGTAAGCAACATCCTTGTGTTCCAGACTTTGTTCTGAAACCCTTGAGAGCCACTTAAAGCAAAGGAATATACAGGAGAAAATTTTTGGAGAACTTTGTGTCACGGTGTATTGTGTTTCTTACTTTTAATCTTAGATCTTTTAATAAACTTTGTGTTATTTCAGATCTAGATCTAGAGCTACCTTTGCTTAGAATTCTGTGTTTATATCTATTGGCTTCTTCTATGTGCATGCAATCAACTCTGCTATCTATTGATTGGGATGTACATCTTCCCCATTTCTTCTCTGTGTTTATATAATTCCCTTTCCCTTCTTCTATAATTTTTTCCTTTCTTTTAAACAACTGCTTACTTGTTGTAAAAATTTTCAGTTATGGTTCATGAACTGAGTAGTTAAAGTAAAACCCCATTTAGATATTAGCATACTTTAATTGACAAATCTGACACGGGAGCCTCACCGGTAAATGAGGGAGATTTATCTCATGACTGCCTAAGTTTTTTGTTATGCAGAAAATCTAGCCAACAATAGCGCCTGATTCAAACACTAACACTCAGGTGGTCTTGTCCTCCTATGGGTTATTACATCTAAAGGAGTTTCATATTACAGTTTCCCAGATGAAGCTTACTCAGTATAGATTTAGCCTATTCCACCCAATTTATAGCCCAAAATCAGTCTAGATCTTCGAATACAACCTAATTCATTCTTATCTGATTTTTTTACACTTAATTGTCTTTTTTATGATAGAGCTTGCATGTTACTATTATATCTCTTTGATCTTAGTCATCTGATTAAGATTTGATTTTTTTTAATCATTTGGTTAACCTGAACTTGGTACACTCTTTAACGGTTATATTCTTCTCTAAACCCAAACCCTAGTTGCATTAGGGTTCATATCTGCATCTTATCTTCATATCCATGCCTGATTTTCATCTATCATTTACCATAAATATAATTTGTAAAATATTTTTCTAGGGTTTCATGGTTGGTCCTACCCTTTAGGTCACTTTCTAGGGATCATAATTTTCAAATCACCTTTTATTTCATACCTCAAGCATAACTACTCTATTTTCAAATTCCTTTGAGGTTATTTTTAAATTTTACATATTTAATAAAAAACTCTTTTAGTTTTCCCTAATTTTTGCACAATTTTTTAAAATTCAAAATTACACTTTTTTGGTAATTAAGGCATAATTCGATAAATACACACTTTTGAGAAAATCCCTTGGAGGTTTTTATTTTACATCATTAGATAAAAGATATTCTTTTTGTTTTATAAAATAAAATTCTATTTCGAGATGTGATCATTTTATTCATTTAATGAGATTTTTTTTATCAACATCACTTTCAATAAAAATCTATTTGTCTGTCTAGATTTCTTTTGTAGAATTATTTTATGGCTTCCATATAATTGATGGCAATGCTTTCCCATTCTATATTCAAGTTCAAATTCATAATGTTCTTGTTAATCATGTTCTAGCTGATAATGGATATGGTCTTAATGTATTCAATATTTCCTTTCTCCATCAAATAGGAATTTATGTTACTGATTTTGCTCCATCTACTCTATGTATGTGTGGCTTTGACAAACTTAAGTGAGTGTTGGGAGAAATCGGTCTACCCATTACTATGGATCCTTGCACTCTTAATGTTATATGTCATGTTATGCCTAATAGTCTTAATTATAATATCCTTTCTAGGTTGTCCTTGGTTACATACTATGTATGTCGCTCTTTCTACCCATGTTATAGCACACGATGCCCTTGCCAAACCTTCTTCCATGGATAATGTTTCAATAGATTCCACACATCATGTTACTACTCTTTATTATATCCATCTCATGGGTAAGTTCATGGAAATGGGGTGTCAAAAGTGGGTAAAAAAGGGACACCTTTTTCCTAAAATCAGCAAAACCTAAACTTCATTGAATAATTTGGCATGCTCAAAATTTGACAAAGTGATAAGAATAAGTATCATATAGCTTGGAATATAGTTTTTAAACTACTATATTTTTTTTTTTTAATGGTTGAGATTCAGAGGTTCAAATGTGGTGTGCACACAAAGTATGTCAAGTTTTGTGTCAAAAAGATAAGAACCTATTGTGTGTGTGCGCCCCCCCCCCCCCAATTTTTTGAGTTCTATACATTAATTTTCAAATCCCTTTCCGTAGAAATTTAGCTAAGAACATGGAAAAGGTCCCACTATTTTTTTTTATAATTTCTAGTTGAATATATTAACTTTTTAATAATGTTCAAAGAGCACACATCCTACAAATGAAACAATTATGTGTTCACCCTCCCATAACTTTGAGGGAAAAAATTCATTGTTTGTTTTTTTTGAATGCATGTAGAATGGAGTTTAGAAAAAAACCACTGTTTAAAAAAAATCTAGATGAAAAAATCATAAATTGTGCACCAAAACGTATGCATAGGTTTTTGTAAGAAAACAAGGCACTAGTAAAAGAAATTATGGATGAAAACTTTAAACTAATTGGATTTCATAAATAATTATATCGTCATCAAGATAAAACCTGAGCTTGACATTGTAGTATAATTTATTTTTGAATATTATGTTATAATGCATGATTTTTTGGGGCAAACACATGAAATTTTCATGTTTTTCTATCAAACATGGTTTTAATCATGTAGAAATAGTACAAACCTTTGGTTTGGAAATCCAAGGAAAATATAATCCTATGGATTGGGAATTTCAAACCCAAAAAGGTGAAATGCGAGCGCGCTATAACGCGATCACGTTCATTTTTTGTTATGTGGTGTATGTGCTTATGGCATGCTTCTATTTACAAGAAGTTAGGGTCACTTTGCACATTATTTAAATTTTAATATTTGTTATAGTTTAAAATTATTTTAGTAAATATAAGAAGTTAGGAGTCTCTCTGCACATTTTGTAACTAGTCTCATAGCTCCATCTGTTACTTTTTAGAAGATCATTTTTCATATTCTAATCCAGTTACTATATCCGTATTTTTCAAGATTTTAGCATTCAACATTCAACCTTCAAGGTTTTAGGGTTTAAATTATACAATTGATATCTGGTATTGTGAAATAATATAGTTTATTTTCTTAGGTTTTAGGGCCTTTTGGATTGGTTGTTGACATTTGAAAGAGTGTTATATGTGTCACGAATTAGAATTTACAAATCCCACAATTCTCAAAAGTAGCAAAAAAATGATCAAATATACAGACTCATGAATTTTCCCATGAACATAGAATTGAATCACTAATTTTGTCTTTATAATATGGTAAAATAATACCATGAATGATTACCTACTTTACAAGCTTAGGGAATGCATCTTTCGCTTCTTGGTTAATGGTATGTCCTTCCTCTAGTTCCAACCTGTCTTAGTGCCACTCTCAACCTGGATCAAAAGAAATTATTAACAAGGTTTTTCCTAAGTTTGTTTCAATGTGCAAGGATGATTGGATACAACGATTGATGAGTTCAGTGTGACTTGATGGAAGACAACTTCCTTTAGGAGGCCTAAAAATACCATTTTGAGGCTAATCAAACACCCTCTATGATAGTTCAATAAATATATTTAGCATCTGAAGGTGATGTCAGAGAATATTAGAAGTGTTGGAGGAAATTTAGAAAGATTAAGAAATATTGTTTAGGGATTAGGGTTTAGGGTTTAGGGCTCAGGGTTTAGGTTTTAGAGCTCATGGTTTAGGGTACATGGTGGTAAAAATAGGGTTTACAGTTTACGGTTTAGGGCTCAGGGCTCAAGGTTTAGAGTTAAGGGTTAAGGGTTTATGGTTGAAGGTTTATAGTTTAGGGTTTAAGGTTTATGGTTTACTGTTTAGGGCTTAGGGATTAGTGTTTAGGGATTAGGGATTAGGGTTTAGGGTTTAGGATTTGGGGTTTAGTGTTTAGGGCTTAGGGTTTAGGGTTTAGGGCTAATGGTTTAAGGTTTAATGTTTGGGGTTTAGCGTTTAGGGTTTAGGTTTTAGGTTTTAAGGTTTAAAGGTCAAGGTTTAAGGTTTAGGGTACAAGATTTAGGGTTTAGGGTTTAAGGCTTAAGGTTTATGATTTAGGATTTATGGGTTAGGGTTTAGGGCACATGGTTTAAGGCTCATGATATAGGGCTTAGGGTTTAAGGGTTTGATGGTTTATAGTTTACGGTTCAAGGTGTTTATCGTTTAGGTTTTAGGATTTAGGTTTTAGGGTTCAAGGTTTTAAAAATAGGGTTTAGGATTTAGGGATTAGATTTTGGGTTTATATATTAAGGCTTAGAGCCTAGGTGTAGAATCAGAGAAGACCTCTATAGGTGAAACTCCCCTCTCGAGGATCATATTCATATTCAGTGTATCATACGTCAAAGAGGGAAGCTCCCCTGTCAAATTGGTTATTTACTATGACGTGGAAGATGAGAAAAACAAATTAAAGCTGAAGAATTACATATCATTGGTAATTATTAATAAGTATCAACAATAATAATATGGCTTCCGACTAATCGATTAGGAGGGCATGACAATATTAGGACCATATTTCCTATTCTTGTGCCTATAACCATCATTGAGTCTGGATTTTGCAATATAATCAGAGCAACAGTGGAATGACTAAGAACACAAAGGGTGATGCAGGAGAATTTCCTGATGCTAGATGTTTCAAGTGTTTTCATAGGTGTATGATGGTTTGAAAAGTTTTCAGTTGGCCTCCATAGGGGCTCAATAAAGTTCAATTCATGTATGTAAGTTCCTTGTAAAGGTAAACCCATAGGTGCTGGTCAAAAGGATAAAATGTCTTAATAAGGTAGGGGTATGGGCTAATTCAAGCCATAGTGTAGCCATGTAATGATGTGATATTTTTTTTAAAAAACTGTGTATATGGATTCAAATTTTTAGGTGATTTGGTCATATTCTGTCTAGACTCTTGTTGATTCAAAAGTGGTAGTAGTTGCATCATTTTAGGAGGAGTTGTTTATTCTTTCCAATATGAGAAACATGCAACAAAAGGAGGGATTAACGTGCAAAGGAAGGGATATAATTATGTAATAGCAGGATTAAGCCACACATGGAATGAAAATGACTAAATTTTTCAAGAATTGATATTTATTTTACATGTTTTGCAATGCATATAGGACTGTGTATTTGATCACTGTTTTAGGCCAAGAGCAAGGATTTGATAGCAAGAATATGAAGTAGTTTCATAGGAATGTGAACGATGGAAAAGGATATTATCGGTCTAGTAAGCCATGTAGAGTTTGTGTAGCTCATGGAAAAGGTCCTGGGCAAGGTTGTTTTCCAATAAGTCTATGTTTTTATTTCTGGTTTTGGTTTTGGTCGTGGTCATCAAATATGGAAGTTTCATGGAAAGTACTCCATACTTGAAGAATTATTCCCATTTATATGTGTTGGTAATGCCAATGTAAGTGGTAGCACGTGTGGAATTTAGTTGGTGGAAGGCGGGGTTGTTCCCTTGTTGGTGTTTTCTCATGGCATCATAAGTATCCTTTCTAGTATTATCAGAGAGAACTCACAATACTTGTGTGATAATTTTAAAAGCTCCCTCGGATCATGGGAACTTGTTTTTATTAGGATGCAACTGTAAGGATACTTTTAGTGGGTATTAATAGAAAAAAGAAAACAAATTTGACTTGAATTACTTACGAAATGCATTCCTTCACTTTGAGCTTATCTTTATAAATGTAATCTAAATTTCCAATTTATCCATATCTGCCAAATTTTGGGCGAATTGACATTTTAGATCTTTGAAAGTCCTAAAAAAAATGGTTAGATAACTCCATACAACCTTGTCTTCAAGTGAATTTTAAACAAAATGAAATTTGAAATTTGGAGGTGGTACGTGGGTAGACATTGATTTTCTTTCCATCAATTTTGAGTGAAGAAACTTATAACATGAATTTTAAACCCTAAACCCTAAACCCTAAACCATAAACTATAAACCCTAAAACCTTGAACACTAAACCATAAACCATAATACCTAAACCATAAACCCTTCAACCCTTAACCCATAACCCCTAACCCCTAAAGTGTGAAACCTTAAACCCTGACCTTTGAACCCTAAACCCTGAGCCATAAAGCCTCAACATTAAACCTTAAACCCTAATTCCCAGACTTTGAGCCCTAAATACTAAACCCTTAACCATTAACCTTGAGGCCTCTACCATAAACACTAAACCCTAAGCACTCATCCCTAAAAATTAAGCCCTAAGACCTAATCCCTAAACCCTAAACCTTAAACCCTAAACCCTAAACCTTGAACCCTAAAACCTAAACCCTAAAACCTGTACCTTAAACCCTAAACCCTAAATTTGAAACCTTCAACACTAAAATTTGATCCCTAGTCCCTAGACCATAAACCCTAAACCTTGAGCTTGGAGTATTGATCCCTAAAAAATAAACCCTAAACCATAAACCATAAATTGGTAACCTTGAACATCAAATCCTCAGCCATAAACCCTAAACCCTGATCCATAACCCACAAAACCTAAACTTTAAACCTTAAACCTTGAACTCTGAGCCCTAAACCCTAAACCCTTAACCCTAAGCCCTTAACCCTAAACCCTAAACCCCAAAACCTATTTACCCTAAACCCTGAACCCTAAACCCTAAACAAAAACCATAAAACATAAACATTGAACCATAAACCATGATCCCTAAGATTTGAACCCTAAACTCTAAACCCTAAACCCTGAGCCCTAAACCCTAAACCCTAAACCCTAAACCCTAAACCCTGAGCCCTTAATAGTAAATCCTTAACCATAAACCCTAAACCCTAGAAAATTAGTCTTTAACCCTAATCCCTAAACCTGAAACCCTAAATCCTAAACCCTAAACCCTAAATTATAAACCATAAACCATAAACCCTAAGAACTGAACCCTAAAGCTTGAGCCCTAAGCCCTAAACCCTGAGCCTTAAGTGTTAAACCCTAAACCCTTAACCCTTAACCATGATATGTATATGCTAAACCCTAAACCCTAAATTGAGAATGACAAGTCTAGTGGTATTTTTTGGTATGATAGATTAGGATATCATGTAAATTTGATCATTTTTTATGATCTTTTGAATAATTCTTTCAGTTGCAAGTTGTCAGGAAAGAAGATTTCATTCAAAGAACAGAGCTTGATATGTCTAGTGCTTGTGTAATATGGCAATTTGAGAGGATTTATGAGGTTCAATTTTATTTTCCAAGATGCATTACTCCCATGTTTGAAAATGTTTCTCCATATACAACAACATTCTGATTCAGAAACTCAATGATTCCTAAATGTCCAATCCTATCATAGACCTCAGTAGACCTTGATCCTTGGACACAGGGAGACATCATTACTGAGATAAACCAGCAAATTTTAAGGAAGAAGAGGTTCTTGTGAATATATAGTTTTGACACATTTAAAACTCCTACAAATTTAAATAACTAATCCAAAAGGCCCCTAAAAGCTTGAGGGTTGAATGCTAAAAACATGAAAAATAACTATGTACTGACCATATTAGAAACTAAAAAACTATCTTCTAAACCATGACAAATGGAGCTATGAGACTAGTTCCATGAGGTGTAGAGTGACCCTAACATCTTATATTTACTAAAATAAACTTAAAGTAGTTTTTCTTTTATTATTATTTATATTTTATTATTTCTTATACTTAAACATATATTTTTAAAAAATAAAAGCATGCCACAAACACATATACCATATAACACATAGAAACATGAGCGCATTATAACACGAGTGTGTTATAGCACACTTTTGTTATGGATTAGATTTACCAAACCATAACGTGCTTGCATTATAACGTGACCCTAAATTTTTTCATTCATGTTATAATGCGTTCGAGCCATAACGCGAGCGCATTATGAAAAAAATGGCCAAAAAATGAATTTGAGTCCGCTTTTTGGCCCCCCATTTTTTTACACTTGCCCTCATACATGGTGATGAAGTTAATAATTACATTCCACATCATTCTTCTCATATGATGGATTACACTGCTACTAATTTACATGATGAAATTTCTATTGGCATCCTGATACTCCTCCCACTATGTTTCATTTTCATCCAAATGATGCTCAATCCCTAATGCATATTGTTGCACACTTACCTATATCTAGAAATTTGTCCCTATGATGGTTGTTACATATACAATACCTAAGGTGTTGGGAGACACTCATATTCCCCTTCAAAATGTCACAATGACCATGGATTTTGAATTTGTTACTTCACACAACTGTTTATGCACTTGTAATGATCATATGCTTATTGATTCTAATGTTACATCCCTTACCACACCCTCCTCACCAAAAGTAAGAACACGGTGTGTTGATTTGATAATGATTCATCAATTTCCAAGTTTCTATGCATGACTCATTTATTATGGCTTCACCTCATCTTGGTACATCCATGGGGGAAATCAATTCCTCTCTTTCCACATTCATGTTTATGGTCATAGGGACTAGTTCATATAATTTTAATGCTTCCAATCTTCCCAAATTGCACCTATTACTTATGATGAGTCTTGTGTGTCCATTGTCTGCAGTTGATACTGATGAGCTTCATAGCACTATATATTTTACATATCACTTGACTCACACATTGATCCTTATGTTTGCACTTAATTTTTCCACTATTTCCAACCGATTTAATCAAATTAAATCTAATGTAAGGACATTGTTGATAAAATAAATATAACAATATTCAACCAAGATCTAGCTAAAATAATACAAGCAAGAGTGATAGATAGGTTTTGTAGAATGACTCAGCCTGTATTTGTAGGTCTGAACTGATTCTGGACTAGAGATTGACCTATAAGGGTAGATTCTGGGTTGTGAAAGCTTTATATCAGAAACTAGACTGCAACAATCTCAAAGACAGAAGCGTTTAGAGTGGAACACGGCCGCCTGGGTACTAACATCTAATATGGGCAATGGTGTCTTTGAAAGGGTTTTGGTCATGGTTATTTCTTTATCTATTCTTGTTTTTTGTAGGTCGCATCAGGTTTGTTGTACAACTACTTTTTCATACATGTACCTACAAAAAAAACCCTAGCTACCTGTATAATACTCAATCAGATGTTAGATGAAAGAAAATATGCATATGATTGATTTGGTCTGATCTCATTGGTCACACCAATGTGATTTTCATCAAGTTTTGCACTCATATTAAACTCAATGTAGTTCGTGTGTGTGTGTGTGTGTGTGTGTGTGTGTGTGTTTGATTGAAATAGTGTCCCTTGAGAGGATGCCCTAGTTTCAGTCACACAGATAATAGTAGGATATAACTACTTTACATCAATACAAATGTGTGGTATGGAATTCAGAATAAACCCTCCTATGCAGTGAATCATGTAATGCCAAAATGCAGTCTTTGGTGTAGTAGATAGAAAATATTCATTCCTTATAATAATATGTGCCTCTTGAAATGATTGCCCCCTAATGAGGTTAAATAAGACATATATATATATATATATATATATATATATATATATATATATATATATGATTCCTTTTCTTAAGTTTCATCGTTAACAAGTGAAAGGATGACTAAGGATGATAAAAATATATACGAAAGAAATAGAATCTGAAAAATTAACAAAAGAGGGTAATTGGGAAAAAACATCCAAAGGGGACAGTAGCGCTCCGGACCTCCTATACCTAATGGACGGTCATGTACAGGATTTTTGTAAAAGGTAAATATTGAAATTATAGATAAGAAAGATGTCATCTAGTATATAAAAATACAAGTTGTAACTCATAAATAATAAGCAATAAAGATAAAAAGGATAAAAGTAATTTCAAAGAAAAGTAAAATGGTTCTTAGTGACTAGTTCTCTTACTTAGAAATCATGCATATAAATGAAGTATTTAGAGGATATATGTACATAGTAAGTGTGTGATTTTGTGACTAAATTTTTCCCCACTTTATGCTGATGAATAAGGATTCGGTAGCATAAAGTAGTAAAGAAAACTGTATCTTAGAGATTCAAAAAATAATGCCAATAACATTCCAAATGACTATTGTAGTGTTCCAAATGGAATAGTGCAAAAATGTGTAATGTGGAATTCTAAAATAAGGGTAGGATAAGGATCTTAGGGGTCAACTTTGTGTGCTTGGAGTGATAATGATGTGTGTGTATAGTTCCTTAGAATATCATATTTTCTAGAGTGTGCTTGAGATTTACTTCATGGTTTCTTGTGTATTTTTCCTTTGTTGGGATAGGATAGGACCTCAAAAGAAACAAATGTAGTCAATGTTATAGGTAATTACAGTTAAACTTTAACTTGAAAATTTTGTAAAATTGGAAATTTGTATTGAAAAAAAATAAACCAAGGGATTAAAGTACACCTCAAATGTTGAAAGAGAAAGAGAAAGAAAGTTGTTCCTACTTGTAGACTTGTTGTTTAGGATTTGGTTAGAATAATTAGAATGATTTAGGCGTCTTGTTTCCAAACTAGGGATTTAAGCCTCCCCATGCTAACCTTCAAATTTAAGAATTTTGATCCTGTTAAGGTAATGTGTATTGGGAGAGCTCATAGGATTTTCCCTCCAAACATGAATGCTTACCCACGGATAATTTCCACTACAGATGATCATAAACATGAATTATAACTTGCCTCAGGAGACACATTGTTCTAGGTATATCATTGTCCTACATATTCCCTAGATGCCAATTCCTTATTTATTCCTGCTTTAGTTTCTTGCTTTGGCTTCTGAGTAGGTAGTTAGTTCCTTATTAGTAACTAACTACAATCTGTAACTAAATGTGCAACTATTGAAATGAGAGAAGATTATAACTCTATAACTTTTGAAAACTTCCATGTAACTATTTTTCCCCCAAGACAAGAGCACCCACTGCTTTTGTTTGTACTTGGAGGTGTTTTCTAGGCTAAGTTTTGTGGCCAAGTTTTTTTCTGGCCCTATTTTGTAACTGATTTATGTTCTGCTCCTTTTGAATTTGATTTTTTAATTTTTTTTGTAAATGTTGGAAGGGTGAAAAGGTTCACCCAAATTTTTCCCCCACTCGTTTGGGGTGTGTAAGATGAAAAAATGAACGGAACCCAAACAAGGAAGGATGAAACTAATATCCATATATGATATAAGGATTCCTGTAGGGGGAATAGGGATTACACATGGTAGTGACCATGGTGCAAAGATAATTGGAACATGATAGCATACAAGTGATAGTGGGAAACAAACAATGCACATGGAAATAGTATCTAGTAAAATTGTATAAGAAAAAAAACAAGGACTTAACGAGGAGTTAGTTGCATACATGGGACAACACTTAGGATGTCACAAGACAATTGAAGTCAGAAAGGATTGTACAAATAAGGAAACAAGCAAACATAGGGCATATCCCATAAACAATAGTAAACAAGATACTATCAAATCAGAAAACCATGATTGGAAAGATCCCTATAAGGAAATGTTATACATGAAACATCAATTATCATGTTAGGAAAGGTAAATAGTAAGCCACAATGTAATATCATGAAATATGAAATATTGCAAAGAAAGAATTTGATAGTAAGTGGGAAAAGGTAGATTCCCGTAAGAGCCTTAGTGGGACTAGGAATGGACAATACCAAGCATCATACATCATGTAACAACCTATAAATGACCTGCATTCACCTTAAGATACCATCTGGATGCACACATGTGTATGAAAAATGATAAAGCATAATATAAATCGTAGTGACATGATAAGAAAAGGTGAAAAAAAAGTAGTATATAAGGGAGAAAGAGTACATCTAATAAAAATATAAGGAGACATGTTTTTGGGGTTTTTGATTTCATACATGTGAAATATAATAACTAGAAGACACGAATAAAGATGCCCCCATGTGTGTGTGTGTGTGTGTGTTTGTGTGTGTGTGTGTGTGTGTGTGTGTGTGTGTGTGTGTGTGTGTGTGTGTGTGTGTGTGTGTGTGTGTGTGTGTGTGTGTGTGCAAAGTGAGGTTCATGTAGGAATGCCTTCAATAGTCAAGTATGAACCAAGAACAAGAATACATCATCAAGAAATGTGGGGGAATCAGGATGCCCCCAACTGTGAATGCCAAAATGATGTATGCAATGAGAGTACTAAGAAAGGGCCTACAATTAACTAATGTAAAATAATCACACATGTGAACATGATCTATGACTCGATGGTCATGGTAGAGTGCATGATGCCAAGTATATGGAGTAGGTATAGCTAGAGTATGTGGAGAAAAAGAGTGCAAAATAGGTCTATATGGAGCATGTGAAGCATATGACCTGTGTGAAGTCCTACTCCTATGACATGTGTGAAGTCCTACTCCTATGACATGTGTGAAGTCCTACTCCTATGAGGTAGGCTATGCGATCTATAAATTCCACAAGGCCTATGAGTAGGATCCATGTGTAAAGGAAACTAAGATAGATGTGCAAAAGGTGCTACAAGAGAAGCAATGGCTCTAGATACCATAAGAGGTGTTAATGATAAGGAGCCATCATGAATAGGATAAGATGCACTAGGAGTAGGAACAACTGAATATGGGATGGAAGGAGGAGCCAATGACAAAGGTGTCCAGGGTGGATTACCTTGAATAGTAATAAGATGGAACTCATGGATGAATTTAAGGCATAAATGAACAATATAAGGTATAAATTTGGCAGCCTAGAGCCAAGGAGTCCTAAGAACATGTCAAAATGTGTGACCGTAGATCAAATAGTAAATGACATAAAAATAGTAAGAGACCCAATATTTATAGGAAGAAGAACATGGCCATGAAAAGTGGGAGAATTATATGTCATATGAGATAAAGGGAATCCAATTCACTGTAAGAAATATAATGAGCATACATTGTGCTTGAATTTAGAATGTACCATAACATTGCTGAAAGCGTGGGGCCTAATAGAAGCATCAATATGTAATTTTTGGTGATGAACCCCTATTTTGTCATGTTTATCCCATGTAAAACCTTGTTTTATTTTGGTATCATTTTGCACGATGTATAATTTTGACATTTAATAGTTAATACTTTACTATGTTTTGGAAGGAAATGTTGTGCATATTATTGTTGTTTTAAATTTTGTTATTACTTCTTTAAATATGGCTCAAATGAATCATTCTATGAGTATTAACAAGATATTTGGAAAAATATAGGTTGAAGTCATCACATGAAGTAAATTAAAAAAATAGTGCACATGATTCATTGGCGCATTGGTGTAGGACTCGCTTTATGGCATAGGAATCACCTTTTTATCAGCACAAGAATCATCGAGGAGCGCAAGACTCATCCAGTTCATTAATTCAGACTTTCTTGAAGGAATAGACTTGCACAAAAGGAGATGAATCACTCAAATGCCTGAAACTAAAAGTTGATACAACTAGTACTTTAGTTAACACAATGACATGGGACATGAAATGTGTGTCCATTACATTCAACCTCCCTTCATGTGAATTATGAGGCCTAGTCACTCCCAGTTTAACTCTAGTTGCCTAAAAATGTGATACATACAAGACACTTATGGATTTATGATCACCACTGATTATATGGAATCAATATAGGATATGTAGTATCTTCTAACACCAATTAACTCTATCAAATGATTCGATTATGTCCTTGATTTGCGAGTTAACAAGATCAATTCGAATTGAACAATACTGCATAGATTACTCCTTCCATAATTGTAATTCTTAGGATAGTTAGTCATTGTTTTAGTTAGCATCCAGTTAAGTAGATATTTTTAATTGACAAATAAATTAGTTCTCTCCTAGAGGGACTAGGACTACTATAGTATAAAAGAGATAATGTATGATGATTCAAATTTGGGTTTAGTCTGTTGATTATTGTAAAAGTAATTATTTCAATAAAATTGTAGTTTCAGGGTAAATACTTTATTGTGTAAATTATAGTGTTGAACTTGATCGAAAGGGAAGGAGAAAGGGCCACTCCTACCTAACGAGAAGGGATAATTTATTGTTATTTCCTTATGTTGTTAATCATTTCTTTAAATTTCCAGCATTGCATTATCTTTAATTCATTTCATTTTGTCTTTAATAAGTATTGTCTTTTGATCCATTTCAATTTCCTCATTGCAACTAGTATAATAGTTAGTTAATGTGTGTTGTTAGATAAGTACTAATAATGATTCCAATTGACTATCCCCTTTTTTGAAAACAACCATAGACACCACCCTGGACTGATATATATATATATATATAAAATTAAAGTGTGAGTACAATAATGCTCATCAATTTCTTGGCACCGTTTCCAGGGAATCTTAGAGGTGTTATCAAAGGTTAAGGTACTGATCTAGAAGTACTTGCCTAGTTGTTCTGGTAAGTTTTCATTTATAAATTTTATTTCCATAACTCTTTTTAAGAAATAAGACCTTGTAGTGACAGAAATAATCCTCTAGCTTCTCAGTATGTGGAACAAAAATAATCAAGTTAAGTGATAATAGTTAGGAAATTGTCCTCAATATGATAGGATTTGTTGTTTAGATCTAGATACCATAGAGGTAGGTTCATTAGATTAAAATTTTAGAAAACTCCCCTCAACACCAACTTGTGGAATAACTTATTGACCAAGGAAGGATAGCTGAAGAAGTAGACAACCCAAATGGTGTAGAAAATGGAAAACATCTAGTTGGAAGATTTTTTTTACCTACCCCATTGAATTGGATTCTAATGACCAAGATCCTATGAAAAACATATCCCCTTCAATTTTACTAACATTTCTGATGGGTTAGTTTTAGAAGATATCCTAACCAGTTTCTTTTTGAATTCAAAGTATTATGCCAAACCTATGATTACACTTCCAATTCCCATACAAACTCACAGTTATTTTCCTCCACTTTAAAAGAAACAACTATGAGATGGTTTATGCGCTTAATCCCTAACTCTGTCCATGGTTGGGAGGATATGGAGACAATTTTGTTGGATAAATACCAAGACTAGTGTAGAGTTTGGGATAGGAAGGAAGAACTTTTTAGAATTCAACAGAAGGAGGATGAGAGTGTGAAATATTATCTGGATCGCTTCCTCTTCCTTCATAGGAGGTTTGGTACTAGTTTGGATATTAATATGCTTAAAACCTTATTCCTCAAAGGATTGGATAAAAACACACATGAGGCCTTCAGTCTTATGGGAAAGGGGAGACATGAATAAACTCTTATTTATAGAAATTATTGACCGATATAGGAATTACTACCTAAACTCACCCTAACTTTCATGGATAGAAAGGAAAAATGGATAGTGGCGATATATCCAAACTAAGGGAAGAAATTACAAATTTGAGAAGATACCTCTTAGTTCAACTCAACACCAAAATGGATAGGGAGAAATCTAGGAATGTAGAATCTTTGTTCATCTACTACCCAAGATGTAGGAATAAACGTGGGCTTAAGGACTACCCCTTAGATAAGAAAAACATATGTCTTCTTTGTGAATTAAAGCATACAATAGACCAATGCAGATTTCTTCCCTTGCTAAAGACCCATTTTAAAAGAAACACATAGGACGAAGGTGAGTTAAATTATATGGCTCAGAGGTAAGGAGGTAATTTCCAATACAATCAGAACCAGTCCTACATGCCAAAATCAAAATGGGTCCCAAATCAATGGAATGCACCATGGTCATAACCCCAAACTTGGACTCAACAAGTCCCACAGTGGAATGCACCACCAAGTTACTATCAACAACTTTGGGCTCCACATCCAATCACTCCACTGTTTTAATAATTTAATGCTCAACACCAACAACAGTGGAATGTACCTCAAGGATCTGAGTAGCAATATTATAACAAAAGAAGATCCCAATTTCAAAAAGATTTGTTGAATGAACCTTCAAATGCCACCCCATCCAAACAACCTTCCCAGCCACAAATATTGGAACAAACTATTTAAAACCCCAAAAATGTAAGGAAGGGTAACCCAACCTACATTGTGGAATCAGATAAAATTCCCATAGTAAAATTTTTGGATTGTAGGAGTATCTTGTTGTGTTTGGGGAAGGTTACCTCAAAACCTTCATCCCTTGTCATAGAAGTAATCCCTAAAGATACAGAAAATCTAGAAGAAACGCAGCCCAGTCCTGATGTTGAAGAAACACCTCAACCAAGTGTTGATAATCCTTTTCCATCCAGATGCTTGGAAAAACCCAACACTATAGTTCCTGAACAACCATAGTCATAATTGATTCAGGGACTGAGGAAATTGAGTATTCGCATTCCCCTATTACAACCTCTTAAGGAAATCCCCGAGTTAAACAAAACCATTAAAGATATCTGCTTTAAAACTCTAGGAAGAAAAAACAATTAGCCTAAAACCAACCGTGTTGATGGGAAACTTACTATTATATTGGAAGGGAATATGCCCCCTCCTAAATATGGAGACCCTGGAAGTCCTATTGTGATAGTTTGCATAGGGGATGTCAGAATACCAAACGTCCTTGTTGATCTCAGAGAAGCCATCAATGTGATGACTACAAATACTTTGTCCACACTATCACTTCCTGAACCAAAGTGAACCTCCATGGTTTTACAAATGGTAGACCATTATGTGAAAAAACTATAGGGAATTATAGAAGATGCCACATTCACCATCGAAACATAGGATTATTCGGTAGACTTCATGATCATAAAAATGAAGAATAGGAAGATTGTATACCCTCTAATCCTAAGATGCCCTTGGTTGGCCATTGACTGCAGAATAGGGAATATGGTGATTACAAATGGACATGATTCCAAAAGTTATCAATTTATCCTATTATAAAGCCTTTTTCTACAGACAATAAATAGTGGTGTAAGGATAATTCAAATGATTCAGAGGACATCATCTCTTCTCTAGCCATGGTCGTAATTAAAGAACACTCAAACCAAATCCAATATGATGACCATGAATCCTTCACTGGACAAAGTATAAGTCTTGTGCTTGAGTCCTACACCAGAGCTATTTCTAGTCCTGTGCTACAACTAATTGAAACAAGATACGAATTTATGGATGAAAACAACTAACCTATCATTTGTCCTTTTACACGAAATCTAGATCTAATCGATTCCATCATTCAAAACATCATTTTTTCATAGATTACTTCCCCACAGGTGTCCATTGTATGCATTATTGAAAGAGTATCTTGTTGTATATTCTATTCATCCAGGTACCAAACAACTACCTATTTTCCTAGGGAAGACATTGACGGTCAATAGTTGGCTAACTAGTTAGGAAGATAATACCTTATTTAAACTCTTATGCTCTAATCCTCAAGATTTTTCTTGGGAATATAGTGATATGAAGGCTATTCATCCTAGTATTTATACACACCATATCTATACCACTAGTGCCAGACTAGTCAGACAACCCCAAAGAAGGATAAACCTGACTTAAGAGACATTGTAAAAACTAAGATTGAAAATATTCGTAGCGTGGGATTCATTTATCCAGTATTAGATAGTCAACGGGTTTCTCCATTAGTTATAGTTCCTAAAAATAATGGGAAGTGAAGGATTTGTGTGGATTATAGAGACTTAAACAAGGCAACTCATCGAGATTATTTTCCATTACCTTTTATTGATCAAGTATTAGAAAATATATCTAGAAAAAGGTATTTTTTGTTCCTTGATTTGTTCAACGGGTAAAATCTAACAATAAATCCACTCCCTTCAGGTCAAGACAAATTATCTCAACGTATCCCTTATGGTTTTGCAAGAAAATAAGTAGAAAACAGATCCTGTGGTCACTAATGAGCAAACAACTCAGACAAATTTCATGTTTCCCCATATTATTGTCTTTAAAGGTATGGTTAAAAGGATGGAGGAATGTTATAGAATCAAGGCATTTGTTGATGAGTCTAAGACCTTGAAGGAGGAGAAAAAAATTCTCAAAGAGAATGTTCTTACTATCTGTCAGTTGTATGATCAGGTTCTTTCATGTAGGCCTCCATGTAGTTTTTATGCAGTACTCTTGAATGAACAATTTTTGAAAATGGCAAATCTCTAGAGGTCGTGCTATGCAAGATATAGAGTTTGAAGATGAAAATAAAAATTTTTTTTCTTATGCATCAAGAAGTGATGTTGAAAATAATCTCCTCTATGAATTTTATGTTCATAAATTTCTTCTTCTTGAGTAGATTAAGATCCCTATAAGTTTCTATGTGGGCAAAGATCAATTGAGGGCATTTGTATCTACTATAAGGAACCAGTCCAAGTGGAGGGGACAAATGGGAACATTTGTTCAAGCAGAATCTAGTATAGGCCTCTTAATGAGGCATGATATTCCTGCCCCCAGTCGGTTCTTCAATAGATTTCGTTCTCAAGTATATTGTTTACAATTGGTGGACCGGTACAAAGATATTCTAAGAACTTATGTGAGAAATTTCAAGGAGCAAGTACTCCTAATGTTCAATGTCAATTTATTTGCATGTCAAGTATGGTACCAGCTGCTTGCAAATCATTACAAGGAGGTGATTTCACCTACTAACCTTTGTTGGTCACTGAAATGGTTAAGGACCTCTGCAAGATCATTCTAGAAATGTAGGAAAATTGGATTGGGATGAGGTATAGGATTCCATTAGTCATTGTACTAGTACCATGATGAAATTATATGGTTGATCATCCATAGGATAGTTATAACACTTGGAGGAAGCCTTTGGGTCCTGTAATACTGAATTGGATGAAACATGGCAAACCTTTGCCAATGAGTATAATTGTTCAAGGATAGTTGAACAATTGAATAGGTAGCAGGAGGACCTACTAAATCTTAAGTGTGGGGGGTGATGAACCCCTATTTTTTCATGTTTATCCCATGTAAAACCCTATTTTATCTTGGTATCATTTTACACGATGTATAATTTTGATTTTTTATAGTTAATACTTTACTATGTTTTGGAAGGAAATGTTGTGCATATTTTTGTTATTTTTATCTTGTTATTACTTCTTCAAATATGGCTTAAATTAATCCTTTTATGAGTATTAAAAAGATATTTGGAAAAGCGTATGTTGAGTCATCGCAAGAGTTAACTACAGACTATCAAAAAACTTGTTGGTGCACTGGCGTAGGACTCGCCTTTGCATTAGCGCAGAACTCCCCGAGGAGAACAGGATTCGTCTAATTCATTAATTCAAAATTCCTTAAAGGAAGGGAATTACAAAAAGGAGATGAATCACTAGGATGGTTGAAATACGAGTTAACACAGTTGGCACATCAATTAACGCAATGACATGAACATGAAATGTGTGCCATTACTTCAACCTGCCTTCATGCGGATTATGAGGCCTAGTCACTCCTAGTTTAACTCCAGTTTCCTGGAAACATGATGTAGATGGACACTTATGGATTAATGATCACCACGATTTTTTGGAATCAATCCAAGATCCACATTATCTTCCAACACTGATTGACTCTCTTAAAGGAATCAATAACGACTTTCATCTATAGTTACCAAGATCAGTTCAAATCAAACACTGCATAGATTACTCCTTCCACAACTGTAATTCTTAGGATAGTTATCCATTATTTTAGTCAACATTCAGTTATGTAGATATTATTAATTGCAAATAAGATAGTTCTCTCCTAGAGAGACTAAGACTACTCTAATATAAAATAACCAATGTATGATGATTCAAAGTTTGGTTCAGTCAATTGATTAGTGTAAAAAATAGTTTTTTTCAATAAAATTATAGATTCAAGGTAAAACTTTATTGTTTAACTTGTAACATTGAACCTTATCAAAGGGAAGGAGCAAGGGCCACTCCTCCCCAATGAGAAGGGATAATTTAATATTATTTCCTTTTGTTGTTTAGTATTCCTTTAAATTTCTAGCATTGCATTATCTTTAGTTCATTTCATTATGTCTTTAATAAGTATTTGCTTTTGATTCATTTCATTTCCTCCTTGCAACTAGTATAATATTCAATTAATGTTGTTGTTAGATAAGTATTGAGAATGATTAGGATTGTTCCCTTTATTGCAAACAACCATAGACACCACCCTCGATTGACATATATAATATAATTAAAGTGCGAGTACAACAATGCTCGTCATGTGGGAGGAGAATGAGCAATGAAAATCAACATCATTGAAAGTGATAGCAAGTGATGGGAAATGAGTAGAACCAACAAGGAATCCAAGGGGATTATCTAAAGAAGTAGGAGGAACTGTGTGGTAGGTATGATTGGAAGATGAATCAAGGAATGACTTATCATTCTTAGGTAATGGGCCATTGAAGATTTTTACCTTTCCATTATCTTTGGTAGATATGGGGAAGGAAGTAATGGATTTAGGTAATTGTATATCATTATTTTCAATGAGATATTGAATAAAACAAAGAATCTTGAAAAACTAGTTAGTAGAATGACCATTGCATCTATGGTAATCATAATGTGGATGCTCATCAAAACTCCTTCCATGGGGCTTATTAGGATCATACTCAAGAGGAGGTGGAAAATAAATTAGATTGTTTTCACGGAGTTGGGGCAATAACATACGGGGGGATAAGGTAATCGAGTAAATGTATGTCGAGGGGATTGGAGATGAAGCTTATGAGGTATAGAAAAAAAATTGATACTAGGATTAACATCATTAAACTTGGTTCTAAAGGGAATCTTTCTTGGAATTTTAGAAGAGGAATTATCATAAGTATTAGAACCATATTTGATTTTTCCTAAAGAAAGTAGCTTAGTCTCACGATTATTCAAGGTATAACATATATGGGTAAAGGAATGATAGGAATCAAAAAACACACATTCTTGCAAAGGAGGAAAAATAATTTGAATAAATAGATCTTGCAATCAGATTTAGCTAATACATTGTTCATTTTAGAAAGAATGTTCATTTAACACAATGCATAATCACTAAGATGTTCATTAGCGCCTTGTTTTTTGGCATGTATGTGCTCATATTGTCATTGATGTAAGAGGATAATTAATGAAAAAGGGTGATGTAAGGAGTACAAGAGGAAGTTCATAATGATGATAACATGGCAAGACAAGGTGTGGCATGAGTTCATGATGTCATAATTGAGATCAACTGGTAAGGCATGGTTTCTTGAGTAGCTAGTGACTTGTAGAAGCATGATGGTGATATGATAGGGTGTCATGATGATGGTCTAGATGCCTAGGTAGGTATGTGATGATGTGGTACAATTAGTATGGTGTGCACAAGTGTGCATGAGTGGAAATAGTACATGTTGCCTAGTCTAATTGGGCTAATTAGGAGGCTTAGTTGGTAGGTTGGATTGGTAGGATGGAATTAAGGAATGAGGTATATAGATGAGCATGCTAAATGTATGGATAACATGAGGAGAGAGTGTTGAGACACTTGTGTGAGTCTTAGAGTGTAGGTACAGGTTTGAGCATAGCTTGTAAGTGATCATCTAGACCTAGTCTAGGTGTTTACAGGCCAAATGGAGCATCAAAGTAAGTTCCAAAGCTATGTGAGACAATGAGGGAATGAAGAGGTGTGAGATATGTTGTCTCAAGTGTGTTAGGGCCCTTTGAATAAGTTTCATGTTGAGTTATTAGGTTTTCCTGCTTTGTGTTGGTCTAAATAGGCCTATTTCCTATGACCTAGCTAGGTAAGTCCTATTGGTTGGAGAGATGCAAATATATTTATGAGTATATGAGAATTCTAGATGTTATCATAGGTTTTCATGATTTTGTGGGAAAATTTTCAAGGTTTCATGATGAATATTTTACAGGATATGGTGTTTTGATTCCTATCAAGCTCAAGAAGGCGAGTTTCTTAGCTAGATATGAGATGTTTTGCATTGGTTGGAACGTGAAAAATTTGAATGGAAACCTGATCCACTCAGGGATGATTTTTCATGGATTTTATAAGATCTTAGAAGTGGAATGAGTTTAAATAAGGCCACGTGTTTTATGAACAATTGTTAAGAAGGTAAGAAAGTCAGAACCCTCCATAAACCCTAGTTTACTAGCGATGAGAGAGATCTTCTTGGTTTGAGATCTTAATGCATTGATTTATTATTATTTTTTATTGAAGGATGGATAGGAATCTCATATATTTTAGATGGTGGTGGTTTTAGGTCTTGACTGTAGGTGGAGCCCACCCAAATTTGCATGTTTTTAGAAAGTTTGATTTTCTCTCATGTTTTCCCATATACCGTATGTCTAAATTTACGTTCTTAGTTGTTGGGGAGTAATTATAGATGTATGGAGTGATTTTAGATCTTGGTGAATTGATTTGATGATCTACACAGGTTAATCTTTGAAGACTTGTTTTTAGGGCTTGAGAGCAATTTTAGCAACCTTGGAGAATGGAGGTGCTTGAGCACTTGTGAGCTTGGTCATGATGGTTGAAGGATTTGAAGGTATTTTAGACATCTCATATTATTTTTTGGATGAATTTTTTAAGCTCTGGAAGTGATATGAGGTGGCATGAAGAAGGTCACAATTTGACCCATTTTGACTAGTTCAGGACAATAAGGTTTTTATCTGAAGATTGGTTTGAAAGATCAATATCTTGGCTTATTTGATTATTTATATCATTTTGAGAGTGAAGAGGGATGAAATTTTATCCTATTCCATGTATTTATAAGTATTTAAAGTGCCAAGAAGGGTGCAAGATGGTCTTACTTCCAAAATTAATTTTCAGGTAGTTCAAGTTCAAGAAAGGAGAAAGTTATTTAGATGTCTTTAGGAGTTATGTCATGGGTTAAAAAGTTTTTAATGGTGTTCTTGAAGTATATGGATTTAAATTTAGTTCTTACATTCCATGGTTGAGGTTTTTTTTACGTTAGATCTTCATCTTTGAAGACTGGTCAGCTGAAGGTGCCTGGAATGAATAGGAATCAGTCCTACTTAATGGAGTCATGTGAAGAATGGATGATGCAGAGTTTTGTGAGCTGATGGAATATGTTGTAAGGGTGTGTTTGACATGTGTGGATCCTTTCAAGGTATGAAAAATATGGATGAATCACTTGGAATTCATGGAGTGCTCGATGAAGGAGAAACTAACATTTTAGGCCTAATTGTGCTTGATAGATGTCTTAGTGTATTTATGTACTATACAAGTCCTTTGTGTGATTTTATATGAAGTTGTAAGTCTATTATTTAAGTTAAAATTACCAAACTTAGGGGTCATATTGTACCTATTAGTGTTTAGGAAAATATTCTTATATTTAAGCAAGTGTATGTGTTCATTTTGAACTAGTTGAGTGAGATGGTAAAGTGTGAGCTAGGTGTGAGTGCGAAAGAGGTATGTGGGAATTAGGAAAAATATGAGAGAAGGAATGAAGTTTTTAGGAGTTTTTAAGAGATATTTTGCAAGGGAAATTTTCCCAATCATCCCATGAAAGATCAAGATTGAATGAAGTAGGAGAGAGTGTTTTTGAAGTGTGTGAGCTGAAATTGTGATCATTATCAGTTGTAGCAACAACATATCTTCAACGGTCATCATATTCAGGTGGTTGAGTAGAATATTGATCATCTTAGGGGGTTATATCCTCCTTGTAGGGTTGGTGCTCCTTGTGGGGTTAGTGCCTCACTAAACAAATCTTGTGTGATGTGTAATACTCATGCAAGTCTTTTGGTTTGTGTAATATAATCAAAAGTTTTAGTGGGGTTTCTTCCCCTTAAGGGTTTCTCATATCATATCTTGTGTTCTCATGTACTCTCTTTGTTTATGCTCTTATGGATGGATTTTTCATAATGTTAAACATACACTAATGCATGGTTGAGTGATTAATGGTTTATACAAGATAAATATAATTGGTAAAAGGTTTCGAATGACTAATTCATAACCCCCTTATTTTTCTATTGTGATTCTAGAAATTAGTATTAGAGAAGGTCCTTTTTGAATAATTTTAATCACTTGAAGGAGATCCTTGAAGCATAGGTATGGTAGGAAACCTAATTCATCGTGGGAAGAAACTTTTGCTCATAATAAGAAGTTTTATGAATCTCTTAAAAATTGACATATGGTTATCAATTATTGATGTCTCCTCTATAATAGATACAACTGTTAGATTGAACCATGAAGATGGTAAAATAGACAAGGAGGAACAATCTATGGAGTTAAGTCTTACGAATGGTAAGTCAGAGCATAGGACAGAGGAAGAAGGATGTCAAATTTCTCAAACTATTTTTCATACACAAAATGAAGGTTTGATATGATACATTAATAGTGGTTGCTCTGGACATATGACTGGTGACAAGAGTAAGTTTATCTCACTTGAAGAGTATGCATTTGGTTTAGTTATATTTGGAGATAATACAACTATAAGGATTGTTGGTAGATGCACATTGAACCTAGATAATGGAAAGACTATAACAAATAATGTTTTATATGTATAAGGATTAAAACACAATATCCTTAGTGTAAGTAAAATGTGCAAACAAGGTTATATCCTAACATTTGATGATAAGGGGTGTAATATAAGAAAAATAGAAACATGTAAGCTTGTTGTCAAAGCCAAGAGGACTGAAAAATAACATGTACATTTGAAATAATTCAACAAAGAAAAATATCTTATGAGAAAGCTTTGATAGTTGGTTGTGGCATAGGAGATTAGGTCATGTAAATTTTGACAATATTGTCAAGATTATTTCTAACAATTGTGTGAAGAACATGTCAAGAATTTGTAAACTAGAAGATACTATATGTAAAGCATGTCTTCATGGGAGGTAAACTATACGAAAATTCAAGACCAAAGAACATGACTCTACTACTAGACCTTTACAGGTGATCCACAATGATCTCTACAAACCTATGAGAACTAAAAGTACATTAGAATATTATTATTTCATGTTGCTAAGTGATGACTATACTAGATATACTTAGGTTTCTTTCTCAAGGAACAAATCATATGCACTTGATGTATTCAAGTCATTCAAGGATCTTATTGAAAATGAGAAGAGTGATAGGATCAAAAACATTGGATCAGAAAAAGGAGGTGAGTTTTGGTCTAATTTATTTGATGATTTTTGTAGAAATCATGACATTAGGAGGTAGTTTTCAACTTTTAGAACACCACAATTGAATGGTGTAGTGGAAAGGAAGAACATGATTGTTTAGGAGATGGCTAAGACCATTCTAAATGAATCACAGTTAACTGATGTTTATTAGAAGGAAGAAATTTGTACATCTATTTATATCCTCAACATATGTCAAACGAAGGTAAATTGTGATAAGATTCCATATGAATTATAGAAAGGTAGACCAAAAAATATATAACACTTTAGAGTCTTTAGATGTGGTTATTTTATCAATAGGACTGAAGAAAATATAGGTAAGTTTGACTCTAGGTATGATGAGCGTATATTCTTAGGATATTCCTCAAAGAGATTAGCTTACATATACTACAATAAAATATTGGAGACAATAATTGAAAGTGCAAGTGTGAAATTTGATGAGTCATATCCCATGAGATCCACATTCAAGAAAAAAGAGACACCACAAAGGAATGATTCCAAAAAATAAGTAGCTATCTAGATAGGTGAAGAAGAGGATGAGGAAGAATAAAGACAAGACATCAAAGCTCCATCAAGACAGATCATAAGAGACCATCCTGAAGATCAGATCCTAAGGAAGAAGGATATTGGAGTAACAACAAGAGTAAATTTGGAAAGTATTCAAAACCAAGAAAATACCGCACTACTATCTAAGTTTGATCCTAAAATGTTGAAAAAGCAAGCAAGGATGACTGTTATCTCAAATCCATGAATGAAGAACTTGATCAAATTGAGAAAATTAGAACTTGAGAATTAGTGCCTAGACCTAAGGATGAGAATGTTATTGGAACTAAATGGGTGTTTAGTAATAACTTAATGAGAATCGAGAAGTTACAAGAAACAAGGATAGATTGGTCTCCAAAGGGTATGCATAGGTTGATGGAGTTGATTTTGATGAAACATTTGCACTAGTAGTTAGAATGGAAGCCATCATATTATTTATTACATATGCATGATATAAAGGTTTTAAAGTTTACATGTAGACACTAAATCACACACTTTTGGTATCTATTTAGTCTTGATCACGTACTACTATTGATATGATTCCTAAGTGAGAAAAATACTAATTAACCCATGTCTTTGGCCATCTTTGCTTGCTTTTTGTTGCCTACTGTTGGTCTTACACTCTTACTTAGCCTATTCTTCCTTTTCACACTTCGGCATTTCTCATTCTAAACACCAATTCACCTAGCTAGGATGTCAACGCTAGGTCGCCCCCATCCCCTCCTAAGCACCCCTAAAATCTTTGTACTTTGATCACATCTTTTGGGTCCTTTCTAGTCATTTGGGCATCTTATATTTTTAGTAGTCAACATTTTTTGGGTTAATTACAAAATTCAAGCAAGGGAATCATATAAATATAAATTTATGTGATCATAATAAAGGACCAAGCACTAAGCATTAGCTATCACCACCTAAGGTTGCATCCAAAGGCATTATTAAGAGAATTCAAGCATCCATCTAGCATCCATACAAGGGAAAGGGACTGCATTATTTATGCATACACTTCATAGGAGGGGAAGTTCATTATATTCCATGCACACATCTACTTACATCTCTTACATCTAGTTATTGATCCCTATCAAGTATGACATGCACAAGAGCCACCTATGGAACGATTCCACACACACACACATAGAATTACATTGGGTCTGAAATGTAGTGCAAGTCTCAGTCATAAGATCACTTGTTTGACACGCTGGGGATAGTTTGACCCCTCATTTGCATTATTTTCTTTTTGGGATTTGATGCACTTTTTGAGAGTTTTATAGGTGAATTTCTTTCATTGTAGGTTATCAGCAACATCAACAATCATTGTGTGACATACTAGCAACAAGAATTGAAGGACAACAAACACCTTGTGACCATTTTGAGATTTTGGTAGTCTGGGACCCAGTTTAGTTGCAGTGCACTTGCAGGCACCCCTGACCAATTCCTGGGTGTCCCTAGTCCAAGAATATTCCTCCATCTCTGCATTTTTCTGGGTTTACATTGCTATAGCTTGCACTTCAGATTTTCATCATTTCATCACTTCGGCATAACCCAAGATCAATTTTGAAACAACTAAGTCATTTTATCTCTCATTTACACTTAGGGTTTTAAATCTTAATTGTCTTATTTTCTTGGGTTATATTTATACTTATTACTTATTCATTTACTACTACTATTGCAATCATATTTAGGCATATTTTATTCATTTATAATAAACATTTGGCTTAATCATTTTGGTGAACCCGTTGCTCGAACATTCATAGGGTCCTCATACTTCTATTTTCTTCTCATTCTTCTAGGATCCTCTCATCATGGATATTTATATTCATGATTTCTTGCTCATCCACCATTAATTAAGAGCTAAAATCATTACTCTCTTGGCTACCACTTGTGTTCCTTCTGATATTCATCTAGATGTAATCTATAACACATTCATAGATGCATTTTCTCAGCACATCACTTTCCCATCTAATCCTCCTGCCGATCTTGTTGCTTTTTGACAATGATCCCCCTTTATACTTCATGGTTCACATCCATAGTGTCAGTGTCAAAGGAACTATTATCGATAGTGGATTTGAGCTTAACCTTGTGCCTTTATCATTCATTTAAGCTATCATACCTTTCTATCGCTAATGTTAATCCTTCATCTATTTCTCTTCGTGCATATGATGGTTCCATTTGTCCATGCATAGGCCATATCTCTTTACCTATCTCTGTCAGGCCAAAAAAAATTCCTACAGTTTTATCTGTCATTGAGTTCCCAGTTCAATATAATGGTTTACTTGGTATGCCATGGCTTCATGTCATGTAAGAAGTACCTTTTACAATGCATTGATTTGTTAAATTCTTACATGAGGGTATAGAATATACAGTTCCCAATTATTATTAACCATTCAAATATAGTAACTATGATTCAACCACTACACTTCCTACTCCAACATCAGTTACTACTAATTATCCACAACCCATGGATTCTCCGGCTCACTTGCCACCACTTGAAGGTGTTATTTGCATGTTAGACATTGTCCCATCCACATCATTTCCCCCTCCTTCTTCTACAAATGCTATGGTACTTTATCGGGGGCCTGTCCAAACATTGGACATCGTTCCACCTACTTCATCTTCTCATGAGCAACCATCATTAACATGAACTCCTTTCACATGTACACTCTTCATGATTGACTCTTATTAGGAACACATTCCATTTGATCCTACTTACTATGATACTATATGTATGCATGATGACTTGAATTAGTTAATATTTGCATTAGATGATATCTTTCCTCCACCTCATGATCCTCATCCTTATCATGGATTCATCCACATTGTTGTCGCTTATGGGATTCACACCTTTCATCTCAGAGTATTTATTTCACAATCTCCTCGTGCTACCCAAATTACACTTAGAAAATCTTGGCTTGACTATATTGGGTGCACCTTAGATCTTAATCATATTGACATCTCATTTCCTATGCCTTTCGGATGTTTTTTTCATTTTAAACGATTCTTTTCTTAACTATTCACAAAATCTTACATGTTGGTATGCACATGGTTATCCACTACCCCTTTTCACTGATGAAGAATACAAAATTGGCATGTAAAACCTTTTCCGCAATGGCTCATTACGTGATCAACCAAATATTATTTCTTATCAAGTCTCTGATGCTTCTCTATTTGGATTTTACCATGACAACGATGACCTCCTAGTTGATATTACATGATCTTCTCCACACTCATACACTTGGGGGGGGGGGGGGGGGGGGGGGGCACCATGCTTACTCTCCCCCTTCTAGCACTATCAAATCTATCATACCTCTATTATATCACTTCTATATCTCACATCTAGTCTCCTTCATTCATCATACACATTTTGATACACTCTTGGTATCGTCATTACCCGATGACACACTCTCATGCTTTGGTTCACACTTGACTGTTGAGGGCATACTATATATGTGAACCTCACACACTACACCTCACACACTACACGCCACACTCTACACATTACACACCACACACTACATACTACATACATCACACTTCTCATATACTTGACATCCTCTTATCGCAACATCTACTACACACTACGTGCATTATTCATTTTTCACAATCATGTTATATTTTTCTCATCTAATTTTATGTGTTACACTCATTTCCCTATGACACACTCTATTTCCATATTTCATACTTGACTGTTGAGGGTTTCAATCTAAAATGAACCTCACCACACTCATGCACTCTCTACGTTTTACGCTTTGACGATTATATCTTTCTAATGCACAAAAATAAACCATTTCCCGATGACGCACTCTTGTTCTACGGTTAATTTTTGAATGATGAGGGGGCATCTATAAATGAAACTCATCACATGCATACTCATTCACACTCACTTGGGGGGCATGCAGATCCTATCACACTCACACTACATTCCATTCAATCTCATCCACATCATACTGCATATCTTAGTCGCATTTAATCCTGCTTGCATTTACTTGTTACATGTGCATTTTTTACACGTGATAGTCAGAACTTTTTATGTCATTATATTTTTCATACATACATGCATGTTCACTTTCCTTCTAGTTGTGATCACATTATTTCCATATATATTTACATTCATCTTGGATGCTTGGTGCAGTACCTCATATCAGTCCCACGTCGACTCCTAGGGGCATCCATCTTTGTACACACTATAAGTGTTATTGATTCATTTTTCATAGCACATACTTTATCAGATTATAAACACTTTGAAATACTTTCTATCTTTCTAACATGCTAATGGGTGCCTCATATGCATAATTTTTTATGTAGGTCTATTTGCTTTAATGGTTGTCTATAATATTACATGCTATTATGTGTCTTTGTTTGTTGGTGTATGCCATTATTTATGGGATTTTCCCTATGTCTTGTTTGTTCTCTAATTTTATGTATGCTTGCAACCACTATGGCCTTGTGTGTATTGTGACATAGTGAGTGATGTCCCATGGTTGAAACCTACCTTTTACAGTCGACATTGTCTTCTTGCGTCTAAGCTTACACAGTATTTGTTTAGCTTACATATTGTTGTCTACATGCATGTTTTTCTTTGCTTGCACTAACACTTGTTTCTCAGTCAATTTGTTTGTGTGTGCCTTGGTTTTTACCAAGCACTCTCCCTCCCCCTGCAAGGCATCAATTGCAAAACATCGGTCGGTCCTACTTTGGGCCACATACTCCTCAACTACGTCGCATGCACCCCACACAAGGGGGGCATAATTTGGGTGAACCATACACCCCATACAATAGTTCACAGTCATCACACAACACATTTTAGTACCGGTACAATATAGTCATCAGTCTTAGACAAGGCTTAGAATCTAATTTGGGTTCTTAGCACAACACAGACACTTGCGCATAGACTAGGATAGTAGTTCATGGGTGCCCGTAACCCTTCTTGTATGCCTATGACCAAGGGGAAGTTACACAATATTTTTCATTTTAGCACAATATAAAATACTTCACACAACATATTTTATAGCGAACAAAGTCCTTAGCACTCGACATGCATGCACTGCACAACATTTTCTACTTTTGCGTTAGATTGGAATTGTTCGAACCATATCGGATTTTTTCATACCATTTGCAGTGGTGTTCTACATTATAGGAAGAAGTTAAAGGTTGGATGATGACACTAGAATTTTCTCCCTACACTTCTTGTGTTCTTGGTGTGAGATCACAAAAAAAATTGTAGTCAACTCAACTGGCTTGAGATCACCTGAAAAAATCATTCTTCTACATCATCTTCAGGATCCTTTCTACAATCTTTACTCATCACATATCAGGTGCACATGTTCATTTTCACATTTTACATATGGTCTTACATACTTTTTACATATTTTTATCATACACATGCGTATTTGATTACTTTTTCATTCTTCTCTTTTTTTGCAGGTCCATACTTATGGGAAGTTGTAGTCACATCATCAATACAAATCAACACATCACAAACAATCGACATCAACAACAGGTACAATCGTGACATCTACACATACGCTCTCAGCTTAGGCTCATCATCACCACTTTTCACTTCCTCTTCTCTAGCTTCCACGCTTCACATTTTTTTATATCATTCAACACTTTTCCTTGTCTCTTGGCACACTTTTAGCCATCAATCTACATGGTTATCAAGTACACATCTTCTATCTACTTTATGTTATTGAGATTTCACTCAACAAAATAAAATGGGGGAAAATGTAGACACTAAATCATGCACTTTGGGTATCTATTTAGTCATGGTAGCATACTACTATTCATATGATTCCTAAGAGAGAAAAGTAGTAATCAACCCATGTCTTTGGCCATATTTGCTTGCTTTTTGTTGCTACTATTTATCTGAAACTTTTGTTAGCCCAATATTCCTTTTTATACTTCGACATTTCTTATCCTAGACACCAAGCCCAACAAGGATGCCAGCGACAAGTGCCCCCATCCCCTCTGGGATCCCCTGACCTTTCTAGCCATTTGGGCATCTTATCTTTTTGGTAGTCAGCCTTTTTGGGGTTAATTAGAGAATTTAGGCAAGGGAATCATATAAATGTAAAGTTATGTGACCATAATAAAGGACCAAGCACTAAGCATTAGTTATCACCACCTAAGGTTGCATACAAAGGCATTATAAAAAGGATTCAAGCATCCATCTAGCATCCATACAAGGGAAAGGGACTGCATTATTCTACATAAACTTCATAGGAGGGGAAGTTCATTCTATTCCATGCACACATCTACTTACATCTCTTACATATAGCTATTGCTCGTTATCAATTGTGACATGCACAAGAGCCACCTAGGGCTAAATAAATTCAAACACACACATAGAAATACATTGCATCTAAAACGTAGTGCAACGCTCAGTCGTAAGATCACTTGTTTTATAGCTGAGGAAATTCCAACCCCTCATTTGCATTCTTTTCTTTTTGGGATTTGATGCACTTTTGAGGATTCTACAGGTCAATTCTTTATACCAAGTTATCAACAACATCGACGATCATTGTGTGACATACTAGCAAAAAGAAGCAAAGGACAATTAACACCTTGCGACCATTCAAAGATGGTTTTTTGAGCTTTTTGGCAGTCACGTGCACCCAAAACTAATTTGTAGTGCCCACAGGAGCCCTTGACCCATCTTGAGCGTCCCAATCCAGTATATTCCTCCATCTATGCATTTTTCTTGGTTTATTGTGATAGCCTGCACTTTGGATTTTCAAGTTCATCACTTTGGTACATCCCAAGATCAATTTTGAAACAACCAAGTCATTTCACGTTCTCATTTGCATGTAGGGTCTTAAATGTAAATTTATTATTCGCTTGGGTTTATTTTGTATTTAACTACTTATTCATTTACTGCTACATTGCAATTAGATTTAGGCGTATTTTATTCATTTGTAATAAATTTACTTAATTTTTACCGAATGGATGCCAAATATGCATTTTTTAATGGTAACCTAGAAGAAGAAGTGTACATTGAGTATCTTGATGGATTCTCATTAACAAATGAGAAGGATTATGTTTGTGAACTGAAAAGGAACTTTATGGATTAAAGAAAGCCCCCAGGGTTTGGTATGGAAGACTAAAAAAGTACTTGATTGAACAAGGTTTCAAAAGAGGATTTGTTGATAGTGACTTATATATCAAGAATGAAGAAGGACATATATTGATTGTAGTAATGTATGTGGATGATATCATATTTGGAGAAAACAATGAACATATGACTCATTAATATGCATATGTTATGAAAAGGGAATTTGAAATGTTTATTCTTGGAGAATTTTCCTTTTTAGGACCATAATTCAATCATTCTAAAGAGGGTATATTCATATCACAAGAAACATACATAAAGGAAATGTTAATAAAGTTCCAAATGGAAGATTGCAAGCCTGTTGGGAACCTCATGGTCACAGGGTGTAAGCTAAGCAAGGAAGATGACTCACATAAGGTAAACCAAACTAAGTATATATCTATGATTGGAATTCTATTGTATGCTACTACCTTTATACCTAACATCTTGTAGGCTGCAGGTCTTGTTGAAAGGTTTCAAGAGATTTCAAAGGAGACACACTTGCAAGTGGGTACGATAATATTCAGATATCTTAAAGGGACTGTAGAGTATGGGCTATGGTATCCAAAGAGTGAAAACAATGAGTTGAAGGATTTCATTGATGTTGATTAGGTAGACAGACTTGATGACATAAGAGTACTAGTGGATTAGCATTTTTTTGGTAGGTGTCTTGTCTCTTAGATGAGTAAACATCAATATTTAGTATCCCTTTCCACATGTGAATCTGAATATGTTGCAGCAACACTATGTTGTGCACAAGTCTTGTGGATGATATGAACTCTAGGAGACTATAAGGTGGAGTGTGATGGGCCTACCCCTATCTACTATGACAATACAAGTGTTATTAGTGTATCTAAAAAGCTTATGTTGCATTCCAAAACCAAACACATTTTAATAAAATATCATTTCTTAAGAGATCAGGTGAGTGAGAAAAGGATCAAACTGGAACATGTTCCTACCAAGGAGGAGATAGATGAATTTCTGACAAAGCCATGTCCAAAACCAACATTTGAACTCTTAAGGATAATGTTGGGAGTGATTCCTACCCTTGGAAGTCACTAAAATTCCTATACTTTGACAGGGAGTAAGAAAAATCAACTATATGCTCCAAGAAACTATGATGAAGTGTAAAATAGGAGAGGACTATGGAAACTATGCAAGTACTTCAAGATAAGGTACGTTTGAGTTTCATTACTTAAAGAGGTAGCAAAGTAGTAAGGCTACAGTCTGTACATGATGACTCATGGCATTTTTCTACGATGAAAATGTGTTGAGAGGGAGCTTAAGTGCTCAAAGGTATTTGAGGAGAGAAACTAGGAGTGGTGCAGGGATTGTATGGTTGGTCACTTGGATTATGAGTGAAAATGAACTATACCAGGGTAATGTAGATTCTTGAAGTTATGAAATAGTGAAACTACAAGTATATGAATAGTGTTTAGGCCATGAAAATTTGAGGTTGATCATCTAACAGGTGATTTAGGTGTCATGAAGGCTTAGTAAGGAAAATTGATGACTGTTTTGAAAGTATAGTTGCAGGGGGGACTTCTAATAAGATCAAACATATATGATAGCATGAAAAAGAGGCAAAGAGCACTAAAAAGTTGTTTCAATACTATGTTGGTAAGTTTGATCCATCTCCATGGCATGAGTGCAAGGCATGTGCTTGTATTCTTGTGTTTTCAATTAAAAAGAGGTAGAATGATTCCAGTGGGAGCAATAAGCAGGTGTCTCATGTTGTGTATGGGCTTCCATGGTTGGAAAGAGTTGGGAAAAAAGGTCTGAAAATATGTTTAAGGGATCTTGATCCTAAGATTTGGTAATATTCCATATATGGCAGTAACCAATTTTGTTTTGGGTATATTCAGTTGAGAATGGTCTGAAAATAAGTTAGGCATGATGATTTCACTCAATTGTTGACATGTGCATGTGTGTATGCTATGGATGTCTCTTCCCAGGGGGATACTTTTCTCAAATGCTCTTATGAAGCCAAAAACAGAGTCAAGAAAAATAAAACATGTCTGTGTGCTTTATTTATGAGTTTGGTTGATGTTTCCAACCAAGAGGGTCTCTAAATAAGTTGATGTAGATGAAGAATGTGTGATACGAGTATGTGCTTTGTCATTAATGTAAAAAGGGGGAGATGTACTAGGTTGTTTTACATCAATGAAAAAGGGGAGATTGTTAGGATGTGTGTTCTTCTGTTGTCATTTATGTAAAAGGATCATTAATGAAAAATGGTGATGCAAGGAGTGCACGAGGAAGTGTGTAATGATGATGACATGGCAAGACAAGGTGTGGCATGAGTTCATGATGTCGTGATTGAGATCACCTGGTAAGGCAATGTTTCTTGAGTAGCTAGTGACCTGTAGAAGCATGATGGTGATATGATAGGGTTTTATGATGATGTCCTAGATGTTTAAGTAGGTATTGATGATGTGGTATAGTCAGTATGGTTTGCAAAAGTGTGCATAAGTGGCAGTAGTGCAAGTTGTTTAGTCTAGATGGCCTAATTAAGAGGCCTAGTCAGCAGGTTGGCTTGGTAGGATGTCATGAGGTAGATATATGAGCATGTTAAAGGTATGGAGAGCATGAGGAGAGTGTGTTGATACACTCATGTGATTCTCAGAGTGTAGGTACAAGTTT
Source organism: Taxus chinensis (assembly GCA_019776745.2). Lineage (NCBI taxonomy): Eukaryota > Viridiplantae > Streptophyta > Pinopsida > Cupressales > Taxaceae > Taxus > Taxus chinensis. The sequence continues at coordinate 515,695,699 of CM034154.1, forward strand.
GAGCATGGCTTGTAAGTGATCATCTAGACCTAGTATAGGTGCTTGGAGGCCAAATTGAGCATGAAAGTGAGTTACATAGCTATGAGGGAATGCAGAGGTGTGAGACATTTTGTCTCAAGTGTGTTAGGGAATTTTGAAGAAGTTTCATGTTGAGGTATGAGGTTCTCATGCTTTGTGTTGGTCTAAAAATGCCTATTTCCTATGACCTAGTTCGGAAAGTCCTAGTTATTGAAGAGATGCAAAGCTATTTATGATAAAATAAACATTGAAGATGTTAGTAGAGGTTGTGATGATGCTATGGGAGAAATTACAAGTTGCAAGATGAAGATTTTGTAAGATATGGTGTTTCGATTCCTACCAAGCTCAAGAAGGTGAGTTTCTTAGCTCTATATGAGTTGTTTTGCATTACTTGGCACATGAAAAATTTGCATGGGAAAATGAGCCATTTAGGGATATTTTTCATGGATTTTAGAATATCTCAAAAGTGGAATGAGTTTAAATAACACCATGTTCTTTATGAACGATTGTTAAGAAGGTAAGAAGGTCAAAACCCTCCATAAAACCTAGTTTACTAGTGATGGCATAAATCTTCTTGGTTTGAGATCTTAATGAATTTATTTATTAAATTTTATGATTGGAGAATGGAGAGGACTCTTCAGGCTTTCAGATGGTGGTGTTTGAGGTCTTGATTGTAGGTGGACCCCACCTAGATTTGCATGTTTTTTAGGAAAGTTTGATTTTCTATCATGTTTTCCATTATAACTTATGTCAAAAAATTTGTTATGAGTTTTTGGGGAGAAATTATAGATATCTGGAGTTATTTTAGAGCTTGGTGAAGTGATTTTATGATCTACACATGTCAATCTTTGAAGACTAGTTTTTAGGGCTTGAGAATAATTTTAGCAGTCTTGGAGAATGCAATTGCTTAAGCACTTTTGATCTTGGTGATGATTGTTAAAGGATTTTAAGGTGTTATAGACATCTCATATGATGTTTTGGATGAATTTTTTGAGCTCTATATTTGATATGAGGTGGCATGAAGAACGTCACAAGTTGACCCAGTTTGACTAGTTCAGGAAAACATGGCTTTGGTCTGAAGATTGGTCTGAAAGACCAATATCTTGGATTAATTGATGATTCATATCCTTTGGAGAGTGAATATGGATGAAAATTTATCCTATTCCATGAATATTTAAGTCTTGAAAGTGACAAGAAGGGTGCAAAAAGGTCTTACTTCCTAAACTGATTTATGGGAAGTTGAAGTTGTAGAAAGGAGAAAGTTGTTCAGATGGCTTTAGGAGTTATGTCATGGGTTCTAAAGTGCTTGATGGTGTTACTCAAGTATTTATATTTCCATTGATTGGTTAAATTCCATGGTTGAGGTGTTTTGTGGATGATAGGTCTTCATCTTAGAAGATTGGTCAGCTGGAGTTTCCTGGAATGAGTAGGAATTGGTCCTACTTAATGGCATCATGAGAAGAATAGATGATGCAGAGTTTTGTGAGATGATGGACTATGTTTTGAAGGTGTGTTTAAAATTATTGTAGCCTTTGGAGGCATGCAAAATATGGATGAATCCCTTGGAATTCATGGAGTGCTCAATGAAGGAGAAACTAACCTTTTAGGCCTAGTTGTGCTTGTTAGGTGTTTTAGTGCATTTCCAACTTATATAGGTCATTTGTGTGATTTTATATGAATTTTAAGTCTATTTTTAATTTGGAATGATTGAATTTAGGTGTCATGGATGACCAATAATGTTTAGGTGAACAATCTTATATTTAAGAAATTATATGTGTTCATTTTGAACTAGTTGAGTGAGAGGGAAAAGTGCGAGCTAGGTGTGAGTGTGAAATAGGTATGAGGGAATCAAGACATATCTGAGAGAAGGCATGAAGTGTTGAGTGTTGAAGAACTAGTGTGCAATGGAAATTTTCCAAATCATCCCATGAAAGAGAAAGATTAAATGAAGTAGGAAAGAGTGTGTTTGAAGAGGGTTTTGAAGTGTGTGAGCTGAAATTGTGATCGCTATCAATTGTAGCAAAAAAATATCTTCAACGGTCATCATATTTAGGTGGTTGAGTTGGCTCTTGATCATCTTAGGGGGTTGTAGCCTCCTTGCAGGGTTGGTGCCTTGCTAAATAGGGGTTGGTACTCCTTGTGGGGTTGGTGCCTCACTAAACAAATCTTGTGTGATGTGTAATATTCACGCAAGTATTTTTGTGTGTGTAATATAGTAAAAACATTTAGTGGGTTTTCTTCCCCATGAGGGTTTCCCACTTCATATCTTGTGTTCTTGTGTACTCTCTTTATTTATGAAATTATGGATTGATGTTTCATATTGTTAAGCACACACTAATGCATGGTTGAGAGATTAAAGATTTATACGAGATAAATACAACTGGTAAAAGGTTTTGAAGGAATGTTTCAATTCCCTCTCTTTCCATTGTTCTTTCAACATTGTTTAAGTGTATCCATTTTTGCATAAGATATTTTTCGTTCCAATATTCATAGGAAAATGAGCTAAAAAATCACCAAGAGTAGTAAATGATTTTACAGAATGCAAGGGAAACTCATAGAACCATCGCATAGAATAATCCTGTGAGCTCTTAGGAAACAACTTAGTCAAGAGAGTGTCATCACATGCATAGTCCAAGAAATAAACATGAAAGGATCTAAGGATCTCTTGAGGATCTCCATGGCCATCGAATAGAGGAAACTTTAGTGAAACACAATTGGCAATGAGTGAATAAGAAGACACTTTGGGTGCAAGAGGACTATAAAGAAGAAGCAAAGAATCAAGGGATGGACAGGAAGAAGAAGTATCTTGTTATAACTAATGAATTTTTTCTTGCAAATCATGATAAAAAAAACTCTGAAGCATGGGTGTGTGAAGAGGAATTGGGATAAATGTGGGAGATAATAAGAGAATAATAATGAGTGGAAGAGGTAGGAATAGACATGTGAATGGTGGAGACTCCAATATTGGAAGGAAAGAAAGAAAGTGGGATAAAAGTAATAATAGCAGAGAGTTTCCATGTACAAATCATACTATTATGGGTAGCATTATCACAGGCATGTTGGGAAGCCAATAGAGCATCGAGTAAATGTGGAACATGGGTCAGATGATCACACATTGCAGATCAAAAATTTATAAGGGCATCCATTTGGGCTTGATCAAAATTGGTATCTTTATCATAGGAATGTTCACTATCAGATGCTTCTATGTTCTTGAGAGGGATCTGCTTGAAATTAATAAAAATGTTGTCATTGATGGGGCCAACCATGGTAGAAGGGTGATTCAGAGTAGGTGGGGAAAGCTCCATATAGGTTGGGGATTCAAAACAACCACTATGGGTAATGACATAGTAGAAGAGATACACAATGGGAATGCAAGAGATTGGGTTCATCAAATGATTTAATAAAATTAAATTTAATGTAAGGACACTGTTAATAAGATAAATATAATAGTAATCAAGCAAGATCCAACCAAAGGAATATACACAAGAGTCATAGATAGGGTTTTTAGAATGACTCAACTTGTATATGTAGGTCTAAAATGATTTTGGACTGGAGATTGATCTAGGAGGGTAGATTCTAGGTTGTGTAAGATTTGTATCATAAAATAGACTACAACAATCTCAGGGTCAAAATTTTCTGGAGCAGGACAGGGCTGCCTGGGTGTTGCTGTTTGTGAAAGGGGGTCGGTATTGATTATTTTTTTGTCACTTCCTGTTCATTGTAGGTCCATCAGGTTCGTTGTACCATTTCTTTGTCACATTTGTACCTACAAAAAAAACCCTAACTACCCACACAATACTCAAGTGTACAATAGATGAATGAAAATATGCATATACTTGAGTTGTATTGACCTCAACGGTCACCCCAATTTTGATTTTCACCAAGCGATGCACTACATTTCAAATTCAATGTAGTTCTTGTGTGTGTGTGTGTGTGTGATTAAAATAATGTCCCTTGAGTTAGGATGTCTTAATGTCAGTTACACAGAGAATAGTGGGATACAACTACTTTGTCCCAATGTAAATGTGTGGTATGGAATTCAAAATAAACCCTCTATGCAGTGAACTATAGAGTGCCAAAATACAATCCTTGGTGTATTAAACAGAAAATATTAGCTCCTTGTAGTAGTATGTGCCTCTTGAAATACTTTCCCCCTAATGAGGCTAAATAAGACACGTATATATATGATTCATTTGCTTAAGTTATGCATTTAACAAGTGAAGGGACGATTAAGAATGATAAACAAAGATAAGAAAGAAGTAACATTCGAAAAATCAGCAAAAGAGGGAAAGTGGACTAAAGCACCCAAAGGGGACAATAGCGCCCAGGTGTTCTTGTCCCTAATGGGCGGTCATGTATAAGGTTCTAAAAAAGGTAAACAATGAAATCAGATATGAGAAAGATGTCAGGTAGTATGTAAAAATGCAAGTTGCAAGTCGGGAACATTAATCAATAAAGATAAAAAGGATAAAAGAAATTTCAAATCAAAATAAAAGGTTTGTTAATTACTATTTCTCTTGCTTAAGAGTCATGCAGATAAATGAAGTATTTAGAGGCTAGATGTACATAGTAAGTGCTTGATTTAGTAACTACACCAACAAGCCCAATGTTCCACCTATTCTAGTTTCTCCTACTAGACACACTCTTATTGTTTATGCACTTCCTACTCATGCAGTTGGGATCTTGGACTCTATAGGGTTCTCACCTTACTATGTTGACATTGTTTTATGGTAGCTCTTGTGTTACCCTTGCTACCGGGTGATCCACTCTTGTTCTACATTCAAACATGAATGTTGAGGGCACATTTACCTACATGGACCTCACCTTGCACACATACACTGGGGGAAACCTTACCCCCCTCCTAATCATTGCATTTCATATTCTAATAATTCAAAAACATTCAAATATTTGTAAAAATTCAAAAATACTAGCTTAGATCTTGATTGGATGTATTCTTGCTTGCTTATACTATTATATGTTGCACATTGCTTATCATGTTACTTTGACTCATAGTATGATCTATCCTTTTCCCATAAACACATGCAACATTTCATATGGTACTCTTGAGGTGAATGCGGGATACTTACATGTTATCACACAATGTATGATGTTTGGAACTATTCTCTACCAGTCCCACTAAGGCTCTTAGGGGCATCCACCTTTCCTATTTCTTTATATTTAGGTTATATCATTGCAATATCTACTACTTTCATTCCTATTTTCACTATTATACATTGTGCCATCTTATCAATTTTTCTAACATGCTAACAGGTGATTCATGTGTAGTATTTTTCTTGCAGACCTACTTCCAACCATAGTTATCTGATTTGTGTGTATCTTGTCTATGTTTGTGTCTTGATTGACATTATTTGTGGGCTATGACCTATGCTTGATTGTGTGTTTTTATTCTATAGCCTTGAAGGCTTCGAATGTCTTATAAAATCTTGGATGGTGTCCCGTGTATTTAACTAGCTACTCGTTATATATTTTTCCATGTTACTAAGTGTTTTGACTAATTTCTATTACATCATGCCATGTTTGTTTGTGAATAACACTTTTTTCTATCCTTTCCCATTCTTTTGCATGCACCATAATTATTACCATGTAAATTTCCTATTCCCTCTATAGGAGTACTATTTTATACGTGCACATCAATTTTAGCTTTCCTCGTTTGGGTCACACTCGCCTTGGTTCATCTCACGCACTCAAAACAAGTGGGGGAAATCATTGGGTGATTATTTCACCCTCTCATCAGTTCAAAAACTAGACACAAGTTGTTACACAACAAAGTCAGAATTAAAAAGAGCTAAAAAATAGGTTCAAAATCAGAATTGGGACAAAATCACGGCAAGGACATAAGCGTCCAACATAGACATGAATGCTGGGCATTGGTGTACCACTTGGGTGGTTCTTTCCTAGGGGTAGAAACATGTACATTACAAGATCAACATGTTTCCAATGACATGTTTATCCAAAATCCAGTAGCATATACTAAGTTACAAGTTACTATCGGGTACAACAAGAACAAAATCAATGGAAAATTACATACTTTGAGCAAAGGAACTAAGTAATATATTTTCTTGGGATCAAATAAGGAATGAAACATAGGGCATATGCAGGACAACAATATGCATGGAATGATGTGTAGTTTATGACCAATTTCTATTGGGTATGTGACCATCTACAGTGGTACTTATACATGGAGAAGCATCAACGGTTGGAGTACAAATCCTACATCTCTCCCAATACTCTTCCCTTGGTGAAAAGATGCCTAAACCCTCAATACAGGGCCATGACATTTAAATCCCTAGTTTGGAGATAGGATGCCTAATCCTCATTACTATTCCAACCATCTCCCAGGAAATAAACATACAGGAACAATTATATTTCTTCTCTCACGACATTCAAGTATATTCTATCCTTGGTTCACTTATTTTTCAGTACACATTTCTATTTTCACATTTACTAAGTTAAAGTTCACTTTTATTTATCATGAACACTAACTACACTTATCTTATTTTACTGGTCTGACCTTACTCCAACAAAAGGAAACACACAAATGGAACAAGGGACAATCTCAAACATAATACACTCAGGAAAAGGCAATAGTTAAGGAACAAATGCAAGCACCATTTCTAATATGCACACAAGGTCACCCCTGGGATCCTTATCCTCTTTTAGATTCCACGACACATATTTCAAAATATTCATTCGACACGATATCAAGTAAAATCCTCATTCAGTACGCTATCAGTTACAACTCTCTTCGACTCTCCATAAGGTACCCTCTTCTTATCTTTTTATGCTACCAAATATTCATTCACCGGCATAAAGTGGGGGAAAATGCAGACACAAAATCACGCACTTGCTACTTACACCATGCCTCTAAGGATGTCATTATATGCATGATTCCTAAATAAGAAAAGTAGACATTAACAACACTTTTTTTGCTGTTACATTGCTTTATCCTTTTGATAATCTTATCATTTTCTTTTCTCGAATGGATACTTTACTTTTGGACATTAGAAAACATGTGAACCAATTCTGTATTTCCCATTATATCTTATGAGCATCCTGAATAGTACCATACATTGGGGATAGGAGCGCACAGACGCTACTGTCCCCTTTGGACGCTTCTATCATTTTCCCTCTTTTTTTCAAATTTGAAATGCCACATCATTTGTTATCTCTTCTAAATTACTACCCATCATTTTGGGTCAGCCTTTTTAGTTGTTAATGAAAAAATTCAAACAAATGAATCATAGATACAATGACTTACTTACTATTATTAGGGGTTGGGCAACTTGGGCTATTACTTACTATCTACTTTTGGACAAAGAGCAATATTCAAGCACTACATTTGGGCTGCATTATTCACCGCATAGGAGGGGTTATTTCTAAATTCCATCTCACACATTCATCTTGGGGGAAAAGTAATTATAGCTCACTATATTGGTGTGACTCACACAGGGGCAACCTAGCTTCAAGGGACATGATTCTCTCTCTCTCTCTCTCTCTCTCTCTCTCTCTCTCTCTCTCTCTCACACACACACACACACACACACACAAGAAAAAAAAAACTACATAGAGTTTGAAATGTAGTGCAGCGGTCAACGACAATCACATGGGGTGACCACTAGGGTCAGTTTGACTCAAGCAAATGCATTATTTGTTGCATCTAATGTTTTTTATAGCCTTGTGTAGATAGATAGTGTTTGTTTTGCAGGTTCAAGTGTGACACAAGAACTCTATAGTAAAGCTAGAGTGATAAAGAGTGAAAGGAAAAAGACAAGATCAGACCCTAAGAAGATCAAAAGTAAAGCATTTGTTAGGACACTAGCGCTTAGGCGGTCTTGTCCTCCTCTGAAAAGTTTTGTCTGAAGGAGTTTTAGATTATAATTTCCCAGATAAAGCTTAATCAGTCTAGATTCAACTTGTTCCTCCCAGTTTCTAGTCAAAAATCAGCCTAGATATTTGAATACAAGCTAAGTCACTCTTATCTCACTATTGTTTACACTTGATTGTCTTTTACATGATAGATCTTGCTTTTTACTGTTATATCTGTTTGATCTCAGTCCTCTAATTAAGATTTAATTTTTTTAAATCAAATTGGAGCAACACTAATACAAATATGAAGCACTCTACACCATATAAAAAAACAAGTATTATTAAGTCAAAAACATTCAAAAGCCAAGTCAGAGAACACACTGTCAAGTGATAAAGAGCCAAATTCTAGTTGCACGTACATGTAGCTGAAAAGAACACAATTACACTTCCAACTGGTGGAGAACTACATGGATTTGATGCTTCTTCGAAGTAGTGATATGTAGGCATGGTGGGTGTCACTCAACCCAAACCACTTATCCCTTTTTACAACACTTTCAAGAAGATAGGGTTTCAGGAATAGAAGATTGCTTTCAACAACTTGTGCACAGTTTTTGGACCTAGAACACATACAAAGCTACACATTCAACGACCACAAGGGGTCATACAATCACTACTTTGATTTACAAAGCCAAAGAAGTCCGTACAACTCTGAATAGAAGCGAATGGCACTTTTATCCCTACAAATCAATTTTTTCCTAATGAAGATAGAGATACAGTTTCAAAGATGAATCATCTATATCGATATTATTTCATGTGTCTCCTAATTTCAAGCCTAGATCAATCGTCCAAGTACAAATAAAAATGAGTGTATTACCCTCCTATGATTTTTCTATATTTAGTATGTACCCTAACTAAACAAACATCTTAATCATTTATTGTATGTTCATATTTATAGATTAAATTTTTAATTTAGTAATATCTATATTTCAATCCTAATTAGGGGTTTACATATATTTTTGAAACAACCTACTTTAGAGTGTAATCAATTTCAAAAAAATTGATGACACCCTTATGATGTCAACACTCAACATTAGATCAAAATGTGATAAATATTGAATATATTTTTTAGGGCATCTCCTTGACTATAATTAAACTCTTACACATCATAGCTTTTAATGAAGGTCACCTTCCAATGGTATACTTGGGTTTCCCACCCCTAAGGATGCCTCGACATTGTTATTCAATATACTTCCTAAATTGTTGATGAAATAAATATAATATTAATTAACATAACATAATATAATATGATATCAAATAACTATAATATAATATATATTTTTCAAAAATAATGTCCGACTATAGCTCTCCCATATAGTTGGATCGCATAGTTTCCATATAGTCACCTTACCATAGTCAACCCACAATCGACTTTATCTGACATTAGGCACTACTATGGGGCAATGTTAGGGCATGGCCATGGGGCGACATTATGGATATAGTGACAGCCTAAAGTAGCCTACAAGGTAGCATTAGCCTATTTTCTTATAAAATATCATATAGATGGATATAGTGACAGCCTAAAGTAGCCTACCCATCACTATTTCTAACTATAGACACAAAATTTGTAGTTCGAAATTTTCTTTATTGGACTATGACACGTCAATAAAGTGACTGCATTTTCTTTAACTATCACTAACCGCTCCAAATGTTGTAGTGTTTGGATGGATTTCCTTATAATTTATACACAACCACTCAACACTTTGGAGGCCTTGACTTGCTTAAAGTTTAGAAGAAAGCTCTTCAATCGCAGTAATATTTAGTTTATTCCTAGGGCAAGTGATCTTGAGATGATTATGAGTTGGAGGCCCATCACTTTGATAAATGTGACATATAATATCACTTTTTTCTCCACGTGTGTTCCTTTTCTTGCCATTGTTAGACCAAAGAGCATATGTTTCATTAATAGTTATTGTATGCTTGATAATATTATTGCGGTTTTGGAAGGAATGTAATGGGCTCAAGCCTCCGAGTAACAAGTTTTGTTTCTCAAGATGAATTTTGAGAAATCCTTCAACCGAATTGAGAGGTCATCCACCTTAGTCATGCTTAAAGCCTTATTTTTTAGCAAATTTTTCATTTATGTCATTCAAATGATGTTTATCCATGCTTCAACTAGTTTGCCCATTAATGGAAAAAAGTTTTAAGACATTCAACCTCTTTTGCTTGATTTGTTACGCCCTTAATCCTAGGTAATATATCATAATGTATAGCTGACCTATGTCTAACATAATCTCTTATCATGTCATATCACATTTAATTATGCTTTCATGTGCTTAGTTGATCCGCCGTGGTGATTTGCATAGCATAATAGGATATATATAGGAGTTAGTAACTAGGAGATTATCATCAGATTGAGTACTTGAGTATTATTGCATGGTCTGGAGGTTACCCCTTCGAAGTTTATAAGTCATTCTACTTGCATATTATGTTCATTTATCCATATGTTGGTGTTTTCGGTGTTATATTGTTGTTGATATCCAGATCTATCTAAATAATTTCATTACATGATCACACAAAGATGGCCTTTTTCTCTTTCCTTGTATGTCTTGGCCACTCATGCCTTTGGTTATCTATTAGTTCATAGAGTTGAGAAAGGAATTATCAAGGGGATTAATCCACTAGTCAGGGAAGTTTAACTTCTTAATGGCCATTTTGCAAGCAATTCTTTCTTACTCTCATTAAGAATAAGACCTCTTTCTATAATGCCTTTTTTTGCATTGACATATTTTGCAGACCTCTTTCTATGTTAACCTTAAGGTTAACATAGTATGATGCTAATACCAATGTGGCTTAAAAAATTTGATTCGGAAATTGATTGCATAAGAAGACATGCTTGAATTTCTTGGTATATCATTTTGCCTTTGAAATCTATCCTACCACAATCTAGAAATATGTTCTCCAAAGGGCCGCGAAGAAGATTTCTTATAGGAGCATTAAACATTTGTCCTTGGCCATCAAGTTCCAGGTTTAAACCAAAGCTTTAGCTACTACTTAAGTCTACTACTCTTGGCAGGTCCCTTCCAAGGCAATCTATGATAGGCTTGTCAAACTTTTGCGGGATATTTTGTTGGCTAATTCCAAGAAAACATGGGGGTATCATAGAATTACACAGGACATTTCTTGCCCCCCTTACAAAAAAAGAGAGGAATGGGGGTCATTGATGTTTATAAATAAAGTATTGCCTTGTGTGCTAAATGGGTTGCCCAAGTGATAGAAGGTTTCAATGCTTGCGAATTCTTCTTAGATAGTACATTTTTGTTGATTCTCCCTATGGTAAGAAGGCTTGTGATTTTACAATTTAATTGCTACTTCCACCTTTGTTAAGATTGAAGGAACTTGTGTGACTCATAGTATTTGGAAAGCCTTTGAGACTGTTTAACCCTTTCTTAGGTGGGTTGGAGATGGTTTTTTTCATGGGTTATCTTTCAGTGATTTCATTATTTGGTGGCCCTTTATCATTGGGAATGGTATCCTCCTTTTGGTTGAGACTCCTAGAGTCAAAGATCTTAAGGTTTACAATAAAGGAATCAAAACCACAATGTACCTTGTCTCTTTAAGAGCCTAGAATCCTTAACACATCCTACTAAAAAGGTTTAAGCTCCTCTCTTCATATTACATTCCATTTTAAGATTGCATGAGCTTATGCCTAATGTTATGCTTCGCAAGTTAAGTATGTAACCACCAAGTTCATATGGAAGGAAAGGCGTTGGAATTATGATATACCATTCAATATATGTTAGCATGGTTTGTTATAAAAATTTCTTAGCCCCTTATCTTTGGCATTTGAAAAGTTGAATAACTAGTGGTGTTTGAATTCTTTGCCCAAGCTTTGAGTCTTCCCCTCCCCTGACTCCCCGCCCACACCTGAAACTGCATTTGGGAGGCCAAGCTTGGACTAAAGTTGGATTGTTTCCTATCTTGTCTTCTTTACCAAAACGTCCCTTTAGGGAACAACTACATCATATAGGTGTTGCACATCCCAAGTGTCATGTTTGTAACATGTCAGAGACCTTCAAACACCTTCTCCAAACTTTCCCTCAGATTCAGAGTCCTTGAAACTGGATTTACAATGTTTTTTCTCCCCTTCATTTTAAGCCAGTTACTTTCTATACTGCTCTCTTTAAGGCTTTTACTCATTGATTGACTTATATAAGCATTCATTTGGAGCATTTTCAAAGCTAATATTCTTTTTCAACTCTAGAAATCTAGAAATTCTAAAAAATTTAGCAATGAAATGCTTCCTAAAATTCTCTTAATGAAAAAATCCATATGCTCACCTTTGTTTATCTTCATATCCAAACCCAAGTGGATAAGGTTACTCTTGAATTCCAGCACTTACATAATTTTCTCAACCACTAGAGGAGCGCATCATGCACCATAATTCAAGTCTCGCCTAACCTCCAGTGCCATGCCTCTCCACCAACTCCTTTTGCATTGACAATCATTCTCATAGTCGCTGGTTTTCAATTGGTTTCTCTCCCCCCCTACTCAGTGAGGATGATAGATTCAACTTATTCCTAGAAAAAATTTCTAATATTGTTGTACCTTCTTGGTGGGGCTCTATAGTGCTAAAGGTGGTGAGCAGTGGTGCATTGGCTCCTTTGCCACATGGGTGGGGAGTGGTGTTCCATTTTCTCCGATTGATAGGTAGGGCAAATGAGAGACTACTAATCCACTATAGTTGAAGCCCTACATGTGGGATTCTCTCCCATGGATGGATGATGCACCTTCTTCAAGTTTTGTGACAACGTGTGCTTGATTGTCCTTTGTGCTATAGTTTTTAATTTTCTATTCCCTTAGCCATTGTTTGGCATTGAAACTTGATGTATCAATGCTACACTTATGATGGGATGAGAATACCTACATATCACCGTTTTATTGTAAACCTTCATATATACTTTTATCTCTTTATTTTTTTGATTTATAATGTCTTTTCAATTTAAAAAACTATGAGCATCATAAATATATAACACCAAGTAGTTTGTCATTGATTATGAATTTTCTTTCCCCTAAGAGCCACAAGTGCTTAAATTTCTTTCAATTTAAGGATGTGTTTCATTCCTCACTTGAACAACAAAAAATAATTTTAAGTTCTTGGCTAAAAATGGGTGAAAGCTAAACTAACCCTTCATATTAAACTACAATGAACCCATCAAATTACTGTAAATACCATTTTTCATTGATGCTGCTACATTCTAATATTACTCATTATAAATCCTACAAGAATGTCTAGTAAGACAAAAAAAAAAAAAAACACATACAAGAAACAAACCAAATATATCTTCAATTAAGAATATTTCTCTACTAAGAATTGTTTTTTAATCTTGGATGACATGAAGATTCAATAGGACCTTTATGACATTTTGATGAGGCCGAACAAACAATAGCCAAATTATATTAGGCAAAGCGAAAATTCTCAAATAAAACTCCAATAATCCTCCTTATTCTCTACCATTCAAATTACATAAGAGGTCCTCTTCGTCAAATCCCAAAAGACTCCTAATTAAACTTGACTAGACTTACTATTTTTAGTAAAACTTAGTATTTATAGCAATAGCTATTTTTATTTTAAGTTTTAAATTTTAACTTTCTAGATTCTACACATTTGCATGCATTATCCACGTGTCTAAACTAATTTATTGCTCGAGTTGCAACTCAAGTTGACTCACATGGTTACAAAGATACAAAATTTTGAAAAAAACTGAAAAAATTTTCAAACCCAATTTTTGGCCCAAGATGGGTGTTTTCAGCATTAGAAAATTGTTGAAACTGGCTGTAAGCGGCTAGCATGGCTTAACACGGCGTAGATCTCGAGAGATTTCGTAAAAAAATGGAGTTGTTTCGGTTCCGGGAACAAAAGTTATGGCCTCTACAAGACAAACCACCAAATCCGCATCATTCTTCTCTGGTTGAAAAGAACTCAGCTCTTGCGAGTTCCTGTGATTGAATTGCTGTAGCTTGTGTATATCAAGTTTCTTCAGCTCCCATTCTGAAATCCATGTGTTGTCCTCCTGTTGCAAACCTTCCCATTGTACCAAATATTTGTTGAAATTACCTTGCCTTGTGTTGATTGTTTTCTTGTCAAGAACCTGCACCACCTTCTCCCTCTTCTTCCTTGGAATTTTTTCCTTCCAATCCACTCCTTCATTGTCTCCCTCTATATCCTCCTCTCCATGAAATTCATACAAATTTGAAACATTAAATACTAGAGAAATATCAAAATTATGTTGCATATTTACCTCATATGCATTGTCATTTATCTTCTTCACAATCTTACAAGGGCCAATCTTCTTGTATTTAAGCTTGTTGTATGTTCCTTTGGGAAATCTCTCCTTCCTCAAATAAACCATCACCATATCTCCTTCTTTGAATAACTTTTGTCTTCTAGTGATATATGTTGCCATCTTATATTTTTCATTATTGTCCTGTAACTTGTTCCTTATCGTTTCCTGGAATTGTTGAATATGCTCTCCAAAGGCTTTTGCATCATCACTCACCCTTTTTAAATTAGGTAGCTGTACCAAATCGAAAACACTGTTATGAATTCTTCCATAAATAATTTGAAATGGTGACTTACCTGTTGATCTATTCACTGAACTATTGTAGGAAAATTCTGCTTGTGGCAATGCCAAGTCCCACTATTTGGGTTTCTCACCAACAATACATCTCAATAAATTTCCTAAGCTCTAGTTCACAACTTATGTTTGCCCATCTATTTGAGGATGATATGCACTATTAAACTGTAACTTAGTGCCTAAATTTTTCCATAAGGTCCTCCAGAAGTGGCTCAAAAGTCTGGCATCTCTATCTGAAGTGATAGACTTTGGATACCATGCAACCTAACAACTTCCTTGAAAAACAAATATGTTACCCTTGTAGCATCATTTGTCGTCTTACATGAAATAAAGTGCACCATCTTAGAAAAGATATCCACATTAACAAAAATTGAATCATTACCTCTTTGTGTGTTGGGCAGCCCTAATACAAAATCCATGCTCAAGTTTGTCCATGGTCCCATTGGCACTAGTAATGGCATGTATAATCCAGGGTTTTGTGCATGTCCCTTAGAAAATTGACATATCCTGCATCTTGAAACATACCTTACCACATCTCTCTTCAGCTTTGGCCAGAAATACTTTTCCTCCACTAATGTTATTGTTTTATTCTTTCCAAAATGACCACCCAAACCACCACTATGCAATTCTCTTAAAATGTTATCCCTCATAGATCCAAATGGAATACATAACTGTTTTCCCTTAAACAGATAACCATCTTGCATAAAATAATATTCATAAATATTACCCATCTCACCTAGTTTTTGACTCCTTTGTTGCTCAACAATCCTCTAAAATTCAGGATCAGAATCATACAATTCCTTAATACCTTCAAACCCAACCACTTCACTTACCATAACAGTTAGTAAGGCCACATGTCTACTCAAAGCATCAACTACCTGGTTCTGTTTTCTTGATTTATGCTTTAAGACAAATGTGTACCCCTACAAGAATGAAACCCACTTTGCATGCCTACTATTCAACTTTTTTGTGTATTCACAAATTTTAAGGCCTGGTGATTTGTATACAAAATAAAATCCTTCGAGACCAAGTAATGGTTGCAATGCCTTAGTGTTTGTACAATGACATAAAATTCAATATCACAAGTAGAATACTTTTTTCGTACCTCATTCAACTTCTCACTATAATATGATATAGGCCTTCCTTCTTGACTTAAAACAACACCAATTCCCACATGTGAAGCATCACAATCAACCTCAAATATTTTGTTAAAATCAGGTAAGGCCAAAATAGGTGCATTTGTCAAGTTTTCTTCTTTAATAATTCAAATCTCTTCGTTGTTGCCTTTATCCATACAAACTCTTTTCCTTTCATGCATTATGTTATTGGTGCCACAATACTACTAAATGTTCTGATAAACTTTATGTAAAAAGTAGCCAATCCATGGAAACTTCTTACCTCTGTTACACTCCTTGGGATAGGCCATTCAACAATTGCATTTACCTTTCCTACATCCATCTTCACACCATCTTTTGAAACTACAAACCCCTAAAAATATCAAGCTTCTTTGCATAAACTTGCATTTCTTCAAATTTGCATATAACTTCTCTTTCCTTAATACTTACAACACCATCCTCAAATGCAATAAATGATCCTCTTTACTTCTACTGAATATCAATATATCATCAAAATAGACTACCACAAACTTACCAATGTAATCTTGCGAAACTTGATTCATCATCCTCATAAGTGTACTAGGTGCATTAGATAATCTGAATGACATTACCACCCACTCATATAGACCATGTCCGGTTTTGAATGTTGTCTTCCATTCATCCCCTTCTCGGATCTGTATTTGATAGTATCCACTCCTTAGATCAACTTTTGAAACTTTTTTAGCTCTTGCAAGCACATCCATCATGTCATCTAAGTGGGGTATAGGAAACCTATATTTGATGGTAATTTTATTGATATGTCTGCTATTTGTACACATCCTCCACGTCCCATCTTTCTTGGGAGTCAATAGCGTTAGGGTTGCACATGGGCTCATACTTTCTCTTATAGCCCCTTTTTTCACCAATTTTGATACTTGTCTATTTAATTTTGCATGTAATGTTGGGCTCATCCTATATGCAACTTGATTTGGTAGGGATGATCTTGGAATCAAATCAATGTGATGTTGAATATCCCTCTTGGGTGGCAACCCATCTGGTAACTCTTCTGTATTACATCTGAAAATTCTTCTAGTACCTTTGCTGCTTCAGTTGGTATGGGTACCACCTTTGCATCTTCTCTCTTTACCATTAATGCATAGCAAAACCCTGTCATCTTCATCTTTGTGATAAAATCCTTTGTGGACAACATACTCTTTGTTTTTTTTCTTCTTTAAGTGGCAACAAAACCACCTTTACTCCATCTTTCCAAAAGCTATGGGTATTCTTTTTCCCATCATGAATTACCTTTCTATCAAATTGCCATGGTCTCCCCAATAAAACATGGCATGCATCCATTGGAATGACATCACACCAAATCTCATCCTTATAAGTCTTTCCTATAGAAAATTTAATCAGACATCTCTTATCTACTGTAACTTCATTCCCTTTCTTAAACCATGAGACCCAATAGGGAAAATGATGTTTTTCACATTGCAACCCTAACTTATCTACCATTTCTTTGGAAACCATATTTTCACAACTTCCACCATCAATGATAATGTTACATACCTTTCCTCCAGATGTGCACCTTGTTCAGAAAATATTTGTCTGCAACCATGACTCACCACCTTGAAAGTGTTATTTCCTTGGGGCAATCATTGTTCTTCTCATCATGAGATTCTCTCCCACATCTGGCACAACTTCTGTGTCTTGTTCTTCAACCTCATCCTCAATCAAATTTACTCTAGGACGATCCTCTAGTCTCCTCTCTTGTGCACGATATTGTGGACATTCAAATGCCCTATGCCCTTCTTCACCACACCTATAACAAACATAAGGTCTACATGGGCCATCCCATCCTCTTCCACTACCATAATTGTTATTTCCATAGTCTCTCCCTCTCTTAATCCCTCTTCCTCTTTGCTGGTTCTAGAAACCTTCCATGTTATCCTCTTGCTAGTCACAAGATGTTTCTCCTCATGTTATTATACCCACCTCATCCTCTTATTGGAGATGATTGTCCTCTCTTTGGTCCTTCAAATCTTCTAAAACCTGGTCTAGTATGTTTTTCTTCTACCTTCAAGACTAATTGATAAGCTTCTTCCATGTTATTCTTCCTATGCATGCTTAGTTCATCTTGAATAGAAAATTTCAAACCATTTACATACCTTGCAGCCATCTGCTCTTCCGTCTCATCATGCTCTACTTGAATGGACAACTTGTAAAATTCATCAATATAATCTTGGACACTGTAATCTTTCTGCCTCAAATTTTGAAATCTTTTGTATAAGGTTTGAGCATAGTCCACAGGTAAAAACTTTTTCTTCAACTTCTTCTCCATCTTGCTCCAATTCTTGATCTTCTCTTTTTCTTTTCGCTGCCTCTCCTTCTGCAAGTGATCCCACCATATCATTGCATGGCCCTTCAACTTTGTGCATGCAAATTTGACCTTCTTCTCTTCTATCATAGGCTTCCATTCAAAGAACTTTTTCATGCTATTTAACTAGTCTATCAACTCCTCTGGTTTTAAACTCCCACCATAGTCAGAAACATCTACCTTAATTCCATCATTCCTTTCTTCAATGGATTGTGGTTGCTCTTCTCCTTCTTCATTATGTGTTTCTTCTTCTTGATCCGAATTTTCTTCTGTATCATCTCCTCCATGCCTTCTCCTTGGACGCATAATAACTTTATGATAACTCCTCTACTTGCCTCTGCAATTGTTGTAGAGTTCGATGCATCTATGCATAACCCCCTCAATCTCTTGCCATCATATCCTGAACCTACACTCTGATACCAAATGATGAGGCCGAACAAACAACAATAAAAATTATAATAGGCAAAGCAAAATTCTCAAATAAAACTCTAGTTTTCTCCTTATTCTCTTCCATTTGAATTAAATAAGAGGTCCTTTTATTCGAATCTCAAAAGACTCCTAACTGAACTTGCCTTCTAATTCAAACTTGACTAGACTTACTATTTTTAATAAAACTTTCTATTTATAGCAATGACTTTTTTTAGTAAGTTTTAAATGTTAACTCTCTAGATCCTACGAATTTGCATGCATTTTTTACGGATCTAAACTAATTTATTTCTTGAGTTGCAACTCAAGTTGGTTAACTCACGATTACAAAGATTCAAAATTTTGAAATTTTGAAAAAACCCAAAAAAAACTTCAAACCCAAATTTTCGGGCCTGAGATGGATGATTTCAGCCTCCGAAAATTGTTGAAACGCATTGTAAGCGGCCAGCGTTGCTTAACACGGCGTAGATCTTTTCGAGAGCTTTCCGTAAAAAAAACACGGAGTCATTTCAGTTCCCGGATCAAAAGTTATGGCCTCTGCAAGACAAATCACCAAATCCACATCACATTTATGAACTCAATCATTTCCGTAAGATAAAAAAAGTTGAAGTAATCCAAAAAATTGCAGTCTAATTGCTGTCCAATTAGTACAGAAGATGATAAAATTGTACCTTCAAGTAGAGAATGTTAAAAAGGGCTGAGGCAAGGTTTGAGTGTGGCAAAATTGGAGGAACAGATAGCCCCTCAGTAAAAAAGGGTTTAGGGAAATATTTAGAATAGAGAATTTGTCTCACATTGTTTATTAAAGTCGTTAGTACTGAGTTAATCGATAAATCTCCATGAATGGAAACTTTGCATGAACCAGAAAACTTCGTTACATTTGAATAAGGCATAATTGCTTTCATAACAACACGTAAAGATAGATGAGGACTGAATGTGACAATCAAATTAACAAACACAGAGAAAAGGAAAAGGGGGTGAGCAGGACAATACAGAAATTATAGTGATGAATATGATTTGCACCCTAGCTGTAATTTTCTCTATGAATCTGCACATGGGTTTGCACTCTGGAAGACACAAGTATATAGCAACTTGCAGCTACCTCTTCAAAGTTGCAATGTAGCACTTTTGGAGAAAAGCAGGAAAACTAAAACAACAGGTTAAAATTCTTTGTGTATTTCAGGTAAGAAACACAATCTCAATTTCTTATCAAGGCATGCAGAAATACAAAGAAAACTGTCTTCCTCAATTTGAGCACTGTATGGGACAGACAACAATAGAGAGAGAGAGAGAAATGATTAATGTTTTACAAGGCATGAACTTTATAACAACCAATAAAAACATAGTATATAATGTTAAATGCATGTGAATATCAACTTCGTCACAAAGGATAATGCATTTCTTTCTAGACCCCCTTGCTTGCAGTATGGATTGGAAAATATTTATCCTGTTTAACTAATGGATGCGTTTCTCATTCTGATCTCGACACATGCATATGGAAATGCATGTGAAAATGCATGCTTACACAGAGAAACATGCCCATGTTATTACATTTTGAATGATTATGTTTTAAATGTAAGAAAGCTTTGGAATCGTTGCATATGAATGAGTCATTGGTGTACTTCTTGGGTCCATTTGGTTTTATATCTGCAAGAGTGATCGACAACAGACACAAGGATTTAGACATTGAATCACCTCATCTATTGTATATTCTATTTGAATCATTCACCATGATAGAAAAAACGTTGAGACTGAGAAAGTTAAACATTTACCTGAAAAGGTCTGAGCTCTTTTTATTTGAATCATTCACCATAATACAATCATGTCGAGACTGAGAAAATTAAACATTTACCTGAAAGGGTCTGAGCTCTGGTTATTATTCTCAAGGATTCCTTTCTGATGAAATTGAAGAAGCAAGGAGTTGGTAACAACAAACACGGAGCTGAAGGCCATCATACCACCTGTTGGAGCCACAACAGTGACAGAACATGACAGTCAGACATAAACTAATCTTGTTCAACTGTGCCAAACTTTTACATATTGACAACTCTTACCCGACATCGAAGGTGTCAATGCGAAATCGAATGCTGGAAGTAAAGCGCCTGCTGCAAGAGGTATTGCAAATGCATTGTATGCTATTGCCCAGGCCAGATTCTGATGGACTTTGTTGATTGTTGCTCTTGCAAGGTCTATAGCCTCCAATATCTATCAAGCAATTTCCATATTAAGGTTTTGAGAATGTTAAAATCTTTAATACCGGATACGAGACAGACAATGAATGGCGTCTTCAATTAGTTCAGATAAATGAGAATCATTTAAAGATATTAATAAGGATTCCAGAATAACATTGGTGGACAAGCAGGTCTATATGCAGAAGCAAGAGAATTATTCTAATGAATTATGTTTAAATCAATGAACAGTAAAATTCTGTCTTGAAAGAAAGTTCATAAGTAATATTGAGTAATGGAAGTTTCAAATTGCAGCAGTTCAAGTATTACTTTTGATTCTCATCTTCAGGACCTTAAGGGCTGAGTTGTAGCTATAATTATACTAGACATGAGAAAGATTGGTTACATTTTCCACAAGAAAAATAATACAAGAGTAAATGTATATACTAGAATTTTCATAATACACCGATTCCCACTACCAATTTTGTCTGAATAAATAAAGTTCAAGAAATGAATGATTTTGAAAAGTTAAAAAGAAATGGATGCCTAAAATGGAGTAGCTTGCATGTTCCATTTAAATCTTTCAGTAATTTTAGACCGAAAATGATCGAGTTGTATCTGTAATTTTATCATGCACAATCTATATGGGTTACAGTCTATAGATTTTCCATGAGGAATTTTCAGAAATGGGTAGTGTGCCAATTTTTAGAAGGGGTGAACAAAAGTTCCTTCCGAAGAAACCAAATTAATAACAATGAGTGTAGCAATTCTCACATACATTTTTTGATATTTTGCCAATGAATTGTTTTAACACCTTATATACTTTAGTATGTATTTTTTGCCTCACAGATGTCAATTTAAAAAATTAAGATAATCTTTGGAAGGGCTAATTGTACATGATTTTACTCCATAGATTGTGCAAATTCCAAGAAACCTTCAGATGTATTACACATAAAATGTGCTTAATTGAAGAATATTATGACCTTCAAATTATATTTTTTCACTTGCTAGGGGAACCAAATGCACGGACATATTCTACATGTATCTTCTCCAATTCTAATTCTTGTGCGTACAATATCATGTTATCACATGAAATAGCATCTTTGCTAGCAAAATATCATAATATAAGTCAACAAGCAGGGAATCAAAGTTGTTGGTGTTTCTCAAGTGTGTAAGTGGTGACACCATTTATGCATCACTCTTTACTTATCTTTTACTTTATATGAACTTGTTTTGATATATTTATGAGTATACAAGTAGTGAGAAAATGACACTATGATGTTAACAGTATTAATGGGTAACTGGATATCTTTATATTTCTAGGGGCATTTGTTTACTTTCAACTATATATAGACATAAAACTTTAAGACTGCATTCTGTGGATATGGGCAATGGCCTTCACTTTCAGTTAATATTATTATTTAACTCCCCTCCTTATCTTTCATCCATTTATTCTCCGTCTTTTTAATTCTGAGATATGGATTGTTGAAATATAGTTGGACCTGTTGTTATGCATGCTGCTAACCTGATGATTGCAGGAGTTATGATCGAAAAGTTTGCAGATATATAAGATATCTCAGCTCTCTGCAACATGGAGGTAAGATTGCCAATAGCATGCAGGGAGGAATATTAATTTCTAATGCTTGAACGTGTTAAGCACTTTCTAATTTGAGTATAGAAGACATTATCATGCATTCTCTTGATAATTAATCCATGAGCGGTCATGATTATTTGGTACAGTTTATGATCCATCAAGTTGCTGGCTTGAAGATTCAGTTTGCAGTATTTGGAATATGAAGTCCACTTAGTTCATGTATACTCAAAACATGTTTATCCCAAGGTTGATCTATAATTCTCCTATGTGTTGATTGAAAACATCTAAAGTTTGTGTTAGAATGAAATATGAAATATGACGTTGACATAAGAATGTATTATGACCAATCCAGTTTAAGTCAAGAAAAAGTTAGGGAATCATTTGTCCTTCCAACTTCCTCCGCCTCTATTATCCATTATAAGAATGGAGTAAAAGGAAGGGTTGTGGGTTGGAATTGGAGGCACACAACATTCTTTTATTTTATCTTGGTGGATTTCCTAGTAATACAAAACGAGAAAGTCTCCAAATAGAGTTTGACTAAAGAGGACCAACCCCTCTACTTGGAAGACACTCCTTCAAGTTGTTGGGAGGAAGGCCCACTTACCAGCATGATAGGAAGAGATTAGTTTCCCTGTCTGTCAGGATTTTAGATTATAATTTTTAATGTATTTAGATTAGACATTGATTCCTGCATTGCAAGCTTATTTATTTATAGCACATTATTTTGGATTACTTGTTTTTTTTTTTTTTTTGCTGAGGTTACCTAGGGAGAGGGCCCTAGCCCTTCGTGGCATCACCAGCCCACATTGGTTGTGGAACCATCTAAGGATGGAAGTTTAAGCTCTCAGCTAGCCCATGGATTAAACCACATTATTGTGGTGCCCTATCACTAGGGTATCCAAACCGTCGGTAGTAGGCCACCTTAACATGGAGCCGAGATTTGAACCTTAGACCTCCCAATTACTAGGAGACCCAAGAACCATTACACCACTACCCGTTGGATGATTCCTTGTTTTATTTTATTTCCTCTTTTGTATGATATTTACTGTCCTTGCAATTTGGTTGACATGTACAAATGGTACTGGTGTTTTGTAAGTTTGTTTCCCTGGGTTGACGATATATGGGCATACTCCTCACTTTCTGGCGTCATTTCTAGGGAGGCGTTGAATGTTATACTGTGTTGATTTGCTTCAAGTTTTGGTTTTTGTAGGGGATGCCTGGCAGAATGGAAGTTCCGACAGCGGTCACTCCAAGTGTCTTTCCAGGGTTTAATATTTTTATTTAGGAGTGTTGTGTTTAATGTTTGGTTCAATTTTTTCTTTCATAAGGTATAAAATGACAAATTGTTTGGGTTAACAAGAACCTGAATTTCTCTGGTTTTAGGAAAAAGGATGTCTTTAAACTTCCATGGAATTATTGAAGAAAATATTTTCCAAATGCAGCAATTTAGAGAATCATAACAGCATCATAGTCAATATTTTGGAGAGGTAAGATTAATAATTTTGTGAAAGATGGCTAAACCTTCTTCTGAATATGGGAGTTGATCTTTAATTGCAGGGGGTGAGGCCATAGATATCAATGAATATTTTCTGTTTTCCCCAAGTTTTCGGAGACTCAACACCCTAGAAACCCTACATTATATGGAGAGGGTATTAAAAACCTTCCCACGCCAACCCTAGATTGGTTATAATAATTTTCTAAAAACAGTGAGGGGATTCTTGATCCTCCAATTTATTTTGAATACCTTTTGAGGAACCATCATCTGTCTGAAACAGATTTGAAAGCCCTGATGCTATTCCAGCACCAGATGATATATTGCAAACAGAGAAGGAAACCAAATCAGTCACCTAATCGCTCATATTTATTGGCATGAAGAAATAAATCCTGTTGTTGATTATAGCTTTATACAACACCAGGGCCAATGCATGAATGAGGGATTCTTGTTCATAATGAAATTTTCCAAGATCATTCCTTCAATCTGTAGAGGGAATTTGCCACACCTATATTATAAATATTGGATCCTTTTCCAAAGCAATAATGATTCATTCACAATGATATGGATACAGATTTACTACAACAGATAAGAACGTTTTCAATAGATTGTTCAGTATGAACATTAATAGGATAAAACTAGACACATGTGCTGCTTTTGAATGTTTTGATTTCTGATGTATTCCAAAATATGTACTTATAACATTGATGCAAATTAATCATGTAGTCATATCATGGAAGTATATGGACTTCATATACCTGCATGATGTCTGCGGAAGATGAAATCATTTGCTTGCAAATAATTTTTAGGCGCAAAGCCATGTGCTATGAACCTCTTTATTCATCCCTCACCATCTCTTTCTGCTAGACACAAATAAGATATTTTTGTATGATAACGCGAGCATAAATGAATTTTTAGCTTTGTCACTCATTATAGAAATGTTTGGGGAAATATTCAAAATAATATGCTTCATATAATTTTCTTTTGACAGGTGTTTTTATACAGACTGGCAGATATGAGATACTGCCATATTTTTCATGTTATAATTAATTTAATCAGGATGATATTCAAAAATTTTGCCCCCTTTGCACACCATCATATTTTCCCCAGATCTGATAAAGGGACAAATTACTAGTTCATTTCTGAATTTATTTGTGAATCCAAAGTGCCATATGACCAGCAAGAAGTTTTTATTCCTAATTTTTTATATCATGGAATATGTCAAAAGAATGAAACAATGATATTTATATATAGATAGACAGATAGACAGACAAACATATAGACAAATAGAGATAGATAGATAGATAAACAAATAGAGAGATATAGAGAGATAGATAGATAGATAGACAGAGAGATAGATGGACAGATCGATAGATAGGGACGGAGAGATAGATAGACAGAGAGATAGATAGATAGATTGACAGATAGATGGATAGATAGACAGAGAGATAGACAAATAGATAGGGACAAAGAGCTAGATAGACAAAGATAGACAGAGAGAGATAGAAATAGAGATAGATAGACAGATAGACAGATAGATAGACAGATAGACAGATATAGATAGAAAGATACACAGACAGAGAGATAGACAAGTAGACAGATAGACAGAACGACAAATAGGTAGATAAAGGGAAAAAATCCACATTATTAACGACACTACTTACATCAACAGGTGATATGACACAGGTAGGAGAAAAGGGCTTTATACCCTTTTTCTCATATCTTGTACTTGCTACTTTTAATTTTCTTGCCATCTCATGTATATCTATTCATTACATCCATTTCATCGTATCGATGCAATCAATTCACTTTCATCTCAATCAATAAGAAATTTTGAAGACAAATTAAGTGGGGCAAAGTGTAATTTCCCCTTTTTCGAACTAATCCATTTGAAGGCTTCGAACAAGGGAGGCCCTTAGGTTATATTTTAGTCTTTCTTTAATTAATAATTATATTTTTCTTTTGTATTTTTCCTATAAAGCAGGTCGGCTGAGTTGGAAAGCTTTAAGACAAGCTAAAAAATAAAATAAATCTTCTTATTGCGGGACGGTCTTGGGGAATTCTTCCTTAGAGACTTTTGGCGCCACCATATGGATATATAAGGAGTTGCATAGGTTCATTTTGGGATGTTTTTGGCTATTATAATTTTATCTATTTGGTTTTAGGGATGGTTGCAATATTCCATTCCACTAAGGGGCAAAAATCCTTTGGTGTGGCAAACAAAGAAGATGAATTCCTTCCTTGTTGAAGGCTGGGGAACGAAAACTCTCCAATTTGGTGGTTCCAAGGCTTTCAAAGAAGACTATCTTGCTGGTTGGGCAGCTAGGGCATTGAAGAAGAGGAATTATCAAGGGTTCTTCACCAATTTGGCACCCTCTCCTAGGGTGGCAACTTGGGTGAAGTATTTTAGTGCCTTTTAGGGCACATTTTGGTGTCTCAAGTTGATATTCAAATATCTCCTAATTTATAAGGCTGATCTATCACTTCATTGTTATTTATTGGGGATTGAAGACCTCATTTTCAGCTAATTTTGTGGATTGTACTGCTGCTTATTTTAATAATTCCAACTGTGTTGGCACTTATTTCTCCTTAATTTATGGAGTATATTGGCTGGAATAATTTCTACATGGTTGATTAAATTATTTGGGATATTATTTTATGTTAGATTTTGCATGAGAATTGTTGCTTCAAAAGTGCTGGTACAGTTCTCTACCCTAGGGGATTATTTATTAATTTTCTAAGTTGGGTTTTGATACCCTAAAGGTGTGATTTCAGTTGGCTGCTAGGGTTTGACCACTGCTGTTCCAAAAATCTGAATTCTTGCATTTGGGGTTTGTGGCAAACCCCTTATTTTCAGAATCAACCCTAGAAAGGGGCATTACACAAAGGTAATCTTTATGTAGCTAAGTTGTAATGCATGTTTCTAAGGTATCAAAACATTAACGGAGAAACAAGAAGTTTGAAGTAATCAAAATTTACAAGCTTTGCTTTCAATTCAGTTGGATGAGATTTTGGTAGAGGGAAAGTCACTAGGCTATTGTATTTGACAAATTCTTTTAGTTGAATTCCAGTTCTAGATAGGAAAATTATTTTGCAAACATTCTGTCCAGGATTCTGCAAGTGACCCTCTTCAGAGATTTACAAAGTTTGTATGATGGAAAATCAGGCTACCTAGCCATCTCATGTAGAATCATGACAAGCACCAAATAATAGAAGATTACAAAAACAACCAAGAAATTTACAACTTCATTCACTCTATGACTGTAGGATCTTTATGATGTGTTGTGGGTTGAGTTTTCCTAGAATGGAATAGATTATTTTAGTGTTTTTTCAAACAAAAGTTGCAGTCTAGTATATTGAAAGCAGCATTCAATATTTGTGACTCTTGACCCCAAAGGGCCCATTTATATTATGTCAAACATTAATCCAAATATGCATAAGCAGAATGTTTATTAAGGGGTTTCTTAGCAATGGACACCATTTCACATACATAATGGTGAAGACATTTAGCAAGGTGGGTTGACATCCAATGATATCTACATGCAAAGGCACGGCTTCAAATTTCTCTTTCATTATATTTATTACACAAAAGTTTACCTGTGAAAGTCTATTTCCAAGGAGTATAACTGATGCTGCATCAGATGCAGCATCCTCTCTTGCTTGTAATCGTAGAGCCACTCCAACATCAGCAAGTGCCAAGGCTGGTGCATCATTTATCCCATCTCCTACCTAGAAGAGGAGTATTCCAGAGAGTTGCATAAATGTGAGTTAAATTACTTCAAAATTATAGTAGCAAATTTCATATCTTTCATGCATAGCCAGAACATTCATAAGAAAACAAACAACCATTTTAGGAGAAGATGAAAAAAGAGTGGGTTACAGCTTTTCAGGACATGTACTCAGAGAGTCACAAGAGATCTTGTGTAAACAAACTGCCAAAACTTTGAAGTAAGATTTATCAGATGCTATGGCATATAAATTGGTCAAGATATATCTCATTAACATTCACCTTGAAACTTTAAGAATAAGAAAATTTCACAGGAAGGAAGATACCAAAAGAATTTCTAACAACTCTGTCTCTTCTCCCTACAAAGAAAACAAAATAAACTAAACTTCCTTTTTAAAGGAGACTCACTATATGTTGTGTCAAAATACAAATATCTTGGCTTGATTTTTAGACATTTGGGAACCAAACACAATGAAAAGAATACAAGGGAGTGGAAAACACTATATACACCACAAAACAAATGCAGGGTTGCTGAACTCTGGGATTGGAAGACCACTAGGGTCTTGTTTGGGTTACTTGTTGTGCCAATACTGTTATACAGCTATGAGGTTTGGGATGGAAATACCTCAGGTCTGAAATGGAGACAAGTAGAGAAAAGCCAAAAGCACTTTATCACAAACAACTTCAAAATCAAAGGTTCCATCACCTACATGATTCTACCAGCAGAAATATTCATCAATCCTTAAAATGCAGTAGCTATTATCCGTTTGATAGGATACATGAAGGAACATGGAGACTGATAATAATCTAGGTGGATTCTTCAAAATCGCTCTCAGTGATGCTGCCAAGCCAACTGTCAAACCTTGTGGTAATTGTGGATCCTATTCAAGGGTCTATACTATATGGTACTCTAGAACCACATCCAAAGGTTCAACTTCAAAGTACCTCCAACAATCCATCTCCACCAAATTCTGCACACACTTCTATAATGGGACAACACAATCTGGGCAGATCAGACATGGTGCCATCCATGTACAGTTTCCACCAACATTGTCCTTAAGGTCCCAAATACCTGCATGCCTCACTGCTAAGGCTAATTCACACTGCATGGCACTACCAGGTGCCAACATTGCTACTGATTCCATTCTGATGGGGCAGAGCTCCCAACATGACTCAAGGGGTTCCCCTTGCGGGGAATTTTTCAACCATCAATTTTTTATTCTGTTTCAGCTCAAACCATGAGAAGAAAAAGAGTCACACATGGAAGCTCAAGCATTTCGACTTCTTTAATGATTCTTTATGCTTTTGCGGCTTTGTAATGTCTGTATACATATTTGTTGCATTAGATGGCAATCTTATGGTAGACATCTTAAAGCATAGACGTAGCCTAGGAAGATAGAAAGCCATACATCTTTCTCAAAAATATGCCGTCTACAAAATGCACAAATTAATATACTTTTCTATTTCAATTCTATTATCTTTCATGCATGTCCCCTGAATGTTCATAGCTGAGTAAATCATTTATAGTGCTTATACACACGCATATAACACATCTAAATCCTCGTTTAGAGTGTTGTCTCTTAGACCATCGTAGGATCCAGATCAAGCAACATAAGAGTTGAAGAGATGAAAACACACTTACATGTAATAGAAGAACAAGTTTATGAATAAGTGGGGCATTAGTTACTTTACACGAATGTGCAAATATAAATCAAGAAATCAAATACTATGTAGGTGAAAAGTTTAGACTAACCATGTGGACAAAAGAGCTTGGTAGGAAATGACAACAATATCTCAATGAATTCAACCCCATATATGATCACAATCGAAAAGGTTACATAGGGGCCAAATCCTATGGAGGGAAAAGATGCTTATGGCCCAATTGAGAACTAGTTCACATCCACTTAGATATGAAACTGGTGTGTACGAAGAAACTACACTATCAAAGAATATCAATCACAAAAGAATAATTGTGCATGACACATTACAACACAGAAGAATATGGTAATAATCAGTGCTTTATTCATTAGTAGTGCTCAATATAAGTTGTTTGGTACAAGGAGGACTTGGTCTTCAATGCCCTTACCCCAACGTACATCATTCTATTTATAAAACAAATGACTTGATGGTTTTCATTTGACACAAACGTCAACAACAAAACATAACCAAAAGAGTCATTACAAAGTATTTAACATCGAAAATAAATCATTAACCACATAACAACATCGGCTAACTAAAGTATGTAATTACTAAAATGCTCAAACCTCGTACTAATATGACATTCTACATTATTGTCCCCTCAAAACAAGTTGGATTCCCTTCTGACACGACCCATATACACCATGATAAAAAGTAAGAATGAAGAGGGAAGACGAGGAAATTCACAATGGAGTGATGGTTGTTGGAGAGTTAGCGGCTGAAGCTATCAAACACCCATGCTGAAAATCTTCTAACTCTAAAGTTTCTAAGTAGCTTTTGTACTCGGTCTTTGTTGGCTAGATTTTTTGCACAGCTGAAAAACCTAAGCAGTCATGAGATAAATCTCCCTCATTTACCAGTGAGGCTCCCGTGTAAGATTTTGTCAATTATATGTCCTAATATCTATTTGTTGGTATTACTTTAACTATGCGTAACTCATGCATCATAGCTAGGCAATTTTGCAGCAAGTAAGCAATTGTAAAAGAAAGGAAAAATATGTGCGGAAGAGGGAAATAATAGGAAATGTGAGCAAAAAAGAAAGAAGATGTGCAGCCTAATCAATAGTTGACAGAGTTGGTCATGCATGCACATAGACGAAAACAAATAGATCATTGAAACAGTAGAATTCAAAGAAAAGGAAAGTTTCAGATCTAGATCTATAGATAACAAAAAGTTAATGCAATAGATCTATGAAATAAATAAGAAACAAAATGCGCCGTTGACACAAAGTTCTCCAAAAATATGCCTCCTCTCTATACCTCTAGCTTTCAAAAAGATATCAAGGGTTTCAGCTTAAAGTATGGAACACAAGAATGTTGATTACCAATTTTGATCCTTTAACCCATAGGTTCTTCCTCTATTTATAGTGTATAGAGGGGCAATTACAAATAGGAAGCTTTTGTTGTTGAACTAGAACATGAAACAGCACCCCCTGGAACATCTGATAAGCCATCTTCCTAGAATTTGATCTTTTAGTGACATGCATCCAGTGTGATTGCAGCAAACATTCTAAACCTTTCTCCAAGTGTGGGACTTGCAAGAATCTTGAGAAAGGAATCTCCAGAGTAAGGCTGGTTCCTGCTCAACTAAACTACCTGCCACATTTAGCTATTCCAATGCAGGCATGTTGGCTAGATTTAATCCTGCATATCTAACCACCAAGGGGACAGGTAGAGAGAGAAAAGATAAAAGAACAAAAGCCTACACTAAAACGGTGAGGCTACACCAGAGAAGGAGAATGTTGAACATCTATCAAAACTGCCATGGGACAAGGAGAGGTGAGCTATATGGGAAGGATGGACTTTAGATGCATCACAGGCCCAAGGATAGATTTCACGCAGAAAATGTCCCAAAACTCCATGTAACACAGCTCCAAACCTGCAACTGAACATTCAAACATGCAGGAAATACCTGCAATGAAGAGAGGAAAAGAAGAGAACACAGCAAAGGAACGAGGCAAGGATGTGACAGATGCTAATCACATAAATAACAGTTTTTTGATTGCATTCAGAAGTTTGCACAGAACATCATTTCAGATAGTCAAAAGGCAAAAAATGCCATTAGCAAAGGCAACTTCAGGAGGTCTCGAACTCCATTTCAACCCTAGAGAAGTAAAAGTAGGGGAGGGCAGAGCTAAAAAAAGATAGAAACAAACTGCACCTTAGACACAGAAGTTCTCCGGAAATCTGCTCCTTATCTATTCCTATAGGAAGAAAAAGCTATCAGGGATTTCAGAGAGAAAATCTGAAATCTGCCCCAACCACCTCCAGACTGCATTACAAATCATGATCATTATAACCGGTAGGTGAGAACCTCTACTTAGCGAACCCAAAAGTGGCGAACTGTATTTTGCATTTTAAAGAATTTTTCTCACCCAATTAAAGATATCCAGTCGTAGTTGGACAGAGGACAACTCGACAAGCTCCCTCCAAAAATTCCAACCTTGCATGACATGCATGATTTTCCCAGTGAAAATAGAACCTTCTATTTGGCACATCTGCCACCTATCTGCGCCAGTAGTCTGACTTCCTATCAGCGCTCAAAATGGCTTTTGCGCCAATCACCGAAGATGCGCCATTTAATTGATCGCATCCGTGTACTGTGTCAGAGAACATCCTCTTACGAAGCAGAAAGAGGAAAACTGCAGTCTTTTCCTTTTTCATATTCTGACAGTGCCGTTGATTCGTGTGCCACTTTGATTCTCACCAAGGGCTGCATGCTGGAACCCTGTCGACTATCCATTTGCTGTGCGGCCACTTTCCTGCGCCAAGGGCTTCATGCTTTACCCTGTCAACATCCATTGTCGTGCGCCACTTTTGTGCGCCAAGGGCGCATCCTTTACCCTGTCGATAACTCATCATTGTCGTGTGCCACTTTCGTGCATCTTCTGATAGGTGCGCCATTAAATATCAGGTTTTGGAAAGCACTCTAGGTGACTTCTATACTCTCAATGTTCGTCTATATCGACCTAGAAGATTGGGAGCATATTTACAACATCCTTTTAGTGAATTCTCCATGCACTGACTTCTTCACGGGGCTGCATTAGAAACAAGATGAAGCATATGGAAATATTCCTCTTGGAATTGGATCTTTGCATGACATGCATGATTTATAACTGAATCTGGAACCTTCTAGTTTGCATGATTCTGCTGACCTATTTCCAAGTAATTGACTTCTTCTAGTAACTTGCCAGTAACAATCTTTGTCTGACCAATTACTTGAGTTTTACAATTTAATTGATTATGCCTCAATTACTTTGTTAGAGAAAATAAGAGAAAGAATCTGGAAAAAGGAAAAGAAATTCGGAAGAAATCCGTTCAATGTACTCCCTGGTGTACCCTAAATTTCATCCTGAAATCTATGACTACCTTATCCAAAAAAAAATCGTACTTTTAAAATAATGGGTCGTTTTGTGTTTTTATTGTCTGAAATTTCTTGTATTGCATCAAGATATTCCCAAAGAGCCATATTGGCCATGTTCACCAAATACCCAGATGCTCAAAATTGTTATATTATGTCGTCGGGATTTGTCTGCGGGAAATTTGTATTTAATTATTTTGAGCCCTGTTTGAGGCAATTTTTGCTCCATTTTAACCCTGTTGTGATCGAACATATCATTATTACCTATATGCCAGAAGGGTTTTAACTAAAAATAAGTTTTGGGCTTTATTTGTGACTTTTAGCAATTTTTTGTGTTTTTGTGTTTTCCTGTTTCATTTTTTGTGAAATTTCACTAGATCAATTCCTTTGTCGGTTTGGCCTGATTCTTGGCCTGGAGTAACTGGGGATCACATACGCACGTTGTGCCAGAAAGAAGTTGCCATCAGAGGTCTGGTTCACTGGGAAGAGAGCGAAGTCGTGCACCAGAAAAGCCTCTTCTAGGCTGGCCGCATTTTTGGAAAACAAAGGATTTAAGTTGCAATGGGAAAAATAGAAGCCGTAGGCAGTGTGGGAATTTTATACCTGCCTAGCAAGGTACTTTTTCCCGTGATAGAAAATTCACTTAAGTTGCAGTGGGAAAATTAGAAGCAACAGGCAGGTGGGATTTTATTGCCTGCCTTGCAGGGTACTTTTTCCCGTGATAGAAAATTCACTTAAGTTGCAGTGGGAAAAATAGAAGCAGCAGGCAGGTGGGAATTTTGTACCTGTTTAGCAGGGTACTTATTCCCGTGATATAAAATTCACTTAAGCTGCAGTGGGAAAGTTAGAGGCTGCAGGCAGACAGGAATTTATTGCCTGCCTTGCAGGGGTAAAAAATTCTCAATGGTGAAATAAAAGAAAAGTGACTTAAGTGAAATCATGAGATTTTATAGCCTGTCATGCAGGGTAAATAATCTCATTGTCAAAGTCAAATCACTTAAGTGGATCATGGAATTTCCGGGGCTGCCTTGCAAGGTAAAAAATTCTCATTGCCATGAAATTTTTAAAAATAGAATTCTATTATGCTAAAAAGTGTGACCCACCTTTGGAGAGAGATAAGACATGCATTTAAAGTGATTATTTGTTAATTAATTCTTCTTCTAAAAATGGCGCCCAAACTTATGGAGAAAAGTCAACAAAAGTAAAGGGGAATAAATCAATTGGAAATAGATTTTCTAAAATTAAATAAATTTAATTTATTTAAAGGCAGCCCCCCTCTTGTGAAAAAGTGCACCCCTTTTAGGAAGGATTTAATGACTTTTTGAAGTATTAAATGATTAAATTAATTTCTATTTTTCAGTGGCTAAGTTTAAAGCACACTGTGAAGCTTAAGTGGAGTGAAGGGTAGATGATTAAATTGGATTAAATTTAATTTATTGGATGGTTGTCCTTAAATATGCTAATTTTAGCACACCAGTTAGAAGAGAAAAACATGATTTTTAATTAATTAATTGCCATAAATAATAAGGGCAATTATTAATTATAGAATTATGAGGGTTGTATAAGCATGGCTTGCCGTTAAGGATGAATTAATTAATTCACAGGTAAAGAAGTGCAACTCAAGAGGAAAAGTGCACCCCCATTTGAAGAAGGATTTTTGCTCAAAAGCAAGGTGGAAATCAAGGCTAAAAGCTTCCAGTTTTGGCGAATGCATTGAAGGAGGTTGATTTGTGTCTGGATAATTGTTTGCATAAGTGATGCAGGTGCTTAGGTGATGTTGGAAAGGATTCAATGCTCACTTTGCATGTGCAAATAAAACATCATTTTTTTGGGGCAGCATGCTTGAATTAGTGCAGATTTTTGTGATTGAAATTCACTGTGCATGCTCCGGTTGCCATTTTTGTCTGAATTAATTACAGGAAGTTAGATACAGGTGTTTTTATAAAGGAAAAATGAACTTATTATCAATGTCCAATACATTGAATATTTCCTCTGAATTTGAAGGATTATCTATATCTGCACCAGGTTTTGAAGAATTCCAGTCAAATAAGAAGAAAAAGACATTGTTCAGAAAAAGATAGAAAAAGCTATGGCGAAGAAAGATGAAAAAGAAATCACAATGGAGTCATGCATCACTTCTAAATTTGTAGAATATTGGAAGACACAAGATCTAGGCTTGGAACCTCTTGCTAAATTGATAGACAAAATCCAAAGCAAGAAAGACTTCACTCATGCGTGCAAGAAAAACTTCACTTATGTGTGTATATTAAAAACAGTGGAATTATTTAAGCTACGACTTTTTCATCCATAGCCTAGTTGTCAGAGTTTGTTATGCAGGTGCAAATCCATATCCAGATGCAGATGCAAATACAAATGCAAATGCATATGCAGATCCAGATCTCATAATTGCAAAAGCTTCCGGCATAAAGGCTTCATCCTCTTGTTTCGAATGCATCCCATGAAGAAGTTAGTGCGTGGAAAATTCCTTCCAAGATCTTGTGCAAATGCTCTCATCTTCTAGTTGAAGCCTTCATTGAATTTTCATTCATCCAGAGTGCTTTCCAAAAAATTTAATTGCTCATATGCAATTAAAAATAAGGATGATGAGTTATCTACGGCAAACATTACACTGATGCATGTACTGGAGAAGAACTGCAAAAGATTCAAGGATAAAAGAGAAGACAAGGCGAAGGAAAAATTCTAGCTTGCTTCTAGATTCCAGCTCGTTTCCAGATTCCAGCTTGTTTCTAAATTCCAACCGCTTCCAAGATCCAGCTTGTTGTTTCCAGATCCAGCTACTTCCAGATCCAGTTTGGTGAGAAACAAAGGCAAAAGAATTAGCTGTATGCAGATATGAAAAAGGACAAGACTGTCAACTTTCCTCTTCCTTCTTCTTTCCTCCGACAAAGTGATTGAGTGATCAATTAAATTATACAACGTAAAGTGATTGGTTTTAAAAACCATTACTTGAAGAAGTCAACTACTTGGAGATAGGTGGCAGACATGCAAAATAGAAAGTTCTATTTTCAATTGCAAATCATACATGTCATTCAAAGAAGAATTCCAGGAGGGAGATTGTCAGTTGTTTCTTCTCCGACTTCCACATGTGCCAGTTCAATTAACGCTTCCAACTTGTAATTGCCCCTCTACATTCTATAAGTAGAGGAAGAACCTTCGGGTTAAAGGATCAGAATTTGTAAGCAGCAATCTTGTGTTCTAGACTATGTGCTGAACCCTTGAGAGCAACTTGGAGCAAAGGAATACAAAGGAGCAGGTTTCCGGAGAACTTTGTGTCACGGTGTACTTTGTTTCTTGCTTTTAATCTTAGATTTCTTAGTAAACTTTGTGTTATTATAGATTTAGATCTAGAGCTGCCTTTGTTTTATAATCCTGTGTGTTCATATCTATTGAGTTTCTTCTATGTGCATGTAATTAGCTCTGCTATCTACTAATTGGGATGCACATCTTCCCCATTTCTTCTCTGTAATTCCTTTACTTCTTTCTTCTATAACTTTCCTTTCTTGAATAGCTGCTTACTTGCTGCAGAACTTCTTAGTTATGGTTCATGAACTAAGTGGTTAAAGTAAAACCCCTGATAGATAATAACACATTTATATTGACAAATCTGACACGGGAGCCTCACCAGTTAAATGAGGGAGATTTATCTCATGGCTGCCTAGGTTTGATGCTATGCAGAAAATCTAGCCAACAGTATTGGACATTGATTTAAGCTCCCTTTCTCTTATAAAAGCACCTGTAATGGATTCTTGCAATTAATTCAGACAAAGATGGCAACCGGAACATGAACACTTGATTTTTAATTATAAAAATCTGCATATATCAAGCCTGTTGCCCCAAAATTTGATGTTTTGTTTGCATGCAAAGCAAGCATGAATTTTACCAACTTCACCTGAGCACCTGTACTACTATGCAGACAATTAATCAGACACAATTCAAGCTCTTTCAAACCTAGGCGCCAAACTTTGAAGACTTCCAACAGTAAATACACCTTCAGGGCAAAATTCCTCTTCAAATGGGGCGCCAAAATTGCCTGGGCTGCATTTCCTTCTTGAGAATTAATTAATTCATCCTTATGGCAGCCCATGCTTATATAACCCTCATCATTCTATAATTAATTATTGCCTCTCCTATTCCTGGAAATTAATTAATTAATTAACATGCTTTTCTCTTCAATTTGGGCGCCTATTTTGTGCATGCTCATGGCTGCCATTAAATAAATTAAATTTATTTAATTTTAGCTCTCTACTTCCAGTTTACTTAAGCTTCACAGTGTGCTTTGACCTCATCCACTAAAAATAGGAATTAATTATATCAATTAATACTTAAAAAAATATTATTCCTCTTCAATATGGGGCGCACTTTTTGACATGAAGGGGGCTGCATTAAATAAATTATATTTATTTAATTTAGAATTCTAATTCTAATCTCCTTTATCCTCTTTACCTTTGTTGACTTTTCATCATGCTTGGGCACCAAATTTGGAGAAAGAATTAATTAATTAATGCATTTAAAGCTGACCTTCTATCCCAAAAGGGGTCGCACTTTTTGACATAAGCCATTTCTATTTTTAAAAGCCAATTTTCAATGGGATTATTCACCCTACACTGTAGCTCCGAAAATCCCATGATCCACTTAAGCTATTTGACTTTCATAATGAAATTATTTACCCTGCAAGGCAGGTAAGAAAATCCCATCACTGCCTTAAGTGATTTTATTTTATTTTACAATGGGAATTTTTATCGTGCAAGGCAGGCAAGAAATTCCCGCCTGCCTGCTGTCTCTAATTTTCCCATTGTGACTGAAGTGACTTTGCTTCCATGGGAAAAAAATACCTTGCTAGGCAGATACAAAATTCCCACCTGCCTGCTGCTTCCAAAAATCCCATTGTAGCTTAAAACCTTCTTTTTCCAAAAAAGCGGCCTGCCCAGAAGAAGCTTTTTTGTGCATGACTTCGTCTTTTTAGAGAGAACTAGACCTCCTATGACAAATTCCTTTTGGCATAACGTCCATAGGTGATCTCCAGATACTCCAGGCAAGAAATCAGGTTAAACCAACAAAGGAATTGACCTAGAGAAATTTTACAGAAAACAAAACGGGAAAACACCAAAAACACAAAACATTGCTAGAAGTCACAGATAAAGCCCAGGATTCATTCCTGGTTAAAACCCTACTAGTATATGGGAATGTTGACATGTAAGATCACAACAGGGTTAAACCAGAGCACAATTTACCTCCAACAGGGCTCAGAATAATTAAATACAAATTTCCCCCAAGCAAACCCCAGCGACAGAATATAACGATTTTGGGCATTTGGGTATTTGGTGAAATTGGCTAATATGACTCTCTGGGAATATCCTGACACAATACAGAAACTTTCTGGCAATAAAAACACAAAACGACCCATTATTTTAAAAGTATGAATTTTTTTACATAGGGTAGGTCCCAGATTTCAGGGTGAAATCTGGGGACACCAAGGGAATATAAGAAAGAAGAGAAGAATGAAGATCTGTCAGCTGTAACACTTATACTTTATTTTTGTTTTGATATTGAATATACTTGTCAAACATGTAATTCAACATCTTCCCATCTGTTTTAACAATAGCATCTATCTCGGTTCTGAACTGTAACAACCCTCTGGAAAAAGCAACAGTGTTAGCCTTCACTTTCTCTAAACTAGGCCCATATCCCTCAACATCTTCCTGAAGCTTTATGAGTCTACCAATCGAATGCATCGTGAAAGGTATGGTGGCTTCATCAACTTCTTTCCGCACAACCAACATATATTCCTCATGGGAAGCAGGTAATTCATCTAGGATGCTCACCGACACTTCTCCCATCTTACTCTCCAGCAACTGCATTCTCTTCAGCATGAGTTTGAGGATCTCTACGCAGAAAGAAACTGAAATCTCTAACTACTTCCCCTTTTCTACCAATCCGCCAAGCACGATCTGCTCTGCAATCAACACATCCTTTGACAACGCGTGTATCTTAGCCAAAGTATCCAGATGACTTTCAACAACTATGTTCTCATCTTCTATCTATGTCATTAGTTCCTTCAACTGAAATGTTGCCCTGTGCATGTTCTCCAATTTAGTCAGTATTGGTTCGAATTGTTCTGAAGCTTGGTGAATGATTTGTTCCTTTCAGGGAATAGCTTTGACCTGGTCCCCTGCATCAGATGATCACTCATCTGCTCATGTGCTAGAATGGGCTGAGAGGAAGGTTTAACAACCTTAGCAATGATCTCGCATAGCTGGAACACTTGCTTTTGAAGCTTGGATCTCTCAGCCTTCTTTTTATCAAGCTTAAGGAATAAAACATTCATTAGTGTCTGCGTATCCTACTTTAATCCTTCTATGGTAGTTTGACCTATTGGCACTTTGGTCACTGCTATATCAATAGCCGTGAGCTCTCCCTTGTGCTTTCCTTCTGCTGGAACAGATAACTCAGTGAACTTCTGTCCCGATTCCTCAATAATCAACCTAGAAGTCATTTTGGCAACTTTAGGTCTTCTATCTCTTCCACCCAAACTCAGGAGCAACTGAAAGTCGTGTTCTTCCAAGTTGATCTCCTCTCTGGCTTCTGGGATCATTTGCAAAGCTAACCATGATGAAAAATTGCTTCTTGGGGAATGAAAAGTCGCCGAGTGCACCACCATTTCATGCTCTGACTCGGCTTTATCAGAATTTGCCACCGTGTTATGACTTCCACCCTCTGAATTGTCTAAAGATAATGCTTTTTCAAACTCCGCCATCTGTGCTTTCAACTTCTCTGCATGGATAGGTGAAGACCTGAGTGGTCGAGGAGAAAATACAAATGATGTTGGATTCAAAGGAGGAACAACAAGATCTCTCTGAGGTTCTGGGGCTGCTGAAGTGCTATGAGTTGATGTTGGAGAAGCTGGAGCTGACACGATAGCTATAGATTTGGCCTTCTCTTGTATGTGAGACTTCTTGTGAACTTTAAGCTTTTCCGGCCTTCTGCTGCTTTCACCTTCGTGATTCCTCTTGTTGGAGTCTCCTGCGGTAAAGTTGCTTGTGATATTATTCATCAATGCTTCATCTAGGCAATACCCCTTTGTCAGCAACCAGTTTGAAGTGTTAACCAGAACTGCGGAAGATCTTTCTTCAATTGTCTGGCAACCACCAATGCTTTCCTAAAGAGCAGCTCTATCTCCTCCCATCTAATGATACGAGTCAAGTATCACATGCCTATCATTTGTGAGATTTGCAGGTACCCGTGCCAAACCATAATCAGACACCTATTGCGCCGATAACTTGCTGAAGTCTTTCTTTCTGACTTCATACTCGTTCCTGCACTTCATCCAGAAGTCCTCCAACGAAGGCACATGTGAGTATTCCTGGGAGATTGTCTTCTTCGCTACTTCATATGGGTCAAAGTTCAGCCGTGCTGGGAAGAACTCAGGCTCATACTCAGAAAACATTTCAGCTTCGACTCCTCTAGCTTTATGGATGCTCTGGCAACTGTAGTAACCCACTGTGACTGGAAAGAAACCTGTGGACTTGTGCCGCTTTGATTGTAAGTCATGCATCTCCACGAGCTGTCTACACAACTCCATGATGACCCACTTGTCGTTTGGATATCTCGGCAACTTTATTGGTTCTCTTGAAAATCCAGTTACCCTGAGATAGGTGAAGTCTGTAAACTGAATGAAAATGCAGCCATGCTAAGATACAACTTCCCAAGCTTCTTTGCTCACCCTGTTGGTCTTTAGATCACTATTTAGTTTACAGATGAATTCATAGAAGAACCCATCATTGACCGCTTTGTAATCTTTGTGGCATTCCAGAACTGTCAATTGTGGATAGCACTCAAAGATAGGATCTTTCGCCAGTATGCCCCGTCTATCTAGCTTGGAAAATATGCCCTGCGAGGCTGCTGCATATACCAGGTATGAAGTCATTTTGAATCTGTAAGTCCGCCTCACACTCCGAAGTTGCTCACCGATGCTGTCACTGATGATCTCTGCCTAATTGATTATCGAATCAACTCTATTGATCTTGATAGTCCTCATGAAAGCATACATCCATGAGCGAAAGTTGTGAGTATTGGATCCTGCAAAGCAATTTAGTGATATCATCCACCTCCTGCACTAAGTTGGATCGTGGAAGAGTTCTTGAGAACTTTGTGGAGACCTAGGCTTCTTCATATATTGGTTGTTCATTATGCTCACGCAATCTGATTTGTGTTTCTCCCATCTGTTACCTGCATCTAGCATGCTGATTGCAATCACCACCGTTCATGTCGGAATCTTCAGACAATAATTGATAAACTGTGTATCCAGCCTAATAATTGTCTTTCTCGTAGCATCCCGGATTGTTCTGGAAAGAGGATGATATGATCTCGCACACTCTATGACAAATTCAGGCAACTAAGCTATGACTGGGAATGTTGATGCTGGAATAATTCCACTGCTTTTCATTGCCTGCATGAGAAATGTCTTTCCAGCCCTAGATCTGTTAATTATTTCGGAGATGGGTTCCGGGCCTATATCTGTGTCATTGATATAAACAAATCTAGAAGCTATGCATGATTCTGCTGACCCTTCTCTTTCATCTCACTTCATCATGGCTGGATCAATCTTTGTCTGTGTTCTTTTTCTTTTAATCTTGCCGGAATTCTTTATAACTGGATCAATTCGTGCACATCTAGCAATTTCTTCAAATTCAGAAGATATATTCAATGTACCTGACATTGATTTGAACTCCCTTTCACCTGTATGAACACCTGTAATGAATACCTACAATTATTTCAGACAAAGACGAAGTCTAGAACATGAATACTTGATTTTTATCACCAAAAATCTACATATAAAGCCTGCTGCCCTAAAATTTGAGGTTTTGCTTGCATGCAAAGCAAGCATAAATATTTTTAACTTCACCTGGGCACTTATACCAACATGCAGATAATTAACATAGGCTTAAATCAAGCTATCCTCCAACCCTAGGCGCCAAACTTTGAAGCTTTCCTGGCAATGAAAAACACTTTTTGATGCTTGAATCCTCCTCTTCCTTGGGTGCCAAAACTGTCCGGGCTGCAATCCTTTGCAAAAAGAATTAATTACATCTTCACTATGGCAGCCCATGCTTATATAACTCCTCAACATTCTATTTTTAATAATTGCCCCTCCTATTCCTGACAATTAATTAATAAACAATGATGTTTATTGACCCAAATTGGGCGCCTATTTTTGCATGCTGCTGGCTGCCATTAAATAAATTTAATTTATTTATTTTTAACATACTACCTTCAGTTCTCTTTGGCTCGTCCTCATGCATTGACTTTTCCTCCATCCTGGGCGCCAAAATTAGGCAAAACAACTATTAATAAATATCACTAAAAGCATTGTTTAATGCCCAAATGGCACTTTTTGGCATGGGTGAATTCTAATTGTAAGAAGTCAACTTATGATGGGAATTTTCACCCTGCACCGCAGCTCTAAAAATCCCTTCTTCCACTTAAGTGATTTGACTTTCATCATGAGAATTTTTACCCTGCAAGGCAAGTAATAAATTCCCACCTGCCTGCAGCTTCTAATTTTCCCACTGCAGCTTAAGTGACTTTCCAAAAAGTGCGACTTGCATTAAAATTAGCCCCCTTTGAAAAAGTGCGACTTGTTTGGGTGAATAAAACCTTCTGATGGGAAAAGTTAGTCTGCTAGGCAGGCGGAAAATTCCCATCGGTGCTTCAAGTAATTTTTCTTTATATTATAATGAAAAATTTCACCCTACAAATCCTGCAAGGCAGGTAAGAAATTCCCGCCTGCCTGCCGCCTCTAATTTTCCCATTGCAGCTTAAGTGACTTTGACTTCATGGGAATTTTCACCCTGTAAGGCAGGTAAGAAATTCCCGCCTGCCTACCACTACCAAAAATCCCATTGCAGCTTACACTCATTAATTCTAGAAAATGCGACCTGCCTGGGAGAGGCTTTTTGTGCATGACTTCATCATTTTTGGTTAGCAGTTTGCATTTCGAGGCTGATTCCTTCTGGTGCTGTGTCGGTAGATGATCTCCAGATGCTTCAGGCAATTAAACAGACTATACTGGCGAAGGAATTGACCTAGGGGAATTTCATAGAGAAACTGCGGAGAAAACCGGAGAAAAACGCAAAAGAAATAAATAAAAGCGAAAAACGTTGCCAGAAGTTGCAGACAATGCCCTGAATTCATTCCTGGTGAAAACCCTAATGAGACGAGTGAATACTGGCATGCAAAATCACAACAGGACTCAACCGGAGCACAATTTACTTCAAACGGGGCATTATTTATTTAATAAATAATTAAATAAAAATTTCCCGCAAACAAAACTTGGCGGAGGGATAAAACAAGTTTGGGCATCTGGGTATTTGTCGAAATTGGCTCGTATGATACACTGAGAATATCCTAACATAATTCAGACATCTTTTGGCAATAAAAACACAAAAGACCCGTTATTTCAAAAAGAACGATTTTTTTTTCAAATGGGTAGTCCCAGATTTCAGGGTGAAATCTGGGGACACCAAAATAAAAAACTGTTTTTAGCCTGGATACAGTGTTGGCAATATCGATACGCCTGAATACATTTGCAGATGTATCCGAACCACCAATGCTGTACCCTACCCGTATCCAAAGGCATATCCGTATGTATCCGTATCGGTTACATACTGTACCTGTATTTGGGACATCTGCAGGGCGTATCGGTACTTTAGGTTGCGGGATGAGCATGTTTGCTTACTTGGCCTTCTCCTCTCCTCCTCCGTGGGTTCATAAAACCAAAAAAGTCATGGTCAAATGCCTCCAAATACATGCCTTACTCCTAGAGTTGCATATGCCTCTTCAGTGCATCTTGGAATTGCTTCTATGACTCTAAAATCCTCATTCATTTATATAATAAAGTATTTAAATGTAGTTCCAATTATACCATGGATGATTTTGGGCACATGATAAAAGAATAAACATGTTTTTACCTCCTCAAAGGATCACACAATTACATTGTTGAGGCCATTGACATGTTTTGGCTTTTTGAGGAAGTAGCACGTGTAGTCAAGCTATGCTAGTCAGTCGCTGATTGCTCTAGTGAAATTGGCCCTTTCTATCCTTAGAAACAAGGGGAAACAAGGAATCAGTCTCCCATCATCAGCCCATTTAGTGGACTAAAGAGGGAATTGTTCAAGATATTGGAGATGGACTATGTGAAAAATTCATAAGGGCAC
The DNA here is from genome assembly GCA_019776745.2 of Taxus chinensis. Classification (NCBI taxonomy): domain Eukaryota; kingdom Viridiplantae; phylum Streptophyta; class Pinopsida; order Cupressales; family Taxaceae; genus Taxus; species Taxus chinensis. Next base: position 515,739,349 of record CM034154.1, read on the forward strand.
TAGGAAGTGCAAGTAGCAGTCTAGGGCATTTCAAATAATTGTTGTACATGGCTCTGTATTTGTCTTAGCTGTACAATTTTTTATTCATCAATGAGAATGCTCCTTGGTTTAATTACCACTTGATATTTCCAAGTCAGTCTTTTCATCTGTGAAGGGAGTGATAATATGTAAAATCATATACTGTGTTTTAAGTTCAAAGATAATGAGAAATGTTGATTATGTAAGTGAAGAGCTTGATGTTTGTCTTGGTAACATTCTTGTTAATATTTCTTAAAGCTATATCTCTGTACTATTAGATAATACAAGTAAAGTCTAGAACGTTTTAGTTTATGCCATCTTTGAGCTGAGAAAAATGATAAAGCTGAATGAAGAAATGTTGAACTTGAAAGATTCCATTTCAATGCATGTTGATATATTTAACCTGTGATGTTATAATAAGCGCTAACTAATTGCATGATGAGTGGTTGCAACTAAGTATGCTTAATTAAGATAGCTGATAGTTAATCCAAAATGACATTTCTATATAAAGCCAATCCATGATAGATCTATGGTGTGTCTTGCTTATGGTACATGAATTTTTGCAACCATAGCTGGTCCTCTGTTTGGACAAGTTCTATTATAGGATTCCTAGCTTGATTAGATTTGGCTCCAATTTGGTTAATGCTCGATAAAATTAGTAGATTTGTATAGCATAGAGAATAAAGTTTCAAAGACTTTGTTTAACGACTTGCATATCATTAAGTGCCAGCATACCATTTAGTTTTAATTGCAGTCTAGTTTTAAAGGCATTTTAATTTTCATATTGACTACACAATGACACTGTAATCCTTCTAAAATTGCATATGATTGTTGGCGGTGTGTTGGATAAGACTACATATTTATACTACTAAATCATAGAGACAAAACGAAATTTTGTAACATCTGATTTTGATTTTTCAGGCACATGTTTACTCATCAGGATCGGGAACCTGTGCAGCATTTCTTGCTAATATAGACACTCAATCTGATGCAACTGTGAAGTTCAATGGAATCTCTTATCATTTGCCTGCTTGGTCTGTCAGCATCCTTCCAGATTGCAAGAACGTTGTCTTAAATACCGCACAAGTATGGATTCAAACTATGATGCATTGTTTTCACTGAACAGAGAAAGATAAAAGATACTATAGTTATAGTTCTGTTGTGTATGTGTGCTTGTTTACAGGTTTTATAAATTTTGGGATGGATTCTGTATCTTGTTAGAGTGTTTTATTAACCAACAGTGGTTTCAAGCCAAATGTGTAAGAGACATGGATAGGATCTGAACCAGAACATTAAAAGTGAACTCTTGAACTGTACTTGTTTTATCTTTACTTTCATGATTACACTTGAATCTTGTAGGACTTTATAAATATAAAAAATTGTTAGTTATGGATTGTCCCACATTGGAAATAATTGTGAGACATGGTATGCTTATGAGGCATTCCATGCTCCAAAAGCTTTGCCAATAGGGAGGCATGACTTTGGGGTGCGAGTACCCGGGTTCATTTCTTAACATCCTCCTCTCTGGTATGAGCAATGCTTAGAGGTGTTTGTGTGCTTTCGGGTTCTCTCACCTTGTGGTTATTACCAATGTACATGAATGAAAGGTCATAGAAGAAATGACTATTGATGGAAAATAGTCATTGAAGGATGGCTCGAGTATTAAATACTCTGTGCAGGGGAAACTGCCACGAAGATAAGATAAATATTTAAAAGGTATTCTTGTAGTCCAATCTCCCTACTTTGATCACTTGGACATTAATATAATTTCTTTCTTTCTATTCCAAATGAAGGGAGTTAGTGTGACAAATCAGTACGTGTTTTCTATAACATCTTTAATTCTGATTTTCCTGTAACGTCATATTGAATGCATATGCATTACACAACATCTCCCTGTAAGCGACAAAATCCCAGGTTATGTTTTAGTGGCAAAGAATATTTTTCAAATACAAATTTGTGTATTTTATTCTCAGGGAAGCTGATTATTCTTTTCATGGAAAATAAATGACAGGGTATCTCAATAACAGACAATTTGCAGCAACTTCTAATAGCCTTCAGGGAATAGCTACAGATGCTACCTTATGGCTTACAAGGTTAGAATTAGAAAAATAGTTTCCACACGGTGTTCTTACAAACCTTCAGAACAATAGATATATTCTCTACTAGTTGACGTGAAGAAAAAAGAGAAACTGACTCCAATTTATCTCTCTTAATAATCTAGTATTGTGATGAAACTGATACACGAATAGATTAAATTATTTGGGATTATTCTATATCATTTTGGCTAAGTTTTGCATGTGAATGGTTTTTTCTAAGTGCTAGTAAAACTAGCTTCCCTAGAGGGATATTAATTAATTTTCTAAGTTGATTGATACCCTAAGTGTGTGGTTTCAGTTGGCTGCTAGGGTTTTGAACGCTGTTGTTACAAAAATCTGAGTTCTTGCACTTGGGTCTGTGGCAAACCCTCACTTTCAGGATCATCCCTAGAAAGGGACATTACAGTGGTAGCAGAGCTTCAGTCTTCCCAGCCTAAGGGTTTCATGCAAGAAAGTAATAAGAGATACATTTGTTATCAAGAAAGAGAAGATAAGATAGTAAATAGAATTTTTAGTGATGCTAAGTTTGAAAGGCTTGCCCTAGGGCAAGAAAGATTGGCCGATAAAATGGCTGAGTTGATCCATACCATTCAAGGTCCGAATGGTGGAAGGATCTCTTCAAAGGAAGTCAATAATACATAGCCATCCAAAGTGGACAACATTGCTACATGGTATGAGGCGTTTAGGGTTCTTTCGGAGAAGATTCGTGATGCCATGTCATTTCCTGACTTCATGGGAGTAAGCAAGGGAAGAGTAAGACCCAAGCCTAGGTTATGGAGAAAGATATGTCTTTGTTTGGGGTCAATGGCATTAATTATTTCTTGTACGACATTGGTATCCTTCTCAATGACACCTCTCTTCTTTGTAGTATACTTTGTCATTGTACTTAACAACTTCATTCGGCATGTGGATGCTATAAGATAATGTAGTTCCTTGTTGTCAATGGTTCTTGTTGACTGACATTCACTTTTAAACGACTTTCCTTGACCTGACACTCTTTAAAGACAAGATGCCTAAATGTTTACAAAGAAACTAATCTACCAAAGAATATCAATCATAAAAGATTATATGCATACCACATTACAACATACAATAATATGTTAGTAATTATTGCTTTATTCATCAGTAGTGTTCAATGCAAGCTATTCAGTACATGAAGGACCTTGTACTCAATGCCCTTACCCCGACGTGCATCATGCTATTTACAAGACAAATGGCTTAGTTGTTGTTTAACAAAACTATCAACAACCGGACATAACCAACAAGAGTCATTACAAACTACCTAATGCCCATAATATAATCAGTAACAATATAATGTCAGCTACTAAAATATTGTATTACTAACATGCTGAAACCCATACACATATGATGGTCTACAACTAGTAGATGGAAAACACCTAAGGAAAAGTGGGAGAAGAGAATATGCCCATTTTGCACTTCGGGGGAGGTTGATATTGAATGGCACTTATCATGGAATGCTCGGCCTATAGTGTTGGGCTGATGAATTATAGCTTAAGTACTGAAAGCGCATAAGGTTGGGGCACACGGACATGGGGCGCGTAGGTATGAGTGGAAATGTAGAAGAAAAGGGCACGCCCGGGAAAATATGAGGTCGGGACTCAGCCGTTTTGCTTACAATGGGCTAATGTTAGGTTTGAGTGTGGGGCACGCAAAGCCCTGAAGACTTGGAGACTAAGCAAAGGCTATTTTGGACAAGTGGAAGATCAAGCGACATGCAACGTTTTGGGCTAATAATAGGATTAGATCTGTAATTACTATTAGATAATCTATTATTTGTGAGATTGCAATGCTTGTGTATTTATCTTGAAGCGACACATAGCTATTCTGAGCATGCAGCCTATATTGAGGATGTTTAGGTGGTGAAGGCCAAGTCCCCAATTATATATACATATACATATATATATATATATATATATATATATATATATATATATATATATATATATATATTGATTTACATGGTTTAGAGGATCTTTATCCATGTTTTGTTAGGGTTATGATGTTGGGTTTATGTGTGCTCATGATTATGATGATATTCTTATGTATGTATTCAGCTTCTGTACTTTACAGTAATTAATATAATGGATCTATGTGGCTGGATATTGGTTGTTGAAATATATATTTCTAGATATTGTATGGTGAATCTAATCTTTAATTCTTGTGTAATTCTTCGTGCACTACAGTTCTGATCTAGATCTATTTATGCTTTACTTTTAAATGGAGATTATGGATCTAGTTTATATGTGAGTTTATCATGCTAACTCCTTGACAAAGCTTCCATAAAAGAGGGACTCCTGGGTACCATTACACGCTTTTGGTAAGCTCTCAGTTCTGGCTAAGTGATGTGTCAGTGTGCACCTTCCATTGTTTGCTAAAATAAAAGACTACATTTTGGTTCCATATTCGGGACCTCTTTTCAAGATATTTACAAGGATGTGGTATGATGAAGATTTACCAGTTTACTTTGGCCAACATTGAGGATTGGGTAGAGCATTTAGAGGAAGAGTCTTCTCACATATTTAATACTGGACTTGAATTTGATGCACGCGCTGTGGGTTGAACAAAATCTATATCATGAGCTCTATGAGACATTCTTTTCCTACTTTCCTATAGATTTGTACGATTGGTTAGTAATATACACATCAAAGAGAAACTGGAGATATAGAATGCTTGTTTGGACACAAGAAGATTACCAGAATTTACATGATGTCAATTTGAATTGGGACACACATTACAGATCATTCATGGAGTGGTGTTTTTATAGAGTTACACCTTAGAGTACATTGTTTCTTCTTATTCATGTCCATAAGTTGTTGAGTTCTAGTTATTGCATGATCTTAAAGGATCTTATTTGCGCATTATCCCTTTAGTGATTAAGATCTTGATTGTGAATCTAGATCTGGAAGGGTTTCCTATGGCTAGCTAAACCCCATCCTGCGTGGGGGGAAAGAGAAAATGTGGTGAAAGATGGCGGACCTGGAGGAAGAGAGGAAGAGAGAAGAAAGGTAAATTAATTTTAATGAGGCATGTGAGATTGATTTGGCAAAGTAGTGTGATGTTGTGGAATGAATGGTATTGCTGAGAGAGATGGTTCACCCCCTGGACGCACATCAGGCTTCTAGGTTGATGTTCAGGCATCTAGTGTGATTGCACAACATGGAAACCTCTCTCCAAGCGTGGGACTTGTGAAACCGAGAGAGGAATCTCCAGAGAAGGCTGGTTCCTGCTCCTAAACTACCTGCCACAAGCTATTCCAGTGCAGGCAAGCTAATCTAATCCTAATCTAACCATGCCAAGGAGACAGAGAGAGAGAGAGAGAAGGGAAAAAACAGCAAAAGCCTACACTAAAACGGTGATACACCAGAGAAGGAGAATGTTGAACATCTATCAAAACTGCCATGGGACAAAGAGAGGTGAGCAATGGGAAGGATGGACAGATGCATCACAGGCCCAAGGATAGATTTCACACAGAAAATGTCCCAAAACTCCATGAACACAGCTCTGAACCTGCAATGAACATTCAAACATGCACAGATACCTGCAATGAAGAGAGGCAAGAAGAAGACAAGCAAAAATGAGAGAGGATGGACAGATGCATCACAAAACACGTTTTGTTGCTCCAGAAGTTTGCACAGAACATCATTCCATTAGTAAAAGGCAAAAACGCCATTACAGAGCAAGGGAGGAGGTTCGAACTCCATTTTCAACCCTAGAGAAGAAAAGAAGGGAGGGCAGAGCAGAAAGAATGAACAAACTTTTTTTTTTAAAAAAATGAGCCAAATCTGGCTTTTACATTGCATGGGTCGAGCCCAGGGGATAGAAAATGTGGGAAAAACATGTAAGCCCATTCCTCATTGAATGCCAATGCATTAAAACGGCATGGAGGATCTTACCAACCCATACCCTGTCACTTTGAGTGATTTTGGAGGAGAATGCGACCCATTTGTATTAATTTGGCCGCTAAAATGTCACTTCTGGCCGTGCAGAAGAAGAATGCGACCCATTAGCATTAAAACGGGTTGTTGAAAGGTCGCTTCTAGCCATTACCACACGTCAGAGCCGTTTCTTTATTTTCTCTCTTTAGACTGCACCAAAACTCGAGATTGATCCCAGAATCATGTAGAGCATCTCAACAGCTTTCCGTTGATATAAAGAACGTGGAAATCCGAGCTCTGGATCAAAAGATATGGCGATCTGAAGATTTAGGGCACGGAACAGATCAAAACGAATTTTAAAATGTTTTCCCGCTCTTCGCCACCTAGACGACACGTGGCAGTGCTGATTGGACGACGCAATTCTCTCTCCTCTACCTTTCGCGGGCTTTCCTTTTGAAATTTCCTTGTGCGCCCTTAAACTTGGACACGTGGCACCATTTCATTGGTTCGGTTCAGCGCTCGATAACTCGCCCCTTTGACCTTTTGACTTTTTCTCCTGTGAGGACACGTGGCAGTTTCTGATTGGTCCTCGGCTCCTTCGGCTCCTTCGCGTACTTCGCCTCCATTTGTCCTGGATGTCCCATTTGATTTTGGGCCCTTTGTGCTCATTTCGGCCGGTTCGGGCATTTCGCGTCCATTTGTCCCAGATGTCCCATTTGATTTTGGACCCTCTGGACTCATTTCAGCCGATTCGGCCGGTTCGGGCATTTTTGGCCCGTCCCACTTTGTCCCACTTTGCCGGTTCGGACTGATTGTCCCATTTGATTTTGGACTGTCTGGCCCTTTTTCACCCGGTTCGGCCGGTTCGCGCCTTTTTGGCCCGATTGTCCCATTTGCGTCCCTCTCAGCAGTTAGCCAATTTTTTCTCGGTCGAACCGGCATTTCGCGCCCGCCGCGTACTTTTGTCCCAGATGTCCCTGTTGCTTTGCGGGCTGTTTGTGCTTACTTCGGCTGAGCCGGCCGGTTCGGGCCTTTTTGTCCCAAATGTCCCGACTGCCCCTAGGACTAGGACTTAGTCATTTTTATGATTTTTTCCTGGATCAACCTACTTGCCTTCTGCAACCTTTTTTCACATTTTCTCAGAGCTTGCTCTTTTCCTCTCAGACAGGGAACTTCGAAAATATTTGAGGGGACTCTAGCAACATGATTTTTGGCCCCGAATCAATCAATTTTCCTGGGACTTGAATATTCTGATGCATGTTATCAAAATTACCCAGGGGGGGTGAAATTTTGACAACAGTTTGGCGACTCAGCGGGGTCATCTGCCTGCTAGATGAATGATCAGTAGCCTGAAGCATCCATTGGGCATGGAGTCATGAGTTGCAACCTGCAACTGATCTGAACTTTGAAAACCTCCCTCTGAGCCACTTGGAAACCCATTGAACCTGGAGTGTCTTCACCAAGATGCCACTGAAATGAACTGTGCAAGAGCAGAACCAGCAACACCAAAACTATGTACAAAACTGAAAATCATACATGCCCCAAATGGAACATGCAGAGTGTGCACAAGCACTTCTTCTACTGAAAGCAAACCTAGCTACTCTACTCTAACTGGAAGCAAAGGCAAGCTAAACAAACCCTGCAACTGGTTGTGAGAAATAGCTTCCTTTCTTCAAAATTGGCAGCCATGCAATTGATTTGGCACTGATCATGGCTGTTTGGATGGATGGAAAATCAACAAGAAGCTGGTCTTCTATCCAAATCATCAAGGTATCAACTGAAAAATCCAATACCTCTTTTAGTTGCTCTGCATTTGGATTGGAGAGGTATGGCAGCTGATCCTTGGTACTTTGTAGCTCATCCTCATGCTCAGAAGCAAGCATGACTGGTTGTGGCTTCTCCTTTGGCTCCAATGAAGCCAAATACCTGATTGGGCAAGGTCTGATCCGTTTGATATGCCCATAGCTCTGATTTTCAACTCCAAGAATGGAGTCTTCTTGTAGACCCACCTGAATGGATGATGTGGAAGAAATGGTGGAATCCTTCTGTCCTTTCTCTTCCTCCAATGAAGAACATGGAAGATAAAAATCTTCCAATCTTGATCCCAAAGAGCTGCTGTAAGATGCAGGCTGCTGCAAATGAAAGCTCTCCTTCATGGCAGCAGGCTCTGGTGTTTGGAATGTGGATGATGAAAGAGAGAAAGGTGAAAGCTCAACCGGCTCTTCTCCATCAAAACAGTCCTCCAAATCTGACAGGTAAACTGCCTCATTGCTGTCCTGCTGCTCGTTTTCAACTTCCTCCATGGTGTCCTCTTGATCTGCAACTTGACCACCATGGTTTCCTTCACTCTCCAATATTGAGTTTGAGAGATCAAACTCCTTTTCAGTGCTAGAACTTGAGAGAGATGAAGTGGAAAGAAGAACTGAAGGTTCTCCTGTAGCCTGCTTTGTGCTCAAAGCCCTTGGATCTGCACTTTTCTCCTCCACAGCTAGATGTGCTCCTCTTCTTTTGGATTTGGAGCAGCTTCTCCTTCCTCCAATGTTTGAAGGCAATCTTGCTCTTGATTGAACTCCTTCTCCAGCATGAAGTTTGTCAAGTCAAACTCTTCAATTTGCTGCTCTAGAGGACAAGTTGGGACTGCAAGATCTTCTTCTTCTGCTGCAACCAAATCAGTCCTAACCACCATTTGTTCAACCTTAGCCTCTTCTGTAGGCTTAACCATCAAGGGGATCTTTGTCATCCCAAATTTGGTAGCCCAAACCTTCAAGTCATCTGTCATTTCTTTTCTGTTGGGCTCCTCTTCTTGCTGTCCTTGATGACTGATTTTTTCAATTCCTTCTTCCCCATATGAAATTGGGAATGCAAGAGGAGGAATGGGTTGAAACTCAACCGATTTTACACTTTTTTGTGGTGGTGGAGGCAGTGAAACCTCTTGTTTCTTTGGAGGAGGGGGTATTTCTGTTAGCTCTTGTGGAGGGGATGACTGTTTGGAAGGGAAAAGGAAAGAAGAATCGAGATGAGGTGGAAGACTGGGGGGTGGAGAAATGGATTCAACACTTGGGACAGCAGATGGAGGGTTTGAAACTTGACACTGCTGAAATGAAACAGATTGGGAAAGAGGAAAAGGAAAGGCATGAGATGGTGTGCTTACCCGTTGACAAGGTTGCTGAATACTTCTCTCATACACCTCTATTTCTTCAATCCACTTTGCAAGAAAAGGCAGCGTTGCAATCATGAAGTCAAGCTTCTCCTGAGGGCTGTAATGCCTTGGAAAAGGTCCCACCCATGGACAGGGTGCTCCATAACCGATTCCAAAAGCTTTCATCTGTGCCTGAGCCCTGGACTGCACTATGTTTACCTCCATCTTTTGGATTTTCTCCAACAGACCAGCATCTTGCATCTGATTGTCTTCATTATATGCATACTCTTGCTCTTGGAAAGCTCCATAGCCAAACTGACTTTGGCACTGCTATTCATATGAATATGCATGCTGATCTGGAGGATTTGTAAAACCTGTTGGAGGTGGAATATACTGCTGTTGTTGATATGAAATCCATGATGGAAATGAAGTCATGATTGCAAAACTTCAAAGAATGAGGAAGAATGAAAGAGATGGAAAGAAGGATGAATGGAAAATGATGAAAATGAATGGAAAGGAAGGTCTGCAACTTCAGAGATGGTTGTTGACCAGATGGAGTCGCCAGATGTGTTTGCAAGTGCCTCCAAAGGCTGAAATCTTCACAGGAACACATCAACCTGCAAAAGATGAAGTGAAAGACCTCTAAGGTCCCACCGGGCGTGCCAAAACTGTTGATGCAAAATCACAGCACCCCTAGACGCACATCAGGCTTCTAGGTTGATGTTCAGGCATCCAGTGTGATTGCACAACATGGAAACCTCTCTCCAAGCGTGGGACTTGTGAAACCGAGAGAGGAATCTCCAGAGAAGGCTGGTTCCTGCTCCTAAACTACCTGCCACAAGCTATTCCAGTGCAGGCAAGCTAATCTAATCCTAATCTAACCATGCCAAGGAGACAGAGAGAGAGAGAGAGAAGGGAAAAACAGCAAAAGCCTACACTAAAACGGTGATACACCAGAGAAGGAGAATGTTGAACATCTATCAAAACTGCCATGGGACAAAGAGAGGTGAGCAATGGGAAGGATGGACAGATGCATCACAGGCCCAAGGATAGATTTCACACAGAAAATGTCCCAAAACTCCATGAACACAGCTCCGAACCTGCAATGAACATTCAAACATGCACAGACACCTGCAATGAAGAGAGGCAAGAAGAAGACAAGCAAAAACGAGAGAGGATGGACAGATGCATCACAGAACATGTTTTTTTTCTCCAGAAGGTTGCACAGAACATCATTCCATTAGTAAAAGGCAAAAACACCATTACAGAGCAAGGGAGGAGGTTCGAACTCCATTTTCAACCCTAGAGAAGAAAAGAAGGGAGGGCAGAGCGGAAAGAATGAACAACCTCTTTTTTTTTTAAAAAAAAATGAGCCAAATCTGGCTTTTACATTACATGGGTCGAGCCTAAGGGACAGATAATGTGGGAAAACCTGCAAGCCTATTCCTCATTGACTGCTAGATGCATTAAATCAGCATGGAGGATACCTTACCAACCCATACCATGCCATCTTTGAGTGATTTTGGAGGAGAATGCGACCCATTCTGCATTAATTTGGCCGCTACAATGTCACTTCTGGCCGTGCAGAAGAAGAATGCGACCCATTAGCATTAAAACGGGTTGTTGAAAGGTCGCTTCTGGCCATTACCACACGTCAAATCCGTTTCTCTATTTTCTCTCTTTAGACTGCACCAAAACTTGAGATTGATCCTAGAATCATATAGATCATCTCAACAGCTTTCTGTTGATCTAGAGAACGTGGAAATCTGAGCTCTGGATCAAAAGATATGGCGATCTGAAGATTTAGGGCACGGAATAGACCAAGACAGAATTTCGAAATATTTTCCCACGCTTCACCACCTAGACGACACGTGGCAGGCTGCTGATTGGTCGTGAAATTTTCTCTCCTCCATCTTTCGGTGGGATTTCCTTTTGAAATTACTTGTGGGCCCCTTAAACTTGGACACGTGGCGCCATTTCATTGGTTCGGTTCAGTGCTTGATAACTCGCCCCTTTGACCTTTTGAATTTTTCTCCTGTGAGGACACATGGTAGTTTCTGATTGGTCCTTGGCTCCTTCGGCTCCTTCGCGTACTTGCCTCAATTTGTCCCAGAGTCCCATTTGATTTTGGGCCCTTTGTGCTCATTTCGGCCGGTTCGGGCATTTCGCATCCATTTGTCCAGATGTCCCATTTGATTTGGGCCCTTTGTGCTCATTTCGGCCGGTTCGGGGCATTTCGCATCCATTTGTCCCAGATTGTCCATTGATTTGGACCCTATGGACTCATTCCGGCCGATTCGGCCAGGTTCTTGGCATTTTTGGACCGCTTGTCCCACTTTGCTTCGGGACTGACTTGACTCTTTTTTGGCCGGTTCGGCCGGTTCACGCCTTTTTGGCCCGATTGTACATTTTGATTTTGGATAGTCTGGCCAATTTTCGCCCGGTTTCGGCAGTGTTGGGCTCCTGAGTGTCCAATTTGGGAAGTTAATTTCAAGTGCAAGTCGTGGAAATTGGAGCTTCCCAACAGGTTCGAGTTTAACGTCAATACTTCAGTGAAAAGTGTGAAATTTGGAGCTACCCAACAGGTTGGAGTTTAACGTCAACACTTAAGTGAAAAGTGTGAAAATTAGGGCATCCCGACAGGTTGAATTTTAACGTTGCCCTTCCTTCATGTTTTTCACGCAAAAGTTAGCCAATTCACTTATGCAAGTCGCACTTTTTGGAGCTGCTCGATAGGATGGAGTTTAGCGTCAACACTTAAGTGAAAAGTGTGAAAATTAAAGCTTCCCGAAAGGTTGTAATATAAAGCTGCCCTTCCTTCATGGTTTTCACACAATATAAGCCAATAAACTTAAGTGAAAAGTGTGAAATTAGGAGCTTCCCAGCAGGTTGTAATTTAATGTTGCCTTGCCTGTGCCTAAGGAAGAAGTTGTGAGCATTAAAAAATATTTTCAATTGTCGGGTAGCATCCAGTTTTGGTGCATAAGGTTGGAAAAACTTTCTTTTTATTATTCTGGCTATCTGCATGTTGATGTGAGTGCACACGTGAATAAAATAATATTTGTAGCTTGCTTGGCATGCAAGCAAAGTCTAAAAATAGAGGGCAGCAGGATTTATAATCAGATTTTGGTGAAGAAATTAGACATTCATGCCATGAATTTCATGTTTGTCTGAATTATTTGTAGGAATAATTCACCGGTGCTCATATTTATGTGAATTAAGCCAGTGTTTATGTCAAATACAAGGGCAATCATGGCAACCTCTACACAAATAGGTCCAACTCTCACAATTGCTAAAGATTCAGGTACCGGAGGAGCAAAGAAGGCAAAAAAAAGTTCAAATATGTTAAAGGGTGATGATAAAGTTGATCCGACATAGCTATGCATAGCATCCAAGCTTGCAGAGATTAGTGATATAGACATGGGCCACGAATCTATCATTGATTTGATTGACAAATTCAGGGCAACTGGCAGGACACCTCTCATGTGGGCTATGAGAAATAGTGGAATTATCCAAGAAGCAACATTTCCGACTGCAGCCCAGTTGCTGAAATTTGTTCTAGAATGTGCAAAAGTTCTACCATCCTTTATCCAGAACAATTAGGGATGCAACAGGGAAGACAGATGGAAAGACAATGAATTACATGCTGGACAAATACATTCAGTATCAGAAGAAAGGGCAATTATGAAGTGTTGCAGCCGGAATAATGCCTTCTTCTTCTCTTTCTTTTATTTCTTATTCTCGGACAAAATTGTAGAACTAAAGTAATTGGTTAAAAGTCATTACTTTAAGTTATTTGAAAAGGTCCTTTAATTAAGAATAGGTGGCAGACATGCAAAACTTTGATTTAGTCTTCAGATGCATGTCATGCAAAAAGAGAGTGTAGAGGAAAATATTGTCAGTTGCTTCCCCTTTTCATAGCTTCCACATGTGGCAATTCATTGAAAGCTTCTTATTTGTAATTTCCCTCTATACACTATAAATAGAGGAAGAGCCTACAGGTTAAAGCATCACAATTGGTTTTATCAGAACTTGTTTTAGCAAGAACTTTTGTAATTAGAGCATTCTTGAGTTGTCAGACTTTGTGCGAGAACCCTTGATGTGATTGCTGCGAAGGCTTGGGATTGAATAAAAGGTGGACTTCTGGAGAGCTTTGTGTCTGCAGTTTTTTGCTGAGTTCTTCTTTTCAGAGGTTTTAGATAAACTGTGTTATCTTAGATCTAGGTTAGAAGTCATTTCTTTCCCGTTCTGCTGAATGTTGTGATTTTTCTGTTTATTTAATTTGTGTGGATGAGACCAACTGTGATAACTATTGGTCGATTTGGTACATCTTCCTTCTTCTTTCTTAACTTTTATTCTTCCCCCTACTGCAAATATTTCTTTCATAGCTGCTTACTTGCTGCAAAATTGCCCAACTGTGGTTCACGAGTCGAGGGAATTAAAGTAAAACCCCGAAAAAGTAGTTATTAGGATTCACCCTGCAAAATAGATAAACATCTTACATGGGAGCTTCACCGTTAAATGAAGGAGATTTATCTTATGACTGCCTAGGTTTTAAGTTGTGCATAAAATCTAGCCAACAGGAGGCCACCATTACAACGATCTTCAAACGTGTTGTATATCTCGAACAGGAATAAAGTCACACCCATTGGAGTATTGAAGGATGCCACTATTACCATACGAGGGGCAAAGTTTGTTGGGGACTTTGAAGTCTTGGTGCTTGCAGAAACAGATAGTTTTCCAACTTTACTTGGGCACCCTTGGTGCTACACGAACAATTTTGATCTGCGCTTTAATAAAGGTTAAATCAATTTTGACAACAAGGAAGAGCGCGTGACCATTCCTTTGACAGATGAAACAGTTGCACCTTATGTAGAACCTTTGAGTGAAGAGGATTTGAACAGGATTTATGTGCGCACCATTAGAGATCCTGAAGTGCTTGAACCATCAAAGGTAGGTGTTATTCAGTGGGATGATGCATAGTCTATGAGTGATACAACCAGCGTTGCTTGTGACAACTGGGCACATGGGACTTATGAAATGGTTGGGCGTGAGATGAAGAGTGTAGTTACTCATGTAAGCAGGCCGCACTGTGTTAGGCGCTTGGGCAGTAACCAGGTACCAAGATACACTAGTGAAGGGAATCCTGACGTATTTCTGCGCACTATGGAAGCCCAGTGGAAAGATCAAGTGGAGAGAAGGAATATGCTCGTATATACCTTGCATGGGATAGCAGCGTACTGGTGGATTGCACACAGAGATAATCTTTTGGAGTGGTGAGAAGTGAGAATCTCCTTCTTTACTAGATTTCTTCGGAGCAATGCGCCTACCAAGACATGTGAATTTCATGGGAAGGATTCTGCTTCGCACCATGTTCAGAAGTGTGAGAGACTCTGGACAGAGGGGTAGGAGGCCTTACCACCTTCATTGTGGGTACAAAAGTTCTATTTCACTCTGGATGGTTGTGCGTGCGCATGGTATGTTTATGCGGAGTTGAACAGAGAAACAAGGAATTGGAAAGAACTGACTGCAGGTATGATTTAGACCTTTGACTCTTTTTCTGCTAAACCACCGGTGAATGAGGCATTATAGATTATGAAGCACTTGACTATGGGAGATAGTGCAAAGGTTGAGGAGATTATTCAGGAATTACTAGGTGAGTAAAATCTGGAGGCGCACTTTGAAGAAGAAGAGACACACGAGGAACAACTTGGGCGCGCCTAGCTAGAAAAACAAAAAGGAAAGTTGGTTTTCATGATTGATGATGAAGAAGTGGAAAATCTAGATGTTTAATATTGCGGGTATGCACAAGGTCTTGGACAATGCAGATGAGAAGGTGTGCGCGTATCATGAGCCTATGAAAACGAAGAAGGTCAACATTGGTACAGATGCAGAACCAAAGGAGGCCATCATTGGAGATTACTGGTCTAACTCAAAGGTTGCAAAAATAATTGAGCTGTTGTGCGACTTCCAGGACTTATTCCCTAAAGGCTATCATGAGTTAAAAGGGCTACATCACTCTTTAGGCGAGATGAGGATCAAGTTAAAGGAAGGTGCGCGTCCGGTTACGAAGAGGCCTTATAGGATGAATCCTAATCTGCGTGTGTAGGTAAAGGAAAAGATTGATAAAATGTTGAATTTTGGAATCATTGAGCCCATCGAGAAGTTAGAATGGGTTAGCCATATGGTGATAAATGGAAGGGTAAGGATCTGTGTGGATTATAGGGAGTTGAATGCTATTTGTGTAATAGATCCCTTTCCCACACCATTTATAGAGGATATTTTGGAAGGAGTTGCAAGGCGTGAGATCTACTCCTTCACTGATGGATTTTTTGGATATCATTAGGTGTAGATTTCAAAAGAAGATCAAGAGAAGACAACTTTCACCACTTAGTGGGGAAGTTTTTGCATACACAATTATGTCTTTTGAATGGAAGAATGCGCCTGCAATCTTTTCGCGAATTGTTGTGCAAGCATTTCAAGACTTTATTCATAAGTTTTTACAGGTTTACTTAGATGTTTGGGCAGTTTATGGGCTAGTAAAGGACAACTGTGATAATTTAAGACTTATGTTGAGAGGTGCCGACAGTTGAGCATCTCCCTAAACATTAAGAAGTGTGTCTTTGCTACACCCTTTGGAACTCTGTTGGGACATATCATATGTAAAGAAGGCTTGTTGGTAGATCCTACTAAGGTTGTTATCATTTTGGGCTTAGAGGAACCTACTAAATAGAGAGAGGTGCGTGGATTCTTGGGGCACACGGGATATTACAGGAAGTTTATCGAGGGTTATGCTAGGATAGCCGCGCCCTTGGAGGAATTGTTGAAGAGTAAGGGAAAGTTCCATTAGGGTGAGGCACAACAGCGTGCGTTTGAGACATTGAAGGAAAGGCTTACTTATGCGCCTATTCTACGTTTTCCTTCCTGGACCAAACCATTCCATGTGCATGTGGATGCCTATGGCATGACCATTGGCGCAATATCAACCTAGAATGGAGAAGGTGTTGTTGATCGTCCTATTTGCTTTACAAGAAGGAAATTGACCCCGGCTGAACAAAATTATACAACTACAGAGCACGAAGCATTGTCCATGATTTTTGCACTGCACAAGTTTAGGCAATACTTGTTGGCAACTCCGTTCATATTTTATACAGATCACATGGCACTTAAGTGTTTGGTCAATAAGCCCGTTTTGCAAGGGCACATTTGCAAGTGGATTCTCTTGTTCCAAGAACTTGACTTTACAATAGTAGTGAAGCCAAACAAGAGTAACTCAAGACCAAATCATTTATCAAGGATTAACTCAGGTGAGGACTAATGTCCCCCTTTTCGGGACATTATTAATATTTATTTTTCATTTGCATTTGTACCCCTTGGCATGCCTAGCGCTACAAGTGGGAGTCTTTTTAGTTAGTTTAATGTGCACATAGGTTAGTTACTTTTATTTATTTAATTAAAAAATAAATAAAGTGCACATAGTCTTAGTATTAAATATTTTAATGAGAGTTTATGTTTTCCCTCCAAAAGGGAAAGGTCGGTCTTTATTGGATATTGCACCCCTTAGTTCTATAAAAGGGAGGTCGCATTTCCTTAGAGGGTATGTTGATTGATCATTTGATTTTCACTCCATGCTTGGAGTTGGGATGCATGCCCATTAATGTTCTCTCTCTCTTGCGTGGGAGTTATTGTGTTGGTTTGATATTCAATTGAAGTATTTTCATGAGATTTGCAAATCTACTTGTTGGTGATTCTTTTTCTAGCTTTGGCGCCTTTTATTGAGAGTAAAATCTGCATGTTATTGAATATTATGAAGGGTTTTATGGTGTTTTAGATCTGATGGTTATTTCTGGTTTTTACTTGATGAAATCATTTTTTTGGGCATGTTTTAAGAGTGTTTTGAGGGATTTTGAAGTGATTATCAAGCATGATTTTGTTTTAGATTTATTAATTTCAGATCTGAAACTGCATTTATTGATTGAAAGGAAAAAGTGCTGGAATGAATTTGTAGATTTTACCCTAACCCTAATGATTGGGTTTGGGATTTCGGGGGCTGATTTGAGTGGTTTCTAGTGCATGCAAAGATTTGATATTTATTTTGATGAGAAGCTCATAATTTTCCCTTTCTACTACATTTGGTTTCAAGTTAAAAGAGTTAGTATTTTGGGAGTTATTAATTTCTAAAGTTTCAGCTAATTTTCAGCAGTTATTATTTATTATTTTTACTTCTGCAAATTGTATTGGATAAAGGAGTGTAAATACCAATTGGATTGCCCATCAAACCCTCACCTTGGCTCACTCCAACCCTATTTGGGTTGTATTGAAGCTGACACTAGGGTTCGTTGAGGTAAACCTAGGAGGGTTTATCTTCTAAGTGTTTATTTTTACAAGTATTTAATAATAATCAGTTAATATCCTACAAGGGGATATTACAGTGGTATCAGAGCTTCTTTCCTCTACTCTTGTGGGGGTTTGTGTGGCAAAAACAAGGAGGAATAAGGAGAAATTAATTTCATAAATCTTGGAGTTGAATTGGTGCCCTAAATGTGTTGGGCGACCTAATTTTTGGGCAAAAATTAGGGTTTGGTGTTGGCTAGTCAAAATCTGGTTTTGGGATATTGTTTCTCATATTTTTGTGACCCAAGATCCAAAATTTTAGCTCTTTTGGACTTCCTTAGCCAAAGATACGGATTTTTGAAGTTGTTATATTTTCTACAGTATTTCAGGTTTTAAAAATCAGATTTCAATTATTTTGAGAAAATTCCTTTTGGAAAAGTTGCTCCATAATATTATCTACCATTCCCCAAAGTTTCATGCAATTCGGGATGTTTTGAGCAAGTTATGCCATTTTTCCAAATTCAGCTAGGGATAGTGACGAACTTACTATTTATAGTAAGTCTCCCATTTTCAGATTTAGAAAAAATTTTGTTTTGGCATATTCAGATTGGCAATATATATATAAAAAATATTTCAGAATTATTGCAAGTTGTTTGAGGTAAATCAGAGCAGTTTTCTTCTTTTCCGGCGGGTATTGTTTTGCAGATCATGGAGATTGCCAGTGACAGAGGTTTGAGAACCAAGCTCTATAAGCTTGGGAAACGGCTCAAAAAGATTTCATTTGAGAAGAGTGTATTGTTCCACACTCTTGAAGAGATAGTGAGTTGTTTATGTTTGATAGAGCAATCTGATTATAGCTCTATGTTTTCAGTTGTAGCTCCTTTGGTAACACACTTGGCTAGAACTAATTTGTTGAGACATGAGGAGGTGGATGTGAGACTTTTGGTCATTGCATGCATTAGTGAGGTCACACGGATAACAACCCCAAGTTTGCCATATGATGATACTACTATGGAGGAGGTATATGATCTCATGGTTGGAAGCTTTCAAAAGCTTTGGGACATCACAAACCCTCACTTTGATAAGAGGGTTAAGATCTTGAAGAACATGGCTCAGGTAAGGTCTTGCATTCCAATGTTAGATCTTGATTGTAATGACCTCATTTTGCACATGTTTGAGGTTTTCTTTGATGTTATACATGAGGAACATTCACATGAAGTAATGGATTCTATGCAAACAATAATGTCTCTAATGTTGAATGAGTATGAAGAACCTCCACAACCTTTGTTGTCCATACTTGTGGAAGGATTGGAACAAAAGGAGTCATGTCTTGCTCACTCCTTAGCAAGAAGAGTTGTGAATCAATGTGCAAGCAAAGTAAAGACATGCATCCAAGGTATGAGCACTTTTGTTTTTGATGATGAATTTTTGGCATCTAATGATTGCATGGGTTTGAATGGGTGCAAGGAGAAATCAGATTTGGTTGATGGGCATGAAGAGGATATTAGTGTCAAGCATATGCATGATCAAGAAGAAATGATGGCAAAGGAACATGTGATGGAAAAATCAGATTTGAGGGAAGTTTTTCAACCCCACCACGAGCCATTTGAAGGGCGGGGAGAAGACATGGTCAATAATCTCATCGCAGAAGGGTATACTCATTCATATAATACATCATTTGTGTCTACTTCTATGTGGCAAAAAGAATAAATATTAAAGCATTCATTGTATGGTAATAATCTTTTGATGTTTGATAAATTATTAGTGCCTAATAATTGCATCAAGTTGAACATGAATACAAAAGGAGCAGGTTTTCAAGAGGATTATGAAGATGGGCTTGTGAAGAGGTATGCTTATGAAGGAAGGACATCATGGAATGTTTATGGTAATTTTCAGTTCGCTGTAATTTTCCGAACAACAGGCCCTTATGGGCAATTGAATGAGGTTTTTCACCCAAGCATGAGTCTCATGGATGTCCCAAGTCATTACCCACCAAGTATGAAAGCTTGTGGGGAGGACAAAGGGGTTTTAGACAAGGAAAGTAATGAAGAACTAAGTGCTGTTCCAAACTCAGAAATTCTAAGTTTTGTAGATGTTGGGGGCAGCCCAAGGTATGATCTTTCTTGTTTTATTTCTCCTCATATGTTGAGTTTTGATGGATATGATTTTGAGCATGATAGGGAGATGGATATGAGGTGCAACATGGAGTATATTGGTTGCATTTTTATTGGTACTCTTGCTCTTAACATTTGGGTGCATATGGAGCATGATGGAAAAGGAGAAAGAGTGATCATCTTTCTTCCCAATGATGGAAACCATAACAATAAGCTTGCTGGTCCGTATGAGGAATTCATCATTAGAAGGCACAAAGGTATGATGATTTCATGTGTTTTGCCTCCTATCATAAGGGAAAATCATTGGCACAAAGTAAGGTACAAGGTTCCTTGGTTTCTCTATGATAATATTCATAAATGCATGCATTATATTTCAGCTCTCTCCTTTCCTTTTGAGTATAGAAGAAGAGAAAATTTGTGGTGTTATCTTGCACATATTGCTTCATGTGGTAAGATGATAAAAGGATTTGGGTTTTGCAAGTTTGGTTTGGATATAGGAATATCATTTCATTTCCTTTGTCAAATGATGCTAACTCCTATCTCTTGGGAAGACGTGAAAGAAGGATGGATCACATGGACTACACTTTGCATGGTAAGAAGTTCATTTTCAGATTTTGAGTTACAGTTATGTGTTCCATTTGGGTGTTTGATTGAGATACTTCTAAGGGTAAAGTCAACCAAGAATAAGTATTGGGAATGTATGAGTGATGTTGCTTGCATGACCACCATCTTTTGGGCTTCAATGGAAAGTATGGGAAGTTTGAAGGAACATGGTATGAGCTTTTCTCAAGGCATTTCATTTTCAGCGGTGCATGTGAATAATTTTCAGTTTGTTATGATTGAGGATGAAATTTCAGCTAGATGGGAGCCATTTTTATTGATTAGGTTGATGATCATACATGTTGGGAAAAAAATTCTGAATTATGCTAGCTGCTGTCCTCTCATTTTTATGGATAATACTATTAGGACCAGCTCCACTATCAGTCCCAAAATTCAGATTTTTTACATACATTTGGTGGCATGGTTGTTGGTATTTGATTTTGGCTCATGTGTGACTATTTGGGGGTGGAAACCAGCCATCCTAATTTTGATTTTTGAAGAAAGTAATGCATGATTACAGCAGTGTTGGGAGCCACATAATAGATTTTGGGGACAACCCATACATGAGGGAGATTTTGGAGCTCTCCATGCCTTGGAGACATGAGGAAGAAACAGAAAAAGTGTTTCTCAACACTTGTTTTTCTAATGAGTTTGCTTCATTTGCAGGATTGAAGACACGTGATGGAAGATTGTTGTCCTATTCATTTCATGAGGGCATTTTTGAGTGGGCAGCCTTGGATCTTAGCAAAACTCATCCTATTGATGCTTCTCTATGCCATGTTGAGGACACCATCTCTTGGAGCACATGTTATGGAGCTGATGATCCATCTTTTTGGGTTGACATGAGGGAAAAAAATTTGTTCTTTCCAACTCTTCGCCACTTGACAGGCACCGGATCGAGGCTTTGGATGCACCACCCCACATCTTCTCTTTGGGGCATGATGCATGGATCTATGAGCTTGCTATTGCTTGAGGGCAAGCAATTTCCGAGAGGGGAGGACTGTAATGTCCCCCTTTTCAAGACATTATTAATATTTATTTTTAATTTGCATTTGTAACCCCTTGGCATGCCTAGTGCTACAAGTGGGAGTCTTTTTAGTTAGTTTAATGTGCACATAGGTTAGTTACTTTTATTTATTTAATTAAAAAATAAATAAAGTGCACATAGTCTTAGTATTAAATATTTTAATGTGAGTTTATGTTTTCCCTCCAAAAGGGAAAGGTAGGTCTTTATTGGATATTGCACCCCTTAGTTCTATAAAAGGGAGGTCGCATTTCCTTAGAGGGCATGTTGATTGATCATTTGATTTTCACTCCATGCTTGGAGTTGGGATGCATGCCCATTAATGTTCTTTCTCTCTCTCTTGCGTGGGAGTTATTGTGTTGGTTTGATATTCAATTGAAGTATTTTCATGAGATTTGCAAATCTACTTGTTGGTGATTCTTTCTAGCTTTGGCGCCTTTTATTGAGAGTAAAATCTGCATGTTATTGAATATTATGAAGGGTTTTATGGTGCTTTAGATCTGCTAGTTATTGCTGGTTTTTACTTAATAACTTGTATGGGCATGTTTTAAGAGTGTTTTGAGGGATTTTTAAGTGATTATCAAGCTGTTGTTTTAGATTTATTAATTGCATGATTTGAAATTGCATTTATTGACTCTAAAGTGAAGAAAAATAATGCTGGAATTAATTTGCAGATTTTACCCTAACCCTAGCGACTGGGTTTGGGATTTCGAGGGCTGATTTGAGTGGTTTCTAGTGCATGCAAAGATCTGATATTTATTTTGATGAGAAACTCATAATTTTCCCTTTCTACTGCAGTTGGTTTCAAGTTAAAAGAGTTAGTATTTTGGGAGTTATTAATTTCCAAAGTTTTAGCCAATTTTCAGCAGTTATTATTTATTATTTTTACTTCTGCAAATTGTATCGGATAAAGGAGTGTAAATACCAATTGGATTGCCCATCAAACCCTCACCTTGGCTCACTCCAACCCTATTTGGGTTGTATTGAAGCTGACACTAGGGTTCGTTGAGGTAAACCTAGGAGGGTTTATCTTCTAAGTGTTTATTTTTGCAAGTATTTAATAATAATCAGTTAATATCCTACAAGGGGACCATTAGGATACTATTGGCAGAGTTTATGGTGGCACACCATAAAACAACACCCTATCACCCACAAGCAAATGACACTGCTGAGGCTTTCAACAAGATATTGGAACACAAATTGACTAAGATTTGTGATGTTGGAAGGAAAGACTGGGATGATAAAGTCTTTGCTATACTTTGGGCATACAAGACAACCTATAAGAGGTTGAATAAGGCCACACCCTTTCAGCTGGTATTTAGTGCAGAGTCTATTCTACCTGTGAAATTCATGTTACCTTCCCTATGTATTGCGCGCGCAGGAGGACTGGATGATGAGCAAGCACTTGAAGAGAGCATTGATAAATTAATGCAGTTGGATGAAAGGCGCGCTATAGCTCGGTGGAGCCAGAAGACAGAAAAGGCCAGGCAAAAGGCATGGCATGATCGACATATTAAAAATAAACAATTTGTAGTCAAACAGATGGTTCTTCTGTATGATTCCAAGTTTTTGTGCTACCCTAGAAAGTTCCAAGTGCATTGGTTGGAACCGTATGTTGTGACTTACATACTTGATTTCAGCGCTTGCTAGCTACAGGCGTTGGATGGGACACAGTTGCCCGGTTATTTCAACGGGAGTAGGCTAAAGCCCTACTATAAATAAGTGTTCTTGGTGTTTGTAATAAGACAATATTGCCATTAGATTAGATTTCCTTTAATGCATTCCTTTTATATGTTTCCTTTCACCATTGCTATGCTTTGTCAATTTAGTTTTGTGTTTTGTTGTAATAAGTGCGTTTGCGCGCTAGAAGCTGATTATTATCTATTGAATTCATGCACAGAGGACCACGCATACATTTAGTGTGGGGTGGAGTATATACAAGATAAATGGGTCAAGTTTGAACATGTTCTAGAAGATGGGTATGCATGGAAAAATATTGTGCAGGTGCTTGAATTAAGGGTGCGGATAAAGAAAAATTGCTCATAAATAAAGACCACGTATGGAAGAATAGACGCACAGTGTAATGTGAGGTAGGCTGCAGCAGTGGAAACTACTTGGTTTGAGGCACATTGGACAGGCACTTCGGCGCATAAAGGCGCGCGTAAGGGAATCTGTGGCCGAGAAGTAGTGGGCGCACTAGAAGGTTATGATTGGGGCGCAGAAAAAGAATCTGTGGCTGAGAAGTAGTGGGCGCGCCAGAAGGTTATGATTGGGGCACAGAAAAGGAAAGAAACACCATTTAATGCTGAGTACAGTGGTAGGTGGAGAGCAATAAATGCAGAGGAACTTGCAAAAGTTATAAAAGGCGGGCTTGCGTTATTATTTTCACCTTGCGAGAGAGCTATGATAGAGATTGAACCAGACAGATTTGTGCATAGGATTGGTTGGCATTCCATTGGAGAGAGTGTTTGAGCGAAGCAAAGGTGTGCAGGGAAATAAATCGGTAAGTTAGGGTTCAACTTTGAAGCTAGGGCACACGGGTTTTAAGTTACAAAGCTCGATTTGATTGCAAGAACACTATTTAATTATCGCTATGGCACCTAAGCGAGCACCTCGAGCGACTACAAGGGGTAGGAGGCAAAAGGAAGTGGAAGCATAGGTAGAAGATACCCTCGAAAGTCAATTTTCAGAGACCCAGTACCCAAAAGGGGTATTCATGGGCCAAGATTGGGAGTCCCATATCCGACGCAGCAAAGTGAGTGACTACAACCATCGGACAAAGGATAACAAGGATGAATTGGACAAATTTCTGGTGGTGAAAACAACTTTGCGAACAGAAAATGACATGGTCGTTTACGACGACGCAAAAGAGAAGTTGCTATCAACTGTGGGAGTTTTGCAGCTCTATGAGCTCCCATAATTTGGCAAGCCAGAAAAGTTGTACCAGTGGCTGATGAGCCGAGTCCATGAGGACTTCTTTTATTTTGTTGGGCGTCGAATGAGACTTATCATGCCCTTAATTGGGAGATTGACAGGGTTAAGAAGTTTGGGCACTGAGATCGGTAGTGATCTCACTGATGATGAAGGCGTAGAAGCAACCGGAAAAGTGTTATCTTATGCAAAGGGAGGGCGCGGAATGGATATCTGCAAGTTGCAAAAATACCCGGTGATCCAGGCAGTTGTGCACCTCCTTACCAAGTTGAATTGGTGTCCCCAGATTTCACCTTGAAATCTAAGACTACCCCCATGATAAAAATTTTGTACTTTTAAAATAATGGGTCGTTTTGTGTTTTTATTGCTAGAAGATACCTGTATTGCGTTAAGATATTCCCAGTGAATCATATGAGCCGATTTCGACAAATACCCAAATGCCGAAACTTGTTTTATTCCTCCACCAAGTTTTGTCTGTGGGAATTTTTTATTTAATTAATTATTAAATAAATAGTGCCTCGTTTGAAGTAAATTGTTGTCCAATTGAACCCTGTTGAGGTTTTGCATGTCAATATTCACATATATCAGTAGGGTTTTCATAAGGAATGAATCCTGGGCTTTGTCTGTGACTTCTAGAAACGTTTTTTGTTTTTATTTATTTATTTTTCATTTTTCTCCGGTTTTCTCCTATGTTTTTCTGTGAAATTCCCCTAGGTCAATTCCTTCGCCAGTACAGTCTATATTATTTCCTGGAACATTTGGAGAACATCTACGACCGCCATACCAGAAGGAATCAGCCTCAGGAAGCCAACTTCTAGGTAAAAAAGATGAAGTCATGCACAAAAAGCCTCTCCTAGGCAAGTCACACTTTTTGGGAATGGATAGGTTTAAGCTGTAGTGGGATTTTTGGTAGCAAGAGGCAGGTGGGAATTTATTACCTGCCTTGCAGGGTGAAAATTCCCATGAAGTCAAAGTCACTTAAGTTGAAGTGGGAAAATTAGAGGCGGCAGGCGAGTGAGAATTTCTTACTTGCCTTGTAGGGTAAAAATTCCCATTATAAAATAAAGAAAAATAACTTAAAGCACCGACGGGAATTTTCTACCTGCCTTGCAGGGTAAAAATTCCTATTATAAAATAAAGAAAAATCACTTAACGCACCGACGGGAATTTCTTACCTACCTTGCAGGGTAAAAATTCTCATTATGGAAGTCAAACAACTTAAGTGAATGAAGGGATTTTTGGAGCTGCAGTGCAGGGTGAATAATCCCATCAAAGTTGACTTCTTAAATTTAGAAATCACCCATGCTAAAAAGTGCGACCCCTATGGGCATTAAATAATAACTATAATGCAATTTATTAATAGTTTTTCTTCCTAATTTTGGTGCCAAGGATGATGGAAATTCAATACATGATGTGAAGTCAAATAAGACTGAAGGAAGTAGGCTAAAAATAAATTAAATCTATTTATTTAATGGCTCCCTGGAACATGCTAAAAAGGGTGACCCATTTGGTGAATAAATAATGCTTTTTGTGGCATTTATTAATAGCCTTTATTCCTAACTTTGGTGCCATGGAGAAATAGAAGGTCAATGCATGATGTGAAGGCAAAGAGAACTGAAGGAAGAAGGCTAAAAATAAATTAAATTTATTTATTTAATGGCAGCCATGAGCATGCAAATTTAGGCGCCCAAGTTGAAGGAGTAAGCATGTTTATTTATTAATTAATTGCCAGGAATAGGAGAGGCAATTATTAAATATAGAATGCTAAGAGTTATATAAGCATGGGTTGCCATAGTGATGGAATAGTTAATTCAAAGGATTGTAGTCGGGATAGTTTTGGAAGAAATTTCTAGATCTGCACCAATTACAAAGAATTCTGGAAGAATAAGAAGAAAAAGAATTTCTCAGACAAAGATTGCTCCGACCATGATAAAACGGGATGAAAGAGAAGGATCAGCGGAACCATGCATTGCTTCTAGATTTGTTGATATTGGTGACATAGATCTAGGCCCCGAACCCCTCTCCGAATTGATTGACAGATCTAGGGATGGAAAAATATCTCTCATGTGGGCAGTAAAGAGCAGTGGAATCATTCGAGCTTCAGCATTCCCATTCATAGCTCAGTTGCCTGAATTCGTCATGGAATGTGCAAGGTCGTACCATCCATTATCCAGATCAATTTGGGATGCTACGGGAAAGACAATAATCCGGCTGGACGCACAATTGTCTGAAGATTCCAACACGAACGGTGGTGACTACAATTAGTACGTTGGACGCCAACAACAGATGGGAGAAGCACAAAGTAGACTGTGTGGGCATAATGAACAACAGGTATATGAAGAATCCCAGATCTCCATTGAAGTTTCCGAGGATTCTTCCACGATCCAATCTGGTGCAGGAAGTGGATGATATTACCAAATTGCTATGCAGGATAAATGGAGAAGGTAACACTCACAAATTCCGCTCATGGATGTATGCTTTCATCAGGACCATTGAGATCAACAAAGCAGATTCAATAATCAATTGGTCGGAGATCATTAGTGACAACATCGGTGAGCAACTCCGAAGTGTGAGGCAGACGTACAGCTTCAAGATGACTTCATATTTGGTATATGCAATAGCCTCGCTTTTCCAAGTTGGATAGACGGGGCGTACTCTCGAAGGATCGTATTTTTGAGTGCTACCCGCAGCTGACTGTGCTTGAATGCAGTAAAGATTACAAGGTGGTCAACGATGGATTCTTCTACGAATTCATTTGCAAGTTGAACAGTGATCTTAAGACCAACAGAGTGAGCAAGGAAGCTTGGGAAGCTATATCCCAGCATGGTTGTATCTTCATCCAGTTTCCAGACTTTACATACCTCAGGGTAACCGGCTTTTCAGGAGAACCAGTCAAGTTGCCTAGATATTCAAGCGACAAATTGGTCATCATGGAGTTGTGCAGGCAGCTCGTAGAGATGCATGACCTACAATCAAAGCGACACAAGTCTACAGGCTTCTTTCCGATCATAGTGGGCTATTACAGCTGCCAGAGCATTCACAAAGCCAGAGGAATTGAAGTTGAGATGTTCTAAGTGTAAGCATGAGTTCTTCCCAGCACGATTGAACTTTGATCCATATGGGGTAGCAAGGAAGACAATCTCCCAGGAGTACTCGCATGTGCCTTCATTAGAAGATTTCTGGATGAAGTGCAGAAGGGAGTACAAAGTCAGAAAGAAAGACTTCAGCAGATTGTCAACGCGACAAGTGTTTGATTATGGATTAGCACGGATACCTGCGGATCTCATAGACGATGGGCCTGTGTTACTTGACTCATACCACCAAATGGGAGGGGATAGAGTTTCTCTTCAGAAGAACGTTGGTGGCTGCCACACGATCGAGGAAAGATCTGTTGCGGTTCTGGTCAACACCTCAAACTGGTTGCTTACAAAGGGATATTGCCTTGATGAAGCTTTGATGAATCAAATCACAGGCAACCTCAGCGCAAGAGACTCCATCAAAAGGAAGCACGAGGGAGAAAGTAGCAAAAAGCCTAAACAACTTAAAGTGCACAAAAAGTCTCAGACATAGGAAAATGACACTTCTACGGCTATGGTGCTAGTTCCGACTTCTCCAGCGTCAACTCGCAACACTTCACCTGCCTTTAAACCTCATCAAGATATTGTCGTTCCTCCGTTGAATCTGGCAACATTTGTGTTCTCTCCTCAGCCACTCCGATCTTCACCTCTTCCTGAAGAAACGCTAAAATTGCAGATGGCAGAATTTGAAAGGGCATTGTCTTTGGACAATTCAGAAGACGACAATCACAACACTGTAGCAATTTCAGATGGAGAGGAACCGGAGCACGAGATGGTGGTGCATTCAACGACTTCTCATTCTTCGAGAAGCAATTTCTCAAAGTGGTTGGCCTCACAGTCAGTCCCAGAAGCTAGAGAGGAGATCAACTTGGAGGAACATGATTTACAGCTACTCTTGAGTTTGGGCAGAAAAGATAGAAGACCTAAAGTTGCTAAGGTGACTTCAAGGTTGATTATTGAAGAATCAGGGCAAAAGTTCGCTAAGGTATCAGTTCCGACAGAAGGAAATCAGAAAGGCGAGCTTACGGCAGCAGATATAACAGTGACCAAAGTGCCGATAGGTCAAACCACTACTGAAGGATTAAAGCAGACATGTAGACACTGATAAATGCTTTATTCCTTAAGCTTGACAAAGAGACGGCAGAAAAAGCTGAACTTCAAAAGAAGGTTTCCCAGTTGTGCGAGATCATTGCTAAGGTTGCCAGACCTTTCTCTCAGTCAATTTCAACACATGAGTAGGTGAGTGATCATCTGATGCAAGAAGTGGAAAACGAAAGTAACCAAGTGAGAGCTATCGATGAATGGAAGAGCCTAATCATTCACCAAGCTTTTGTACAGCTCAGGGAGGTGCCAACTCGTATAAGGTTATGAAAGATGCATTGGTTCAGCTGAAACTAGTGACAAGCACGATGGATATGAACACAGTGGTTGAAAGTAAATTGAGCACTTTGGTCGAGATAAATAAGCTGCCGAGGGAGGTTTTGATTGCCGAGCGAATTATGCCCGATGGATCGGTTGAAAAGGGGAAGTAGCTTGAGTTTGCAGTCTCTTTCCATTTGGAGATCTTCAGAATCATGCTGAAAAAAATGCGGGTGCTTGAGGATACGGCATCGTCACTGCCAAACAATGTAATTGCTTTCACCAATGAGGAAGTGGTTGGGAATGTTTTTTCATTCATAAGGACCATTCCCAACAAAGTACCTGATTCCCTGGAAGGCTCTCTTTTGATGATTCAAAAAAGGATTGATGAAGTTGTTAGGCCTTTCACGATGAATTCAATTAGTAAGCTGGTAATGCTACAATTAGACATTAAGAAGTTTGGGCCTAGTTTGAAGCGGGTGGAAGTGAGCATAGAAGTTTTGAGCGAAGGATTGCTGCAATTCAAGACAAAGAAAGAAGCTATGGCTAAAGCGGATGGGAAATTGTTGAACTATATGTTCGAAAAGTATATTCAGCATCAAAACAAAAAGAAAGTGTAGAAGTTACAGCTGACAGATCTTTCTTCTTCTTTTCTTTCCTCTCTTATTTCTTATATTCCCGGATGAAATTGTAAACTTAAAAGTTATTGGTTTGAAATCCATTACTTTAAGTTATTTGGAATGACTCTTTGAGTTAAGTGACAGATGTGCACAATTTTAGCTTGAACTCCTGATGCATGTCACTTAGAGAGGAATTAGAGGAAGATGATTGCCACATGTTCTTTTCATTTCTTGTTTATGTTCTAGTTCAGTTATAGTTTCCCATTTGTAATTGCCCCTCTTCATTCTATAAGTAGAGGAAGAACCTTCAGGTTAAAAGAGAATTTGTAAAGAACATTCTTGTGTTCCAGACTTTGTGCTGAAACCCCTGATAGCTATTTGAAAGCAGAGGAATAGAAATGAGCATATTTCCAGAGAACTTTGTGTCAACGGTGCACTTTGTTTCTATCTTTCTGTCTTAGATCTATTCATAAACTATGTTATTCTAGATCTAGTTCTGAAAGTTTCCTTTGCTTATAATTCTGTATGTTAATATCTATCTGTTTTACCTATGTGCATGCAATCAACTCTGTAATCTATTGATTGGGTTGCACATCTTCCCCCTTTCCTTCTTATTTTCCATTATCTTCCTCTTCTTTAGATATTTCCTTTCTTTTACAGCTGCTTACTTGCTGCAAAACTATTTAGCTATGGTTCATGAGCTATATAGTTAAAGTAATACCAGCAAATAGATACTAGCAAATTTAACTGACAAATCTTACACAGGAGCCTCACTGGTAAATGAGGGAGATTTATCTCATGACTACCTAGGTTTTCAGCTATGTAAAAAATATAGCCAACATGAATAACCAGGAACGATAGAGTCAGGTGAACAGAATGTGACTACATATTGCTAAGAAGATGACAGGAGTCATTTACAATTTGTCTAACTTCATTGCTGAGACTATCGTTGCAGACGCGCACAAGGGGGATAAGATAAGTTTTGGCACTATACTTTTGTCCATTGTATTTGTGGAGATTGAAGTGCCTGACAGGCCAAAAGATAATATTTGACAATACCCTAAAGAAAAGAGGTCCCTTGTGGATGAATTTGCAAAGTATCAATGAGTGGACCCTACAAGCAAAGGGTAGAACTCTGGTATGAGCGCCTGCGCTGTAAATTCCCCTTCTGGGATCAATAGAAAATATGCAAATCAACAACCCTTCAAAACACCAATCAGCTGGAAATAGCAATACTCAATCAAAACTACTAGAACCAATCAAATAGATGTCTCAATACACCCAATAAGAGGGGTTTAATGGCCTCTAACAAGTGGCTCACTTACAGTTGAGACTATACTCTTTAGAAACCAGATTTATTTGATTTAAATAACCACCAATGAGCTCATGATTCAACCTTCACAGATATGTAACTAAATCAGCCACAAGAGATACGTAATCAAACTATAACCTCAAATGAATGGCATAACTTAGTACTCCAACTGAAGTAAGCAAATCAGATTCAAGTGCATAAAAACCAGGCCCCAAACTATGCATACAAACCCCAAATATGCTGTAATTACATGCATGCAAACTGCTGTGATAAATTCACCCACTGATCGCTGTACTTAAAATCTATTGAATATCTCAATCCAAACCAACCATGCTCAAAGATTGGATCACGCAATATAGAGAGTGATCACCAAATTTCCAATAAATGAAAGGACCAAACACCGCTGCTAAACAAGGCTTAAAACACCATTAAATCATGCCAAAACCCTTCACCAAAAAATACATAAGTCGCTGCCTAATGAATGTATATTTTCACACACTATGCACTTCAAAATGGGGACAACAAAGTTGGAAAACACCAGGTTAGAAGTCGCTGCAACTGAGAGTTATTAATCATCACAAATCTCATGCAAATACCATAAATTATGTGATATATAAGTTGCCCAGCATACCATCAAGTTCGCTGCACATCTAGGGCACTAACCATGAATCAAAACACACAAAGAACTACCAAAATGAGGCGCTACAGTCAGGTAGGAAAAACAGATCTATTATTTTAAAATATAGATCCCCAAATGAGATCGTTGGAGCCACAAGCGAACAGCAGACTGTATTAGTCGAAACCCGATCATTTATTGCTTTAAAACAATCCACAAACATCATGAAACAAGCCGCTAGGGTAGAAATGAAGCCTACACCCAAATCGATTTGCAAAAGCACTCACAAACCCGCTGCTACAGTGACACTACAGTGAATCGCTACAGTAAACATGCAGATTTCAATAGTGATTTTCAACTAAAACTTCGCTAAGGCAAAGGACATGAATTTCACAAACAAATGCTTCAAGTGAATTTCAAACCAGCTCAATACAATCTCCCATGCAAGAGAGAGAGAGAGAGAGAGAGAGAGAGCATCAATGGGCATGCATCTCAACTCCAAACATGGAGTATCAAAATAAGTTCATCATAACATAATAATAATAATGACCCTAACAGTCCTTTTACAAGCAAGGAGGCACAAAATTCGAAAACCCTAGGAGAGGGAAAATATTAAATAAAAGCAATTTGTTTTCCCTAGGTGTGGCGTCCCCTTTTCAAAGGGTGAATTTACCAATAAAAGCCACCTAAATATTTATTTAATTAATTCCCCATTTAATTTTTGTATTTTGGGAATTAAATTAAATAATTTTCATAATTAAATAATTATTGCTTCAGGCAATAATATTTAATAAATAAAAATGTTCCCCTTGCAACATCCCAAAGCCTACGGGGAAGTATAGGCTAAGGGTCTTCAAAAATGGGGACATTACATGCGCACTGCATTTGAATACGAGTGGAGAATACCCAAGGATCTTCCTTCGGTATTGGAGAAATAGGTTCAATTTGTTGTTTACCAACATTTTTGCATAGGGCGTTTGGCTAGATTTTTTGCATAGCATCAAACCTAGGCAGTCATGAGATAAATCTCCCTCATTTAACCGGTGAGGCTCCCGTGTCAGATTTGTCAATTTAAGTATGCTAATATCTAAATGGGGTTTTACTTTAACTACTCAGTTCATGAACCATAACTGAATAATTCTGCAGCAAGTAAGCAGCTGTTTAAAGAAAGGAAAAGTTATAGAAGAAGGTAATTACATAAACGTATAGAAGAAATGGGGAAGATGTGCATCCCAATCAGTAGATGGCAGTGCTAAATTGCATGCACATAGAAAAATCCAATAGATATAAACACAGAATTCTAAAACAAAGGCAGCTCTAGATCCAGATCTAAAATAACACAAAGTTTATTAAGAGATCTAAGATTAAAAGTAAGAAACACAGTACACCGTGACACAAAGTTCTCCGGAAACCTGCTCCTTTGTATTCCTTTGCTCCAAGTGGCTCTCAGGGGTTCAACACAAAGTCTAGAACACAAGATTGCTGCTTACAAATTCTGATCATTAACCCGGAGGTTCTTCTCCTACTTATAGAATGTAGGAGGGAAAGTACAAATGGGAAGTCTAACTGAACTAAAACACAAACAACAAGTAAATATGACATTTGGCAATCATCCTCCACTAACTTCTCCTTAAGTGACACATATATCACTTAACTAATAGAATGGTTCCACATGACTTTAAGTAATGGTTGCAAAACCAATAACTTAAAGTTTTACAATTTCATCCGGGAACATAGAAAATAGAAGAAGTCATGCCAGCTGTAACATTTATGTCTTCTTCTTGTTCTTGATATCGGATATACTTGTCGAACATGTAATTCAGCATCTTTCCATCTGTTTTAGCCACTGCTTCCTTCTCTGTCCTAAACTGCAGCAACCCTTCATTCAACACTTTGATGCACACTTCCACATCTTCCAAGCTCGGCCCAAACCTTGCAATATCCACCTGCAGCGCCACCAGTCTACTGATAGAATTCATTGTGAAAGGCTTAGTAGCTTTATCAATTCTCTTTTGTACCATCAGAAGAGACCCTTCCAGGGAATTAGGCACCTTGCTAGGAACGATCCGCACGTATGAAGTAACACCTCCGACCACGTCCTCCTCAGTGAAAGAAATGATACTGTTTGGTAAGGATGATGTCCTACTCTCAAGTGCCTGCATCCTCTTCAGCAAAACTCTGCAGATTTCCAAACGGAAAGATACTGCAAACTCTAGCTGCTTCCCCTTCTCGACTAATCCGTCTGGTACAATTTGCTCTGCAACCAATACATCTCCCGGCAGCTTGTTGATCTCTCCCAAAGTACTCAGGTTACTCTCAGCAACTGTGTTCATATCTACGATGCTTGTCACCAGTTGCTGCAGCTGATTTGCCGCATCATTCATAACCTTTAGGCGGGCTGACACTTCTCCAAGTTGTACAGAAGCTTGACGAATAATCAAATCCTTCCATTCGTCAATAGCTTTTACTTGATTGCTTGCATCCTCCATTTCCTGCATAAGATGATCACTCACCTGCTCTGAAATGGGCTGAATGGAAGGCTTAGCAACCTTGGCTATGATCTCGCACAACTGAGATACCTACTTCTGAAGTTCTTCTTTCTCCGCCTTTTCACTGTCAAGCCTAAGGAATAGAGCATCTATCAATGTCTGCGTGTCCTGCTTCAATCCTTCAGTGGTGGCTTGACCGAGGGGTACTTTGGTTACTGTCACATCTTCTGCCGTGAGCTCATCCTCCTTCTTTCCTTCTGCCGGAATTGATATCTCAGCAAACTTCTGCCCTGATTCCTCGATGATCAACCTAGAAGTTGCTTTAGCAACTTTAGGCCTTCTATCTTTTCCGCCCATATTCTGGAGCAGCTGCAAGTCGTGCTCTTCTAAGTTCATCTCCATTCTCGCTTCTGGAACCAACTGCGAAGCCAACCATTCGAGAAGTTACTTCTCGGAGAATGAGAAGTCGCTGAGTGCACTACCATCTCCCGCTCTGCCTCCTCTCCATCAGAAAGTGCCACGGTGTTATGGCTGCCATCCTCTGAATCATCCAAGGACAAAGCTCTTTCGAACTCCTGCCATCTGCAGCTTCAACATCTCCTCTGGAACAGGTGCTGAATGGAGTGGCTGAGGAGAGAAGATGAATGTCGCCGGATTCAGTGGAGGCATGGAAGTGTCCTGCTGAGGTGCAACAATTGGTGAAGTACTGGGTGTTGGAGAAGCTGGAACCAAAGTCATGTCCGTGGAAGTGATCTTCTCCTTAGATTGAGATCTTCTGTGTACTTTCAACTTCTCAAACTTTCTGCTGCTTTCTCCTCCGTGCTTCCGCTTGAGGGAATCTCCTGCGCCGAAGTTGCCCGTGACTTGATTCATCAATGCTTCATCAAGGCAATATCCCTTTGTCAGCAACCAGTTTGAAGTATTCACCAAAACAGCTCCAGATCTTTCTTCAAGTGTATGGCAGCCTCCTACGTTATCCTGAAGTATGGCTTTATCTCCTCCCATTTGATGGTAAGTGTCAAGTACCACATTCCCATCATCTTTAAGATCCGCAGGTATCCGCGCTAGTCCAAAGTTGAACACTTGCTTTGCTGACAGTCTGCTGAAATCTCTCTTTCTAACCTCGTACTCACTTTTGCACTTCATCCAGAAATCTTCTAATGAAGGCACATGTGCGTACTCCTGGGAGATCGTCTTCCTGGCTACTCCAAATGGATCGAAGTTCAGCCATGCAGGGAAGAACTCTTGTTCATACTCGGATAACATTTGCGTCTCCATCCCCAAGCTCTATGAATGCTAATGCAGCTGTAATGTCCCACAGTGATTGGGAAGAAGCCCGTAGACTTGTGCCACTTTGACTGAAGGTCGTGTAACTCCACAAGTTGCCTGCTCAGCTCCATGGCGATCAATCTATCATTCGGATACCTGGGCATCTTTATTGGTTCTCCAGAAAAGCCCGTAACCCTGAGGTATGTGAAATCTGCAAACTGAATGAATAGACTGCCAATCTTGGACACGGCTTCCCATGCTTCCTTGCTTACCCTGTTGGCCTTTAAGTCTTTGTCTAGCCTGCAAATGAAATCATAGAAGAATTCATCATTGACCACTTTGAAATCTTTCTCACACGCAAGTACAGTAAGCTGTGGGTAGCATTCGAAAATGGGGTCCTTAGAAAGAACACCACATCTATCCAGCTTGGAAAAGACGCCTTGTGAAGCTGCAACATACACCAAGTAGGAAGTCATTTTGAAGCTGAAAGTACGCTTCACATTTCGGAGTTGCTCACCAATGTTGTTGCTAATAATTTCCGACCAATTGATTATGGAATCAATTTTGTTGACTTCAATGGTCCTGATGAAAGCATACATCCATGTACGGAAAGTGTAAGCATTCGCCTCGCCATTCATCCTGCATAGCAATTTGACCACATCATCGACCTCCTGCACCAAATTGGACCGCGGAAGAGTTCTTGGGAACTTTGAAGGAGATCTAGGCTTCTTCATGTATCTGCTATTCATTATGCTCACGCAATCAGCTCTATGCTTCTCCCACCTGCTGCCGGCATCCTGAAGACTAATGGAAGTCACCACCTTTCGCACTGGAATCTTCAAACAATAATTGATGAACTCTGTGTCCAAACGAATTATTGTCTTTCCCGTAGCATCACGCACTGATCTGGATGAAGGATGGTAAGATCTAGCGCACTCCATAACAAACTCTGGCAACTGGGCTGTGCATGGAAAGGCTGCAGCTCGGATAATTCCACTGCTTTTAACCGCACGCATGAGTGAAGTCTTTCCCGCTCTGGATCTATCAATCAATTCGGAAAGAGGTTCCGGACCTAGATCTGTGTCTCCTATGTCTGCAAGTTTGGAAGCGATGCATGACTCCATCGTGCTTTCTTTTTCATCTCTCTTCGCCATGGCTTTGTCTATCTTTGTCTGAATAATTCTTTTTCTTCTTACTTGGCCGGATTTCTTCAAAACTGGTGCAGATCTGGACAATTCTTCAGATTCGGAGGATATATGCAATGTATTGGACATTGATTAAAGCTCCTTTTCTTTTGTAAAGCACCTGTAATGAATTCCTGCAATTAATTCAGACAAAAATGGCCACCGGAGCATGAATAGTGAATTTTAATTGTAAAAATCTGCACTTTTCAAGCCTGCTGCCCCAAAAATTGATGTTTAATTTGCACATAAAGAGAGCATGAATCCTTTCAACAACACCTGAGCACCTGTAACACCTATGCAAACAATTATGCAGACAAAGATCAACCTCCTTCAAAGCATGCGCCAAATTTGGAAGCTTTTAGC
Organism: Taxus chinensis; assembly: GCA_019776745.2. NCBI lineage: Eukaryota > Viridiplantae > Streptophyta > Pinopsida > Cupressales > Taxaceae > Taxus > Taxus chinensis. The sequence goes on from CM034154.1 coordinate 515,775,790, forward strand.
CTTGTTTCCACCTTGCCTGAGCAAAATCCTTCTTCAAATGGGGCGCACTTTTCCTCTTGGCTGCAATTCTTTACCTGTGAATTAAATAATTCACCCATATGGCAGCCCATGCTTATATAACCCTCACAATTCTATAATTAATAATTGCCCTTCCTATTCCTGGCAATTAATTAATTAAAAATCATGCTTCTCTCTTTAAAAATAGCATGTTTAAGGACAGCCATCCAATAAATTAAATTAATCCAATTTAATCCTTCACACTTCACTTCACTTAAGCTTCACAGTGTGCCTTGACCATAGCCACTGAAAATAGAATTTAATCTAATGATTTAATGCCTCAAAAATCATTAAATATATCCTAAATGGGGCGCACTTTTTGACATGAAGGGGGCAGCCTTTAAATAAATTAAATTTAGTCAATTTAATCCATTTAATTCTATTTCTTTTATTCCCCTTTGACTTCTTGACTTTCTTCCATGCTTGGGCGCCTATTTTAGAAGGAGAAATAATTAATTAAATCCACTTAAAGGCTGCCATCATCTCACCAAAGGGGGTGCACTTTTTTGCACAATATAATTCTATTTTTAAGAATTTTTCACAATGGGATTCTTTACCCTGCAAGGCAGCCCCGGAAATCCCATGATCCACTTAAGTGATTTGACTTTGACAATGAGATTATTTACCCTGCAAGGCAGGCAATAAAATCCCATGATTTCACTTAAGTCACTTTCCTTTTATTTTATCATGGGAATTTTTACCCTGCAAGGCAGGCAATAAATTCCCGCCTGCCTGCAGCCTCTAACTTTCCCACTGCAGCTTAAGTGAATTTTATATCACGGGAAAAAGTACCCTGCTAAGCAGGTACAAAATTCCCACCTTGCCTGCTGCTTCCATTTTTCCCATTGCAGCTTGAATCCTTTGTTTTCCAAAAATGTGCCCAACCCCGCAGGGGCTTTTCCGTGCACGACTTCGCTTTTTCCCAGTGATCCAGACCTCCGATGGCGACTTCCTCCGGGCATAACGTGCGTATATGTTTTCCAGCTGCTCCAGGCCAAAAATCGGGCTTACCCGGCAAAGGAATTGTTCTAGAGAAATTTCACAGAAAACGAAATGGGACAACACAAAAACACGAAAAATTGCCAAAAGGCACAAATAAAGCCCAAAACTTATTCCAAGTTAAAACCCTTCTGGTACATAGGAATAATGACATGTTCGATCATAACAGAGTTAAAACGGAGCGCAAATAGCCTCATACGGGGCTCAAAATAATTAAATACAAATTTCCCGCAGACAAATCCTGACGACAGAATATAACAATTTTGGGCATCTGGGTATTTGGCGAAAAAGGCTAATATGGCTCTTTGGGAATATCTTGACGCAATACAAGAACTTTCAGGCAATAAAAACACAAAACGACCCATTATTTTAAAAGTACGAAAATTTTTCGGATAGGGTAGTCGCAGATTTCAGGATGAAATCTGGGTTGAGAAGCTAATTTCAAATGATATCAATATCAATTCTATAAATTTGGAAATTTGGAAGGTTGGAGTGGCTAAGGTATACATCTACCTTAAGCCCAAGTTGGAAAATGGAAAATACATTGAAAATGAATTCAAGCTCCTTGAATTGCGCAAGGGGAAACATACTGTGGGAACGTTACAGGATGAGGAGTCCACTTTGCCCCTTGATAATGAAGAATAGGAGGAAGAACGAACAAAAGACAGTGGCGGCCTGGAACATGGTAGAAGAAGGTAGCCAACTATAGGAGAGAAGAGAATGCGAGAGCCGACTCCTCCAAGGGAAGAAGAAGGCGAGGAAGAAGGGGTGGAAATAGGCATTGTGGAGATAGGTTCAGAAGAGGGCACTGAGGGCCAGAAATTTCAGAAACGTTTTCTTTAGAACAAGGATCTCCTTTGAAGGCGTGGGGCGCAAGGCCATGATAACCATCAAGGAGATCAAACACAATGAAACTCTCATGTGAAGACTTCTTCCCGGATAAAAAAGGGTACCAATTAAATATGCCCACTAAGCATATTTAGGGTGAGAAGTATCCAAGTTTAGACAAAGTAGTATAAAAATAGTTCGACTAACAATGTAGCTGGAGTAGAACCTCGGGGGCTAAGAGTTGAACCCTCATGCAAACGGATTGGAAGAACAAGAAGTACGCAGTGGCACTTCTGAAACCAAAGAACAATGCAAAATAACATGATGAACCATCCGGTGTTGCATACTGAGGTAGCATTCTGATGAGGGAGAGTGCTTCGCAGTATTCGGAAGTGCATTCAATGCTCATTAAGTTCTAGCAGAGCTCAGGGAAAGTGAGCCTTAATTAATTTTACAACTTTTCCCTCCAAAAGCAATGGTGAGAATCAAACGATCCTACCAAGATATTTCGCGTTAGGTTCCAAAGTACTTTGGAGCCCAAGGAGCTTTATGGTTGGGAGTTGATGGATCTTGAGATGGCAACCACACGCACCCGTAAGTAGTTATCCTGGAGTATGCAGACTCACATGGATGAGCCTGATTTTGATGTATGTGAAGAATATGTGTATCTCAAGGTGGTTAAAGAAGGCCCCACATACCTAGACCATACTAACAATCAAATCCTACTAGTCATTCAGATGAACAAGTAATGCATTGACGAAAGTTTGCAGAGGTCATGTGTGCCAGAAGGAACATGGATAAAGCTCCACAATTCAAGACGTTGTTATAAGATAGAAAGGATAAAGAAGTAGAGATTAAGCGACTGACAGAAGACAAAGAGATAGCTGAGGCGAAGTCACGTGCGGTACTTATCTAGCAAGAACAATCTATTCATGAAAGTTTCATGGTAGAGGCTGCTTTTGCCATAGAGTGATGTTTTCAGACAATTAGGCCACACTATGCTATGCATTAAGGTACTGTGCACCAACTTTCCTTTATGTTGATAGTAATGTGGGGAAGTTAGTTTTAGAGCATTACTACATAATCGATTAAACCTTTTTATTAAGCATTGTAATCCCTTGAGAAGGATGTTATGCGCAACAAGTGGGAATGATCTAGGTAATTACAATGTGCACATATTCATAGGAATTTCTTAATATTAAATTAAGCAAGATTAAATAAAGTGCAATAACAGGTTATTATATACTTTTTATTTAGAGGGAAAACATTAAATGTTTAAAACATTGGCATTGAACCTCTTATTCTATAAGAAGGGGTCGCATTTCTTAGAAGGCCATGAAGCATGTTGATTGATCATTTGATTTCACTCCATGCTTGGAGTTGGGATGCATACGTGGATGGCCCTAGTTCTTGCACAAGTGCTCTCTCAATTTATCCATTATTTTTGAAGATTGGCATTCTGATTCTAGCTATTATGCTCCTTTTGAAGTGTGTGTTATGCATGTTTCTCCATGTTATAGTGTTGACGACTTGGTTCATTTCCCTCTTATTTTATGAATAAAATCGACTTGCATGGGAGGTTGTTTCGGCATGTTTTGGACATCTTTTGAGCTAGATCTATCAACACTAACCCTTTAGCATAAATTTGGCAAGTATGTCGTGACCATATTTGAAGGGTTCTTAAGTGTAGGGATACAAGTGTTGGAATTAATTTATGTTGCCTAAACAACAATGTATTTTGCCTCGGGGGCTGATTTGATATTTTGGCAGCAAATAGCTCTTTGTTCTAATTTGGTTTGGTTCATCTCGAAGCTTATATTTTTCCGAGTGGCATATCTCAGTTGCCCAAAAGAGATTAGTTTGGGGAAGTTAATCAATTTTTAAAGATTTCAGCAGACTGCAGTGGTTGATTAATAATTGAGTTCAGCAAATTGGATTGGATAATCAGATTTAGAAGGCGCAGACTGGATTTGTCTATAAAACCCTCAGCTTGATTGCTGGAGTGTTTGGACCCTTGTTGAAAGGCTGATCAATATTTTTGTTGATTTTATAGGAGGGTTAGGACCCTCTAACTTGTTTTCAAATTTTGCAAATATTTGAATAGATACATGGTTCAGAAAATCCAAATTGGTCTATTCGTTGAGGTCAAGCCCTTGATTTATTAAAATTACTCATGTTATTATAAGAGGACAAAATATGGAATATTGAGCAAGTTATGTGTGAAGTTTTCAAATTGGAAAGTGGCAGCTGTTATGGTGCATTATTAATTAATTCACTGCCCAATTAATTTCAGATTTGTTAAGTGATTAATTTCCTAGCTAGTTCTCCCATCTAATCCACCACCTTGGCTCATATAGTTTTTGGTGAAGTAAAAATTTCTAGAGGAAAATTGGATTATTCAGAGGTCAAACTAGGAGGGTTTATGTGATTCTGTCAATTCATCCTAATTAATGCATATGGATAATATACAACTAAGGGGATATTATAATGAAGGTTAGATTGCGGATGCCCTTAAAGAGGAGGATATTGTTGAGAGTCGTTCAGAAAGGTGATGTAAGCAACAATAGCATGCCAGTTAATTCAAGTTATGAGTCATTTTGCTCAGACCTTGTAGATTTCATAGAATAGATGGGTGTTGTGTTTAGAATGATGGTTGTCTAAGATTATTTCAGACAATGCCATAAATTGCAAAGAGAGGGGATTTAGTGGCATTGAAGAGGAAACCATGTTACCTTGTGCAATTTTCAATCAAAGACTAATGCTCAATCTAGGTTGGGCCCAACATAGGCTGATAGGCATTATTGAAAAACAATTTTCGGATTCTGTTCGCTCCATCAATCTCCCACCAAAAGGCTTTCCAAAAAGATCCTACGTGAATGTCACATTTCCTACATAAAGACCTCCCTAGCGAATGTAGGAGCGTTGGAAAGCTCCATGGGCCCGATCCAATGGAATGTTCAGCAATGGGATATTCGGCACTAAGCAACCTCACATTCTTAGCTTGCAGGAAAGAGAATCTTGAAGAAGACCCTTTCTATGGTTGAAATTCAGGCGTCCCATCATAGATAATCCGCTAACAACCCAAAAGGAGCTCAGCCCTTTGGAGCCACATGAGTTAAGTAAGAGATCAAAAGCAATATCCTTTGGACTGTTGCCTTTAAGGGCATGCAAACTTATGCAAAAATAAAATCACATTATGGCCTTAGAACATTCTTTTATTCCTAAATTATCATTTTAGATCCCACAAGGCATGATAACTCTTTTAGCTTGACAAGTGAAATGGCAATGTAGAAAGTATTCGACATAATGTTGAGCTGATCTAAATGCAACCAATACATAATTTTCCTATAAGGTTGGGGTGCAATGTCATGTGGGCAATATGTGTAGTCTGCAATGAATTGTAGCAGAAAATACTTAACAGCAAAATATCGTATTCATCAGGACTTTTCGCGTAATGCTTTTGCTATAAACTTTGGGCTAGAAAGTTAAGTTTGAGTCTGCAATGCAAGAGGCTATAACAAGCCTTGGAGATCTTGTAAATCCCCTCTAAAACAGGTTGTTTTGGACAAGTAAGATCAAGGGGATCTATGGAACCCCATGAAATAACATTTTGCAGAATCCTTTCAATAAATCTGAACATGAGTTAAATAGGTGCAGCAGATATTAGAGAATTAGATGCTTTAAATTTATCAGAATGTAATTCAATATGCAACATACTTATAAAATGTACCTATGCTTCAACCAAGTCGATATGAGCAATGGTAATGGAAAATTCAAGAAATGAATACAAGTATTGATTTGCCATTTAACACATCCCAAACCACGCTTCTAATGTTGCCTTATGGGCAAGGGCATAATAAGGTGAATACTCTTAATTGGTATATGTTTAAATGATTCCTTGCAGTGATAAATACACTTGGTAGTAACTAGTTTCAAAGCAATGTGGTATATGTTCTTCTCATAAAATGGTTACTTGAGGTCATGTCTTGTTGGCTAGATTTTCTGCATAGCACAAAACCTAGGCAGTCATGAGATAAATCTCCCTCATTTACCGGTGAGGCTCCCGTGTCAGATTTGTCAATAAAAATATGCTAGTATCTATATGGGGTTTTACTTTAACTATTCAGCTCATGAACCATAGCTGTATAGTTCTGCAGCAAGTAAGCAGCTGTTTAAGAAAGGAAATATTTATAGAAGAAAGGAATAATAAAACACAGGGAAGAAATGGGGAAGATGTGCATCCCAATCAATAGATAACAGAGTTGATTGCATGCACATAGAAGAAACCAATAGATATAAACACAGAATTATAAGCAAAGGCAGCTCTAGATTTAGATATAAAATAACACAGTTTATTAAAAAATCTAAGATAAAAAGCTAGAAACACAATACATCGTGACACAAAGTTCTCCGGAAATCTGCTCCTTTGTATTCCTTTGCTTCAAGTGGCTCTTAGGGGTTTCAGCACAAAGTCTGGAATACAAGAATGCTGCTTACAAATTCTGATCATTAACCCGAGAGGTTCTTCTCCTACTTATAGAATGTAGGAGGGAAAGTACAAATGGGAAACTCAACTGAACTGAAACATAAAACAAGTAAAGATGACATTTGGCAATCATCCTCCACTAACTTCTCCTTAAGTGACACATGTATCACTTAACTAATAGAATTGTTCCACATGACTTTAAGTAATGGTTTCAAAACCAATAACTTTAAAGTTTTACAATTTCATCTGGGAACATAGAAAATAGAAGAGAAGAAAGAATAGAAGAAGTCATGCCAGCTGTAACATTTATGTCTTCTTTTTGTTTTGATATTGGATATACTTGTCGAACATGTGATTCAACATCTTCCCATCTGTTTTAGCCACTGCTTCCTTTTCTGTCCTGAACTGCAGCAATCCTTCATTCAACACTTTGATGCATGCTTCCACATCTTTCAAGCTTGGCCCAAACTCGCAATATCTGACTGCAGTGCCACCAGTCTGCTGATAGAATTCATCGTGAAAGGCTTAGTAGCTTTATCAATTCTCTTTTGCACCATCAGAAGAGACCCTTCCAGGGAATTATGCACTCTGCTAGGAATGATCCGCACGTATGAAGTAACATTTCCGATCCACTCTCCTCCTCAGTGAAAGAAATGATACTGTCTGGCAAAGATGATGTCCTACACTTAAGTGCCTGCATCCTCTTCAGCAAAACTCTGCAGATCTCTAAACGGAAAGATACTGCAAACTCTAGCTACTTCCCCTTCTCAACTGATCCATCTAGTACAATTTGTTCTGCAACCAATACATCTCCCGGCAACTTGTTGATCTCGGCCAAAGTACTCAGGTTACTCTCAGCAACTGTGTTCATATCTATTATGCTCGTCATCAGTTGCTTCAACTGATTTACCATGCATCATTCATAATCTTTAGGCGGGCTGGCACTTCTCCAAGTTGTACAGAAGCTTGACGAATAATCAAATCCTTCCATTCGTCAATAGCTTTTACTTGATTGCTTGCATCTTCCATTTCCTGCATAAGATGATCACTCACCTACTTTGAAATGGGCTGAATGGAAGACTTAGCAACCTTGGCTATGATCTCACACAATTGAGATACCTACTTCTGAAGTTCTTCTTTCTCCGCCTTTTCACTGTCAAGCCTAAGGAATAGAGCATCTATCAATGTCTGCATGTCCTGCTTCAATCCTTCAGTGGTGGCTTGATCGAGGGGTACTCTGGTTACTGTAACATCTTCTGCCGTGAGCTCCTCTTCCTTCTTTCCTTTTGCCGGAACTGAGATCTCAGCAAACTTCTGCCCCGACTCCTCGATGATCAACCTAGAAGTTACCTTAGCAAATTTAGGCCTTCTGTCTCTTCCGCCCAGATTCTCAGAAGTAGCTGCAAGTCATGTTCTTCTAAGTTCATCTCCACTCTCGCTTCTGGAACCAACTGCGAAGCCAACCATTCTGAGAAATTACTTCTCGGAGAATGAGAAGTTGCTGAGTGCACTACTATCTCCCGCTCTGCATTCCTCTCCATCAGAAAGTGCTACAGTGTTATGACTTGCCATCCTCTGAATCATCCAAGGACAAAGCTCTTTCAAACTCCGCCATCTGCAACTTCAACATCTCCTCTGGAACAAGGTGCTGAACGAAGTGGCTGAGGAGAGAAGATGAATGTTGCTGGATTCAATGAGGCATGGAAGTATCCTGCTACTGTGGTGCAATAGTTGGTGAAGTACTTGGTGCTGGAGAAGCCGGAACTAAATCATGGTCGTAGAAGTGATCTTCTCCTTTGATTGAGATCTTCTGTGCACTTTCAATCTTCTCAGGACCTTCTGCTGCTTTCTCCTTCATGCTTCCGCTTGAGGGAATCTCCTGTGCCGAAGTTGCCCGTGATTTGATTCATCAATGCTTCATCAAGGCAGTATCCCTTCGTCAGCAACCAGTTTGAAGTATTCACCAAAACAGCTCCAGATCTTTCTTCAATTGTATGGCAGCCAGCCTATTGCTATCCTGTAGTATGAGCTCTATCTCCTCCTATTCGATGGTATGTGTTAAGTAACACATTCCCATCATCTTTAAGATCCGCAGGTATCTGTGCTAGTCCAAAGTCAAATACTTGCTGTGCTGACAATCTGTTGAAATCTCTTTCTAACCTCGTACTCACTTTTGCACTTCAACCAAAAATCTTCCAATGAAGGCACATGTGCGTACTCCTAGGAGATAGTCTTCCTGGATACTCCAAATGGATCGAAGTTCAGCCGTGCAGGGAAGAACTCTTGCTCATACTCGGATAACATCTCCGCTTCCATCCCTCGAGCTCTATGAATGCTATGACAGCTGTAATGTCCCACAAGTGATTGGGAAGAAGCCCATAGACTTGTGCCGCTTCGACTGAAGGTCGTGTAACTCCACAAGTTGCCTGCTCAGCTCCATGGTGATCAATCTATCATTTGGATATCTGGGCAACTTAACCAGTTCACCAGAAAAGCCAGTAACCCTGAGGTATGTGAAATCTACAAACTGAATGAATAGATTGCCAACCTTGGACACAGCTTCCCACGCTTCCTTGCTTACCCTGTTGGCCTTCAAGTCTTTGTCTAGCCTGCAAATGAAATCGTAGAAGAATCCATCATTGACCACTTTGAAATCCTTCTCACACGCAGGTACAGTAAACTATGGGTAACACTCGAAAATGGGGTCCTTACAAAGAACACCACATCTATCCAGCTTGGAAAAGATGCCTTGTGAAGCTGCAAGCATATACCAAGTAGGAAGTCATTTTGAAGCTGAAAGTACGCTTCACATTCCGGAGTTGCTCACCAATATTGTCGCTAATAATTTATGACCAATTAATTATTGAATCAGCCTTGTCGATTTCAATGGTCCTGATGAAAGCATACATCCATGTATGGAAAGTGTAGAGCATTCACCTTCACCATTCATCCTGCATAGCAATTTGACAATATCATCCACCTCCTACACCAAATTGGACCGTGGAAGAGTTCTCGGGAACTTGGAAGGAGATCTAGGCTTCTTCATGTATCGGCTATTCATTATGCTCACACAGTCAGCTCTATGCTTCTCCCACCTGCTGCCGGCATCCTGAATGCTAATAGAAGTCACCACCTTTCGCACTGGAATCTTCAAACAATAATTGATGAATTCTGCATCCAAACGAATTATTGTTTTCCCGTAGCATCTCGCACTGATCTGGATGAAGGATGGTAAGATCTAGCACACTCCATCACAAACTCTGGCAATTGGGCTGTACATGGAAAGCTGCAGCTCGAATAATTCCACTGCTTTTAACCACACACTTCATGAGTGAAGTCTGTTGGCTGGATTGCATGTGTGTTAGCATATGGATTTGCACGCATGCAAATGACATGCAACAGTGTGGGAATGAAGTCCCTCCTCAATGAAGGTGAGGCTGCTTTATTGAAAACCAAAACTATATTTACATCTGTACATTCAAAATGGTATGTGGGGGGGTGTTTTGGAACATCAATGGAAAGAAAAAGTGAATGAAGGAGATGGAATGGAATTAGAAGGAAAGGAGTGAAATGGAATAAACTGAAAGAACATGCAAGAGTTAGGTAAACATAGCAGAGCCTAATGATTGCATGAAGAGATAAAGATAGAATAACTAACACAAATAAAATGGAGTTTGAGTTAGCTAAACAAGAACGTGTAAAGTTTATTCACACATGAGCTAAGTAGATAATCAAAGCTAGAAACACTATACAACGTAGACACAAAGATTAATCCCGGACAATAAGCTCAAAGTATATTATTTGCTTGAAGTAGCTCTCAAGGGTTTCAACATCAAATGAACTACGAACACAAAACGCTGCTTACAAGATTCTGATGAATTAGACACTGGAGGTTCGTATTTCTACTTATAGAATCCAAAAGGGTTTTTCACAAAATAGGACAAACTCAACTTCCTGTAACATAAACTTGCACAGTAAAGATATTTTGGCAATCATCCTCCACTTAAATTCACCCTTTCAAGTAAGCACCTGTACTTCACTTTTATAACCCAATAGAATTGTTTCACATAACTTTAAGTAATGGTTTTAAATGCACATTAAATAGGGCACTTTAAAGTGACTTTGACAATTTCAACCAACGTGAAAAAGTGACTAAAGATAGAAACCAATAAGTTAAAGAAGTCACGTCAGGAAAAATACATAATAAAAGAAATGTCTTCTTTTGTTCTGATACTTATATGACTTGAATGCACATGTAGACATCCTAGTCATCAATGCGCCATCTGATCAAGCCACCTAGGATCAGTTCCTTATTCATTGGTCCTGAGTCTGCAGTAATCCAGATCGTTCGGGAATGACCTCAATACACTGCTCTCCACAACCTACAAAGACTTGAGTGCCGAAGCTCGCAACTATCCGCAATACAGTACCACCAGTCTGCTGTCTGAGCAATATCATGGTGTGAGAAGGTTTAGTAGCTTCATTCGTATTCACATTCTCTTTTGTACCATCATGCTCCGAGTACCCTTCCATGTGAATTAAGCACTCTGCTCGCGAATGATCCGTACACGTTATGACACCTTGGTTTATCAGAATCCAACTTTTGATCCTCCTCCATTGAAAGAAATGGTACTGTCCAGGAGGTAAAATTGACGATTCACTGCTCTGGAGTTATGTCCTACATCCTCTTGTCAGCATCCCAAACTGTTGCAAATCTCCCCAGAATTCGTGAGACTTCAGAATACTTGGAAACTCCAGCTGCTTTGCCTCATTCTGAACTGAGTCCGTGTTGATAATATCTGCTCCACAACCAATGACTTCGTTGACCCGGCAGCTTAGCGTTGTATTTCGGTCTTTTTTGGACTCATGGTTACTCTCAACAGCTGTAACGCATATCGCTACTATGCTCGTCACTAGTTGGCTTCAGCTGACCCTCTTGCTGCAATTCATTCAAGATAACATGTCAAGCCAAGCTGGGCACCTCTCCAAGTTGTACCTCAGCTTGATAATAATCAAATCTCGTGTCCGCTCAGGAATTGATCTTTCATGCTGAATTGCTTGCATCCTCCATCTCTTGCATGAAGATTGGATCACTTCCTATTCTGAGAATGGGCTGTTGTAGAAAGTTTCTCAACGTTGGCTAGTGATCTCTTCACAACTGAGATACCTGCTTCTAAAGAACTCGATCTTTCTCCTTCTTTTCTCTGTCAAGCCTAAGTGAATAGAGCTTCTATCAATGTTTGTGGCTGCTTCAATCTTTCTGTGGTGGCTTGATTAATGAGGTCCACCTCTAGAAATTATGTGACTGATTACAGGTGCTTGCACGTGAACCAATGCTCTGCTTATAGTGTCCTGTGTCTGTTCCTTCCGCCTGAAGAACTAGGACAATCTTAGCAAACTTCTGCCCCGACTCCTCGATGATCAACCTTGAAGTTACCTTAGCAACTTTAGGCCTTCTATCTTTTCCGCCTAGACTCCAGAGTAGCTGCAAGTCGTGTTCCTCCAAGTTCATTTCCACTCTAGCTTCTGGAACCAACTGCGAAGCCAACCATTCTGAGAAGTTACTTCTCGGAGAATGAGAAGTCGCTGAGTGCACTACTATCTCCCGCTCAGTTTCCTCTCCATCAAAAACTGCTATAATGTTATAGCTGCCATCTTCTGAATCATCCAAGGACAAAGCTCTTTCGAACTCTGTCATCTGCAGCTTCAATGTCTCTTCTGGAACAGGTGCTGAACGGAGTGGCTGAGGAGAGAAGATGAATGTCGCCGGATTCAGTGGAGGCATGGAAGTTTCTTGCTGAGGTGCAACAGTCGGTGAAGTACTCGATGCTAGAGAAGCGGGAACGAAAGTCATGGCCTTGGAAATGATCTTCTCCTTTGATTGAGATCTTCTATGCTCTTTCATCTTCTCGGATCTTCTGCTGTTTTCTCGTTCGTGCTTCTGCTTGAGGGAATCTCCTGTGCCGAAGTTGCCCATGATTTGATTCATCAATGCTTCATCAAGGCAATATCCCTTCGTCAGCAACCAATTTGAAGTGTTCACCAGAACAGCGCCAAACCTTTCTTCAATCGTATGGCAGCCCCCTACGTTATCCTGAAGTATGGCTCTATCTCCTCCCATTTGATGGTAAGTGTCAAGTAACACATTCCCATCATCTTTAAGATCTGCAGGTATCCGTGCTAATCCAAAGTCGAACACTTGTCGTGTTGATAACCTGTTGAAATCCCTCTTTCTAACTTCGTACTCACTTTTGCACTTCATCCAAAAATCCTCTAATGAAGGCACATGTGCGTACTCTTGGGAGATCGTCTTCCTGGCTATACCAAATGGATCGAAGTTCAGCCATGCCGGGAAGAACTCTTGCTCATACTTGGATAACATCTCCGCCTCCATCCCTCGAACTCTATGAATGCTCTGGCAACTATAATGTCCCACAGTGATTGGGAAGAAGCCCATAGACTTGTGTCGTTTCGACTGAAGGTCGTGTATCTCCACAAGTTGTCTACTCAGCTCCATGATGATCAATCTATCATTCAGATATCTGGGCAACTTAACCGCTTCTCCAAAAAACCCGGTAACCCTGAGGTATGTGAAATCTGCAAACTGAATGAATACACTGCCAATTTTGGATACAGCTTCCCACGCTTCCTTGCTCACCCTATTGACCTTCAGATCCTTGTCTAGCCTGAAAATGAATTCGTAGAAGAATCCATCGTTGACCACTTTGAAATCTTTCTTGCACGCAGGTACAGTAAGCTGTGGGTAGCACTCGAAAATGGGGTCCTTAGAAAGAACGTCACATCTATCTAGCTTAGAGAATATGCCTTGTGAAGCTACAGTGTACACCAAGTAGGAAGTCATTTTGAAGCTAAAAGTACGCTTCACGCTCCGGAGTTGCTCACCAATGTTGTCGCTAATGATTTTCGACCAATTGATTATGGAATCAACCTTGTCGACTTCAATGGTCCTAATGAAAGCATACATCCATGTACGGAAAGTGTAAGCATTCGCCTCGCCATTTATCCTGCATAACAATTTGGCAATATCATCTACCTCCTGCACCAGATTGGACCACGAAAGAGTTCTTGGGAACTTAGGAGATCCGGGCTTCTTCATGTATCTATTGTTCATTATGTTCACATAGTCAACTCTATGCTTCTCCCATCTGCTGCCGACATCCTGAATGCTAATGGAAGTTACCACCTTTCGCGCCGGAATCTTCAAAGAATAATTGATGTACTCTACGTCCAACCAAATTATTGTTTTCCCTGTAGCATCTCGCACTGATCTAGATGAAGGATGGTAAGACCTAGCACACTCCATAACGAACTCTAGCAGCTATGTATGGAAAGGTTGCAGTTCGAATAATTCCACTGCTTTTAACTGCACGCATGAGCAAAGTCTTTCCTGCTCTGGATCTATCAATCAATTCGGAAAGAGGTTCTGGACCTAGATTTGTGTCTCTTATGTCTGCAATTTTGGAAGTGATGCATGACTCCATTGTGATTTCTTTTTCATCCCTCTTTACCATGGCTTTGTCTATCTTTATCTGAATAATTCTTTTTCTCCTTATTCGGCTGGAATTCTTCAAAACTGGTGCAAATCTGGATAATTCTTCAAATTCGGAGGATATATTCAATGTATTGGACATTGATTAAAACTCATTTTTTTTTGTAAAGCACCTGTAACGAATTCTTGCAATTATTTAAGACAAAGATGGCAACTGGAACATGAACAGTGAATTTTAATTATAAAAATCTACAGAATTCAAGTTTGCTGCCCCAAAAATTGATGTTTTGTTTGCATGCAAAGTGAGCACAAATTTTTCCAACTTCACCTGAGCACCTGTATCACTTATGTAAACAATTATCCAGACACAAATCAATTTCTTTCAACCTGTGCGCCAAAATTGGAAGCTTTTAGCATTAATTTCACCTTCTTTTGAACAAAAATCCTCTTCAAATGGGGTGCACTTTTTCTCTGGGCTGCACTTCTTTACCTGTGAATTAATTAATTCATCCTTATGACAGCCCCTGCTTATATAATCCTCATGATTCTATAATTAATTAATGTCTTTGCTATTACTGGCAATTAATTAATTAATTAATAAGCTTCACTCTTCAAACGGGGCACCTATTTTGTGCATGTTTATGGCTGCCATTAAATAAATTAAATTTATTTAATTTTAGACTTCTGCTTCCACTTAACTCAAGCCTCACAGTATGCTTTGACCTTAACCACTGAAAATAGGAATTAATTTAATCCTTTAATACTTTAAAAAAGTATGATTTTTCTCCCAAAACGAGCACACTCTTTTGCCATAAAGGGTTGCCATTGAATAAATTAATTTATTTAATTTTAGAATAGTCTAATTTCAACCAGGCTTTTGTTCTTTAACTTCAGTTGACTTCTCCACAAGCCTGGCGCACCTATTTTGACATAAAGAATTCTATTAAATTAAGAACACGTGACAATGGGATGCCTTTACTTCTGCAAAGACAGCGCACTTTTTGATCCCATGAATTCTAATTTTAAGTCACTTGACTTGCATAACGGGAATTCTTTTACCCTGTAAGGCAGCCCTAAAAATCCCATGATTCACTTAAGTCACTTGACTTTCATAACGGGGTTATTTATCTCTGCAAGGCAGGCAATAAAATCCCATGATTCACTTAAGTGATATTTCTTTTATTCCACAATGGGAATTTTTACCCTGCAAGGTAGATAAAAAATTCCCGCCTGCCTGCTGCCTCTAATTTTCCCATTGTCACTTAAGTAGCGTTGCCTCCATGGGAAAAAGTACCCTACTAGGCAGGAACAAAATTCCCACCTGCCTGCTGTTTCTAATTTTCCCTTGATCCACTTCAATTCTTTTTTTTCCAAAAATGTGGCCAGCCTAAAAGAGGCTTTTTGGTGCGCGACTTCGTCTTTTCCTAGTGAACCGGACCTCTGATGGCGACTTCTTTCTGACATAACGTGCGTATATGATCCCCAGTTACTCCAGGCCAAGAATCAGGCCAAACCGCCAAAGGAATTGATCTAGAAAAATTTCACAGAAAACGAAACGGGAAAACACAAAACGTTGCCAAAAGTCACAAATAAAGCCCAGAACTTATTCCTAGTTAAAACCCTTTTGTTATATAGGAATAATGATATGTTTGATCACAACAGGGTTAAATCGGAGCGCAAATTGCCTCAAACAGGGCTCAAAATAATTAAATATAAATTTCCCACAGACAAATCCCGACGACAGAATATAACAATTTTGGGCATCTGGGTATTTGGTGAAAATGGCTAATATGGCTCTTTGGGAATATCTTGACGCAATACAAGAACTTTCTGGCAATAAAAACACAAAACGACCTATTATTTTAAAAGTACGAAATTTTTTCAGATAGGGTAGTCACAGATTTCAGGATGAAATCTGGGGACACCATCTATAAATGGATCTTGCATAATAAATCTGATCTTAATTCTTGTTTAATCATTTATGCACTAAGGTTGTGATCTAGATCTGTTTATTTACTTTGAATGGTTATTATGGATCTGGATTATATGTGTGTTTATCATGCTAACTCCTTGACAAAGCTGCCATAAAAGAGGGACCCGGTACCCTTGTGTGCTTCGGGTGAGCGCTCAGGTCTACCTGAGTGATGTGCCAGCGTGCTTTGGGCTGTTTGGTAAAATAAAAGACTACGTATAGTGACATTTGGACTAAGCATATTGACATTCTAGGAGCTGAATCTATGCCTGCACTCTTTGAAGAGGCAAAACATGCAAAAGAAGGGGGATTTCTAATCAGAATTTATAATAGAAGGGACACCCTCCAGAAGGAATCTGCAGCACCACAAACTTGATCTTTGATTCTCTCCTTGTACACTTAGATGCTACAACAGATCACACCTTTGTTTTTGTGGCCTCGTAGAATATTTTGATCTCATGGACATTATCAAAACCATTTCATTTCTCATATATGTATAGATCGATATACATCTGATCTGCTCCAAGTACTGAACGATAAAACTTAGAAATTCATTTATATATTGTTATGGACAAACTAAAGCAAGCATAGCCACCACATTTACCATGGCTACAGAGTGCCCTTGATTTTGTAACGATGATATAAAGCTCCTTTTCTCATGGGGCCTAAGACATGCATTAACATGTTCTCTGTTCTTTATGCCCACCATTTCAGCTACGCTTGCCACTGCCTCTTCCCTGTCTCCTGACAGTAGAATTGTCTTTATTCCCATTTTCTGAAGCCTGCATCATCCACGAGGTAATTTTTGTTAAATATTTTGCAAGAGAATTCATCCTTTCCCTCAAAAACTTATACCAGTCAATTTCTATCCTTATAAGTCAATATCCTTATACATTAATACAGGATAACAGCAAGTTTACTCTTGCTATATATATGTTACTCAGAACAAAACCAATGAATAGACCTTACAGCTAGATACTACTTTGGCGAGAAAAATATGAACGAAGTATCTTTATGTGTCTGTACACACTTGCAGACTTACTAGACAGTGCTTATTTATTCTCTTCTTTGAATGTACTCGTGTTTAAATTTATGCTACCCAACATATATATTATAAAGGAACATATGAATAAATAGTAATGTCATGCGAGGTTATATCATACCATTCTAACAATGAACAATAGAGCAATAGATTTCAAATCATAATCTCATATGTTTGCGAAGACATTAAAGTTTACGCATGGCTAACACATTGCAAACGCCTTTCAATAAAACTGGAAAATGAAAGGTGAAACATTGTTTAGAAGATGACAATGTAGGTTTCCAAACAGAAGATTGAGTTTCACATTTCAGGAAAAAAAAAAAATTCAAATTGCACACATCTTCCTGTGTGTGCACAAGCATGTGTGTATAATATATATGCTTATGTGTGTGTGTGTGTGCATGTGGATGCATGTATACAATCTTACAGTGCATTTGCCAGATTTAAAACATCAATTTGCAAATTAAAGAATCACATTTTTTAAATAGCATAATTTGTATCAATGAACTTGATAAAATTAAAAAATCAGCAATTTCTAAAAAGTTTCTCCAAGAAAATCCTTCCACATCATTAATCAATACACATTGAACCAAGAAATAGGTTAGATAATAGTGTTGCTGTTAGTATTTATATTAATAACTCTCACATTTCAGCTGGGTCAAGATCCAAACATTTAGCTTCATTATAAAATTTAAATGTTGACTTGTTGACATGAAACCATGAAGTATTCTGACAAAGCATGTGGTCATACCCAAAAAGATAAATACTAGCTTTGACACTAGATTTAGGTGATCTTTGGTGCCAATGCCAGTGGGATTTAGTGCAAATTGAAGCTGGCACACATGGTGTTTGGGAACAATCATTGGATGTTTTCATGCCAACATTTTACTTGGTTGCTAGTTGATGGGAATTTTTGACACTGTTAGTGCCATTTGATAGTTTTGACTGCCTTAAATACTTGATAGTTTGATCCGTAAACTTCTACTTTGGAACTCTACGAATCACACAATTATGCTGTTCTACTTTCGACTTTGGAAAATGACAGATTTGCTTGAAAAATTAGAGCTTCGTGACTAATTATCTAGTGCTATAGAAAGAAGATTGCAGAGAAGGAAATAATTCAAAACTTCAACACCAATAATTTTATCCTGGAAACCTCCAAGGAGGAAAACCAGTCAGGAAGGGCAATTGCTCTTTCTTCCCACTTATATTGGTCTAACATAAACAATTATAGATTACAATAAATATGAAAAGAAGCAACAATGTAAACCTTCTCTCCAATTACTTGCTTGCTCTGTTTTTACACCTTGCTCCTACAATTCCATTCCAGCACTGAAGATCTTGCTCACTACTCTCATTAAACTCTGCTTCTCGATCTCTTTGGATCTTCGAATGCCTATTCTCTTGCTCCTTTCATGTATTTATAGGCCTTACCATGTCCTCCCGTGCACTGGCAGATGTGAAAGGGCATGGAAAGGAAGAGACATGGCTAGGCGCTTCAAGAACGCGTTCACTCGCATTCCATTCTTCTTTTCGGTTAGAAAGTGTCAGGACCGCCGCCCTGCAAGGCAGCGGTTCTGAAACCGCCGCTTTGCACAGAGCGGCGGTTCTATCTAGAACCTCCGTTTACCTCATTTTTTTCACTTTTCTTGTTTCTCCTTCTTGGTGCTGATGGAACTGATGAAGTGGTGTGTTTTTCTGGATCCCTATGGATCATACCTCCCCTACTTAGAAGGCTTTTGGTCCCAAAAAAGCTTAATGGGGGAGTCGTAGAGGAATCAACTCCCTCTCGTGCTCATTCGAGTACCACTGGGTCTGCCTCGGTGTCTTCTCTCGTCCAACCTGCCAAGACTCCTGTGGATCTCTGGTTTGTTGTTCTAGTGCTACATCTTCCTCTGAGTTGCCTTGAGTACAATCCTCTTTCGAAGGTAACTCCTGTATCTTTCCTTCTTTGTCATGCATAGATGGCATTAGTGGATGCGAGCTCTTGCAACTTACTATCGTGTGCATCTGCATGAAGTATGGCCTTAAGGTTTCTTCTCCAACCTACTCAAGTATGGCGAAGGTCCCATATTGTAGTGGTTTAGTCCTTTCTTGTCTTTGTCTCTTGAGATGGATTGGCCGAATCCTCTTCAAGTACGATGCTGCTATAGTCACCACCGTTCCTTGTATCTCCTCTTCTTCTTGCGGCCCCATGGTCAGGTCCAGTGAATCCGTAGGTAGATACGGTGACTGCATAGCGGAAGTTTGTTTTGCTCCTTGAATGAGCAGTTCCTGTGGTGGCTTCTTCTGCAAAAACTCACAAGCACTATCCAAATCCTCCATCCTTTGGTCAGAAATATCCATGCTCTCATGTCCATTTTTCTTTTCTTCCAATAAAAGCAAACAAAACTGATGATTTTCCTGAAAAAGTCTTGGTGCTAGGTTGTCACTTACCATAGCCTTCTTTGATTTGCTCTAGTGTGCCCGGATGTTAAAACTGACTCTATCCTTGACCCATCTGTATTGGTTCTCCCTCCTTGTGAACACAACATCCCTGATATACAAGTAAGGACTTCCGAAGACAACGTCAAATGTATCAAGTGGAATAATATCAGCCTTTAATATGTATTGGGTGTTTATCCCAAACTGAAACTTACACTTCCTTTAACTTGTATTTCTACACCCTTCTTCACCCATCCTAGTCGGTATGGATGTGGATGTGCGTAAGTCTCTAGACCAAGCTGTTCTACAACCGCATCAAAAATCAAATTTGACTGAGAACCAGAATCTACTAAAGCGTTTACCTTAGTCTTCTTGATTTGGATTCTGATTTGAAATAGCTTACTCATCTCTTCTTCTTCTGCTGCCCCGTACATGTTAGTGGCCGTGCATCCCAGCCTCTCATCTACATCCGAATCATCCTCAATCTCCACCTCTTTTTTTGTCTTCACAGTGGCCATGATTTCTTGGAATCCTTGGTTCGGTGCTTTGGGTGCAATTCCGAATGCAACTTCCAGCATGTGGCGTCAATGTGTCCATTCACATCACAATTCTTACAGAAATTCTTAGGATCTTTACAAGTATGCAAAGCAGTAGCAGCATGTTTACTTTTCCATTTACCTCTGCTACTTGTCTTCCCTTGTTCTTTGTCCTATTGTTCTGTTGACTGGTCTCCCCTTGGCTCTATTTCTCCTTGCTTCTTCTCGTCGTCAATGTAGTATGCTTGTACACAAGCTTCATTGAGATCCTTGGGCTTCGTAGAGATTACCTTCCTCCGAAAGTGAGTGTGAAGTCCTCCCAAATACTTGGTCAGAATGTCCTCATCCTCCAAGTCCATATTAAGAAACATGGCTTGTCTCCGAGATTCCGTAGTGTAGTCTTGCACGCTTTGACCGCTGCCCTGTCTAAAGTACTGCCACTTAATCATCATGTCAATCTTATGGCCAATAGGATAGAAGTTAGCTCTAATCAATTCTTTGAAACCCTTCCAAGTACTGACAATAGGACGTTTCTTCTTCTCACAAGTGGATAGATGGATTTCCCACCAAACCAGAGCATGACCTTCCATTTTAAGACGTGCAAAGGTGACCCTTTGTGCCTCACTGACATTATGCACACTAAAGTAGACTTCCAACTATTTTAGCCATTTATCCAGTAATTTTGCATCTACTTGTCCTTCCAAATTCTTTATTTCCACTTTTGTTTCAACTTTAAAAGGTGTATGTGCAGATTTTACCTTCTCGCTTACAATTGGCGTCTCTTCACGCTCTCCCCATTCTTCCTCTTTGTGGCTCTTTCCGATACCAAATTTTTCGGTTAGTGCTCGGACCACCGAGTCCATGGAATCTTGCTTAACCGAAGCCGTCTTTTGCAGATTTGAAAGCTCTTCTTGTTTCCTATGCAATCTATCCATCATGGTCTCTAGCATCTCGACTATACGGACCAAGTTCTCATCCTCCATTTGAGCTCAAACTCTTTGTTTCCACTTCTTCGTAGAAATATCTGGCTCACAAGGTAAAACTTCTTCACCTTTAGACCTTGTCACTGTCATACAAAATCACAAGAAAGATTCTGTTGGCTAAATTTTTTGCATTGTTGAAAACCTAGGCAGTCATGAGATAAATCTCCTTCATTTACCGGTGAGGCTCCTGTGTCAAATTTGTCAATTAAAATATGCTAAAATCTATATGGGGGTTTTACTTTAATTATTCATCTCATGAACCATAGCTGTATAGTTCCGCAGCAAGTAAGCAGTTGTTTTTAAGAAAGAAAATATTTATAGAAGAAAGAAGTAATAAACCATAGGGAGGAAATGGGGAAGATGTGCAACCCAATCAATAGATAACAGAGTTGATTGCATGAACATAGAAGAAAATAATAGCTATCAACGCACAAAATTATAAGCAAAGACACTTCAGATCTAGATCTAAAATAACACAAAGTCTATTAGAAGATCTAAGATAGAAAACTAGAAACAAAATGCACCTTGACACAAAGTTCTTCGAAAATATGCTCCTTTATATTCCTTTGCTTCAAGTGGCACTCAGGGGTTTCAGCACAAAGTTTAGAACATAAGAATGTTGCTTACAAATTCTGACCCTTTAATCCATAGGATCTTCCTCTATTTATAGCATGTAGAGAGGAAATTACAGATAGGAAGCTTTTAGTTGAACTGGCACATGTGGAAGACGGAAAGAAAACAACTGGCAATCTCCCTATTGAAATTCCTTTTTGCATGACATGCATGATTTGCAACTGAAGATTTAACCTTCTATTTTGCATGTCTACCACTTATTTCCCAGTAGTTGACTTCTTCAAGTAATGGCTTTTAAACCAATCACTTAAGTTTTATAATTCAATTGATCGCTCAATTACTTTGTCGGAGGAAAGAACAAGGAAGAGGAAAGTTGCAGTCTTGTTCTTTTTTCACATTCTGTATTCAGTTGATTCTTTTTCCCTTGATTCTCACCATACTGGATCTGGAAACGGGTGGATCTGGAATTTTGCTTACTGGTGTTGCCTTCGCCTTGTCTTCCTTTTTATCCTTGAAGCTTTTGCAGTTCTTCTCCTGTACATGCATTAGTGCAATGTTGGTTGTAGATAACTCATCATTTTTATTTTTAATTGTATATGAGCAATTAAAAATTCTGGAAAGCACTCCGAGTAAATACAAATTCAATGAAGGCTTCAACTAGAAGATTGGGAGCACATGCACAAAATCCTGAAAGGAATTCTCCATGCATTGACTTCTACACAGGCTACGTCAGAAATAAGAGGATGAAATTTTTGCTGGAAGCTTTTGCAATTATGAGATCTGGATCTATTGACTTCATCAAATTTGGAAGCTATGCATGATTCTGCTGATCCTTCACTTTCATCCCACTTTGCCATGGCCGTATCTGTCTTTGTCTGAGCAATTCTTTTTCTCCTTATTCGGTCGAAATTCTTCACAACTGGTGCAGATCTGGATATTTCTTCAGATTCGGAGGATATGTTCAATGTATTGGACATTAATTTAAGCTCTCTCTCTTATAAAAGCGCCTGTAATGAATTCCTACAATTAATTCAGACAAAGATGGCAACCGGAACATGAACACTGGATTTTAATCATAAAAATATGCATATATCAAACCTGCTGCCCCAAAATTTGATGTTTTATTTGCATGCAAAGCAAGCATGAATTTTACCCACTTCACCTAAGCACTTGTATCACTTATACAAACAATTATCCAAACACAAATCAACTTCCTTCAACCTGTGCGCTAAAATTGGAAGCTTTTAACATTAATTACACCTTTTGAGCAAAAATCCTCTCCAAATGGGGCGCACTTTTTGTCTGGGCTACACTTCTCTACCTTTGAATTAATTAATTCATCCTTTTGGCAGCCCCTGCTTATATAATCCTCATGATTCTATAATTAATTAATGTCTTTCCTATTCCTGACAAGTAATTAATTAATTAATAAGCTTCACTCTTCAAATGGGGTGCCTATTTTGTGCATGCTCATGGCTGCTATTAAATAAATTAAATTTATTTAATTTTAGACTTCTGCTTCCAGTTAACTCAAGTCTCACAGTATGCTTTGACCTTAGCCACTGAAAATAGAAATTAATTAAATCATTTAATATTTAAAAAATATTATTTCTCTCCCAAATGGAGCGCACTTTTTGACATGAAGGGGCTGCATTAAATAAATAATATTTATTTAATTTTAGAACTGTCTATTTCCAGCTTCCCTTTGTCCACTTCCCTCTGTTGACTTTTCCACAAGCCTGGGCGCCAAATTTGGAGAAGAAATTAATTAAATTAATTAATTTAAGGTTGCCTTTCTTTCCCTAAAGGGGTCGCACTTTTTGGCATAATAGATTTCTATTTTTAAAAGTCAATTGAAAATGGGATTATTTACCCTACAAGGCAGCCCTGAAAATCCCATGATCCATTTAAGCTGTTTTGACTTTTATCATGAGAATTTTTACCCTACAAGGCAGGTAAGAAAATCTCATCAATGCTTTAAGTGATTTTCTTTTATTTCACAATGGGGATTTTCACCCTGCAAGGCAGATAAGAAATTTCCGCCTGCCTGCTGCCTCTAATTTTTCCATTGTGACTTAAGTGGCATTGCTTCCATGGGAAAAAGTACCCTGCTAGGCATGTACAAAAATCCCATGATTCACTTCAAACCTTTTTTTTCCAAAAATGCGGCCAGCCCAGAAGAAGCTTTTTGGTGCATGACTTCGTCTTTTCAGAGAGAACTAGACCTCTGATGGTGAATTCCTTCTGGCACAACGTGCATAGATGATCTCCAAATACTCCAGGCCAAGAATCAGACCAAACCGGCAAAGGAATTAGAGAAATTTCACAGAAAACGAAACGGGAAAACACAAAAAACACAAAACGTTGCCAGAAGTCACAAATAAAGCCCAGGATTCATTCCTGGTTAAAACCCTACTAGTATATGGGAATAATGATATGTACGATCACAATAGGGTTAAACTGGAGCACATTGCTTCAAATGGGGCTCAAAATAATTAAATACAAATTGCTCTTAGGCAAACCCCAGCGACAGAATAAAAAAAATTTGGGCATCTGGGTATTTGTCGGAAATGGCTTATATGGCTCCTTGGGAATATCTTGACACATTACAGGAACTTTCTGGCAATAAAAACACAAAACGACCCATTATTTTAAAAGTACGATTTTTTTTAAATAGGGTAGTCTCAGATTTCAAGATGAAATTTGGGGACACTAGTCGGCTCCGTCTGTGGACATCTTTGCCTCTATCAAAATGACATGAGCAAAGGTGAGATCCCAGCATCTCTGGTTTCGTATCTTGTATATTGGGCACGGGGTCAGGCAAACAAAAACAACACAAAAGAAAAGAAAAGGAAAGAAAACAACAAAGTTTTATTTATATACATACAGGTTTTACCCTACTTTTTTGTGTCCAGAAAAGCTTCAGATCCTGCTCATTGAAAGGTAGTGGTAACTCAATTCCATCCCGGTAGGCAAGGAAGAAAGTGTCCATTCCTGCAGCTCTTTTGATCACGAAGAGCCCTTTCTAGAGTGAATCAGATTTGTCGTGCATGCCCTTCGGTTCATGTCTCTTGTCCCACCAAAGTACCCAGTCTCCGATCTCGAACTTCTTTTCTCTGGCCTTCTTGTCAAATATCTTGGGCAAGTCCTTATCAACTTCATCTGGTGGTGGCTCATCCTTTCTTCTCTCTGTGGTGGATAAGTCTGCATCAACTTGCTCCGTTCCCATATTTATTTGTTGCATTTCTGAGGAAGAACTATCACCATATTCTTTGTTCTTCTTCAGCTACTGATCATGCTTGTTGAAAGTCTCCACTAAGGAAACTAAACCCTTAGGGATTTTGTTACCTTTTGGTTGGACTATTCCACTGCTGTCATCATAACCTGGATCAGCTTTTCCTGTGACTATTTTTCGTGGTGGTGATTTACTCCCTTCAACATGTAGACATGCAGATGTTTGTTCAGGGACTTTGGGGCGGTAGACCATCTCCACTTTATAGTTTCCTTGTTTAAATATGGATGGTGGTCTAATCGGATTCAATAGTGCAGCCGTGACTGCCAAAGAATCTGCCTTGGAGTTTTGATTTATTGGAATGAAGTCAATAGAGAAGGCTGCAAAATCGAATGTGGTAGAAAGTACTCTATCTCTGTAATGCTCCAACTTATCTCTTTTGACTTGACTTTGCTCTCGAACCTGCTTTACTAGAACTTAAGCATCTCCTTGGGCTTTGAAGAGTTTTACTCCTTTCTTTTTAGCTTGCTCCATTTCGAGAAACAATGCTTCATACTCCGCCGTATCGTTGGTGTTCTCGAACATCAGCTTGTGGGAGTATGGGAATATCTCATGATCTGGAGATATTAGTAGAACGCCAGCTCCTGATCCAAAAGAGCAACATGTGCCTTTAAACTTCAGAGTCCAAACTTTTTCTTCTTTTGTTGGCTCTGGCTCTGGTTGAAGTTCTGGCTCTGGAATGCCTTTATCCATTTCCAAGAAGTATACATTGTGGTCAGACCCCTGAAAAAGAATCTGAGATCTAGGATCTTCAGATTTTGTCAGTGTACTTGGACTTCTTTTCCAGCTCTAGCTTCTGATTAATCCCCTTGATAGGAATATGAGCACAGGACCAATCCATCTTTACTTCTCCCAGCTCTTTGCAGAAGTTTCTGCTCAACAACATCCCGTAGGAGACAGGAATATCTACAACTAAAATTGTCATCTTTAATCTCTTGTCAGGAAAAGCTGCCAGAATAGCTTGTACATTTTTTATTTGTCCGATTAAAGGGACTTGTCTCTCCATGGAGTAGCACCTTTTTATGGTCTTTGTCAAGGTAAGCCCAAGAGCATCTGCAACTTTAGCTGGCATGACATTGTTAGAAGCACCTAAATCTAGAATGTAATTGCTTAACTTGAAACCATTAAGCAATAAGGAGACATAGAAAGGTTCTACTCTTTCAGAAGCTGAGGATTTAACAACTGCAGTGTTGTTCTGGGGAGTAACTTTGGGCTTAGGCAAAAGGCCTTTTGATGTATTGAATTGTCCTAGTGATTGTACATATTTGACTATCCTATTTAACTACTCAGGAAAGGCTCTCAGGTATTTAGCTTCTGACATTTGAACTCTGGTTTTTTTAACATGATCAATAATGTCAAAAGAAGAAATAAATTCAGGTACCTAAGCCGCTTTCTGTGGTTGAGATGAATTCGCATGCTTACTTCCAGGAGCTAAGGAAGAAGGCAAAGGGATGCCCCTTCTTTGCTCGTCTGCTAATGCTTTAGCTTGGAGAGTTTTTGATCTTGTAAGTACTGAATATGCATGACCATGATCGTCTTCAAGAAGCTCCTCATACTCATGTTCAGATTTGTAGTTTAGGTAATTAATGTTGGAGTCACCAGCAGGACCTACAAAATCGTCATTCTCGAACTAATCCATGTCAGATTCCTGATCTTCTTCATTCATCTCCACGTTGTTTCTAGGAGAAGCTTCAATCGCTAATCTTTGGGAACCAGCAATGTGGTTCCGGTTGTTGAAATTCCGAGCAGGGGCAATATTGTTGCCCTGAGCCATTTGAGCCATTTGTTTCTTCATCTGCATCATCTCATTTGCTAACTTTTGCAGCAATGAATCAGAAGTAGTAGCAGAGGATGATCTTTCAGCTCTAGAAGTGCTGCTCTTTATCTTTCCAGCCATGATGAGATCGTCTTCAATTTCAACTACCATGTTTTGAGCTGCTAGCAAGTCAGTAGGACGTGCTCTTCGCAGTTGATAGCTTACTTTAGGAGTAAAGCATTAATGAAGAATACCTTTAGATTCTTGTCATTCAGAGAAGCAGAAGCTAGAATTTAGTACAATAATCTTTGGAATTTTGCAATAAAATCCCGCATGTGCTCATGTGGCTCCTTCAATTGAGTAAGCTGAATAATCAATGCACTGGAATCTTCAGTTGCCTTGAATCTTTTCAGGAATGCATCCCGCATAGTAGCCCAGTTGGTTATGGTACCAGGAGCTAGCCAGTAAAACCATTCTCTAGCCAAGTCGTGCAGAGTCTCTATGAAGAGTCTGACAGATACATCTTCATGTTCGACTGCAAGCACTCCACAGAATATGAAAAAAACAGCCAAGTGGTCATCTGGATTCTGCTTTCCATCTCCAAAGAATTTCAGAAAATTCTTTCTCGTCCCTTTAGGTAGATCATGCATAGGAGTCAGATTCAGAGGTCCAAAGGCTGCACCCCATGGAATAGGCGGTGCAGGGGCAAGTGGTTGATTCTGCATCATGATGAACCCTTCTTTGAGAATAGACTTGGTGAATAATTCCAGCTGCCGGATTATGCTGAAGATGATCTGGATTTGGATGAGTTTGCACTCTTCTTCCTGGTGAAAGAAGGGATCTGCGACTTCTAAATTGAGAAATGCTAATTTGTGTTGTTCCCCAGCGGAGTTGCCAAAAACTGTTGGCTAGATTTTATGCATTGTTGAAAACCTAGCCAGTCATGAGATAAATCTCCCTCATTTACCGGTGAGGCTCCCGTGTCAGATTTGTCAATTAAAATATGCTAGTATCTATATGGGGGTTTTACTTTAACTATTCAGCTCATGAACCATAGTTGTATAGTTCTGCAACAAGTAAGCAAATGTTTTTAAGGAAATATTTATAGAAGAAAGAAGTAATAAAACACAAGGAAGAAATAGGAAAGATGTGCAACCCAATCAATAAATAACAGAGTTGATTGCATGCACATAGAAGAAACCAATAGATATCAACGCATAGAATTATAAGCAAAGACACTTCAGATCTAGATCTAAAATAACATAGTCTATTAGAAGATCTAAGATAGAAAGCTAGAAACAAAATGCACCCTGACACAAAATTCTCCGAAAATCTGCTCCTTTATATTCCTTTGCTTCAAGTGGCTCTTAGGGGTTTCAGCACAAAGTTTGGAACATAAGAATGCTGCTTACAAATTCTGATCCTTTAACCCGTAGGTTCTTCCTCTATTTATATCATGTAGAGGAGAAATTACAAATAGGAAGTTTTTAGTTGAACTGGCACATGTGGAAGTCGGAAAGAAAACAACTGGCAATATTCCTCCTGGAATTCCTCTTTGCATGACATGTATGATTTGCAACTAAAGATAGAACCTTCGATTTTACATGTCTGCCACCTATTTCCAAGTAGTTGACTTCTTCAAGTAATGGCTTTTAAACCAATCACTTAAGTTTTATAATTTAATTGATCACTCAATTACTTTGTCGAAGGAAAGAAGAAGGAAGAGGAAAGTTGCAGTCTTGTTCTTTTTTCACATTCTGCATGTAGTTGATTCTTTTGCCCTTGATTCTCACCATACTAGATCTGGAAATAACTGGATCTGGAATTTTGCTTACGGGTGTTGCCTTCGCCTTGTCTTCCCTTTTATCCATGAAGCTTTTGCAGTTCTTCTCCTGTACATGCATCAGTGCAATGTTGGTCGTAGATAACTCATTATTTTTATTTTTATTGCATATGAGCAATTAAAAATTCTGGAAGGCACTCCAGGTGAATACAAATTCAATGAAGGCTTCAACTAGAAGATTGGGAGCACATGCACAAAATCCTGAAAGGAATTCTCCATGGATTGACTTCTACACGGGCTGCGTCAGAAATAAGAGGATGAAATTTTTGCCGGAAGCTTTTGCAATTGTGAGATCTGGATCTAGTGACTTCATCAAATCTGGAAGCTATGCATGATTCTACTGATCCTTCACTTTCATCCCGCTTTGCCATGGCCGTATCTGTCTTTGTCTGAGCAATTCTTTTTCTCCTTATTCGGCGGGAATTCTTCACAACTGGTGCAGATCTGGATATTTCTTCAGATTCGGAGGATATGTTCAATGTATTGGACATTGATTTAAGCTCCCTTTTTCTTATAAAAGCGCCTGTAATGAATTCCTACAATTAATTCAGACAAAGATGGCAACCGGAACATGAACACTGGATTTTAATCATAAAAATATGCATATATCAAGCCTGCTGCCCCAAAATTTGATGTTTTATTTGCATGCAAAGCAAGCATGAATTTTACCAACTTCACTTGAGCACCTGTATCACTTATACAAACAATTATCCAAACACAAATCAACTTCCTTCAACCTGTGCGCTAAAATTGGAAGCTTTTAACATTAATTACACCTTTTGAGCAAAAATCCTTTCCAAATGGGGCGCACTTTTTGTCTGGGCTACACTTCTCTGTCTTTGAATTAATTAATTCATCCTTTTGGCAGCCCCTGCTTATATAATCCTCGTGATTCTATAATTAATTAATGTCTTTCCTATTCCTGACAAGTAATTAATTAATTAATAAGCTTCACTCTTCAAATGGGGTGCCTATTTTGTGCATGCTCATGGCTGCCATTAAATAAATTAAATTTATTTAATTTTAGACATCTGCGTCCAGTTAACTCAAGTCTCACAGTATGCTTTGACCTTAGCCACTGAAAATATAAATTAATTAAATCATTTAATATTTAAAAAATATTATTTCTCTCCCAAATGGAGCGCACTTTTTGACATGAAGGGGCTGCATTAAATAAATAATATTTATTTAATTTTAGAACTGTCTATTTCCAGCTTCCCTTTGTCCACTTCCCTCTGTTGACTTTTCCACAAGCCTGAGCGCCAAATTTGGAAAAGAAATTAATTAAATTAATTAATTTAAGGCTGCCTTTCTTTCCCTAAAGGGGTCGCACTTTTTGGCATAATAGATTTCAATTTTTAAAAGTCAATTGACAATGGGATTATTTCCCCTGCAAGGTAACCCTGAAAATCCCATGATCCACTTAAGCTGTTTTGACTTTTATCATGGGAATTTTTACCCTGCAAGGCAGGTAAGAAAATCCCATCAATGCCTTAAGTGATTTTTTTTTATTTCACAATGGGGATTTTCACCCTGCAAGGCAGGTAAGAAATTCGCACCTGTTGGCTAGATTTTCTGCATAGCATCAAACCTAGGCAGTCATGAGATAAATCTCCCTCATTTAACCGGTGAGACTCCCGTGTCAGATTTGTCAATATAAATGTGTTATTATCTATCAGGGGGTTTTACTTTAACCACTTAGTTCATGAACCATAACTAAGAAGTTCTGCAGCAGGTAAGCAGCTGTTTAAGAAAGGAAAATTATAGAAGAAGAAAGTAAAGGAATTACAGAGAAGAAATGAGGAAGATGTGCATCCCAATTAGTAGATAGCAGAGCTAATTGCATGCACATAGAAGAAACTTAATAGATTTGAATACACAGAATTATAAAGCAAAGGCAGCTCTAGATCCAGATCTAAAATAACACAAAGTTTACTTAAAAGATCTAAGATTTAAAAGCAAGAAACACAGTACGTCGTGACACAAAGTTCTCCGGAAACCTGCTTCTTTGTATTCCTCTGCTACAAGTGGCTCTCAAGGGTTTAGCATAAAGTCTAGAACACAAGATTGTTGCTTACAAATTCTGATTGATAATTAACCCGAAGGTTCTTCCTCTACTTATAGAATGTAGAGGGGCAATTACAAGTTAGAAGCTTTAGTTGAACTGGCACATGTGGAAGTCGGAAAAGAAACAACTGGCAATCTCCCTCCTGGAATTCCTCTTTGCATGACATGTATGATTTGCAACTGAAAATAGAACCTTCTATTTTGCACGCCTGCCACCTATCTCCAAGTAGTTGACTTCTTCAAGTAATGGCTTTTAAACCAATCACTTAAGTTGTATAGTTGAATTGATCGCTCAATTACTTTGTCGGATGAAAGAAGAAGGAAGAGGAAAGCTGACTTTGTCGGAGGAAAGAAGGAAGAGGAAAGCTGACTTTGTCCTTTTTCATATCTGCATGCAGCTGATTCAAACTGGATCTAAAAGCAGCTGGATCTGGAAACAAGCTAGAATTGCAAGCAGTTGGAATTGGAAGCAAGCTGAAATTTTTCCTTCGCATTGTCTTCTCTTTTATCCTTGAAGGTTTTGCAGTTCTTCTTTTGTACATGCATCAATGCAAGGTTGGCCGTAGATAATTCATCATCCTTATTTTTAATTGCATATGAGCAATTAAAAATTCTGGAAAGCACTCGAGGTGAATGAAAATTCAATGAAAGCTTCAACTGGAAGATGAGAGCACATGCACAAGATCTTGGAAGGAATTTTCCATGCACTGTCTTCTTCACGGGCTGCATTCGAAACAAGAGGATGAAGCCTTTGTGCCGGAAGCTTTTGCAACTATGAGATCTGGATCTGGATCTGCATATGGATTTGCATTTGCATCTGCATCTACATCTGAATATGGATCTGCACCTGGATAACAAACTTTGGCAACTGGGCTATGGATGGAAAAGCTACAACTTGAATAATTCCACTGCTTTTAATCTGCACGAATGAGTGAAGTTTCTCCTGCATGCATGGTTGAAGTTTCTCCTGCACTGGATCTGTTTATCAATTCAGCAAGAGGTTCCGAGCCTAGATCCGTGACTCCAATATCTGCAAATTTATAAGTGATGCATGACTCCGTTGTGCTTTCTTTTTCATCTTTCTTTGCCATAGCTTTGTCTATCTTCGTCTGAATAATTCTTTTTCTTCTTATTTAACTGGAATTCTTCAAAACTGGTGCAGATCTAGATAATTCTTCATATTCGGAGGGTATATGCAATGTATTGGACATTGATAAAAGCTCATTTTCCTTTGTAAAGCACCTGTAATGAATTCCTACAATTTATTCAGACAAAAATGGCCACCGGAGAATGAATAGTGAATTTTAATTGTAAAAATCTGCACTTTTCAAGTCTGTTGCCCCAAAAAATGGTGTTTAATTTGCACATAAAGTGAGCATGAATCCTTTCAACAACACCTGAGCACCTATAACACCTATGCAAACAATTATGCAAACAAAGATCAACCTCCTTCAAAGCATGCACCAAATTTGGAAGTTTTTAGCCTTGTTGCCACCTTGCCTGAGCAAAATCCTTCTTCAAATGGGGGTGCACTTTTCCTCTTGGCTGCAATTCTTTACCTGTGAATTAAATAATTCACCCATATGGCTGCCCATGCTTATATAACCCTCACAATTCTATAATTAATAATTTCCCTAACAATTAAAGGCAATTAATTAATTAAAAATCAAGCTCTTCTCTTTTAAAAGTAGCATGTTTAAGGACAACCATCCAATAAATTAAATTAATCCAATTTAATCCTTCACACATCACTTCACTCAAGCTTCACAGTGTGTTTTGACCATAGCCACTGAAAATAGGAATTAATATAATCATTTAATACTTTAAAAAGTATTAATTCCTTCTCAAAAGGGGCTGCATTAAATAAATTAAATTTATTTAATTTTAGAATTCTATTTCCAATTGATTTATTCCCCTTTGCTTTTGTTGACTTTTCCACAAGCCTGGGTGCCAAAATTGGGTGAATAAATATTATCAAATATTTATTTAATGCATTATTATTCACCCAAGGTGGGTCGCACTTTTTTGCATAATAGAATTCTATTTTTAAGAATTTCTGACAATGGGATTTTTTACCCTGCAAGGCAGCCCCGGAAATCCCATGATCCACTTAAGTGATTTGAATTTTGACAATGGGATTATTTACCCTGCAAGGCAGGCAATAAAATCCCATGATTTCACTTAAGTCACTTTTTTTTTATTTCACCATGGGAATTTTTACCCTGCAAGGCAGGCAATAAATTCCCGCATGCTTGCAGCCTCTAACTTTCCCACTGCAACTTAAGTGAATTTTATACTACGGGAAAAAGTACCCTGCTAAGCAGATACAAAATTCCCACCTGCCTGCGGCTTCTATTTTTCCCATTGCAGCTTAAATCCTTTGATTTCCAAAAATGTGCCCATCCCCGCAGGGGCTTTTCCGTGCACGACTTCGCTTTTTCCCAGTGATCCAGACCTCCGATGGTGACTTCTTCCGGGCATCATGTGCGTATATGTTTTCCAGCTGCTCCAAGCCAAAAATCGGGCTTACCCGGCAAAGGAATTGTTCTAAAGAAATTTCACAGAAAACAAAACGGGACACCACAAAAACACGAAAAATTGCCAAAAGTTACAAATAAAGCCCAAAACTTAGTCCAAGTTAAAACCCTTCTGGCACATAGGAATAATGACATATTCGCTCATAACAGAGTTAAAACGGAGCGTAAATAGCCTCATACGGGGCTCAAAATAATTAAATACAAATTTCTCGCAGACAAATCCCGACGACATAATATAACTATGGGCATCTGGGTATTTGGCAAAAAAGGCTAATATGGCTCTTTGGGAATATCTTGATGCAATACAAGAACTTTCAGGCAATAAAAACACAAAACGAACCATTATTTTAAAAGTACGATTTTTTTTTGGATAGGGTAGTCACAGATTTCATGATGAAATCTGAGGGACACCACCACCTGCCTGCTGCCTCTAATTTTTCCATTGTAACTTAAGTGGCGTTACTTCCATGGGAAAAAGTACCCTGCTAGGCAGATACAAAATTCCCACCTGCCTGCTGCTTCCAAAAATCTCATGATTCACTTCAAACCCTCTTTTTCCAAAAATGCGGCCAGCCCAGAAGAAGCTTTTTGGTGCACGACTTCGTTTTTTCTGAGAGAACCAAACCTCTGATGGCGAATTCCTTCTGGCACAACGTGCATAGATGATCTGCAAATACTCCAGGCCAAGAATCGAGCCAAACTGGCAAAGGAATTGATCTAGATAAATTTCACTGAAAACGAAACGGGAAAACACAAAAAACACAAAATGTTGCCAGAAGTCACAAATAAAGCCCAGTATTCATTCTTGGTTAAAACCCTACTGGTATATAGAAATAATAATATGTATGATTACAACAGGGTTAAACTGGAGCACAAATTGCCTGAAACGGGGCTCAAAATAATTAAATACAAATTTCTTACAGGAAAACCCCAACGACAGAATAAAACAATTTTGGGCATCTGGGTATTTGTCGAAAATGGCTTATATGGATCGTTGGGAATATCTTGACACATTCTAGGAATTTTCTGGCAATAAAAACACAAAATGACCCTTTATTTTAAAAGTACGAAATTTTTGTAAATAGGGTAGTCTCAGATTTCAGGGTGAAATCTAGGGACACCAGATTTGAATACCACAGTCCTGGATATATAATCAGCTCTGATACCAAAATGATCCGTAAACTTCTACTTTGAAACCCTACGAATCACTCAATTATGTTGTTCTACTTTCGACTTTGGAAAATGACAGATTTTCTTGAAAAATTAGAGCTTCGTGACTGATTATCTAGTGCTATAGAAAGGAGATTGCAGAGAAGGAAGTAATTCAAAACTTCAACACCAACAATTTTATCCTAAAAACCTCCAAGGAGGAAAACCTGTAAGGAAGGGCAATTGCTCTTTCTTCCCACTTATATTGGTCTAACATAGACAATTACAGATTACAATAAGTATGAAAAGAAGCAACAATGTAAACTTTCTCTCCAATTACTTGCTTGCTATGTTTCTACACCTTGCTCCTACAATTCCATTCCAGCATTGAAGATCTTGCTCACTGCTCTCATTAGACTCTACTTCTCGATCTCTCTGGATCTTCGAATGCCTATTCTCTTGCTCCTTTCATGTATTTATAGGCCTTCTCATGTCCTCCCGTGCACTGACGGATGTGAAAGGGCATGGAAGGGAAGAGACACGGATGGGCGCTTTAAGAACGTGTCCACTCACATTCCATTCTTTTTTTCTGTTCGAAAGTGTCAGGACCACCGCTCTGCAAGGCGGCGGTTCTTAAACCGCGGCTCTGCAGGGCAGCGGTTCTGAAACCGTGGCTCTGCACAAAGCGGCGGTTCTATCTAGAATCTCCATTTACCTCATTTTTCTCACTTTTCTGTTTCTCCTTCTTGATGCTAATGGAACTGATGAAGTGGTGTGTTTTTCTGGATCCCTATGGATTATAGTTTGTTGGGATAACTTATTCCGTCATGTACTCAAGATGAATTCTAATTGAAGATCATGATGGTAGTATTTTGTCCTTTGTATACTATGTGTTTCAATTGAATTGTCACATCAAGTGTATGTGCCTTTGATACCCACCCACACTGGTCTTTGATCTTTTCCAATAAATAATTTTATATGGTCTGATAATCAGGTCTTGCAAATATTAATAAAACATGAATATAATGCTTACTTTCAATGACTTATTACAATTTTCCATAGTTTGTGATGTTTATAGTGTTGCTTGATAAAGGAAGAAGAGATATGAATGAAATGATAGCCCCTAAATTTCATTTCCAAATATTACTCTAGTTTTAGTTCTAGCTAAGTTTTAGGATTGTATCAAGTTAGCTGAGTTATAATAATGGCATAAACATGTTGGAATGTATCAATCTTTTAGACTTTGGCACTCGTGTAGTTGAGTAAATTTTGTACTTTTGCCGGGAACTTGATATGTTTAAAAGTCAAATGAACTCTTAACTTCATTGGAATCCAACAAAACCCAGAATTGAAATATAGTGGCCATGAAAGTTGAGACAACTTGCAAGTGCACAAGGTAAGTTCTTAAGAATTTCTCTAGGAACCTTTGAAGATGCATATCTCTTTGATGATTTATATGAAGTTTTTTTATTAAAGAATGGATTGACATGAAGAATGAATTTGGTAGATTTTGAAGAAGCCAATTTAGTGCATGACAGAGAAGTTGGATATTTAAGAAAACTTCGTTGATCTTCGGACTTATAGGTAGATATTTCGTTCCAAACAACACTGGAATGTTATTATCATAGTTTGCCTATTTAGCGAGTACTCCCCCAAAACTTGCCACTCCTGTTATGTGAATAATCCCCAAGACTCAGTGCGAATATTCACCAAAACGTTACAAGTTTTACCCCCAAATTCGCCATACGTGGCTGGGACACAGAACATTCCCAAAACACAGATTTTACACAGCAAAAATGCTGTTTTTTGTCTTATAAATGCTTCCCAACAGACCCTCTCCCCAATATTCTCTAGAACGGGGAAAAGGAAACTGTAAATTATTGTAAATTGTAACTTGCATATATGTGCAATTTATGATGATAATTTTCAATGACAATCATCATAAATTCATAAAACTTATCAGCAGGCTGTTGTATTCGCATGATGCTGAGATTTGTACTATATTTGTATTCAAATCTAATAGGAAACACTTCCCCGACATTTTACAGACTCATTTGATACATTTTGTAGCTATATTTTTTCTGAAATTTATGTTTTATTAAGAAATTTGTGTATTTTTTTAAGTTGCCAAATATTTGCCGAGTCAATTTTTGTGGGTCTGCCGAATATTTTATGAATATGAGTATGCAAACTATGGTTATTATAATAGAATTTGATGTTGATACTAATAGTAATAAATAAATATTTTTTCTGCTCATAGAGACATTTTATGGGGAGCTCGAATATTTTTTTAAAGCATTCCATTAATGTTCTAAGATTTTTGTAATTTAAATTTCTGTGAAAGTTACATGATAAAGGGGTTGATTCATCTAAGAATGGAAAAGAGATGTTGCAGGTTGTACGGGATCCCCTGATGAGTAGCATAAATTTCAATTTTGGAGCTGCCAGGGGAAACCTAGTCTGGTGAAATATCCCTTGTAGGATAATACTTTAAAATATGCAAAACACAGACAAATTGCAGCCAAACAGAAATCTGATTTTTGCAAAAAATTAAATCTAGGGCAGCGAACAGAAAATAATGGATAACTCCAAAAATACTTGCTCAAATCCCTTGAAATTTTAATGGAGCTTGCTAATACAATAACAAATATTATAGAACTGTTTTTGGAATTTTTCGAATAACAGAATGCTGCCAAAAAATTACAGCATGCCCTAAACAGCTGAAAACTTATATAATTAATATCTTCTGGAATATAGATGCAAAAATTATGAAACCTTGGAAATATTATCTATAAATATAGGAGATGATATCCCAACCTTCAAATCAAAATTTGAGGAAGTGAAAACCCTCCAAAATAGACCTGCAATCTTCAAAACAAGTCGCCCCACCTAGGAGATGGCTGAAAACCCTTGCAAATGCCTTCAAACTGATGCTAGACCTTGCCAAAGAGGATGCCGTAGATCTGCCCTAAAAAACCCAAAAATCTCTCCTCCAAATATGCCCAAAAACCTCCAAAACCCTTCACTGAAACCCTCTAAAAATATCTCTGAAGAACAGCCCTGATTTCAACTCCAAAATGACAAACTAGGGTGGATCTTTCACCACTGAAGCTAGGGTTCCCGTGGGATCTTACTCCATAAGCTGGATATTTGCAAACAGCAGTTGCACATGAAAGAAAATATAAGTGTATGCATGAATGCTCTTCCTTTCACCCCTCTTCTCCTTTAATAACTTTTCCCATGCCAAGGAATCCTAAAAAGCCCAAGTCGCATTTTCCCCTAGGGAAGACCAAAATAATAAAGTAACTTAAAGTTACTTTTTCCTTTTCAAGTCGCCATGGTCCAAAAAGGTGACCCCAACGCAAAATTAGAACATTAGGAGTTAAGTGGCCCCTTCCAACGATAAAACATAACATCTAGTCCCTTCGAAAGCACTTTATAAACCTGTCAACGGAAAATTATAACTGGACTAGATATTCATACCCAATAGCTCATAGCGTCCGTAACCCCTTGGGCATGACTAGGGTTAGGACCCATACTGGCCCTCAGGCTTGTGGCGAGGGAAAGGGGACATTACATCTGGTTGGTTATGGAGGTATTTTCGGTCATCAAACAAGTCAGTCCCTTCTGATTTTTCTCTATATGTTGGAAATGATACCAATAACATAGCAGAGGCTCAAGCACTTTTGAAAGGTTTTCAGGTAGCGGTTTTAAAAGGGTGGAAGAATCTGATAATCGAAGAAGATTCACAGATTATCATCAAAACAGTGAAAAATGACAGCAGCAATGCTCGGCGAATTAAAGGCATTATTGAGGATTTCAGATGGTTGTGTAAGAAGTTGGACAAGGTGGGCTTAACACATGTCAAGAGGGGTGGAAACCAAGCCGCTGATTGGGCAGTAAATGAAGGTATTAGATAGAGAGAAAGAATTGCCAAGCTTGGTTACTTTCGGGAACATCCTTTTTGTAAGGATATACAGAAAATCCTTGTTTAGGATGTGTGTCATTTAGAAAAGTATTGATATATTTGTGGAATTATAAAGAAAGAGGATAAAGAAAAAATTGATAGGATGCATATGATTAAAATCAAGAAGGGGCTTTGGAGGGCCCTAAGAAAATTATTTTCTTGGTGCTCTTGTTTGCCACCTTAATTCCCATTGCAGTCAAATCAAATGTGGGTGGACTGTAGCTTCTTTATAATTATTATTACCTTCAGATTTGCTTTCTCCCCCAAAATCTCACTCCACACAATTCGCACGAGCAAACCACCTTGCCTCTCCACCTCATTTAGTAAACATTGGGCCATTCCTTGCAAGGGATGGAACAGTGCGGAGTGTGCTCTTGGTATTACACAATGTTTTAAAAATCGGAACTGGACTCACAACCGGCCAAGGGTCAGACCGGAACTAGAACGGTTCAAAATTTATGAACCGGTTTACTAAAAAATACATAAAATATTACAATTTTAAGGAAAACTATATATTTTAAAGATTCCAAACCATAATTACAAACAATTATAGACGAAACATGCAAATTTTTCTCATGTATATACCATGTAAGAGTAAATATAGCAAAATGACACCAAGTGCACTACATATCCGAAACAAAATACATAAACAATGAGACTTAAAATAGCCTATAAAGTCCAAAAACAATATGCTACAAACTACTACATGTTTCATATCAATCATCAAACTGAGCACCACTGCTTAGAATGAGATCCTCATCCTCATCAACTTCATCATGTTTCCTCAAACTCATCGGACTCCTCAGGGACATTTGCAGTAGTTGTAGTAGCATGACTAGTGTCTGCCATGTCTGGCGCTACTAATGGTTCATCATCCAAAGCCATCCACCCCAAGTCATCAGGATCAAACTCTATCGGGTGACTCTCCTCTACCCATTCTGATGTTGGATCAATACCATCCAATACAATGGGATCTGTATCAGGTCTTATATTCAGTAACTGGTTGTGCCTTAGTTAGAGGTTGTATTGCACGAAGACGAGATCATTTAACCGTTGTTCCAAATGGTTTCTCTTCTTTGTGTGAATCTGCTAAAAAACAAACCAGTTGCGCTCACACCGGGAAGTGCCACAAGTTTGACTGGATCCGAATTGCAAACTTTTGTAGCTGACATTGGCTACCAAATGACTCCCACCAATGTGCTGCAATAAATTATTATACCAAGACAAAAAACAAATAAAGTTAGTTTATTCATCAAATTAGATTATGACTTATGCTAAAAATTCAAGTTTTTAAAGTTTAGACTAAAATTAAAAAACTTTGGAATTTCTTACCTCGTTGGTCCACTTCGCTTGGAATATTTGATAGGTTTTTGCCAAAGCTACGCGTGGCTCACTGAAAGCACTTATTTGTCGATGTATTTCTAGTTGTTGACTCTTATCAAGGATCATGTGCTCTAGGCATTCGTACAATCCATCTTTGACTTCCCCAGTTTGATCTTCTCCAAGTTGAGCCTTGTAATGATACCCTGGGTTTAAAAAATATCTAGTTGCATGTATAGGGCAATGGAGTTGAGTATTCCATCTGTTGTCAATGATATTCCATATAGGCCCATACTTTGCTACTCTATCCTTGTATGTTGCCCTTATCTGCTCCTTTTCTTGATCTATAGCCTCATAAATGTAACCCATGGCCAATTTTTCCCCATCCACCAACCACAACACCTTAACAAGGGGATCAATAATATTTACCTCTGTTGTTTTTCTCCAAAATGTGTTGTTAAATTTTAAATTTTGTCTTTTTCATCTTGTTTGCAGCTACATTGAGATGCATTCCACTCATCGCTTGAAAACATATTTTTCACGTTTTGTCCCTGAGAAATGAGAGATTGCAATGTGAGGAATTTTGTTGCAAATCTCATTATAGACGTCCTGACAAGTTCCCTGCCCTCGGTGTTTTTCCTCATCAAGTTCAATACCAATGAGTGGTTATAGATGTATTTTGTAATGCTCTTGGCATGATCCACAGTGTTCCTGATCCAATCCTCTTTGCCTATATCCTCAAGCATGAGGTCTATGCAATGTGCAGCACATGACGTCCAAAATATGGTTTTGTATTTGTTCTCTAACATCTTACCAAAAAGAACATAGAGGCATTATTTGTGATGATTGGTACACCATTTTCCACCCCCACCTCTACATCAACCTCATCCAAAAGTTGTAACAAGTTTGCATCTTTCACCCTATCAAATGCATCAACTGATATCAAAAATATGGTTCCTTGTGGGCAAGAGGCAAGGAAATTTATTATGGTACAATTATTTCCATCACTCCATCCATCTGACATAATGGTGCATCCTGTTTTAGCCCATGATTGTTTACAACCCTTCAAATATTTGTCTATCGACCCAACTTCTTTCTACAAAAGAGACCCCCTCAAGTCATGCATACTAGGGCCTTTGAAGCCCTTACCAACAACAACAATGGAATCTCACATGGGTTGGTAATAAGGTGAGAGGGCAACATTGAAGAGGATATCTGCATCATACCACCATCTAGCTATGTATTCAAAAGAAGAGTCTTTGTATTGCTTCTTCCAATGGTTTACTGACAACGATGGAGGATAGGAAAAATATTTGAATCTTCTTCAACTTCCTCTTTTGAGGAAGGTTTTCTTGAATGGGAGGAAAATATCGAAAAGGGACTCTAACATTGACAGAAGGGTTAGAGCAAGAGCCTTCAACACTATTGTTTATAACAAGTTTCCTCTTTCTCCCTATTTCAACCTCTATCTCTTTTCGCCTAGCCTTCTCTTCATTATATTTCTCAATCATGTGTTGCATTTCTAATCTAATGGGCTCAATGTTTGGTGTATCACATGGGGCAACTAGGCCTCTTTGACCAGCCAAGTGTTGCTTCAACCTATGAATGCCCCCACCCGCACCCCCAGCCACCCACCCTACTAAGTGTTTCTTACAGTAATTGCAAAACACTTGATTATCAACAATATCAACATGGTTCGCAGTATTTTGTTTTTAAAATACCTTTCAATGAAATGAACTATGAAGATCAATGGGCACAAGAATCCAATCAACAAATCCTCCAAGATTGTAGTAGCTTTGTAATGTAGATGCCAAATCCACCACAAATAGCCCACAAGGAATGCCAACCAAGCTCTAATCTCACTCCAAATCACAACTCTTCAATGCAACTCCACAAATTTCAAATGCTCACTAATTCTCAATGAGAGAGATGTGAGACAAATAGAGGGTGGGAAGGGGGAGCATGGAGGGAGACTATATAACATCACTTTAGGGTTAGGGTTGAATGAAATCACTTAAAAGCAAGTGAAAATAAAAAATAAAAAAACGTTTTTTAAGGCAAAAGGAAATACTGAGCTGGTTCATATAGGTTTAGTACAGAACCAGCCGGTTCCATAGAGAACCGGTCAATGGTTTGATTTAACAAGCAGTTTGAAAATAATTTAAGTGAACCGACTGGTTCCAATTCCGGTTCGAGGGGTTTTCAAAGCACTATGTGGACTAGAGTTGAGAGCAAGTGAATACAGAGATGACCCCTATGGCACATGTGAGGGGGAAGTCAAGTTGGAGGACTGTCAAGACATGGGGCAGCGTCTACCAAGAAAGGAAAAGAAAAAGATAGAATTGTAACTGGAGTTGATACAGCGGATAACTTCTCATATGACAGCGGATAACTTCTCATATGAGGGAAAAGAAATCCGAAACCCATGTATGCAGATTTGGATCGCCAAAATGTGGCAAGTAGGAAAAGAAATGGGGTAGGTGCATGGTGATGACGTTGTTAAGTGAATTTAATGTTGGATCCCAGACATTCAATCAGTTGAAAAAATGAATTTGATGTAGCTCATTCAGTTGGTTGTGCCAATATGATATCCAATGCAGATGACAATTTTCCTTTGCATGAAGACCATCATGATCTGGAGTAATTTAGGGTACAGTTTTATGCATTAGAAAAGTCAATATATATATATATATATATATATATATTATATATATATATATATATATATATATATATATATATATATTTTAAAACCTTGAAAAGACGTTTTTAGGCAGGGATACGCCACGGGTTCATGTGGGTACCTCCCGAGTATGGCATGGGTACGTTCACACATACCCATGGCATGTGACATACTTGAGAGGTACTCACACGAACCCAAGGCGTATCCGTACCGGATACGTATCAGGTAGGCTTCGTGAGGGACAAGGGCATATCTTGGAAACATAGTTTATAATAAATAATCATGAATTTTTAGCATAAGACACAATCTAATTTATTACATTACGCTTTTAAGTTATAAGTTTTACTTTTAATTTTTAGCTTTGTTTTTTATCGTCATTGTTTAATAAAACATTTACATTTTTTATTACAACACATTGGTGGAATTCATTTGGTAGTCAGTGTCCTCAATTGCAAAATTTTGCAATTCGGATCCTGAGCCAAACTTGCAATGCATCTAGGTGTGAGTGCAATTGGTCCATCTTTGTGCGGAATCGCACAAAGAAGAGAAACCGTTTGGAACAGCAACAATTAAATGATCCTGTCTTTGTGCAGTACAACCTTCGGCTAAGGTGTAACCAGTTACTGAACTGA
This sequence comes from Taxus chinensis, assembly GCA_019776745.2. NCBI lineage: Eukaryota > Viridiplantae > Streptophyta > Pinopsida > Cupressales > Taxaceae > Taxus > Taxus chinensis. The sequence goes on from CM034154.1 coordinate 515,818,446, forward strand.
AGACCTGATACAAATCCCATTGTCTTGGATGATATAGATCCAACTTCAAATTGGGTAGAGAAGAGTCAACCAGCAGTGCTTGATCCCGATGACTTGAGGTGGATGGCTTTGGATCATGATGATGAGCCACTAGTAGCACCGTCATGAGATATGGCAGGCACTAGTCGCACTCGTGCTACTGCTAATACAGTTGTTGCAGATGTCCCTAAGGATTTGAATGGGTCCGAGTTAGAGGAGCGTGATGATATTGATGAGGATGAGCTTGAGGATCCCATTCTCAGCAGTGGTGCAGAGTTTGATGGTTGATCATTGATGTCTTCTAGTTTTCTTCTAGAGTTTTGTAACTTGTAGTATCAATGATCATAGTATGTTGTTTTTTTGGAGTCTTGGACTATAGAGGCCATTTAGAGCCTCACTATTTATGTATTTTGTTTCAGAATCTCATTTATGATATATGTATTGTGTATTGGACTTGGAGTTCATTCCATTTTTCTATAAACTCTTTTCTTACATGTTATATAGTATATACATGAGCAAACTTTGCATATTTTGTGTGTAATTGTTGGAATCATGGTTTCTAATCTTTCAAATATATTGTTTTCATTAAAAATATATTTTTTTAATGTGTTTTTGGTGTCACTCAGATTTCACCCTGAAATCTGCGACTACCCAATCCGAATTTTTTTCGTACTTTTAAAATAATGGGTTATTTTGTGTTTTTATTGCCTGAAAGTTCCTGTATTGTGTGAAGATAATCCCAAAGAGCCATATTAGCCTTTTTCGCCAAATACCCAGATGCCCAAAATTGTTTTATTCTGTCGTCGGGATTTGTCTACGGAAAATTTGTATTTAATTATTTTGAGCCCCGTATGAGGCATAATCCGGCGGCTGGAATTATCCATCAAGTCTATCAAGTCTACACAAGGAGGAGACGTGCTCAAGTTAACATGGCGCACCAAATTGTACCTGTTCCATGGGGAGCAGCTTTTGGACCTCTCAGCTTGGCTCCACCTATGCATGAGCTGCCAAAGGGATCCAGAAAGAATTTTCCGAAATTCTTTGGAGATGGAAAGCAAAAGCCGGATGATCATTTGGCAGCCTTCTTCATATCCTGTGGTGTGCTCGCGGTAGAGCATGAAGATGTCTCAGTCAGGCTCTTCATTGAGACTCTACACGACTTGGCTGGAGAATGGTTCTATCGGCTGGCTCCTGGCACCATAACCAATTGGGCAACTATGCACGAGCAATTTTTGAAAAGATTCAAGCCTGCAGAGGATGCTAGCACGTTGATCACCCAACTGACACACTTGAAGAAAGAGCCAAACGAGAACATGCAGGACTTTATTGCAAGGTTCCAAAGGATTTTGTATAAAATCCCCACTTCTGCCGCATTGAGCGATGAAAATCAAAAGACGTTTTTTATAAACGCTCTATTGCCTGAAGTTGGATATCAGCTAAGAAGGGCAAGACCTATAAATCTACTTGAAGCACAAAATGCTGCTGTGGAGGTTGAGGACGACTTGATCATGGCTGGAAAACTTAAACAACCATCTCACAAAGGTGATGGCGCTTCTTCTAGTACTTCAAATCCTTTGTTGCAGAAATTGGCAAATGACATGCTGCAGATCAAGAAGTAGATCTCTCAAGCAGGGAATGCAACCCCCTCAAGAATAGCTCCTACCCGGACCTTTAATGGTCAAAATCAAAATCAAAATCGAAACAAACTTGTTGTTGCACCACAACGGTTGGCAATAGAAGCTACTCCAAGGAATAACTTGGAAACTAATGAAGAGGATCTCGGCATTGATGAATCATTCGATGATGAAGACTTTATAGATCCCGCTAGCGACTCCAATATTGGTTACCTGGACTACGAATCTGATGATGGCTATTATGAATCTTTTGAAGATTCTGATGGTCACACTTTTGCGGTGTTTACAAGGTCTCAGACGCGCCAAAATGTCGAAGCATCCACAAGTGGCCGGAAAGAGAGAAGATCCTGGCCCGAATGTTACTATCTTGAAAAGAGGTAGCACTCTTCCTTCTTCTTTAGCACCTAAGGATAAATATTCAAATTCTTTCAATTCGCAGCAAAGATCCAATGCACATCCTACTGAAGCAAGTCAAGCTTTCGACATAATTGATCACATCAAGAGGAACAAGGTCCAAATGTCAGAAGCTGAGTATTTGAGGGCATTTCTTGATCAGCTGAATAGATTGGTCAAATATGTGCAAAGTCATGGTCCCAGCCCAACAAACAATACTTCATGGGGTATCTTGTCAAATCCAAAGAATAGTCCTACAAATAATGCGGCAGCAAGTTCTTCTCCTTCTACCCCTTCTCCTACTACATCAGAAAGGATTGAGCCATTTTATGTATCTTTGCTTATCAACGGACACAAACTGAGCAATTGCATTTTGGATTCTAGGGCTTCTGATAATGTAATGCCTGCCAAAGTTGCTGATGCCTTGGGTCTCACATTGACAAAAACCATCGGAAGATGTTATTCAATGGAAAGGCAAGGTCCCTCTTGTGGGGCAAATCAAATATGCTCAGGCAAGTACTTGCTTCTTTTCCAGATAAAAGACTGAAAATGACTATCCTTGTAGCAGACATTCCAGTCTCTTATGGCATGCTGTTGAGTAGAAATTTCTGCAAAGAGCTGGGTGGAGAAGTCAAGATGGATTGGTCTTGTGCGCACATACCAATCAAAGGAGTAAATCAGAAGCTGGAACCTGAGAAGAAATCTAAGTACACAGTATCAAAGTCTAAGGATCCTAGATCTCAGATCTTGTTTCAGGAATCGGATCACGGAGTCTATTATCTAGAAATGGATAAAGAAGAAATTCAACCGGTGATTCAAGAATCACATCAAATTGATAACAAGATTTGGACTCTGGAATTTGATGGCAGCTGTTGTTCATTTGGATCCGGCGCAGATGTTGTTCTTATCTCTCCTGAAGGGAAGGTGCATGCGCACTCCTTCAAATTGATGTTCGAAAATACTAACAATACAGCTGAGTATGAAGCATTGTTGTTAGGCATGGAGCAGGCAAGAACAATGGGAGTCAAACTATTACATGCAAGGGGAGATGCTGAGCTGATTGTGAAACAGATAAGAGGCCTCTACCAAGTCAAAAAAGACAAACTGTGGCACTATAGAGATCGGGTCTACTCTGCTATCCTGGATTTTTCAGCTTTCTCGGTATCTTACATTCCGAGAGAACAAAATTCAAGAGCTGATTCGCTTGCAGTAACTGCAGCCTTGTTGAATCCGGATCAGCCTCCTGCGTTCTTTAGACAGGGGGACTACAAGGTGGAGATGGTCTTTCGCCCAAAGGTTCCTGACAACGTTCAGCAATGGCAGGTTTTCAATGATGACACGCAGATTGCTGCGTTTCTCCAACAGAAAGACAACTTTGAAGGAATCTACTATGAGGGAAGCAATTCACCTCCTAGGCAGACTACTGTCGGAGAAATGGATATGGACGTCTCAGGAAGTCAGGAGATTATCCAACTAAAAGGGAATAAAATTCCCAAAGGCTTGGTATCTCTTGAGGAAATGTTTGATAAGCATGATCAAATGCTTAAGAAAAATGAAGAAAATGAGGAAAATTATTCCTCCGACACACAACTACTAAATTTGGGAGCTGGCAATGATCCCAAATTAGTAAATCTGGGTAAGTGTTGCTCAGAGGCAGAAAGAGAAGCTTTTACTGAGCTTCTTAGGAAATACATGGATGTTTTTGCCTGGTCTTACCAGGATCTAAAAACATATCAGCCTGCGGAAGTTCAACACTACATCCCACTTAAACCAGAACAGAAGCCTTTCAAGCAGAAGCTGCGGCGGCACAACCCTACCATTTCGGGAACCATCTTTGCAGAAATCCGGAAGTTGTTAGACGCAAAGATCATCTATCCCATACATCATTCGGAGTGGTTGGCCAACATAGTCCCTGTAAGAAAGAAGAGCGGTGAGATTAGGCTGTGCGTAGATTTCCGCAACCTTAATCAAGCTTCACTGAAAGACAACTACCCCATCCCCATCATGGATCACACTCTGCAGGTGGTCACTGGATCTGAGATGTTTTCCATGCTTGATGGCTTCTCAGGCTACAATCAAGTCAAGGTGGCCGAGGAAGATCAATACAAAACGGCGTTCATCACACCTTGGGGAACCTTCGCATACCAGAAAATGTCGTTCGGCCTGATTAATGCTGGTGCTACATTTCAAAGAGCTATGGATCTAGCCTTTGCTCACCTCAAAGATATAAGCATAGTGGTGTATCTGGATGATCTGACAGTCTTTTCCAAAGATAGAAGCGCGCACATTTCAAACTTGGAAGAGGTTTTCATACAGTGCCGCAAGCATGGTATTTCTTTGAATCCCAAGAAATCCATCTTTGCTGTGACCGAAGGGAAAGCTGCTTGGGCACATTGTTTCCAAGGAAGGAACAAAGATAGATCCAGAGCGTGTCAAATCCATTCAGACATTGCCTTTGCCCACATCCAAAAAAGGAGTTCACTCTTTCTTTGGAAAAGTTAATTTTCTCAGGAGATTCATTCCTGACTTTGCTGAGCTAACCCGTCATATTTCGAATATGATGAAGAAGACACAAGATTTTAAATGGAGCAGCGAAGGGAAGGAAGCTTTCGAGAAAATTAAAGAGGCCCTGTCGAAAGCTCCAGTCTTGGTTTCACCCGACTTCAGTAAAGAATTTATTCTTTACTGTTACTCCTCTGAACACACCATGTCAGCAATACTGATGCAGAAAAATCAAGAGGACGCAGAAGCTCCTATTGCTTTCATGAGTACGCCTCTTAAAGCCTATGAGTTGAAATACACTCCCATGGAAAAGCACGCATATGCAGTGGTGAAGGCGTGCAAAGCATTCAGGTATTATATTCTTTCCTCACACACTGTGGTTTTGGTTCCAGATACTGCAGTTAAATCCATTCTTACTCAGCAAGAGTTAGGATTATTGAGAGGCACATGGGTGACAAAAGTTCAAGAATACGACCTGGATATTAAACCAACAAAGCTGGTTCGAGGAAGAGGTCTGTGTGAATTAATGACGGAGATGAAGACATCAAAGACAGAAGCAGATCAGGATGAGGATAGATGGAGATTTGCCTGCAGTACTTTTTATAGATCTGGTAGAGGAGTGGTACAGTAACATTGCTTACTTTCTGACGTATGGAGAATGCCCAGATCAACTTTCCCGAAAAGAGAAACGAACCATCAAACTTAAATCCAAAGATTTTGTTCTTTGGGATAATGGTTTGTACAAAAGAGGAATTGATGGTGTATTTCTCAGATGCGTGGACAAGGCTCAACAGGATCAGCTACTACAACAGTTTCATGACATGGCTTGCGGTGGTCATTTCTCAGCCCGAGTCACTGCACACAAGATCCTCAGAGCAAGGTATTACTGGCCCACCCTTTTTCAAGATACTGCAGAATGGGTAGCTAAGTGTCAAGCATGCCAACATTTTGTTGGGCGTGTGAAATTGCCTGCATTACCTCTAAAACCCATTGTGATTGAAGAACCTTTCCAACAGTGGGGAATGGATTTTATTGGAATGCTTAACCCAGCTTCCAGTGTCGGTCATCATTACATTCTAACAGCTACTGATTATTTCAGTAAGTGGGTAGAAGCTATTCCTGTGAAGACTGCCACTTCCGCCGAAGTGTGCAATTTTATAAAAGAAAATATTATTGTCAGGTTTGGCGTGCCCAGCAAAATTGTAGCAGACAACGCTCCGAATCTTTCTTCTGAGGAGTTGGTGGAATTCTGCTACACTTATGGGATCCAGCTGGTTCATTCTTCAAACTACTATCCACAAGGGAATGGTCAAGCTGAATCTAGTAATAAAAACTTGGTAACTATCGTGCGCAAGCTGGTAACAGACAATCAAAGGACTTGGCATAAAAAGTTGTTTGATGCATTATGGGCCGATAGAATCACACCAAAGAGGGCGATAGGCATGTCCCCATTTCAGCTGTTATATGGTAGAGACACAGAGCTGCCTCTTACCTTGGAACTGCCTGCCCTGCAACTTTCTAAGGCCCTGGAGGATTCCACTTTCACGGATGCTATTGATAAAAAAATTATGTACCTGACTGAATTGAGGGAAGTACAAACTCAAGTTGTAGACAGGTTGACAGAACATCAAAGGAAGGTGAAAATCATTTTCGACAAAAAGGCCAGGGAAAGAAAGTTTGAAGTCAATGACTGGGTCCTTTTATGGGACAAAAGAAGAGAAACAAAAGGCATGCATGGAAAGTTCGATTCACTATGGAAAGGGCCTTTTGTGATTAAAAGGATCGCCGGAGCAGATAGCTTCATTCTTGCTCATCAGGATGGAGTTGAATTGCCGTTGCCTTTCAATGGGCAACACTTGAAGCTGTTCCGGACATGAGAAGCAGGGTAACACCTGTATGTACATAAATAAATCTTTGTTTGTTTTTTCCTTGTTTTGTCTTGTTTTGGTGTTGTGTTGTGTTGTGTTCGTTTGCCCGACCCCGTGCCCAAAAGACAAGATGCGAAACCAGAGATGCTGGGATCTCATCTTTTCTCTTTGTCATTCTGACAGAGAAAAAGATGTCCACAGACGGAGCCAACTGGTGTCACTCAGATTTCACCCTGAAATCTGCGACTACCCTATCCGATTTTTTTTTCGTACTTTTAAAATAATGGGTCGTTTTGTGTTTTTATTGCCTGAAAGTTCCTGTATTGTGTCAAGATAATCCCAAAGAGCCATATTAGCCTTTTTCGCCAAATACCCAGATGCCCAAAATTGTTTTATTCTGTCGTCGGGATTTGTCTGCGGAAAATTTGTATTTAATTATTTTGAGCCCCGTATGAGGCTATTTGCGCTCTGTTTTAACTCTATTATGAGCGAATATGTTATTATTCCTATGTGCCAGAAGGGTTTTAACTTATTTTAAGTTTTGGGCTTTATTTGTAACTTTTGGCAATTTTTCGTGTTTTTGTGGTGTCCCGTTTCGTTTTCTGTGAAATTTCTCTGGAGCAATTCCTTTGCCGGGTAAGCCCGATTTTTGGCCTAGAGCAGCTGGAAAACATATACGCACATTATGCCCGGAGGAAGTCGCCATCGGAGGTCTGGATCACTGGGAAAAAGCGAAGTCGTGCACAGAAAAGCCCCTGCGGGGATGGGCGCATTTTTGGAAAACAAAGGATTTAAGCTGCGATGGGAAAAATATAAGCCGCAGGCAGGGTGGGAATTTTATACCTGCCTGGCAGGGTACTTTTTCCCGTGTTATAAAAGTCACTTAAGCTGCAGTGGGAAAAATAGAGGCTGCAGGCAGGTGGGAATTTATTGCCTGCCTTGCAGGGTAAAAATTCCCATGATATAATAAAAGGAAAGTGACTTAAGTGAAATCATGGGATTTTAGTGCCTGCCTTGCAGGGTAAATAATCCCATTGTCAAAGTCAAATCACTTAAGTGGATCACGGGATTTTGGTGCCTGCCTTGCAGGGTAAAGAATCCCATTATGAAAAAATTCTTAAAAATAGAATTACATGTGCAAAAAAGTGCGCCCCCTTTGGTGAGAGAATAAAGCCTTAAATTGATTATTTTAATTAATCTATTCTCTCAAAAAGTGCGCCCAAGCTTGGAGGAAGTCAACAAGTCAAAGATGAAATAAAAGAAAGGATTTAAAAGCATTAAAATTAATTTATTTAATGGCTGCCCTCTTCCTCTCAAAAAGTGCGCCCCATTTGGGTATTATTTAATGTTTTTTAAAGCATTAAAACATTAAATTAATTTCTATTTTCAGTGGCTATGGTCAAAGCACACTGTGAAGCTTAAGTGAAGTGATGTGTGAAGGATTAAATTGGATTAATTTAATTTATTGGATGGCTGTCCTTAAACATGCTATTTTTAAAAGAGAAAAGCATGATTTTTAATTAATTAATTGCCTTTAATTGTTAGGGCAATTATTAATTATAGAATTGTGAAGGTTATATAAGCATGGGCAGCCATATGGGTGAATTATTCAAATCACAGGTGAAGAATTGCAGCCAAGTGGAAAAGTGCGCCCCCATTAAAGGAAGGATTTTGTTCAGACAAAGTGCTAACAAGGCTAAAAGCTTCCAGATTTGGCGCATGCTTTGGAGGAGGTTGATCTTTGTCTGCATAATTGTTTCCACAGGTGTTACAGGAGCTCAGGTGTTGATTGAAAGGATTCATGCTCTCTTTATGTGCAAATTAAACACCAATTTTTGGGGCAGCAGGCTTGAAAAGTGCAGATTTTTATAATTTAAATTCACTATTCATGCTCCGGTGGCCATTTTTGTCTGAATAAATTGCAGGAATTCATTACAGGTGCTTTACAAAAGAAAATGAGTTTTTATCAATGTCCAATACATTGCAAATATCCTCTGAATCTGAAGAATTGTCCAGATCTGCACCAGTATTGAAGAAATCCGGCCAAGTAAGGAGAAAAAGAATTATTCAGACGAAGATAGACAAAGCCATGGCGAAGGGAGATGAAAAAGAAAGCACGATGGAGTCATGCATTGCTTCCAAACTTGCAGACATAGGAGACACAGATCTAGGCCCGGAACCTCTTGCCGATTTGATTGATAGATCCAGAGCGGGAAAGACTTCACTCATGCGTGCGGTCAAAAGCAGTGGAATTATCCGAGCTGCAGCTTTTCCATGTACAGCCCAATTGCCAGAGTTCGTGATGGAGTGTGCTAGATCTTATCATCCTTCATCCAGATCAGTGCGTGATGCTTCGGGAAAGACAATAATTCGTTTGGACGCAAAGTTCATCAATTATTGTTTGAAGATTCCAGTGCGAAAGGTGGTGACTTCTATTAGCATTCAGGATGCTGACAGTAGATGGGAGAAACATAGAGCTGATTGTGTGAGCATCATGAATAGCCGGTACATGAAGAAGCCTAGATCCCCTTCAAAGTTCCCGAGAACTCTTCCACGGTCCAATTTGGTGCAGGAGGCAGATGATGTCGTCAAATTGCTATGCAGGATGAATGGCGAAGCGAATGCCTACACTTTCCGTACATGGATGTATGCTTTCATCAGGACCATTGAAATCAACAAGGTTGATTCTATAATCAATTGGTCGGAAATTATTAGCAGCAACATCGGTGAGCAACTTCGGAACGTGAAGCGTACTTTCAGCTTCAAGATGACTTCATACTTGGTGTATGCTGCAGCTTCACAAGGTGTCTTTTCCAAGCTGGATAGATGTGGTGTTCTTTCCAAGGACCCCATTTTCGAGTGCTACCCGCAGCTTACTGCACCTACAGGCGAGAAAGACTTCAAAGTGATCAACGATGACTTCTTCTACGATTTCATCTGCAGGCTAGACAAAGACTTGAAGGCCAACAGGGTAAGCAAGGAAGCGTGGGAAGCCGTGTCCAAGATTGGAAGTCTATTCATTCAATTTGCAGATTTCACATACCTCAGGGTTACGGGCTTTTCTGGAGAACCAATAAAGATGCCCAGGTATCCGAATGATAGATTGATCGCCATGGAGCTGAGCAGGCAACTTGTGGAGTTACACGACCTTCAGTCAAAGCGGCACAAGTCTACGGGCTTCTTCCCAATCACTGTGGGATATTACAGCTGCATTAGCATTCACAGAGCTCGAGGGATGGAAGCGCAAATGTTATCCGAGTATGAGCAAGAGTTCTTCCCTGCACGGCTGAACTTCGATCCATTTGGAGTAGCCAGGAAGACAATCTCCCAGCAGTACGCACATGTGCCTTCGTTAGAAGATTTCTGGATGAAGTGCGGAAGTGAGTACGAGGTTAGAAAGAGAGATTTCAGCAGGCTGTCAGCAAAGCAAGTGTTCGACTTTGGACTAGCGCGGATACCTGCGGATCTTAAAGATGATGGGAATGTGGTACTTGACACTTACCATCAAATGGGAGGAGATAAAGCCATACTGCAGAATAACATGGGAGGCTGCAACACAATTGAAGAAAGGTCGAGAGCTGTGTTGGTGAATACTTCAAACTGGTTGCTGACGAAGGGATATTGCCTTGATGAAGCATTGATGAATCAAATCACGGGCAACTTCGGCACAGGAGATTCCCTCAAGCGAAAGCATGAAGGAGAAAGCAGCAGAAGGTCCGAGAAGTTGAAAGTACACAGAAGATCTCAAGAGAAAGAGAAGATCACTTCTACGACCATAGCTTTGACTCTGGCTTCTCCAGTACCCAGTACTTCACCAACTATTGCACCGCAGCAGCAGGACGTTTCCATGCCTTCATTGAATCCGGCGACGTTCGTCTTCTCTCCTCAGCCACTTCGTTCATCACCCGTTCCAGAGGAGATGTTGAAGCTGCAGATGGCAGAGTTCGAAAGAGCTTTGTCCTTGGATGATTCAGAGGATGGCAGCCATAACACTGTGGCACTTTCTGACGGAGAGGATGCAGAGCGGGAGATGGTAGTGCACTCAGCGACTTCTCACTCTCCGAGAAGTAATTTCTCGGAATGGTTGGCTTTGCAGTTGGTTCCAGAAGCGAGAATGGAGATGAACTTAGAGGAGCACGACTTGCAGCTACTCCAGGATCTGAGCAGAAGAGACAGAAGGCCTAAAGTTGCTAAAGCAACTTCTAGGTTGATCATTGAGAATTCGGGAGAGAAGTTTGCTGAGATATCAATTCCGGCAGAAGGAAAGATAGAGGAGGAGCTCATGGCGGAAGATGTGACAGTGACCAAAGTACCACTCGGTCAAGCCACCACTGAAGGATTGAAGCAGGACACGCAGACATTGATAGACGCTTTATTCCTTAGGCTTGACAGTGAAAAGGCGGAGAAAGAAGAGCTGCAGAAGCAAGTATCTCAATTATGTGAGATCATAGCCAAGGTTGCTAAACCTTCCATTCAGCCCATTTCAGAGCAGGTGAGTGATCATCTTATGCAGGAAATGGAGGACGCAAGCAATCAAGTAAAGGCTATTGACGAATGGAAGGATCTGATTATTCGTCAAGCTTCTGTACAACTTGGGGAAGTGCCAGCCCGCCTAAAGGTTATGAACGATGCAGCAAATCAACTAAAGCAACTGATGGAAAACATAGAAGGCATGAATACAGTTGCAGAGAGTAACCTGAGTATTTTGGCCGAGATCAACAAGCTGCCGAGAGATGTATTGATTGCGGAACAGATTGTACCAGACGGATCAGTCGAGAAGGGGAAGCAGCTAGAGTTTGCAGTATCTTTCCGCTTGGAAATCTGCAGAGTTTTGCTGAAGAGGATGCAGGCACTTGAGAGTAGAACATCAGATTTACCAGACAGTATCATTTCTTTCACTGAGGAAAGAGTGGACGGAGGTGTTACTTCATACGTGCGGATTGTTTCTAACGAAGTGCCTAATTCCCTGGAAGGTTCTCTTCTGATGGTACAAAAGAGAATTGATAAAGCTACCAAGCCTTTCACGATGAATTCTATCAGTAGACTGGTGGCGCTGCAGGCAGACATTGCGAGGTTTGGGCCGAGTTTGGAAGAGGTGGAAGCGTGCAGCAAAGTGTTGAATGAAGGGTTGCTGCAATTCAGGACAGAGAAGGAAGCAGTGGCTAAAACAGATGGAAAGATGCTGAATTACATGTTCGACAAGTATATCCGATATCAGAACAAGAAGAAGACATAAATGTTACAGCTGGCATGACTTCTTCTATTCTTTCTTCTTCTATTTTCTATGTTCCCGGATGAAATTGTAAAACTTCTAAGTTATTGGTTTTACAACCATTACTTGAAGTCATGTGGAACCATTCTATTAGTTAAGTGATACATGTGTCACTTAAGAAGAAGTTAGTTGAGGATGATTGCCAAATGTCATCTTTACTTGTTGTTCATGCTTTAGTTCAGTTTGAGTCTTCCATTTGTACTTTCCCTCCTACATTCTATAAGTAGGAGAAGAACCTCCAGGTTAAGGATGGATCAGAATTTGTAAGCAGCAATCCTGAGTTCTAGACTTTGTGCTGAACTCCTGAGAGCAACTTGGAGCAAAGGAATACAAAGGAGCAGGTTTCCGGAGAACTTTGTGTCACGGTGTACTTTGTTTCTTGCTTTGAATCTTAGATCTCTTGATAAACTTTGTGTTATTTTAGATCTAGATCTAGAGCTGCCTTTGTTTTATAATTCTGTGTGTTCATATCTATTAAGTTTCTTCTATGTGCATGTAATTAGCTCTGCTATCTACTAATTGGGATGCACATCTTCCCCATTTCTTCTCTGTATTTCCTTTACTTCTTTCTTCTATAACTTTCCTTTCTTAAACAGCTGCTTACTTGCTGCAGAACTTCTTAGTTATGGTTCATGAACTAAGTGGTTAAAGTAAAACCCCTGATAGATAATAACACATTTTTATTGACAAATCTGACACGGGAGCCTCACCGGTTAAATGAGGTAGATTTATCTCATGACTGCCTAGGTTTGATGCTATGCAGAAAATCTAGCCAATAGTTTCAGGGTGATTTAAGTGATAAGCAGCTCGGGCATCATATGAAAATCAGATTTTTTGAGCTTTTTGTGTTGGAACAGCCACCCATTAGCTGAGATTCAATTGGTACAAGATTTTGGACAGTTTTTGCACAATTTTAGGGCTGCGGGAAATCGTAGGGAGTTGGGATGAACCCCTTAGGAGGCTATTTCAGTTGTGAAAAGGGTTGTTTTTGGTGCTAGGGCTTGCACAAGGCCTAAATCTTCCCTAGGGTATCATTTTCAGCCTTCCATCCTTACCGGTTTGGCATCAAAAGGTCAGCTGTTGTTATCTTCGATTTTTAGTTGCAAAATAAATAAAAATGAATTCAAATCTTTGTTGTAAAACTTATTTTCTTGCATATATATGTGCCTTGAGGGTTCCTAAAGGTTTTGGACCTCCTAGGTATTTTTGTTTTGTGGTTATGTTATGATAAATGAGGATTTCGGATTGCTGTGGTTTGCTTGAAAATCAGTCTGCTGCCATCTTTCTATAAGGGTTTGTGTGGATTTCCAGAATTCCTTTATTTATGCCCCAAGGGGGCATTTCATTCTTCGTTTTTAAGACGACACAGTATAGCCGAGAGTGCGCTTCAAGTATGTAACAACACCCGAGAAAACATACGAAGGCCCTTGTCTGTGTCAATCATGTTTGTTTGTATCCCGTCACATTCAAAGAGTTTGTGACCTATCAAGTGCAGGTATCTCATGTATTGAAAGATTTGAAGAAACAAGTTGATGCCTACAAGAGTAAATGCACTTAAAGTGATTGAAGCAAATGCACGAGGACAAATGTTACCCATGCTTTCAATTACTTATATTGCTACTCTTGGTATCCGATTGTCAAGTACTCATGTATTTGTTATGCATGGAAATGTTATAGTTGTTACATACTGTTCTAAATATGTTTCATAGGTTTGAAATTTTAAAGTAGTTTAATCAATATTTTGTGGTTTGCAAATCTTTAATGGATCATCTGCTCTGGAGCTTAAAGTATGCTGGGAAAACAGTCCAAACTAGCAATGGAAAATACGAAAATGTGTTTCCTTGGCTTCCAGTTATTGTAAATACCTTCACATGCCCAAAAATACTCTTAGATGGGAAACCCAGAAATGCAACAAAAAAAAGTAACCTTTATCATATATGGAGGAAGTAACAACGAAAGAACCTGACAACTGTAGTCCTTGCATCGTCACGCAAAACATCGGCTACAACAATTGCTCCTATAATACCTTCTCCTTCTCGCCCAACATAAACCACTGACTTTGACTGCTCCAAAGATGATTGTCTGCTCTTCACCAATATTTCTCTTATACGAGAGTCAAGATCATTACAATCTAATGTTCCACTTTGGTTTTTAAAACATCCATGCACCCATTCCATCAAACCAACTGCCACTAGAGCTCCATCTACTTCACATAGAGCACCAAACCCTGGCTCTGTAAGTTGTCCTCGTGTAAAAGGAATGTCCAATTTCAAAGACTCTGCCTTTTCTATGATGGCCTTTGCAATGGGATGATTAGTTGTTTTCTCCACTGCAGCAGCAAATTTTAGAATTGTTTTCTCATCGTAATTCAATGCAGCTACAGCAGCAACAGTAGGTTTCCCTTCAGTAAGAGTTCCTGTCTATTGTTCATAAATGCACATATATCAGCTCAACTTTAGAGGGAAAAAGGAACAAAAAGCACAAAACAAACAAACAAATAACAGAATTGCTTAAAAATGACGTTCAAATCACATTAGTCATGCAGGTATGAGTTTGTAATGAATACTTTATCAAGTGCAACTATATCTACACCAGCCAAGCGTTCAAGTACATCCCCTCCTCGGACCAGAAGCCCACGCTTTGCCCCTTCAACATAAGCAAAGACCAATGAGACATATATATTAGAAATCAGTAATAGTAAATACCACAGAAGTTGCTCAAGGAAGTTCAAAAAAGGAGAATATATATATATACTCAAATGGTATGGGATATGGCCGAGAAAAAGGTAGATCGATTGAAATGAGAATATATACACAACTGAAAGTCTGAATCTATGAGTTTTTCAGTTGAATATTTGTAATCAGATGTCATACCAAGGGAGCTTCCTACAAGGACAGCAGTGGGAGTTGCAAGACCAAGTGCACATGGGCAGGCAACTACCTAACCAAACAAAGAGTAACAGAAAAGCATTACAAATCGGGGTCATCACATTATACTGCTTTGAAGATTTGAACTTTATAAAGCAGTAAAATATAATTTCATGGAATGATTCACATTAGTACAGAAGCATCATCAAATAAATTCAGTACTGTTTAGCTAGACCTTTCATGTACTAGGGAAATTATGTTCATAAGTTTAGGTAGATAGCAAAGATATGCATGCAGACAAACAAACATTATGAACTTTATTAACATCCATTTTGGCAAGAGCTGACTGGGAATGTGAAATGGTAGCATGTTCATGGTAGTTCAGTGACAACACCACATACACATTCCTTAGCATAATTAATGCATTCTAAGAAAAAAATATATATATATATAAGCTGTGGTGTACAATGATGACAGAGCGCAAAATATCCTAACATGGACCGTACATATTAAAATCTAGCACATTCATTTCTTACTAGCACATTAATAGCAAGCTTCAAGCTCAGGAGGATTGAACTTTCGTCAGGTCCCGCAATATCGTTAAGCAACACATTGGGGAAAATGCTTGTCCCAAAGTAATACCTGCATCATGTAAATGTAAGTGAATGAAAACTGTGGTCAACATCAATACATTAGAAATCAAACTCAAGTTAGTGACATAGAGAATAATCAACAAAGAAAAATGATTACAATGTAAAAAATGCTTGGAATATATTGACAATCTTGGCCCATAAATACATCACCATTGCATGTTTACAATAATCCAGCTATAATAATATCATATTAGAGTTTTCCAACACTTTATTTCCTCTCTCTTTGACTAACTACATAAAAAATGCTTTTTTAATTCTGTACTTGAGTTTTGACAGGTCAACAATTAATATGGCAGCAAAACATATTTTTATAATTTGGAAAACAGTCTTTAGGGTTTACTTGTTCATTTCTCAAAGTGTGTGTTCTTGGATTTTTGACACACTACGTCATAATGATTCCTTTAGACTATTTTGGTTGCTTAGCCTCTTTTAGATAATTCAAAAGAACACTTGTCCTGGAACATAGAAGAACTACATTTCTAGTTACTTGACGGAAATATCTAGATGGTTATAGTGATAATTGATATAAACTCTTCAAGCTATCTGTTTGCTAAAAAAATATATACTACCGAAGAATATTATGTTCAGACTCATATATACACAACATGAACTAAACACAAAAGAATAGGAAAAGACAATATTGTGATGTCCCCTTTTTATACAAATGGGAATTTCCAACAAACTTCAACACAAATTGAACCAAGGACTAGATCCTTTTAGTTCAACCTCAAATAACCCAATGTCAACTAATTACAACCCAAGATGGGGTTGGAAGTAACCAAGGTGATGGGTGAGATGGGAGAATCAATTAGAATCCAAATCTTTTCCAGTTCATATTTTTATAGCAGCAAATATTAAATAAAAATTGCTCACAGACAACTGAAACTTCAAAAATTCATAACTCACTCAATACTCCATCTTTTTACATGTAACAAAGTGCATAATAAACTAGATTTTTAGAGCTTTCCAATGCACTAACAATCATATTTTTCTGAGCATGTAAACCCTTCCAAAACATACACATAAATCTCAGATCTAGTTGCTAGGATTGGAGAAAAATAAATAAAAATGTTTCAGCGCTCTTCCAAACTTCCAAACATTCCAAATCAACTCCCCTTGCTCAAAAATAATTGCTAACATAAACAAGCTTTCAGATCTAGCTTATTTACCAATAAAGCATTCCAAAATATTCTCCAATTCAAGTCGCCATAGCTAGAAAATAACCAGCAGTGAACAGCAGTAGAAAAAGAGGCCAAACCCTTCAAATATCACTTCTAAAATGAGCAACAAACATGCAGATTTATCCCTTAAATAAATACGCCAACCTCTAGATCAAGTCGCCAAGCTTAAGGAGGATTTATCATGCATAAATAAACTCAACAATAACACAAGAAGGCTTCACACTCTCCAAAATATGGTGGTGTTGATCAAACACCTTTGTTATGAGTATTCATGGGCATACATCCCTCTTCAAACATAAAAATAATTTGATAAAATCAGCAACATGCCCTCAAGGGGTTGCCACCATCTTCTTTTATATCTTTTCTTTTCAAATCTCCAAGTTTCCATCCTTTTTTTTGGCACAAATCCTCATGTAGGAGAGTTACTTTTAAAAATGGTCTTCTTTCCTAGAAAGTCACACTCCAATTAAAACATTAATTTTCCCTTCTTATTCTATTAATGTTGGCTAGATTTTTTGCACAATTGAAAACCTAGGCAGTCATGAGATAAATCTCCCTCATTTACAGGTGAGGCTCTCGTGTAAGATTTTTTCAGTTATATATTCTAGTATTTATTTGTTGGTATTACTTTAACTGCAAAGGTCATGTTCCATAGCTAGGCAATTTTGGAGCAAGTAAGCAGCTGTAAAAGAAAGAAAATATCTATTGAAGAGGAAAATAATAGAAAACAAGAAAAAAAAAAAAAAATGTGCAACCCAATCAATAGTTTATAGAGTTGATCACATGCACATAGATAGAACAAATAGATCTTGACATACAGAATTAGAAAAAAGGGAAACTTTCAGATCTAGATCTAGAATAACACAGTTTATGAATATATCTAAGAAAAGAAATCAGAAACAAAATGCACCGTTGACACAAAGTTCCCCGGAAATATGTCTCCCTTTTATTCCTCCACTCTCAAATAGCTATCAAGGGTTTAAGCTCAAAGTCTGGAGCACAAGAATGCTGCTTACAAATTTTGATCCTCTAACTCATAGGTTCTTCCTCTATTTATAGTGTATAAAGGGCACTTATAAATAGGAAGTTTTAAATGAATTCCCGCATGCGGAATCTATGAAAAGGGAAACAACTGGCAATCTTTCTCCTGGAATTCCTCTTTGCATGACATGCATGATTTATAACTGAAAAATATAACCTTCTATTTTGCATGTCTGCCACCTATTTCCAAGTAATTGACTTCTTCAAGTAATGACTTTTAAACCAATCACTTAAGTTTTATAATTTAATTGATTGCTCAATTACTTTGTCGGAAAAAATAAAAGAAAAAAAAGAAGAAAGAGGTGTTGACTAGATTTTCTGCATAGCTGAAAAACCTAGGCAGCCATGAGATAAATCTCCCTCATTTATCAGTGAGGCTCCCGTGTCAGATTTGTCAATTAAAATATGCTAGTATCTATATGGGGGTTTTACTTTAACTATTCATCTCATGAACCATAGCTGTATAGCTTTGCAACATGTAAACAACTGTTTAACAAAGGAAATATTTATAGAAGAAAATAATAAAACATAGGGAAAAAATAGCGAAGATGTGCAACCCAATCAATAGATAACAGAGTTGATTGTATGCACATAGAAGAAACCAATAGATATCAACACACAGAATTATAAGCAAAGGCAACTCCAGATCTAGATTTAAAATAACACAGTTTATTAGAAGATTTAAGATAGAAAGCTAGAAACAAAATGCACCGTGACACAAAGTTCTCCGGATATCTGCTCCTTTATATTCCTTTGCTTCAAGTGGCTATCAGGGGTTTCAGCACAAAGTCTAGAACACAAGAATGCTGCTTACAAATTCTGATCATTAACTCGAAGGTTCTTCTCCTACTTATAAAATGTAGAAGGGAAAGTACAAATGGGAAACTCAACTGAACTGAAACATAAACAAAAGTAAAGATAACATCTGGCAATCCTCCTCCTCTAATTCCTCTTTAAGTGACACAACTGTCACTTAACTAATAGAATTGTTTCACATAACTTAAAGTAATGGTTTCAAAACAAATAACTTTAAAGTTTTACAATTTCATCTGGGAACGTGGAAAATAGAAGAAGAAAAAGTAGAAGGAGAAAGACACGTTAGCTGTAACATCTATATCTTCTTTTTGTTCTGATACTGAATATACTTGTCGAACATGTAATTCAGCATCTTCCCATCTGTCTTAGCCACAGCTTCCTTTTCTGTCCTGAACTGCAACAATCCTTCGTTCAATACCCTAATACATGCTTCCACATCCTCCAAGCTCGGCCCGAACTTCGTAATATCCGACTGCAGGGCCACCAGTTTGCTGATGGAATTCATCGTGAAAGGCTTAGCAGCTCCATCAATTCTCCCTTGTACCATCAGAAGAGACCCTTCCAAGGAATTAGGCACTCTGCTAGGAACGATCCGTATGTATGAAGTAACATTTCCGACCACTTCCTCATGAGTGAAAGCAATGATATTGTCTGGTAAAGACGATGCCATACTCTCAAGTGCCTGCATCCTCTGCAGCATAATTCTACAGATCTCCAAACGGAAAGATACTGCAAACTCCAGCTGCTTCCCCTTCTCAACTGATCCGTCAGGTACAATCTGTTCTGCAATCAACACTTCTCCCAGCAACTTATTGATTTCGGCCAAAGTACTCAGGTTACTCTCAGCAACTGTGTTCATATCTACTATGCTTGTCACCAGTTGCTTCAGCTGATCTGCTGCATCTTTCATAACCTTTAGGTGGGCTGGTACCTCTCTGAGTTGTACAGAAGCTTGACGAATAATCAGACTTTTCCATTTGTCGATAGCTTTTACCTGGTTGCTTACATCTTCCATTTCCTGCATCAGATGATCACTCACCTGCTTCTGTGTTGAAATGGGCTGAATGGAAGATTTAGCAACCTTGGCAATGATATCGCACAACTGAGATACATGCTTCTGAAGTTCAACTTTCTCCACCTCTTCTTTGCCAAGCCTAAGGAATAGAGCATCTATCAATGTCTGTGTATCCGGCTTCAATCCTTCTGTGGTTGCTTGACCTATGGGTACTTTGGTCATTGTTATGTCTTCTGCTATGAGCTCATCCTCCTTTTTCCCTTCTGTTGGAACTGACATCTCAGCAAACTTCTGCCCTGACTCCTCAATGATCAACCTTGAAGTTACCTTAGCAACTTTAGGCTTTCTGTCTTTTCCGCCTAGACTCAAGAGCAATTGCAAGTCGTGTTCCTCCAAGTTGATTTCCACTCTGGCCTCTGGAACCAACTGCGAAGTCAACCATTTCGAGAAATTACTTCTCGGAGAATGAGAAGTTGCCGAGTGTGCCACTATCTCTCATTCTGATTCCTCTCCATCTGAAAACCGCTACAGTATTGTGGTTGGCATCCTCTGAATCGTAGAAAGACAAAGCTCTTTCAAACTCTGCCATCTGCAGCTTCAACGTTTCTTCAGGAACAGGTGCTGAACGGAGTGGCTGAGGAGAGAATATGAATGTTGTCAGATTCAACTGAGGAATGGCAGTGTCTTGTTGAGGTGCAACAATCGGTGAAGTACTGGATGCTAGAGAAGCCGGAACTAACATCATAACTGTGGAAGTGATCTTCTCCTTTGAATGAGACATTCTATGCACTTTCATCTTCTCAGGCCTTCTGCTGCTTTCTCCTCCGTGTTTCCTCTTGAGGGAATCTCCTCTGCCGAAGTTTCCCGTGATTTGATTCATCAATGCTTCATCAAGGCAATATCCCTTCGTCAACAACCAGTTTGAAGTGTTCACCAGAACAGTGGAAAACCTTTCCTCAATCGTATTGTAGCCCCCTACGTCCTCCTAAAGTACAGCTCTATCTCCTCCCATTTGATGGTATGTGTCAAGTAACACAGGCCCATCATCTTTAAGATCCACAGGTATCCGTGCTAATCCAAAGTCCAACACTTGCCGTGCTGATAGCCTACTGAAATCTTTCTTTCTAACCTCGTACTCACTTTTGCACTTCATCCAGAAATCTTCTAATGAAGGCACATGTGCGTACTCCTGGGAGATCGTCTTTCTGGCTACTCTAAATGGATCGAAATTCAACCATGCTAGGAAGAACTCTTGCTCGTACTCAAAGGACATTTCCGCTTCCACTCCTCGGGCTTTATGAATGCTCTGGCAGCTATAATGGCCTACAGTGATCGGGAAGAAGCCCGTAGACTTGTGCCGTTTCGACTGAAGGTTGTGCATCTCCACAAGTTGTCTGCTCAGCTCCATAGTGACCAATCTATCATTTGGATATCTTGGCAACTTAACTAGTTCTCCAGAAAAGCCGGTGACCCTGAGGTATGTGAAATCCGCAAACTGAATGAAGAGACTACCAATTCTAAGCACAACTTCCCACGCTTCCTTACCCTGTTGGTCTTTAGATCCTTGTCTAGCCTGCGAATGAACTCATAGAAGAATCCATCATTGACCACTTTGAAATATTTCTTGCACGCAGGTACAGTAAGTTGTGGGTAGCACTCGAAAATAGGGACCTTAGAAAGAACACCACATCTATCCAGCTTGGAGAAGATGTCTTATAAAGTTAAAATAAAAGAATTACTTTAATGAAATAAAGTATTCTTTTGGTTAGGGTTTCTCGCTTGCATGTCATACCGCGGCCTCTTTGAGCGTTGCGGGATAGTACTTTCTTGTCAAGTTCTAGGGTTTCTCGCCCTCTAGGCTCGCCTATATAATGCCCCCCTCCACTTCGAGCCCGACTATTGATGTCGAGGCTGGAGCTTGTGGAGATATGAACAATGGCGTTGCCGCAGAAACGCCCACGGAAATTTGTTTCAAAGGTCTTTCATGAGGTAATGTTTTTCCTCCTGATGTTGTATTACTTGTTTCTGAATTTAATGTTGCATGCCAATGGAGCGAACAATTCTTCCTTATTGGTTATTTCATGGGACGCATCCCCTCTGAAAGCATGCTTAAGTCATGGGTTAACTCAACCTGGGCTGCTCATGGCATCAGGCTCTAAAGTGTGCAAAACATGACTGAAGGATTTTTTCTTTCCTGTTTCTCTGACCCTTCCCATGCCCTGGCTATCTTGAACCATTCGACTACCTGGTATGTGCATAACTCCCTTTTGGTTCTTTCTCCCTAGACCAAATACTTTGTGGTGTCTGAGTTTGCGGCTCTCAAAGTCCCAATCTGGGTGGAGTTCCCTGGCCTGCCACTTCCATGCGTTCATTTTTTGCACCAAATCGCTTCCTCTATTGCACGAGTTGTTTGCATGGAACCACAATGCTTCTACAGCCCTCGCCCTCAGAAACGGGTTTGTGTTGAAGTGGACCTCTCCCAAGAGCTGAAGGAATTCGTGGAGATCTAAATGGGGGAGACTCGCTATTCTCAACGAGTTCTTTACATCAACCTGCCTAACACATGTTTTCGATGCTAGGCCTCTGATCACAAGATGAAGGATTGCCTTCTCTATATTCCACGCAATCGGCCAACACCTAAGGCGGCTACTAGATCTGTTAAGCCCCCACAGGAGAAAGGGTGGCAAATTGTTGGCGGGCGAAAGAACAAGAACAAAACGGCTTAAACCAAGGCATCTGGCAACAATGGCTCGAAAGAGCCAGCTGTTAAGGAACAAACCTCTGGCCAACGCCGCTCCTCAGAGCTAGTCTTTGAAAGTGTATGGTCTTGGACCATTTGACAGTTAGACTCTGCAACTTCTTGTGTCATTCGCTTGTCTAGAAATATACTTCGTTGTATGTCACTCTTGCTCACACAACCTCGAGATGACTTGCAATCACCTGCAACAAAGTGGAAACCCTAGAAAGTTGCAATACCCTTCATCAAAGCATTAGATAACCAAAAGAATAAATCACGTGTGGTGAGGCTAGACTACTCTTGGTTGTTGACCCGACCAAACCAATCCAAGTGTTGTACTACATGCCCTCATGCGGGCAAGCCTCATGTAGTTCTCCTAGGTGCTCTTACAAGTGTGTGATCTAAGCCAAGCCCCTATGGGTGCCCTCATGTTTCTTGACACAAAGATATTGGACTAACTATAGAATAGAAAATGCACCTAGTGCGGTAGTAGTGTAGCGTGGTGTGCTAACCCTTTGTCCCCTAAAACCCTTTGATAAAGCTTGTAGTGACTTTGCTCTTGCTAAGGCATGGCTCTATGACCTTTGCATGCTTGGAAGTAAAGGAAGCTAGATTGTTTAAACTAGTTGAGTGCTTCAAACCTGTAGTAGGGATTGCTCTAAATGATGTGCAACGGATTTAGGAAGATTTAGGAGAGCCTTGAGAGCTTTTGGAGCGATAGTTGCAATAGTAGCTTGTAAGAATGCGAGCTGAGTTGTAAAGTGATATTGACTTGTTGTGAAATGACACAATAAAGATATTCAAATTGAAAACTAAGTTAGAGGATAGCAAAATTCAGGACCGGATTTCACATCCTAACCAAAGTGTACGGTCTAGGACATGAGAGATGTGATGTGAAACAGAATTCTAGCATGATGCATAGGGATAGTTTATTGCTTTGAGCAATTAATATTTTACTAAATTTGCGACAGAGCAAAGTGTGGAGATGAGCAAGTCATAGAAGAGATTGATTGGACTTAGAATGTGAGCATTTGTCTTAGCAAGGGACCATAGCCAAACTTGTCATTGCCAAAGGACAAGTTACCAAATTTTAGCGTCTATAATTATAAACAAGAGAGTGACCAGTTTTTTTTTATCATTTTGTATGTGGATGACATGACACTGAAAGTTTGATGTAGATCTCCTTTGAGATAGATGCTAATAAAAACCTTGAATGTAAGTTCTGTAGAAGTACCCTAACTGTCCTGCAGCATATATCAGAAGTAAGCTTACTGCATATGAGTATGTCTGTGTTTGTGGAACAATGTGCTTTCCAAGTTGAGCAAAGCCTCCTAGTTACACCTCTCGAAATGGACGCTCTACATTAGATCATGGTACTCTATGCTAGTTCAGTTGGAAGCCGGATTTCAAGAGTGTTATAGTTTTTATCATAAGTAGACATTGCTCAAGCACAAGGATTCTGTGTAATCTCCATTTATGGATAATCTTGGAAAGGATCACTGGGCTGCAGTGAAGAGAATCTTCAAATAACTTTGTCGTACCACAAAACTCTATTTACTATCATGGATCCTTGGCATCCGGGAAGTTTCGTAGTATGCCGGTGGATAGTACAAAAACTTCCTAGTTCCTCTGAAATAAGCTCTACACTATAAACTCGGCAGTTTCCTGAAGCTTTGGTACCCAAGTGAAAGCAATGCCTCTCTAGCCTGTTTGCCAAGTCAGACTCATCTCAGTTGGATGAACAAGCGGCAGGCTGTAGTCGCTTTATCCGCTACAGAGGAAGAGTATATGGCAGCCACTCATGCCTTGTAAGGAGGCAGTTTGGCTTCAAAGATTGTATTCAAATATTGGGCTGAGTCAAGGAGCAGTAGCACTTTATGTCTCTTTGAAATTGAGATGCCATCAGCATTGCAAAGGAATTCATACATCCTTGTGCATGCATAAGCACATGTGAATGTTTCAGTAACATTTTTAGTTTCATTTCTGAGCTTGTTCCCTATTTAGGATGGAACTTTAGGTCACGAGCTTCTAAAATGGAGTGGAGTACTCTATGGTTTTTGTTTCAGATCATATTGGGAGATCCCAGTGAGCATCGAGCTTTTATAAATGGTGCAGCAAGGCTTTTATGGGTATTTGATTCTCTGATAAATTAGCCATGAGTACAAAAATACTGATGTTCCCTTATCCCTGATTTTCGACCATGTATATGACGAGTGGGAGAATGTCTGGCACTTCTGGTGTCGACTATACCTTGCAAATTCCTAAGCTGTAAAGATATATTGGATTTATCCAATATTTTCCTATTCTGTTGTACACATGATTCCCACTTGATGTGGCTATGTCTTTCGATCACACATGATATGATTTCCCATTAATTTCTTGATCTTCTCTTTTCCATACCAAGGAGCATAGTGAACTAGAAAGTTTCTTACCAAATTGACTGCCCATGATTGCTGGAACAAACTTGAACCCAGTCCACTCTGAATCTTAAGGGAATGGTCCAAAGGGTCGAATATGACTGGATTAAGCCTAAATTGAATAGATAAGTTATCATTCAGGGAGTCCTAAACTCAAATCATGATGTTGAGCGTTTCTGCGCTAAAGCGCCTATCTTCCCAATCTTCATAGCCAGAGCTGAGTCTATTAAGCAAGGTGACCATTATGGGATGGAGATGTACATGAATTCTAAAGGGAATTGTTGATTGTAGCAGGATATAAAGTTTGTGTGAAAATTTCAACCCATTGTTGACTCAAATTTATGTCTTGAAGGAGTGGATACCCCTTTTCCATTGTATTGTACCCCCCATCAGTATGCTTGCAAGTTACTGGATAATGTCATTCAGTTTCAGCCCCTTGCAACGAACCTGGCTGACTTTTTCCACAACAGGCTCATAAAATCTCGTCAGGGTAGATGGAGCGGATAGAAAGAGAATCTTTTGGTATTGCATGAATTGGGACCAAGCATCAGTTGGTGTTTTCAAAACTGCATGGTCTATTAGACTATTTGCTGAAGATTGCAAGGTCAGACATGTTTTCCACTTCTTTCCTATAAAGATTAAGTAGGACCTCTGCTAAAGATGCAGGGCAGATGACCTAGCATTCCTTTCAAATTGGCCGAAAAAAACATGCTGCATTTATGAGAGTATGAGTGCTGATTGATAGATGTACCTTTTTCCAAGGGGAAACTCTATTTCAACCAATATTGGGAATCTTTTTTCAGAGAGAGCCAAGGACTGGAATAAATTTTCCAATCAAGCTATGCTCTCTAACATTTGATCAGTGGCAGATCACTTCTGCATCAAGTGCTATCCTTGAGTCATTCAATGGTGAAGTGGCCTAAACTGGTGACCCTTTTTTCTGACTGGATGTGCTACCCTCTGAGGTAGATTCCTTCTATACATTTGTCGTTTTCTTTCAAAACAATCCATGCTATCAATCACTAGCTTGCTTGAAGGATGCAAGTGGGTCCTATCATGTGGACTGAACAGAGGATCCTGATGCCATAGTTATTGAGTTGTAAAGAGGGAAATCAAGAACATTGTTTACCTTGGGGTTTTGGAGGTGGTAGAGCCATGCAAACAATTTAACCTTAACCCTTATGATCATCCAGATAGTCCATTCACAAATCTAAAAGTCTGTCTTTTCATAAGCATCTATAGGTAGATTAAGTAGGCCTTCTTAAGCACAAACCAGAAAGCAAGTTGAAGATCAATGCAAACAATTAAGGGAATTCTCAGTATGCATAGTCACTATGGAAGGCTACCAAAATGTGGAATAGTGGAACTTTTGATAATTTTTGGAAATATCTAGGTTTCTTAAAAATAGCATTCCAAGTCATTGACGTTGCAATGGTCCAGCAGTTCATTCTTGACCACAGTATGTCTTCTCCTCCACAAACTGAAGAGAGTCTGCCGGCTCTCACTTATATGACATAAAAGAATGCAAGACCTATTGGTGTTAATCAGTCTTGTATGACCTGGACTAAGGACGAGGATTGTAATTACTAAGGTTCTCATCATTCTATATCATAATGTTACTGATGATATTATTTCAAGGACATTAATTGAATCACATTGTGTCTTCACTTAATCCAATCCGTTCTATCAAGGACCAATTGGAAAAGCAATTAGGTTATACGTGGACTTACCACATTTGGTAATGGCTGCGATTAGTGCTTCTTCATAAGGCACTCGTATGTTTAGAACAAAAAGTTAATGGATCATCACTCCTGCAAACCAATTGCACTGACCTCCGATGTACATTCTTTCTTGGTTGCTGATTCTAAGAATCTACTTCTTATGTCCCTAATTGCTAAAGGGAAATTAATTTAGATTTGCTGTTTATCTCTGGTTACTTGGGTTAAGGTCACTTGGACTCATGGTTATTTCGAGCCTGTTATTTCCAATTTATACTGGAATATTGTTAAGAAGATGTCTCTCAGTCCATGGTGGATAGAATCTATAGTCGGTCTCTGTTAGCCCAAGGAAACAGTTCTTATATTTGGCACGAAGTTGTCCCTTGAAGCAAGTAGCCAATTACAATGTTTTGTGTGCAGGCCTCTTGATCAAGGAATACATGGGGAGGACATTGCAATAATAGATAGAAAATGGAAAAGAAACAGTTCTTATATGGGGGCATGAATGTTGCTCCGCGAAGCAAGTAGCCCAATTATGATGTATTTGTGAGCAGGTCCTCTGGTGAGGAATATGCATCAGGATAGTCTTTGATAATAGAAAAAATGGAATGCCTTGGTACCTCTAAAAGTCATATTTTTTACTGTAAATGAGGAATAATTGACGTGTAGGATATTTTTTCCTAGAGTTGAACGAAATTGCATTTGTAATTTGAAATCACTCTAGGATACTTTAAACTGTGCTACTTGCAAGTAACAAATGATAGAAGTGAAGATAACAAGACTAACATGGACAACATGTTCAACACCAATGTTGTACATTCACCAAGTATGTACTTATGATAGCTTTCCACCTGATGAAAATCGTTTTTTGAGCTAGGTCCCTACAGACAGAGATTAACAGACAGTATTATAATAGATATGTACTATGCTTTAGGACCATCAAAATTTTGACAGGTCAAAATTTCGAGCCATGATTGATAGCTTCAATATTCATTTTGTGGAAACTTTGAGGGACTTTTCTTTGACGTGATGAAAATGCTATGCGAGCAAGATTTTAACAACAGAGATGCACAGAAGCATAGCAGAGATATGCACTTTCTTACATAAAAAGAATAAGGTTGATATTTACTAGCCATGATTGATAGCTTACATGAGGAAAATTTGGCTATTATCAGATGATTTCATTTGCTCATTTTGAAAATGCATTGCAAACCTTGTAGAAGTACAGAATGTTTAAACATGGATAACATGTACAAGACACATGCTCAACGCTAGTCCTCTTTGGAGACTTTTGAGCCCATTCCACTTCCCGTGGGCGAGAAGTGAAATGAGCAAGGGAGCGATAATTGTCATGCTTTTCAGTTATTTTCTTGAGCATTACATTCTTTTTTAGTGGGGTTTTCTATGTATAGTCAGGTCGGCTGGGGAAAGATGAAAAGCCAATGGAAGGATAGAAGGAAAAATGAACTATTAATTTCCTCCAAGGAGGTCGGTCTTCTTAAGAAGACTTTACTTGGTTTTTGGCACCGCATCAAGGTATAAGAAGGGGTCACCTGGCTTTGACTCAGGTTGTGCACCATCATCATCTTGGACTATTGATAACTTTGCATGGAGGTTTTGCATTGATTACTCTAACTATCTTCCACTTGAGGGCCAAAACCCTCTTGTGTAGCCAACAAGTTAGGATGAAAAACCTTCCTTGTTTGATTGAAAATAAAAAATTCTTCAATCTATTGAGGATTCTCCATTTTGGGGTTTCCAAGGACCCTTCAAAGGAGATTGCAACATTGTAGATTTTCATACCAGGAGTTTGGATGAAGAAGCACTGTTCAGGGTTTTGTAAGGCATTCTCCAGGCCCTCTTCTAAGGTGGCGACTTGCCCCTAAGGTGGCATTTGGGGGTCTTTTAGGGCGCGACAACATCAAACTCGGCCCATCATTATGTTTCTCTTATTTTTAACTGACTTGAATCTACATTTGGACTTTATTTTGGGGCTTGGAATCCTTCATTTCGAGCCATTTTTGTGAGGGTGTTTATTATTGTTATTTTATTTAATTAAATAAAATTCAACGTTGGGGTTTGAAGGTCTTATTTTATTGGTTAATATTTGTTCTAAAATATTTTTGAGGTTCCCTGCATGCTTTAGATGGTGTGTAAATGATGCATTTTTGGAGAAGATATTGCATTTTCCTTGTTGCTGTTATAAAATATCAAACTGATGTACCTTGCTATCATAAAATTCAGTTGGTTGTCATAATTTTTAGTTTACTGTCTACTGGGGTTAGTGCAATTTCCCCTTAGTTTTCAATCAGATCCTAAAAATGGACGTTATAGTGGCATCAAAGCATAGATCTTCCTAGCAAGGAGGGTATTCATGCAGTAGGAGAAGATAAAATGGTAGACAAATTTTTTTACGATGCTAGGTTTGAGAAGTTTGCTCAAGGGCAAGAGACGATTGGTTGATCTAACGACACAACTAATCCATAATATGCCTCCAAGAACTTCTTCAAAGGCAAACAACAATCTTCAAACCATCGAGATCCATGGTGGATCCTACAGCTCGTCCTTTTCAGCCTACCTTCCTCCGAAGGGAAGGAGTTCTTTTGGAGGTGTAAAACACGACGTTTTGTGGGCAACAACATTGCGGCCAGCTATGAGGACTATAGGGCTCTTCCGGCTGAGATTCGCGAAGCCATATCACTTTTTTGAGTACATAGAGGTGAGCAAGAATAGAATGGGATCTAGAGCGGAGCCTAGATCACAAGCACCACAAAAAGGATTCAGCATGCAAGTCAAAGTTAAAAATTCTTTGATAATAGATGATGTTTTATCCACTTCTAATAATTGTATATGTCAGCAAATTGGTGATGAGGTTCAAACAAAAAGGGCTCTATTCGTTGAGTGCAAAGAACTCAAGATAGAGGAACATGCACCATCCTTCGAACTTCCTAAGGATGAGCCATTCACTGATTTTCATAACAGTCTTGTGAAGGGACATGTATTTGAAGAAAAATCAGATTTGCAAGAGGTTTATGAGGCTGAGTTTTAGCATGATCTTGTTGAGAGGCATGCCCTTAAAAAGGGGGCCTAACCGGATACTCATGTTGGTTTTTAGTCTGCTAGAATTTACATATCAGCAACAAATGATAAGCAATTTGATTTATTGCATCACCCTCACACTATGTCCTTACAATGTTTTGATCATCATGAGAATTATTCTAACCATAGTTCTAAAAATTGCGATTACTCAGGCGATAATCGCGATAAATCGTTTTTCACATGCAAAACAATTTATCTTTCCATAAATCGCGATTTATTTATTGCCGATAAATCGGCGATTTCTGGTGCTAAATAATCTAAAAAATCGTGGAAAATCATGTGAAATATCGTAGAAAATCGCTTCAATTCCTCCTGCTCGAATCATTTTTAGCTTCTGCGAATTTTTCGCCTGTTTTCTTCTGCTGGAATAATTTTTTCCTTTTTTGGCATATCTTTCCTTTTTGGATTTTTGGTGAAGAAAACACAAGTAGAGAAAAAAAATTGCCATTTTTGGAAAGGGTCCGGGAAGATGTAGAAGCAAAAACTTGCATGTGCCATAACTTTCATTCTGTGGCTCCGTTTCAGGTGTCGTTTTCTCTAAAAGTGTATATTTTCTTGAGCTCTACGCATTGATGGCAATATTTTTCTTATTTTCATAGAATCCATTTTTGCACCTTTTTGGACAAAGCAACTTCTTGCAATCTTCTGAAAGAATCATGAGCTTTGATCGCCTGTAGACAGATTAGTAATTAAAAATACAACTATGCGAGTGTTCCAACTATGGTATATTGTATACTGTACATTGTATTAAACTCCCACACAGCACTCCCAAAAGCAGATAATCATACTATTACGCGTTGAGGAAACCTGAAATACTTACAGTAAATACTTACCAGTTACCTAGTACTTCATCATTCTCGGCCAGTCTTATGGCTGAGAATTAACATTTAACTTTTCTCTCTTTTCAGCTGGTGCTCTGGAAAATCGCGACATGTTTTTCTGCTCGGTGACTGCATTAAAATCGCTCTTTCTATTGCTCTGGAAAATCGCGACTGAAGTTTCTGGATTCGTGAACAGGGTTTCGTGAACAGTCTTTGTGGCTCATAGCTCTGGATTCGTGAACCGGGGGCACGTTTTTTGTGACTCGATACTTTGAACCGTGGCTCGAACTTTCTCTGTTGTCATTCGCTGTTGCTAGCTCAGCACTGTGTTCTCGTGACTAATTTTTTCCGAATCGTGGTTCTACTTCCAGTATACACAGTCGAGGATTTTCGTGGGTGTTTTGCTCCTGCTCGTTGCTGTGTTGTCTTTTGCTTTAACTGGTATTAGACTCCCTGCGGTTTTCCCAAGACAACATTGGTCTCTCTATGCACAAGGTCACTCAATTTGGAGGATCTGGAGACTTTACTCCTCTAATTGTATCACCTCTCCAGACAATCTACCTATCACTGATGTCTCCTACTTCCCCCGCAGTGCAGGTGCCCAGCCTTGGGTCTAATGACCAGGGTCAACATGAAGGCAATCTCCCCAACATTATTGCCGAACTGCTTCGCAGGCTAGAGACTCTGGAATTCTCGAACAGAACCCTCCAGACTGAGGTCTTCGAATTAACTTCTCGGGTCGAAAAGATTGAAGTGGACAATATCTCTCTACGAAAACAGCTAGCGGAACCCAATGCATGCACAAAAACCTCTGTTGTTAATGATCAATTACAACCTGAGCTTTCAGATTTAAAACGTAAGCAAGAGGAAATCAGAACTCAACAAGAAAGTCTACAAAAACAAACTGACACCTGGGCCCAAGTAGTGAAGAGTAAGGATAATAATCCCCCTTTAACAGCAGTCGAAGAGGTGGTTCAGGCCAAATTGCTGGAAGAAAGAACCAGGCGTTCCAGGGAGCTGAACCTTAAAGTTAGGGGATTGTCCCCTTCCTCCTCTGATCCCTTGGCCACTGCTTCGAAGTTCCTCACAGAAAACTTGGGGCTGTCTGAAGTACAACTTGCTAGAGCTTGGTTCAGACTGGATTCTACTCTTTTTCTCCCCTTCAATTCTGTTGAGGACCGGCTTAGGGCACTCAAGGCCAAACGAAAGCTATTTTATCTACCCAATAAGGTCTTCCTTGACGAAGATCTTACCAAGACACAAGTTGGGGAGCTCAAATGCTCTAGGGAGCAAGTCATGGCAACAAGGAAAGCAGGTAAATGGGCGGTTATCAGGAATCTCCAGGCTGTTATCAGAGACTCCCCTAATCCTGGTTGGGAACCCTGTCAAGGGGCTCCCCAATGATGGGCCAAGTGGGAGAGGTGCCAGGCCAGAGACTTATCCATCAATTGCTGGAATGGGAACGGTTCCCTTTGGTCTTCCCGTGGTCTTATGTTAGACGCTATCGGGGCTGCCGACATTCTCTTCATCACAAAGACACACGAGAGCCCGGTTCATCCTCTCCCAGGTATTACTGGCTTTCTTTGGTTATCAGCTTGCAAACAAGAGACTCGGGGTTCAGGTGGTGTCAGAGGCTCTGGTGGGGTTTCCTGTCTTTATAGGGACTCCCTCCGGAACCGGATTTTGATGAGTCTGCTAGGTTCATGTGGATTCGTATCAGGAGATCCACTTGGTTTTCTAGGGACCTCTATATAGCAGTGTGTTACTTTCGTCCGGCTGCTTCCCCTTATGCCATCCACACTAGCCCAGACGGTGATCCTTTCTTTGACTCATACGACAGTATTAGCCAATACTCTGTTGCTAGAGAGGTTATCATTTTAGGTGATTTTAATGCCCGTACTAAACACCTACAGGTCCCTCTCCATGACAGATCAGTGGATACGTTCTGCACACATAGGATTGACCCTATGTCAATTGGTCTACACAGGATTTCTACGGACACAGATGGCCCTCTCACAGCTTATGGACGGTTCCTCCTTCAACTCGGGGAGTCTCAGGGGATGGAGATCCTCAAAGGGATTGAGCGCTTTCCGGATTCACGTTTGTTCACATGTCGTCCCCATGGAAGTGGCACTAGTGTGGTAGACTATATCCTCGCCAGTCCGGACATCTCACCCCTCTTCTGCTCCTTCTTTGTTTCCCCCATTCCCCTTGCCGATCATGTTGTCCTATCTTTCTCTCTGGTCGCCAACTTTCCTACCACCACCGCCCCTCCTCCCCCTCCCCACTACCCACCTTGCATCTCCTTTCAATTTGATAAAGGAGATTACGGATCTTACTCATCCACGACCTTCTCCCCTCTGAGCTCCTATTCTCTAACATACCTAGTCCGGAGGCCAAGTACTCTTGCCTTTCCTCTGTCATGTGGGAGGCTGCTCTGAGATCTTTTCCCAGCTCCACCACCCTTCCCTCAACCACTAGTACTACTAAATCTTGCCCCATGAACAAATGGTATGATGTAGAGTGCAAATCCCTTCACCGTCGTCTTCGCTAGGCTTTTACCCAGGCCCTCCCCTCCTTCCACACTCTTAGGGTTGCCTACAAGTGCCTTCTTCGCCGTAAGAAACGCTCCTTCATTTCCCACCATAGATATATGCTTTCCACCTCCCTTAGGACTAACTCTCGATCCTTCTGGCGTACTGTTTTTCCCCGCCACTCCCCCTCCTCCACAACGATCGATCCTATCTCCATTTTTTCCCACACCACTACCCTTTACGCTGTTCTGGGGCAGCAGTCTACACAGATTAGCATCCCGCCACCTGGTAATCCCTTCACCCACCATAATATCAAAGAGGCAATAAGGTTTTTGAATTGTAGCAAGGCAGCTGATGTGGACGGTTTCCAGGCTGAGTTCTTCAAGCAGGGTTTTGAGGTTTTTGGTATTTATTTGGTAGATTTTTTCAATCAGGTGGTCAGAGTGGGCTTCCCTCATACCTGGTCTCATCATATCATTCACCCGATCCACAAAGTTGGGTCCATTTCCGATCCAAACAACTACAGGACTATCATGGTGGGCCATTCTTTCCCCAAACTATATGCTACAGTCCTCCACATGTTATTGTCCGAGATTTTGGAGCAGAAGCAGCTTAGAGCCAGAGGTCAGGCTGGTTTTCGCCCTGGTTACCACACCATTGACCACATATTCACCCTTCGGGCTATTATTGAGGAGGTTCGTCACCGCTCTTCGAAAGTCTATTGTTGTTTTGTAGACTTTCGAAAAGCTTTTCACTCCGTGCATCGCATGGCCCTCTTCTGGCGACTCCGAGACATCGGTATTTCTGAGACTCTTGTTATTGCCATCATGCACCTCTATTCCATCCTTGGTCGTCTCCATACTGCACACGGATTATCTTATCTCATCAGGAGCACCATTGGGGTTAAACAGGGATGCCCCTTGTTTCCTACCCTCTTTGGCATTTACATTGATGAGTTGGAATCTTTTCTTCGGGATCACATTCAGGAAGGGGATGGTTGCCTTCTTCACCACGTCTTGATTTCCAATCTTCTATTTGCCGACGATATTGTTTTACTCGCCTCTTCTCCTGAGGGGCTTCAGAGACAGCTTGATGCACTTGCTTTATTCTATGATCTTCGGCATTTAACAGTCAATCTGGGTAAGACCAAGGTCATGGTCTTCAACAGGTTGCGGACATCACACCTCCATTTCTTCTTCAAGGGGCAAGAGATTGAAATTACTAATACATACACCTACCTGGGAGTCCAGTTCTCAGGGCTTAGATTCAATATGAGGCATGCTCTTCAGCCGAGGGTGAACAAAGGGTATGGGTCTCTAGCCATTCTCGAGAGACAGTGCTTTCAACACCACTTCCAGGACGTCTCCTCCAAGATGTTTCTTATGAACTCCCTCATCCACCCCACTGTTCTCTACGGGTCTATCGTCTGGGGGCCCTCCCTTTTGGACATAGATTTGGCCTCTGCTGAGAGGATTCAAACTCTCCTCCTTCGTCGTTTCATCAGATGCAAACAGACAATCCCCCAGCATATTATTTTGGCAGAGTTCGGAGCTTGACCTTTCCGTCTGGAGACTATATTTGACATATCATCCTTTCTTCACCGTATCAGGAGGTTTGGTGATATTTCCGATGAGCAGGACAGGTATCCATATCTCGCCTATTGTTCTTCTGTGAGTATTGCCCAGGCTGGGGGCCGTTGTTGGTTTGCCGAGACTTTTGCCCTGTTGGACTCAATTGGTATCCAGATTGATCGTCTCCCCCCGTTCCAGTATTCTTTGAATGCTCCCAGTCATCTCTTGCCCACCAAGCAAGTGTTGAACAGGTCCATCCGGGAGGATATCTACAGGAGCTTCATTCAGACTACTTGGGTGAACCACCCTGGGGGTTTGCGACCTAAGATGCCTTTTTATGCAGAGCACTTTCTTGAAATCAGAGATGGGCTCATCATCCGCCCCCAGTACACCTCTCGTCACAGGGTGCATGCCCTCCGTATTCCTTTGGGTCAATTTCGAGTTGGCTCCCACAGACTCCGGTGCGAGACTGATCACCACATTGATCGGGTGGATAGACTTTGTAGGCTCTGTAGCCTTCATGAGGTGAAGACTGAGACTCATTTCATCTTCCGCTGCCCCATTTACTATGAGATCAAAGGACGCTTTCACTGTCTCTTCAGAGAGATCCAGACTCTCCCGACCTTTTTCAGGTATATTGACCAGCAGTGTCTTGCCCTCTACATCCGTGAGTCTTTGTTGTTACGAGACCAGATTCTTCATCCCCCTCTGCGAGTCGTCCCCACGAGACAAATTACAGCCTTCTTTCCGGTTCTACCCACTGGTAGAGGAACTAAACGACAGAGCTTTCCTGGCCCAGATTCAGTGCATAGATCAGTTCTTCCCCAACTGGACCCTCACACCTCCCTCGATCACCGTCAACAGCATCAGATGCACACACGTACTAGAGGGCAGTCCAGCTCCATTCGTCCCCCTGGTCGCCACATCAGTCTCAGATCTCAGCTGGAGAGGAGGTTTTCACCCCCCTCTTCGGGTTCTCAGTCCATCAGGATCTTCTTTTCATCGGTCTCTAATGTTAGGAGGGGTGTGGCGACCATGCTTGATTAGACCTCTGGTCCTCACCTACCCCCCTTTCATTATCTTCTTCGCTTCTGTCGTTTTTCTCCCCCGCTTGCTCCTTTGCCCCCACATGTGGGGGCATTTAGCTTCAGGTTTCCTTTCTGCTGTCTTTTCTCTTCTTTTCGGTTTTTGGGAACTCGTTTTGAGTTGTCCCCGCTCGCATTTTGTATGTTGTTTGGGCTGCAGTCCCATTGACCTACTTTTGTGGCCATTTGTTGGACATTAATATATTTATCTTATCTTATACATTTATATAAAATACATTATTTAATTTTATACAATCTATAACATACACTATAAATTTAATTTTATTCGTTTTGTATATACTGTACATTATTATAAATTTATAGTTAATTGCTATGTCACAAGGTTTGCCGAATTTTTACCTAAAAATTAGAAATTCGGTGATTAAAATCCCGCAGCAATAAGTTCGCCCAAATTCGTTGCAGTTTGTGAGGGTTTCTATAGGTGGCCAGGTTGTATGCCACAGATGGCCGGCTTAAGGAGTTGCGTGGACTGGGCAGGAGTTCATCGCAAATCTCGACGTCATGCAAGAGCTCGCAAAAAATCACTTTCAATGCCTTTAGTCTGTAATTTTCTTTTTATTTTGTTTATTATTCATTTGTTAGGTATTCTTATTTAATTTTAGATGTTAATTTTTTTTATTTTATACTAATACGTATTAATATCTTTTTATACTAAGATGTTACTCTTATAAAGTTATATCTATTAATATTTTAGTAATATTAATCTTTTTATCATAATATCTTTATTAATACGTATTAATATTTTAGTAATAGTTTATATGTATACTATATATAAACTAATACGAAGATTTATTAATAGTTTATATCTTTACTAAAATGTATTAATAGTTTACATATTAATATTTTATTTTTTACTTTTTATTTATTTGTTTTTAATCTTTATTTTATTTATATTTATATTTTAAATTTATTTAAATATCTATAATTATTTTAATTTTTTATTTTATATATAGTCGAACTTAATGGCGAATATTTTTTCAAACTTTATCTAATGGCGAACTTCAACCGAATTTTACTTCGCCGAACTCGAACTCGAACTCGAACCTTGTGACTTAGGTTAATTGTACAATATACACTATAAAATTATAATAGTATACTGCATAATGATTTAACATTTAACATCATTTAACATTATAATAGTATACTAGTATACAATATAATAGTATACTATATACTGTATACTGTATATTGTATATTGTATGCTATATACTGTATATTGTATACTGTATACTGTATACTGTATAAAGTCACTTCTCGCATCATTTAACATTGTTTTTACATTTAATTTAAGTATATTTTATGAATTTAATGTTTTTTTAAAGTAGCGATAAAGTTGCCAATTAATGACGATAAATTGTCGATTCCCAATTTCTGAGTCAAGATTTGGCCTCCCGATAATGATTTTTTGAACTATGATTCTAACAATGATGAGAAGATGAAGGGTACTCAATGTAAAGAGGATCTTTTCCAAGAAGCCCCTATCCATCTTCCAAACATTCCAAAAATTGAGCCATTGGTATATGAGATAGATTTTCAAGACAACAAAGAATTATTTCATCTTTGCCATCATTCTGAGAATGGTAAAGGGATGAAGGTAGAACCTCGAGATCTAAATTGTCCTAAGAAGCCAAAATGCGATGTACAAGGAATCAAAGCTAGCAGCAAAGGAACAATTCAAAATTCAATTGATAAGTAGGCACTCAGAAAGTCATTTAGCAGAGATAAGAGTTGAGTTCATAAATTCAGAAAATAAGGGTAAGCATTTTGACCATATCCGTGATTATAATTCAAAGCATGGAAGTATTGGTTTTAACAAAGGCTTGATATCTTTACAAAATCCTTGTCGTCATGGAAAGCATGCTAAGAATGGTGACAGGGTCAAGGATACCACTTGCAGTATAGGGAATGTAGATCCTTCAATTCAAGATCAAGTTTGTTTTTGCATAAGTGATCTAGGTGATCTTTTGAGAGTCAAAGTGTACAGAGGCATTAATGTCACTATTGAGTTCTCCATCTCAGGCACTTGGATTGAAAAGAAATTTATGAGCAATCATAGAGGGTTTGTTGTGCATTCTAACCATATTGCGAAGGATCAATGTTCTCAGTTAATAGAACACTCCTAGGGGCTAAGTAACACACACGAAAACAAGATCCTAGGGAATCGCCAAAAGAAGATAAATCCAACTGGATGCTTGAGGTGTAAAGATGGTAAGCAAACTAGATGTTATATTGGTAGCCAAAATTGTATGAATCAACTTGCTATGGTTTTGTGGGACTCAAGTTACTTTATAGATTGCCACTCTTGGATGTGTGTGAAAGTTATGGATAATTCACCTACTGAAAATGTAAATTTAGTTGCATGGATAATAAAAAGGGGACTTGATAAGATTGTTAAAGGTTCGAACCTCCAGTATTCTCACCTTGTTTATTTACCATTGATTGATCACCCAACACTCGAAGAGAAGCTAATTAACTTTCAAAACTCTGTTTTAGCATTAAGTGGCTGTGTTGGGGAAGAAATTACACAAAATTGTCAAACTAAAGAAATGAGATACTACATAGGGGAAGAAGAAATGGTACTTCATGGCATAGTAAGTGGTGGTGTCAAGATTATTCCAACCGATTCACGCTTGGGGAAGGCCAACATCTCGTTTGCAACCTAAGGGATGATTTCAAGAAGGCTTAAATTACACCGAATGACTTCACCATTTCTTGCTTTATGAAGATACAACAATTTCCCACAACTTGGTGTGGAAACAAGGTATGCAATAATTCAGTTTTCATGAGCCGAGGTGAAGTAACTATTGGTGCTCAAACATGCACCCGCATCTCGGATCTTGGAAGGGCCGAGGTGTTTGAGACCACAATGGAACCGTCCCCAAGTTGTGGGACCTTACGCGCTTGGGACGGATCTCCAGAGAAGGCTGGTTCCTCTATCTATTTCTACTGCTACTGCTACTCCTAGTGCTAGAAGGGAAAACTAAGCTAACAATGCCAAGGGACCAAGGATAGGAGGATAACATGAAGGGAAACCTGCACTAAAAGGCGATAGCACCAGAAAAGGAGGGATGAACACTATCAATTTTGAGCGAAAATGAAAGGAAATGCATGAAAGAAGGCTAGGCACATGTAGCATAGCTTAATATGTATTTACCAGATTAGTTTCATGGAACACAACTAAATAAGGAACTGCAAGGGACGTGAATGGCACAACTAACATGCAACGCAAAACAAAAAGTAAGAAGGAATGCAAGCACGTTAGGACAGAGAATAGTCACAAAATGATGCTTCTATTACTTCCATAAATGCATAGTGTTGTTACAATGGCAAAGGAGACCGATATCCACATGCGAGAGCCAGATCTAGAGGTTTGCAACTCAGAATACATAAAATATGAAGTCCTTAGCAGAATGCGTAAGGATCCAGAGTGTCCAACATAACAAATGAGCATAGCTCTTACATTTATAGATAAATCTGTGGAAGAAGAGAAGAGAGGAGGGAAAATCCGATTTTGAAATACAACCACCAACAAGAGGCATTCATGCCTGCAAATTTTCCTGCTAATCTGTCAAATGCGCTTCCCCAAGCCTGTTTGGCATGTTGAAGGAGGGCAGATCAGATTAAATCGGGTGGTTGGAGAAATCGGATCTGCTCATCAATGCTTAGAGAGACGTTTTCCCATTTCTCACCTACTAGATCCGCCAAAAAAATTGAATTTGAATATCTAGCACTGCAGCTGATGTCAGCAGCTCTCTGACAAGTCCAAGCGCGCATCAATCGGAGCTCTGTAGCAGAAGATACGTTTGTCAGAAGATGTCAGAGTCGTCGGCGCACGAAAGACACGTGGCGCGCACAGATGGCTGAAATGATGGCCAACTGTGCAACTGTTTTGTTGTTTCTGCCACGTGTTACCTACTGGTTTGTTACAAGGATTCGGTGCCCTATTGGCGCGTCTTGAATGGTTGTGCACAGCACACTTAAGCATGACAGAAGATGGCCCAAAACAGAAGGGCGCGTAGGAAGAGCGCGCGGAAGAAAATAGAGTAAGGCGTAGAGGAACGCGCGCACAACGCGCGTGGGGAAATGAGGCAAACTGGTGTGCAGAGAGCACATGGTCAAGCACAACCATTACAAAGAAATGGGCGCGACACGTGGTAGGGTCAGGGACTTAGCTGATTGAAGCAAGTGTGAGGCACACGGGAAGGGAAGAAGCTGATTAGAAAGAAGGTGAATGCGCAGAAGGTGGGCACAAGGGGAAAGTGGAAGGAGAGGAAGGAAAGGGGCGTGCAGGGAAACTGCGACCAAGGAAATGTGCCAAGTAATCTCGAGCATGCACAACCTTGCGATGAATAACTTAGAGCCAGAATGTGTATGCAAATTACCCAAATCACTAGGAGAGATATTTGGATAACAATAATATATCATGATATTGTTTGGTTTATGAGGGATTGGTTCTCTAAAACACACTTAACAAGACTGCCTAATGAGATATGGATTCAATGGGAGTTCTGTGGTGTAAGTCATCCTTCTAACACAACTGAGATGAGCTTGGGTAATGCGAATAATGACCCCCAAATCATTATGGGAGTTGTCTCAAATCTTGTGCCTTTTATTACCAACATGTCCAACTTGTTCCACATTCTATTTGCAATCACCAAGTGGATCTCGATCACAAGGAAGAGGTTCTCTTCTCCTAGTGACATTGATAAGGTAGGTGTAGTTATCACATGATGTTTGCTAGCCACTACAATTTTGAATTTTAGTAAGAAGTGGCAATGCTTCAGCCATGCTTTGGGCAGCCTGAAAGAAACTTTGAATCTCTTGCATGTAAAGGAAGGTGTTGGAAGTAAGCCAAATGTTGTTTAAGATAGGCGCTCATTAGGCATCATTTAGTCATTTTAGTCAGCATGAAAAGATTGACTCAATTATGCCTCCAACAATTTCTAAGGGTATTCAGCTGAATATTAATACAGCCTTAGCGAACTTCCTAAAGATGGGAATGAATGGAAGAGCTGTATGTATATACCAGAATGTGATGGGAAAAATAATGTGGTTACTGATGCTCTATCTAGAAAATCAAATCCTTGTTCATTGAATGGTGCAAAGATTGAAGAAGCTTCACTGAAGAAGCAGAAAATTCATATCAAATAAGCTTGCAATTTCTTGAGGGCAAGCAATTTTTGGAGGGGAGGACTGTAATGTTCCCTTCTCAACACTAGTTCTCTTTGAAGACCTTGAGCCCATTTTACTTCCCGTGGGAAAAAAGGAAATGAGCAAGGGAAGCTAATGTCATGTTTTTCAATTGTTTTCTTGAGCTTTGCGTTCTTTTTTAGTAGTTTTCTAAGTATTGTCCAGTTGGCTGGGAAAAAAGAAAAGCCAATGGAAAAATAGAAGGAAAAAGGAACTCTTATTTCCCCGAAAGAGGTCGTTATTCTTAAAAAGTCTTTAATTGGTTTTTGGCACCACGTCAAGCTATAAAAAGGAATTGCTTGGCTTGGAAGAGGTTATGCATCTTTTAGAAATTATTTCTATTGGAGTTGGAGCATGTATGCTCTCTCTCTTCCACTAAGAACAAAAACCCTCTTGGAAAACCTATTGAGAAGGAAACCTCTCAATGGTGGGCTAGTTTGAGGATGAAACCCCTCAAGCTTGCAACAAAGTCCTCTCATAAGGAGTTATTTTCAGTTTTGAAAGTATTTGCAGCCCTCTCCTAGGGTGGCATTTGGGGTCTTCTAGGGCACGACAACATCAAACTCAGCCATCATTGTGTTTCCTCGATTTTTAGCAGCTAGAATCTACATTTGAACTTCAATTTGGGGCTTGGAATCCTTCATTTTCAGCCATATTTGTAAGGGTGTTGATTGTTATTAAATTTAATTAAATAAATTCCAGCTAGGGGTTGAAGGGTTATTTTTCAGTTTATATTTGTTCTAAAATATTTCTAAGGTTCCCTAGATGCTTTGGATTGTGTAAATGATGCATTTTTGGAGAGATATTTCCTTTTCCTTGCTACTGTTACAAAAAATCACACTATTGTACCTTGCTGTCATAAATTTCAGTTGGTTGTCATAGTTTTCCATTCACTATCTATTGGGGTTTGTGCAATTTCCCTTTTGTTTCAGTTAGAGCCCAAAAGGGGCATTACAATATTAAACATAAAATGTTAAGTATACATTTTACACTACAACACTAGATTGCTGCAAATCGGAAATGGGAAATAGGAAATGGAAAACATGGTTGGAAGGTTTTCACGGGAAATGGTTATGTTAGTGTTTATATAATAACATACTAAAATATGCTACAAATTTACTTTTTTTCCCCACGGATTCATCATTCAGAAATACAGAACTAAAGGTCGACAAATCATGCATTTCAAGATCACGATTCACTATTTCACATGCATGCATGAATGACAGAAATTTGACCCAAAAGGTCTTGAAAACAGGCTGATCGAGGAACAACCTGGGCCACAAAACTCTCATAGTTAAAGCCTTCTTTTTCCTGGTCAACAAATAGACTATATGCTAAAATACAATACTTTTAAACTGTCCATTGGCTTCCCACCATTAGTTTTGCATGGTTGTGGGTTTATACAGATAATTTTGAAAGGAGTGACAACATTTGCAAAGATTCAGAACCTCATTAAATATTTCAAATAATATGTGCCAAAACGCATGATGATATAAAGAATAAATAACAATAAGAATAAGATATACCAACAAAGAAAATTTAAAGTCTGCATACTGACAAAGAAAATCAAAGTGGTAAAAATTTGGAAACTCAATACTTAATCCTGTGAAGTTCAATTTATGAAATCCCAAAAGTTTCATTAAGTTTCAAGTTAAAGCTTCTGTAAAACAGAATACATAAATCCTTTTACTGTTTTACCCAAATGAACGTCCACTCATACCATTTGAATGATCTTTGAAATTGTAGACATGGCTCCTGTTGTTGAGACTTCTATCCTTATTGGTCCCTCCTAAAAATGTGAATTCAACAAGAAACAAAAGGTCATGAAGATTAAATCCTCAAAATGAGCAACTGAACATACCTAATACCTAATTGTATGAAATATTTGATGAAAAACTGCATTGGTGAACATTTTGCTAATATCTTGATTTTGTTTTTATACACAAGCAATTGCTTTTCTCTTGAAGTATATGCTTGCATCACAAAATATAAAGATGTTAGATATTTCAACTGTCAAGAGATACACTTCATTTTACGCCATCACAAATATTCTACATGCAAATCTCTAGGACGCCGAAACAAAATGACAATAGGCTCAAGTATGTAACTACTACAAGATGTCTAGGATAGACATTTAATAAAATAAGTCTATTCTAGTTATGAAGTTGAAGTCATATGCACAGGCGAAAATGAGTGCACATTAGAGATTCATGCATGCTTAGCATGATTTCCCTAGATGAACATCGATCGTTTATAGAAGAAATTAGTATTGCAGAAAGGTTGAGATAACCATCATCTTATAGTTTACAATTGTTACAGTGTTTTGTCATTGAATTTATGAATTGCCATCTTGCCATACATAACAACCCGGGTCCTTCGATAAAAGGGGAATCAATACTCACAATCACTTTATCTGGCCCAAATTTTCAAAAGGGAAGTTATGTTTATTGTGATGTCTTCAAGAATCACATTGGTTGTTGCCTTCATATGCAGAAAGAGAAAATCCTATTCAATCCCAGCCAACTGAATAATAGATCTAAGGGCTTCTAAAACACTTACCAGTTATAGATTACGATTTTATCAATTATGAAACTGAAACAAATCAGAGATATTGTCTTAGGTTTGGCCCACAAACATAGAAGAAGTAAATCCTTTAGTCACTTCTAAGACTGCTTCATATTCACACCAAAGCGACATGTTAACTAGTAAATATGACCTGCAATTTTTTATATAGCATACCTGCAATTAATTTAATATGGGTAGCCTTGAAATAACCGCTAAATCTGATCCATAACCCACAATCTTTTCCTAGACTCAGACCTTCAATTCACTAGGACTGCTTCATATTCACACCAAAGTGACTTGCTAACTAGTAAGTACAACCTGGGACCTGCAATTAATTTTGTATGGGTAGCCTTCAAATATCCACTAAATCTGATCCATAACCCACAATCTTTTCCTAGACTTGGACGTTCAATCCCAGCCAGCTTGATAATAGATATTAGGGCTTCTAAAACACTTACCAGTTATAGCTTACAGTTTTATCAATTATGAAACTGAAACAAATCAGAGATATTGTCTTAGGTTTGGCCTGCAAACAGGGGAAAGAAATCCTTAGTCACTTCTAGGACTGCTTCAAATTCACACCAATGTGACTTGTTAACTAGTAAATATGACCTGCAATTTTTTATATAGCAGAGCTATAATTAATTTGGTATAGGTAGCCTTCAAATAACCGCTAAATCTGATTCATGACCCACAATCTTTTCCTAGACTCGGACCTTCAATTGACCAAACTGATAAGATTCATAAATAACATAATCTAGATTCTAACCATTAAAGAAAATAAGCACAAAGCACATGCCACAAACCACAGAGACGCCAGGTTGTCAACTAGGGAAACAATTTGATGGAAGAAAACCCCACATATATTGAAAGTTGACAAAATTACAATGATCTCACACTTTACAATTCAAAGAGAGAGCCAAAGAAGAACACGAGAGAATATAAAAATAAAATTAGCCTCAACAGAAGTAAACCATTGGAATCTATATACAAAGTGAAAACAGTAGCAGTTACCAAGTAATTCCATCACACTAAGTGCCAACATCCTATGTGCATGTCGGATATGTGTAAAAGGAGTTAGAAACTCCAATATTCCCTATAACACTCATTTTAGTATTGTGAATTCCCATGTGTCCCTTATTGGGCTCTTGGATACTTAATGTGTTTATGGTTGCCTAGCAATGATTATTCAGACACTTGTTCATTTGATGTTGGACATTTTTGTATTCATTATAGTGTCAGGCTTTTATCATGGACTATGGTGATTTTGATAGTCGGGTTACAAAGAAGCATCTATAACATGGTTAGAGGATATTATGCTTATACCCATGTTACTAACACTATTGATTGATCCTGCATATGGATTAGCTTGTAAATATTGATAGTTGATTTTTGGATAATGCACTATATTTTTTTTAAAGATCTTCATGCCAAATGTGGTTTTGAAGTACAACAAATATTACAATGTGTAATGTCCCTTTCTAGGGCTGAAACTGAGAAATAGGGAAATAGCACAAACCCAATGAGAGTAATCTGATTTTTATAACA
Source organism: Taxus chinensis (assembly GCA_019776745.2). Taxonomy (NCBI): domain Eukaryota; kingdom Viridiplantae; phylum Streptophyta; class Pinopsida; order Cupressales; family Taxaceae; genus Taxus; species Taxus chinensis. Next base: position 515,863,012 of record CM034154.1, read on the forward strand.
GTAGATCTGAACCAAATATAAAAAACCCCAGCAGTGAGTTGTATCTACACTTTTAGGGCATCTAACACCCTCCAAACAAGCTGAAAATAGATGCATATTTTCTCCTAAGTATTAAGGTCGATCAAGGGAATAAACACCAAGCCAAAGTACCCCAAAACATGTGCAGATTATAAAACTATACCCAGCTCTAATTAAATAAATGAGAGCAAAAAATACAACTCACAATAAGGGCTGGAAATGGAGATTCCAATCCCCAAAAATATCATAGAAGTGTGGAATCAGTCTCTAAAATTATGAGGAAGATGAATATCAGCTCCAATTGCTAAGGTGTGCCCTAGAAGGCACTCAACTCCTCCAAGCAAGTCACTACCCTAGGAGAGGGCCCAAAATTGATGTAGAAACCTTAGTAGCTCTCTTTCTATCAAACCCTAGCTGAAAACCAACGACATCACTTTCCTTGAAGCCCTCGGGAACCACCAATTGAAGAGTTTTCGTTCTTCAAATTGAAAAGGGAGGGTTTTGTCCTCCTTATATGCCACACCAAAGGATTTTCGCCCCCTAGAGGAAAGGAATTGAGCAATCAACCCAAAAACCATGCAAGTATATTTTATGACAAGATAGACACTAACACCCTCCCGTAAGCATAGCTTAGGCGGGCGAAAAAGAAGGTGGGTCCCGGCAACAAGGCCTGATGAGGTGCCCACATACATTAACTGGGACAATTGGACACCGCAAGCTACCCAAAACTAGTAATAACAAAGTAGAGAGAAGAATCCCGCTGCAAGATATCCCAAGAAGCTCAGCTCCAAAACTCTTACAATGTTGAAGAAGTTAGGTATGCACTGTGGTCTAAATCCACTGCTCGATCATAGAACTCAAAAACAACTGACACTAGGCTTCACCAGAATAGCTCCATGCAAGGAGACAGTCAATGGAGTGATGTCAAAAGTGCAAAAAAAAACACCAAACATAATTTGATCAACTGCTACAAATAGGTGTGATTAGAAAATGACTTTTCCCTTTTACTATTTTATTTTATTATTATTTTTATTAAGTCATTAATAAATTAATATAAATGCTTTTTATAAAGTTTATTTATTCACTTTATAATAATTTATTAAGACTATAGTTTCCCTTTTTATCACCCTTCACCTGTCGGGAAACAAAATTGGGCTAAGGGTCTTCGACTGAGAAGTGGATATTACATGTGACTTCATTTGCATCATATATTCGGCACATTTTATCTATACTTGGTTTTTTGGGCAAAGTGCTCATTGACTATCCACTTGAGGACGAAAACCCTCTTGTGTGGCATTCCAAGGAAAACAAAAACCTTCCTTGTGGCTTGGTGGAGGACGAAAGCCCTCCATTTTGGGTGATTTGAAGACATCTCTTGAAGACTACTTGCAGATTTGGATCTAGGGCATCAAGAAGAATATCTACAAAGGCTTTGCAAGCATTTTAGAGCTCTCCCTAAAGGGAGCGACTAAGGTGTGGTGACAATTGGGTGCCTTCTAGGGCACATACTTTAGATTTTATTTGATATTCTGATTTGGCGTAATTTCTAATCTCGGAATCTATCTTCATTGTGGTTATCAGGGTTTGGAAACCTCTCTTTTCATTATTTTCATGGGCTATACTTTTGATGTTCAAAATTAAATTTCCAACTGCATTTGTGATCAGATTTGATGATGAAAAATGTCTTACATTCTTCCTAAAGTATTTATCTATATTGTGGTTGAATTATTTGATAATATTTTAGAGCTCTCCCTAAAGGGAGCAACTAGGGTGTGGTGCTAATTCCAGACTATTATAAAAATAAGATTGTTGATTTCCATCTGTTAGAAAAATCAGTTTATTGATTTAAAAATCTGAATTTAATCTATTGGGGTTTGTGTGGTTTCCTATTTTTTCAGTTTCAGTCCCAAAATGGGACATTACATTGGAGACGTCATTCTGTGTAATGTCCCCCTTTTCAAATTAAAATTAAAATGAGAGAAAATCGATTTACACATGGATTTCAAAATGAAAATAGATTTTGATTTGTGCAAATCGAAAAAAATAGAAAGGAAATCGATTTTCCTTGGGATAATTAATGATTTTTGGAGATAAATAAATACATAAAGGGAAGTCGAATTCCTTGGGAATATTTAATTATTATTATTTGGAATAAATCGATTTATTTTAGCATGGTTCGATTCATATGGGCATCATTTGATATATTTAATTTCCCCATGCATTTAATATTTTTTTTTAGTGGGACTTCGAAGCAATTTTTAAAATAAATACTCCTAGAAGATGGAGTCAAAAGGAAGAAAGCTTTGGAGAATGAGCAACGAATATCTATAAAAGAGGATTAAAGGCACCACTTTTCACATGTTGTCGGTTATTATAACGTATCTTCATGCTTGAAGAGGGATGAATGCCTACTAGTAATCAAAAAACAAAAGGTGTTTATTAACACCACCCATTGTGAAGTGTGTGTTCCTTTTTGAGCTATGAATTGACGAGTTGTGTGCATTTTTATTCCATCTATGTGAGTCGCCATTTTTGAGAGAGTTCAATCTTATTTTAAGAGGGTTTTGAGAGTGATTTATGGTATATGCAATTAATTATAAATTGTTGGTTTTTTCCTTGATGAAATCGACTTGCCTAGGGTGATTTTAAGCTTGTTTGGAAGTGTTTCAAGTGCTTAAATACTTGTCCATTCCAGATTTTTAATAAGCTCAAATCGACTTGATATGAAACATTTTGGCATGATTTTATGAAGTCACACATGAGGGTTACAATTTGATTTATTTCTACATCTAATTGGGGCATATTGTGATTATTTTAATAATATTTTGGCTTGCTAACACTGCTGGAATATATTTAATGCAAGTCGACTTACCTGAGTATTTGATAACAGTGTTTTGGAAGGGTTTTCGATCTACTGTCATAAATTAATTATTACAGATCTGAAAGTGGTGATTTAGAGTGTTGGTGTTGGCTGGATTTTCTGCATAGATGAAAACCTAGGCAGTCATAAAATAAATCTCCCTCATTTACTGGTGAGGCTCCTATGTAAGATTTGTCAATAAAATATGCTAGTATCTATTTAGGGGTTTTACTTTAACCATGCAGCTCATGAACCATAGCTGTATAGTTTTGCAGCAAGTAAGCAGCTGTTAAAGAAAGGAAATATCTAATGAAGAAGGAAAATAATAAAAACAGGAAAGAAAGAGGGAAGATGTGCAACCCAATCAATAGATAACAGAGTTGATTGCATGCACATAGACAGAACCAATAGATATTAACACACAAAATTATAAACAAAGGCAGCTTTCAGATCTAGATCTAGAATAACACAAAGTTTATAAGTAGATCTAAGACAAAAAAAACTAGAAACAAAATGCACCGTGACACAAAGTTCTCCAAAAATCTGCTCCTTTCTATTCCTTTGCTTCAAATAGCTATCAGGGATTTCAGCACAAAGTCTGGAACACAAGAATGCTGCTTACAAATTCCGATCTTTAACCCGAAGGTTTTTCCTCTACTTATAGAATGTAGAAGGGAAAATACAAATGGGAAACTCAACTGAACTAGAACATAAACAAGAAATAAAGATAACATCTGACAATCATCTTCCTCTAATTCCTCTTCAAGTGACATGCATCCGGATCTATACTCAAACTTATACACATCTGTCACTTAACTAATAGAATTGTTCTACATAACTTAAAGTAATGGTTTCAAAACCAACAACTTTAAATTTTTACAATTATATCCGGGAACGTGAAAATAGAAGAAGAAAAAGTAGAAGAAATATTCGTCAGTTGTAACATCTACATCTTCTTTTTGTTTTGATACTGAATATACTTGTCGAACATGTAATTCAACAACTTCCCATCTATCTTAGCCACAACTTCCTTTTCCGTCCTGAATTGTAGCAAGCCTTCGTTCAATACCCTGATGCATGCTTCCACATCCTCCAAGCTAGGCCCGAACTTCTCAATATCTGACTGCAGCGTCACCAGCTTACTGATGGAATCCATCGTGAAAGGCCTAACAGCTCCATCAATTCTCCCTTGCACCATCAGAAGAGATCCCTCCAAGGAATCAGGCACTTTGCTAGGAATGGTCCTTGTGTATGAAGAAACATTCCCGACCACTTCCTCGTTAGTGAAAGCAATGACATTGTCTGGTAAAGATGATGCCATACTCTCAAGTGCCTGCATCCTTTTCAGCATAATTCTGAAGATCTCTAAGCGGAAAGATACTGCAAACTCAAGCTGCTTCCCCTTCTCAACTGATCCATCGGGCACAATTCGTTCTGCAATCAACACCTCCCTCGGCAGCTTATTTATTTCGACCAAAGTACTTAGGTTACTCTCAGCAACTGTGTTCATATCTATCGTGCTTGTCACCAGTTGATTCAGCTGAACCGATGCATCTTTCATAACCTTTAGGCGGGCTGGCACCTCTCCGAGTTGTACAGAAGCTTGGCGAATGATTAGACTCTTCCATTCGTCGATAGCTTTAACCTGGTTACTTGCATCTTCCACTTCCTGCATCAGATGATCACTCACCTGCTTTTGTGCTGAAATTGGCTGAGTGGAAGATTTGACAACCTTGGCAATAATCTCGCACAACTGAGACACCTGCTTCTGAAGTTCAACTTTCTCCGCCTTTTCTTTGTCAAGCCTAAGGAATAAAGCATCTATCAATGTCTCTGTGTCTTGCTTCAATCCTTCTGTGGTGGCTTGACCTATGGGTACTCTGGTCACTGTTATATCTTCTACCGTGAGCTCATCCTTCTTCTTCCCTTCTGCTGGAACTGACATCTCAGCGAACTTCTGCCTCGACTCCTCAATGATCAACCTTGAAGTTACCTTAGCAACTTTAGGTTTTCTGTCTTTTCCGCCTAGATTCAGGAGCAGCTACAAGTCGTGTTCCTCCAAGTTGATTTCCTCTCTAGCCTCTGGAACCAACTGCGAAGCCAACCATTCTGAGAAATTACTTCTCGAAGAATGAGAAGTTGCCGAGTGTATCACCATCTCGCGCTCATATTCCTCTCCATCTGAAACCGCTACAGTGTTGTGGTTGCCGTCCTCTGAATTGTCCAAAGACAAAGCTCTTTCAAATTCTGCCATCTGCAACTTCAGCGTTTCTTCAGGAAGAGGTGCTGAACGGAGTGGCTGAGGAGAAAAGACGAATGTTGCCGGATTCAACGGAGGAATGACAGTATCTTGCTGAGGTGCACAGTCGGTGAAGTACTTGATGCTGGAGAAGTCGGAACTAACACCATAGCAGTAGAAGTGATCTTCTCCTTCGAATGAGACCTTTCTGTGCACTTTAATCTTTTCAGGCCTTCTGCTGCTCTCTCCTTCGTGCTTCCTTTTGAGGGAATCTCCTGTGCCGAAGTTGCCTGTGATCTGATTCATCAATGCTTCATCAAGGCAATATCCCTTCGTCAGCAACCAGTTTGAAGTATTGACCAGAACGGCGGCAGACCTTTCCTCGATCGTATGGCAGCCACCTATGCTCTCCTGAAGTACAGCTCTATCTCCTCCCATCCGATGGTATGCGTCAAGTAACACAGGCCCATCATCTTTAAGATCCGCAGGTATCCGTGCTAATCCAAAGTCAAACACTTGCCGCGCTGATAACCTGCTGAAATCTTTCTTTCTAACTTCGTACTCGCTTCTGCACTTCATCCAGAAATCTTCCAATGAAGGCACATGCGCGTACTCCTGGGAGATTGTCTTCCTTGCCACTCCAAATGGATCGAAGTTCAGCCGTGCTGGGAAGAACTCTTGCTCGTACTCAGAGAACATCTCCGCTTCAATTCCTCGGGCTTTATGAATACTCTGACAGCTGTAATAGCCCACTGTGATCGGGAAGAAGCCTGTAGACTTGTGCCGTTTCGTCTGTAGGTCATGCATCTCCACGAGTTGTCTGCTCAGTTCCATGATGACCAATCTATCACTCGGATATCTGGGCAACTTGACTGGTTCTCCTGAAAAGCCAGTGACCCTGAGGTATGTAAAGTCCGCAAACTGGATGAAGATACTGCCAATCTTGGACACAGCTTCCCAAGCTTCCTTGCTTACCCTGTTGGCCTTTAGGTCGCCGTCCAGCCTGCAAATGAATCCGTAGAAGAATCCATCGTTGACCACCTTGTAATCTTTATGGCATGCAGGCACAGTAAGCTGCGGATAGCACTCAAAAATAGGATCCTTGGAAAGCACACCACGTCTATCCAGCTTGGAGAAAACACCCTGTGAAGCTGCTGCATATACCAAATATGAAGTCATTTTGAAGCTGTAATTACGCCTCACATTCCTGAGCTGCTCACCGATGTTGTCACTAATGATTTCCGACCAATTGATTATTGAATCTGCTTTGTTGATTTCAATGGTCCTGATGAAAGCATACATCCATGTGCGGAAGTTGTGAGCGTTAGCTTCGCCATTTATCCTGCATAACAATTTGGTAATGTCATCCACCTCTTGTACCAGATTGGATCGTGGAAGAGTTCTCGGGAATTTGGATGGAGATCTGGGCTTCTTCATGTATCTGTTGTTCATGATGCCCACACAGTCAACTTTTTCCCATCTCTTGTTGGCATCCTGTATGCTAATAGTAGTCACCACCTGTTGTGCTGGAATCTTCAAACAATAATTGATGAACTGTGCATCCAGCCGAATTATTGTCTTCCCCGCAGCATCTCAGACTGATCTAGATAGTGGGTGGTAAGACCTAGCACACTCCATGACGAATTCTGGCAACTGAGCTGTGGATGGGAATGCTGAAGCTCGAATGATTCCACTGCTTTTGACTGCACGCATGAGAGAAGTCTTTCCAGCTCTGGATCTATCAATCAATTCAGAAAGAGGTTCTGGACCTAGATCTGTATCTCCAATGTCAGCAAACCTAGAAGTGATGCATGACTCTGCTGAGCTTTCTTTTTCATCCCGCTTTGCCATGGCTGTATCTGTCTTTGTCTGAGCAATTCTTTTTCTCTTTATTCGGCCGGAATTCTTTACAACCGGTGCAGATCTGGAGATTTCTTCAGATTCGGAGGATATGTTCAATGTATTGGACATTGATTTAAGCTTCCTTTCTCTTATATAAGCACCTGTGATGAATTCCTGCAATTAATTCAGACAAAGATGGCAACCATAACATGAACACTTGATTTTAATTATAAAAATCTGCTTATATCAAGCCTGCTGCCCCAAAATTTAATGTTTCGTTTGAATGCAAAGCAAGTATGAATTTTGTCAACTTCACCTGAGCATTTGTAACACTATGCAGACAATCAATGTAACACTATGCAGACAATCAATCAGACTTAATTCAAGCTCCTTCAAACCTAGGCGCCAAACTTTGAAGCCTTCCAGCAGTAAAAACACCTTCTGTGCAAAATTCCTCCTTAATTGGGCGCCAAAATTGCCTGGGCTGCACTTCCTTGCTAAAGAATTAATTAATTCATCATTATGGCAGCCCATTCTTATATAACCTTCACCATTCTATAATTAATAATTGTCTCTCCTATTCTTGGCAATTAATTAATTAATTAACATGCTTTTCTCTTCAATTTGGGCGCCTATTTTGTGCATGCTCATGGCTGCCATTAAATAAATTAAATCTATTTAATTTTAGCTTTCCACTTCCAGTCCACATTGACTTCACAGTGTGTTTTGACCTTATGCACCAAAAATAGGAATTAATTCTATTAATTAATACTTTAAAAAGTATTATTTCTCCTCAATATGGGTCGCACTTTTTTGCATGAGAGGGGGCTGCATTAAATAAATTACATTTATTTAATTTTAGAATTCTATTTCTAATTTCCTTTATCCTCTTCTTCCTTGTTGACTTTTCCTCATGCTTGGGCGCCAAATTTGGAAATAGAATTAATTAATGAATGCAATTAAAGCTGTCCCTCTATTCCAAAAGGGGTCGCACTTTTTGACATAGCCCATTTCTATTTTTAAAAGTCAATTTTCAATGGGATTATTCACCCTGCACCGCAGCTGCAAAAATCCCATGATTCACTTAAGCTGTTTGACTTTCATAATGGGATTTTTTACCCTGCAAGGCAGGTAAGAAATTCCCATCAATGCCTTAAGTGATTTTCTTTTATTTCACAATGGGAATTTTCACCCTGCAAGGCAGGTAAGAAATTCCCGCCTGCCTGCTGCCTCTAATTTTCCCATTATGACTTAAGTGGCTTTGCTTCCATGGGAAAAAGTACCCTGCCAAGCAGGTACAAAATTCCCACCTGCCTGCTGCTACCAAAAATCCCATTGTAGCTTAAAACCTTCCTTTCCCAAAAATGCGACCTGCCTAGAAGAGGCCTTTTCTGTGCACGACTTCGTCTTTCTAGAGAGAACCAGACCTCCTGTGGCAAATTCCTTCTGGCATAACGTCCATAGATGATCTCCAGATACTCCAGGCAAGAAAAAACACTAAACCGGCAAAAGAATTGACCTAGAGAAATTTCACAAAAAACAAAATGACAAAACACCAAAAACGCAAAACGTTGCCAGAAGTCACAGATAAAGCCCAGGATTCATTCCTGGTGGAAACCCTACTGGTATATGGGAATATTGACATGTAAGACCACAACAGGGTTAAACCGGAGCACAATTTGCCTCAAACGGGGCTCAGAATAATTAAATAAAAATTTCCCGCAGGCAAACCCCAGCGACAAAATATAACGATTTTGGGCATCTGGGTATTTGGCGAAATTGGCTAATATAACTCTCTGGGAATATCTTGACACAATACAGACACTTTCTGGCAATTAAAACACAAAACGACCCATTATTTTAAAAGTATGAAATTTTTTACATGGGGTAGTCTCAGATTTCAGGGTGAAATCTGGGGACACCAATTGGGAAGTGAAAAATAAGGCTAGAATTAATTTACTATTTTCCCTTAACCCTAACGACTTGTTTTGAAGATTTGGGAGCAGATTTGACTGGATTTCAGTGGGTTAAAAAATCTAATTTGGTGTCCCCCAGATTTCATTCTGAAATCTGTGACTACCCTATCTGAAAAAATTTCGTACTTTTAAAATAATGGGTCGTTTTTTGTTTTTATTGCCTGAAAGTTCTTGTATTGTGTCAAGTTATTCCCAAAGAGCCATATTAGTCTTTTTCGCCAAATATCCAGATGCCCAAAATAGTTATATTCTGTCGTTAGGATTTGTCTGCAGGAAATTTCTATTTAATTATTTTGAGTCCCGTTTGAGGCAATTTGCACTCCGTTTTAACCGTGTTGTGATCGAAAATATCATTATTCCTATATACCAGAAGGGTTTTAACTAGGAATAAGTTTTGGGCTTTATTTATGACTTTTGACAATTTTTCATGCTTTTCTGTTGTCCCTTTTCGTTTTCTATGAAATTTCTCTGGATCAATTCCTTTGTCGGGTAAGCCCGATTCTTGGCCTAGAGCAGCTAGAGAACATATACGCACGTTATGCCCGGAGTAAGTCACCATCGGAGGTTCGGTTCACTAGGAAAAAGCTAAGTCGTGCAATAAAAAGCCCCTGCGGGGTTGGGTGCTTTTTTGGAAAACAAAGGATTGGATCATGGGAAAAATAGAAGCAGCAGGTAGGTGGGAATTTATTGTCTGCCTTGCAGGGTATTTTTTCCCATGATGGAAAATTCACTTAAGCTGCAGTGGGAAAATTAGAGGCAGCAAGCAGGTGGGAATTTATTGCCTGCCTTGCAGGGTAAAAATTCCCATGGTGAAATTAAAAAAAAGTGACTTAAGTGAAATCATGGGATTTTATTGCCTGCCTTGCAGGGTAAATAATCCCATTATCAAAGTCAAATCACTTAAGTGGATCATGGGATTTCCGGGGCTGCCTTACAGGGTAAAAATTCCCATTGCCATAAATTCTTAAAAATAGAATTCTATTATGCAAAAAAGTCTGCCCCCTTTGGATAGAAGAAGGCAGCCTTTAAAGTGGATTAAATTAATTATTTCTTCTAATTTTGGCACCCAGGCATGGAAGAAAGTCAACAAAGCAAAGGGGGAATTAAAAAAACATAAATAGATGGTCTAAATTAAATAAATTTAATTTATTTAAAGGCTGCCCCCTCCATGTAAAAAAGTGTGCCCCTTTTGGGAAACATATAATGTTTTTCAAAGCATTAAATGATTAAGTTAAATTCTATTTTCAGTGGCTATGGTCAAAGCACACTGTGAAACTTAAGTGAAGTGAAAAGTGGATGATTAAATTGAATTAATTTAATTTATTAGATGGTTGTCCTTAAACATGCTATTTTAACACACCAATTAAAGAGAAGAGCATGATTTTTAATTAATTAATTGCCAGGAATAGGAAGGGCAATTATTAATTATAAAATTATGAGGGTTATTTAAGCATGGGCTGCCATAAGGGTGAATTAATTAATTCACAGGTAAAGAATTGCAGTCAAGACGAAAAGTGCGCCCCATTTGAAGAGGATTTTTGCTCAAACAAAGGTGAAAACAAGGCTAAAAGCTTCCAATTTTGGCGCATGCATTGAAGGAGGTTGGTTTGTGTTTGCATAATTGTTTGCATAGGTGATACAGGTGCTCAAGTGAAGTTAGAAAAATTCATGCTCTCTTTGCATATAAATTAGACATCAATTTTTGGGGCAGCAAGCTTGAAAAGTGCAGATTTTTATCATTAAAATTCATTGTTCATACTCCGGTGGCCATCTTTGTCTGAATTAACTGCAGGGATTCATTACAGGTGCTTTACAAAAAAAAATGAGCTCTAATCAATGTCCAATACATTGAATATATCCTCCGAATCTGAAGAATTATCCAGATCTGCACCAGTTTTGAAGAAATCCGACCAAGTAAGAAGAAAAAGAATTATTCAGACAAAGCCATGGCAAAGAGGAACGAAAAAGAAAGCACAACGGAGTCATGCATCACTTCAAAACTTGCAGACATAGGAGACACAGATCTAGGTCCGGAACCTCTTTCCGAATTGATTGATAGATCCAGAGCGGAAAAGACTTCACTCATGTGTGCGGTTAAAAGCAGTGGAATTATTCGAGCTGCAGCCTTTCCATACACAGCCCAGTTGCCAGAATTTGTTATGGAATGTGCTAGATCTTACCATCCTTCATCCAGACCAGTGCGTGATGCTACGGGGAAAACAATAATTTGATTGGACGTAGAGTTCATCAATTATTGTTTGAAGATTCCGGTGCGAAAGGTGAAGACTTCCATTAGCCTTTAGGATGCCGACAGCAAGTGGGATAAGCATAGAGTTGACTGCGTGAGCATAATGAATAACATATACATAAAGAAGCCTAGATCTCCTTCTAAGTTCCCAAGAACTCTTCCGCGGTCCAATTTGGTGCAGGAGGTCGATGATATTGTCAAATTGCTATGCAGGATTAATGGCGAGGCGAATGCTTACACTTTCCGTACATGGATGTATGCTTTCATCAGGACCATTGAAGTCAACAAGGTTGATTCCATAATCAATTGGTCGGAAATTATTAGCGACAACATTGGTGAGAAACTCTGGAACGTGAAGCATACTTTCAGCTTCAAAATGACTTCCTACTTGGAGTATGTTGCAGCTTCACAAGGCATCTTCTCCAAGCTGGATAGATGTGGCGTTCTTTATAAGGACCCCATTTTCGAGTGCTACCCACAGCTTACTGTACCTGCGTGCGAGAAGGATTTCAAAGTGGTCAATGATGGATTCTTCTACGATTTCATTTGCATGCTAGACAAGGACCTAAAGGCCAACAGGGTAAGCAAAGAGGTGTGGGAAGCCGTATCCAAGATTGGCATTCTATTCATTCAGTTTGCAGATTTCACATACCTCAGGGTTACAGGTTTTTCTGGAGGACCAATAAAGATGCCCAGATATCCGAATGATAGATTGATCGCCATGGAGTTGAGCAGGCAACTTTTGGAGATACACAACCTTCTGTCAAAATGGCACAAGTCTACGGGCTTCTTTCCGATCACTGTCAGACATTATAGCTGCCAAAGCATTCATAGAGCTCGAGGGATGGAGGTGCAGATGTTATCTGAGTATGAGCAAGAATTCTTCACGGCACGACTGAACTTCGATCTATTTGGAGTAGCCGCGAAGACGATCTCCCGAGAGTATGCACGCGTGCCTTCATTGGAAGATTTCTGGATGAAGTGCAAAAGTGAGTACGAGGTTAGAAAGAGGGATTTCAGCAGGCTATCAGCAAAGCAAGTGTTCGACTTTGGACTAACGCGGATACCCGCGGATCTTAAAGATGATGGGAATGTGTTACTTGACACTTACCATAAAATGGGAGGAGATAGAGCCGTACTTCAAGATAACGTAGGAGGCCGACACACGATTGAAGAAAGATCTGGAGCTGTTTTGGTGAATACTTCAAACTAGTAGCTGATAAAGGGATATTGCCTTGATGAAGCATTGATGAATCAAGTCACGGGCAACTTTGGCGCAGGAGATTCCCTCAAGCGGAAGTACGGAGGAGAAAGCAGCAGAAGGTCCGAAAAGTTGAAAGTACAAAGAAGATCTGAATCAAAGGAGAAGATCACTTTTACGGCCATGACTTTAGCTTCGGTTTCTCCAGTACCCAGTACTTCACCAAATGTTGCACCACAGCAAGACACTTCCATGCCTCTACTGAATCCGGTGACATTCATCTTCTCTCCTCAGCCACTCCGTTCATCCCTTGTTCCAGAAGATATGTTAAAGCTGCAGATGGCGGAGTTCGAAAGAGCTTTATCCTGTGATGATTCAGAGGATGGCAGCCATAACACTGTGGCACTTTCGGATGGAGAGGATGCAGAGCGGGAGATGGTAGTGCACTCAGCGACTTCTCATTCTCCGAGAAGTAACTTCTCGGAATGGTTGGCTTTGCAGTTGGTTCCAAAAGCAAGAGTGGAGATGAACTTGGAAGAACACGACTTGCAGCTACTCCTGAGCTTAGGCGGAAAAGACAGAAGGCCTAAAGTTGCTAAAGCAACTCCTAGGTTGATCATCAAGGAGTTAGGGCAGAAGTTTGCTGAGATATCAATTCCGGCAGAAGGAAAGGAAGAGGATGAGCTCATGGCAGAAGATGTTACAGTACCCAGAGTACCCCTCGGTCAAACCACCACAGAAGGATTGAAGCAGGATACGCAGACATTGATAGATGTTTTATTCCTCAGGCTTAACAGTGAAAAGGCAGAGAAAGATGAACTTCAGAAGCAAGTATCTCAATTGTGCAAGATCATAACCAAGGTTGTTAAACCTTCCATTCAGCCCATTTCAGAGCAGGTGAGTGATCATCTTATGCAGGAAATGGAGAAGGCAAGCAATCAAGTAAAAGCTATTGACGAATGGAAGAATTTGATTATTTGTCAAGCTTCTGTACAACTTGGAGAAGTGCCAACCCGCCTGAAAGTTATGGATGATGCAGCAAATCAACTGAAGCAACTGGTGACGAGCATAATAGACATGAACACAGTTGCTGAGAGTAAACTTAGAAGAGAAACCCTTCTAGGTTCTCAGCAACTGTGTTCATGTGAGTACTCCACTCTGTATTTGGTCACATGTTATTACTGTCACAAGGTTGGGCACCTTAAGAAGGATTGTCAGAAGCATAAGTATGATCTTTCACAACAGAACAAAAAGCCATCTGATGAGGAACATGTCACACCAGCTGCAGAAGAACGAGATTCAGATGACAGGCATGCTCTTTATTGTCTTACGACATCATGTTTGCATGATAGTGGTACTAGTTGTTGGATCATTGACTCCAGCGCATCCACGCACTTTTCATGTAACAGGGACTGGTATGTTTCATTTACTGCAAATATATGTTTTGAATCAGTAGTACTAGCTGATGGAGAATCACTCGCAATAAACGGGAGAGGAGATATATGCATTGTATTGAATAATGGCCATGAACTGTTGGTACAGAATGTCAGATATGTAACTTCTTTAAAAAAGAATCTTCTATCTATTCGTCAATTAACTGAAAATCTCAATATTTCTGTGGATTTTTGTGGGAAGAAGTGTGTTGTCTCTGATGTAAAACAAAGACGGGTGATTGCCCTTGGTATTGAGCAAGGTGGCTAATATCATCTTATTGATCCTACTACGATCAACATGAATGCACATGTGGAGGATAGCTCCACCATACAGGATGTCCAGGAGGCTGCAATGCCTTAGGAGGAAACCATTCCTCACATATCTATTGACTTGGATATAGTCAACCTACATGCACTTATTATGGAGGGAATATTCACTATACCAGATGTATGGGAGACAAACATGCCTTGCGAGAATGGATTTCCTCATTTTGAAGAACAGTTTTTTATGGATGGAGACTCCATTATTCCAAATGCACTGAAGGTGCATGGTGAGATGGCATGCCAAGCCACGCACTCAGAAGTACTTGCTCGAAGGATAGTAGAGCATGAATAGTTTGCTCATTATGTTGTGAAAGACCTTTCCCAACAGAGGGGGATAAATGGTCAAATAGATGAGACGGAGGAGTTGATTCTCACTCCTACTGGGGGGAGGGTCCTTTCTCCCATTGCTGAGATGGAGATGTTTGTTTCTCTTGCTATTACGGAGTTGGTTGTAGTGTCCCCTTTTTGAATTAATCCCAAAATAAAGGATTCCTTTCCTTTAGTTTCCTCTTTTGCAAAGGCAAGCAATGGTTGAACAAGGGAAGATCATGGATTATATTTCAATTTCCTTCATTCATATTTATGTTTTATCTTTGGAATTCTCATTATAAGGGGTTGGTTAGGTTTGGTGCATTTTAAAAGCCAATTAAAAGATTATAATGACTTTACATGGGTCGGCCTTACCTTTTTTGGCCTTTGGCGCCATGATGGGGATATAAAAGAAGATTGGAGACTTTATTTGCACACATCTGCTTTTTGGGAATTTTATCTAATTTGGACCTTTGGGCTGTTTACTCATTACCTTTCCACTTTTGGGCGAAGATCCAATTGTATGGCTTTCCAAGAAAGACCAAAACCCTTCTTGTGGTTGGTTGGAGGACGAAAAACCCTTCATCCTTGGTTGAAGCAAATTCATACTGAAGACCTTTTTGCAGATTTGGACAGCGGAGGATCAAAGAAGACATCTACAAACATTTGCATGCATTTTAGAGTCATTCCTAGTTGGAATGACTAGGGTTTGAGGGTATTTGGGTGCCTTCTAGGGCACAAGTTGCAAGTTTGATTTCATATTCTGATTCAACATAATTTATAAGGTCGGAATCTCCATTTTGGTGAATGTTGGCAAAGGTTTACTATTTTTCCTAGCCCTCAGTTTTGGCTAGCCTACTATTGTTCTAAATAATTAATTCTAGCTGTGAAATCAAATATTCCTTCAATCTTTTGATGTATTTATGATTTATGAATATTGTCATGGCTAGATTAATTATTTTGTGGCATTCTTCATTGATTTGCATATTGAAAAGTGGACTTGAATTCCTTAGACAGTTCACTGCCCTTGGAGATTGCTGATTTTAGATTGGCTTTCAGTTATTATCAATTTGTTGTGTGAATAAGTAAAGGTGTTTCAAGGTCAAATTTGTTCGGAACAACCGGTTAACCCCTTTTCTCCATTTTCAGTCCCAAAAGGGATATTACATTGGTTCTAACTCCCACTGCATAGATGGTCACATTTCTCTCATTTGCAACTCAATTTGATTAGAAGGCACTTCACCATGCTTTCCTGAAAAGGTTGCATGAGCACTACATGGTGTTGCAAGGGCATGATCGAGGTGACTTAGATTGTAGGCTAACTGAGTCTCTGTACATACTCCAACAGGCTACTCAAGCCTAGAACAAATTTCTCAATCCACCTGTCTGAGTTTCTGATTCCAACACTCTAGAGATGGGCTAGACACTCTCAACCATTGATGATGCATCACTTGTCAATGAATCACATAACGAATAATTAGCAAACCACTTGCCATATCCTCTATTCACAAGACCAAATTCTTGTTCTGCAGTCCTCCACTCGACAACCGCAACACAACAATGGACTGTTGATTTCGAAGTACCACCTATGGCACAATCTATAGATCCAATGACTAAACTTATGGGCTTAGGACATTTGTAAAATTTTGGGACAAACTTGGTATTGTTTCTAGTTTAGTCATTAAGAGGGGGTGTTGAATATTTATACTAAAAATCATTAGTTAGACAGTTGGAAACTGCCTCTAACTGCATGAAAAGTGAAAACTAAATGTAACCACCTCTCTATAATAAATATAGTTTGACACGTGTGTGCAGATTTGTTCCTCTTTCCTTTCTCGTATTTCTTCTTTATGCATCTGCCAACAGTTACCCCTATGAATTTGGCAAGTGAACTAGCATCAAAGATCTCATTCGAAACAGCCCTATATTCTTCATAGTTGGCCGCAATATTGTGCCCTATTGAATGTCGTGTATCCACCTCCAAAATAACTCCTTCCCTTGGGAGGAAGGTAGGTTGAAAAGCCCTAGCTGTAGGATCCATCACGGATTTCAGTGGTTGAAGATTGTTGTTGGCCCTTGACGAACTTCTTGGATGTATATTATGGATTAGCCATGCCATTGTATTAGCCAACCTCTCTTGCCCTTGGGAAAACCTCACAAACCTAGCATCATCAAAATTTATGTTCATCATTTTATCATTTCCTTCTGATACCATTGTAATGTCCCTTTCAGGCTCAAATTTGAGGAACATGGGTTTTCACCAAAAACCTAATGGAACATTCCTAGAAATGATGACAACCATATGTAGAAAACCATTTTTATATGACAACAATCTGTTTTTATGCAAGAATTAGGACAGTGACTTGTTTTAGTTCCACAAAACCCTAAGCAACCTAGGGTAAATTCAAATTTTTCCCTTTTCCACACACAAATCTTCAAAAATACATCAATAACATGAAACCCTTGATGAAATCATGCAAAATAAATGCTCCAACATACAAAATTATTTAATGCTCAAAAACTACTAAAACTTCAAAATTTCATATCTTCATAAATACTTGGGAGGAAAAATGCAAATGATAGCTCCAAATGATCACAAAAATAGCAGTTATCCAACAAAATTAGAATCAAATTTTTCCAACCATATAAACCCACTGAAAAGTGATGCTGAAATCTCCTAATGGATAGATCGAGCTGGAAATGAATGTGGCAGCCCCAAAAAAGCGTACCCTAGCTGGAATTTATGCCCTAGCACGGATGGAAACCCTTATCATTCTAAATTTCTGAATTTTAAGCTCGCTTGTGACTCCCGGATGAAGCCACCAATGCAACAAATGAGGGTTTTCATCCACAAGTGTTGTGACTATTTAGGGTTTTATCCCCAATAGGATCCAATGAGGGTTTGCGTCCTCAAAGTTTGAAAATGAGAGCTCAATGCTTCAATTTCCAAAGAGAAGTATAAATTTCACTAAATGATCATCACAATGAGCCCCAACTTTTGCTTTTATACCCTTTTATTTTCTCTTTTTTATTTGTCTTGTTTCCTTAACACAACTGACCTGACTATATAAAGAAAACTAATAAATAAGAATGAAATGCTCATTAAATAACTATAAAACATGACAATTACCCCCTTGCTCATTTCCTTCTTGCCCACGGTAACTGGAATGGGCTCAAAGTCTTCAATCGAACTAGCTTTGAAAATGGGACATTACAGGGTCCTCAACAACAAATATACACAGTGACAAAATCAAAACACCTAATCATAGACCTTATTCCACATACCAAAACCCTTATATAAATGGTTACGACCCAAAAATGCATATACAAAATTGAAATCACAACCATGAATTCAAATTCACAGATACAAACTTGAATTCACCATCACAAGCCCTAATTCGCACCAACACAAAACATAGCTGTGAGCCCTAATTTGCACTAACACAAAAACACAATCGAGAGCCCTAGTATGCAGTCACAAACGGTAATGTCCCCTTTTTCGGGGCATTACTAATATCTGGGTTCATCTCTTTTATCTGCATTGTAACCCCTTGGCATGCGTAGCACTACAAGTGGGAGTCTCTTCAGTTAGTTTAATGTGCACATAGGTTAGTTTCTTTTATTATTTAATTAAAAATAATAAAGTGCACATAGTCTTAGTTTATTAAATATTTTAATGAGAGTTTATGTTTTCCCTCCAAAATGGAAAGGTCGGTCATTGGACATTTCACTCTTTAACTCTCTAAAAGGAGGTCACATTTCCTCTAGTGGGGTTATGTTGATTAATTATTTTGATTTCACTCCATGCTTGGAGTAATGGGATGTATGCCCTAGTTCTTGCATTGCTCTCTCTCATTTGTATCCATTATTGAAGAATATTAAAGACTCCATTGTGCTCTCTTGTGTTGAGTGAATTTATGCAATATTTCCTCCATTCTAGCATTGGCGACTTGCTCTAGGGTGTGGCACAATTATTTGAAGCATAAATATGCATGTGGGTGAATTTTTCATTGTACTTTGTGACTGTTATTATTGCTGCAATTTATTAGAGGCAAATCGACTTGGTTTGGGGTTTGATCTATCATGTTTTGAGGTTGTTTATGCTAGATCTATTTGTTGTTGTGTCTAATCAATTATTTCAGATCAAGGGCTGATTGTTTGAGTGTTTTGGAAGGGTTGTATGAACTAGAATTAATTTATAGCATTTATTCTAACCCTAGCGACTTGGAGACAGATTTCGGGGGCAGTTTTGAGTGGGTTTTGGTGATGAGATCAATTCAGTTTTGTAATTCATTGGAAAGCCCTTCATTTCTACTTTATTTTGCATTTTATTTCATGCAAAAATACCAAGAATTGAAGAAGTTATTAATTTTTTAAGTTTCTGTTCTGGGTGCAATTTTATTTATTATCTGCTGTTATAAAAAATCAGATCTGAAAAAGGTTCGAATGGGATCAGTTTAGCATTGGTTTTGATTGTAGAAATTAGGAGGAATAAGGAGGAACTAATTTCATAAATTTTGGAGTTGATTTGATGCCCTAAATGTGTCATGCGACCTACTTTTTAGGGAAAATTAGGGTTTTGTGTTGGCTAAGCAAAAAGTGATTTTGGGATATTATTCTTCATATTTTGTGGCCCATGATCCAAAATTTCAGCTCATTTGGACTTTTCTAGCCAAAGATATGAATTTTGGAAAATTGCAGCAATTGGGGTTTGAATATTAATTAATTTTCAGTTATGTGTGATCAGATTTATGTTGATTCCTAACATGTCCTAAAAGGGGACATTACACAAACAAAATACATAGTTGTGAGCCCTAGAATTCAGTCACTAACGAATATTCACAATCTCAAGCCCTAGTTTTAAGTTTCACTTGTCGTGAGCCCCAGATATCCGTATAGTTCATTCTTTGTACAGCCCTTTTCAACTATGGGCTTGTTATTTTGGTTTCTGATATCTTATTTCGATTTATGGGTGTTGGCTAGATTTTCTGCATAGCTGAAAACCTAGGCAGTCATGAAATAAATCTCCCTCATTTACCGGTGAGGCTCCCGTGTCAAATTTGGTGTCCCCAGATTTCATCCTGAAATCTGTGACTACCCTATCCGAAAGACATTTGTACTTTTAAAATAATGGGTCGTTTTGTGTTTTTATTGCCAGAAAGTTCTTGTATTGTGTCAAGATATTCCCAAAGAGCCATATTAGTCATTTTCGCCAAATACCCACATGCCCAAAATTGTTATATTTTGTCGTCGGGATTTGTCTGCGGGGAAATTTGTATTTAATTATTTTGAGCCCCCGTTTGAGGCAATTTGTGCTCTGATTTAACCCTGTTGTGATCGAACATATCATTATTCCTATATACCAGAAGGGTTTTAACTAGGAATGAGTTCTGCACTTTATTTGTGACTTTTGGCAATTTTTTGTGTTTGTGTTTTCCCGTTTCATTTTCTGTGAAATTTCTCTAGATCAATTCCTTTGTAGGTTTGGCCTGATTCTTGGCCTGGAGTAGCTAGAGATCATATACGCACGTTATGCCAGAAGGAATTCGCCATTGGAGGTTTGGTTCTCTGGGAAAAGACGAAGTTGTGCACCAAAAAACCTCTTCTAGGTTGGCCGCATTTTTGGAAAAAGAGGGTTTGAAGTGGATCATGGGATTTTTGGAAGCAGCAGGTAGTAGAAATTTTGTACCTGCCTAGCAGGGTACTTTTTCCCATGGAAGCAACGCCACTTAAGTCACAATGGAAAAATTGGAGGCAGCAGGCAGGCAGGAATTTCTTGCCTACCTTGCAAGGTAAAAATTCACATTGTGAAATAAAAGAAAAATCACTTAAGGCATTGATGGGATTTTCTTACCTGCCTTGCAGGGTAAATAATCCCATTATGAAAGTCAAACAGTTTAAGTGGATCATGGGATTTTTGGTCGCAGCAGGCAGATGGGATTTTTGTACTTGCCTTGCAGGGTACTTTTTCCCATGAAGGCAAAGTCACTTAAGTTATGATGGGAAAATTAGAGGCAGCATGATCAGGGAATCATTTTTGAAAAATTTCCCTAAACATCCCTAAATGGTGTCAGTGTAGAAGATCATCTCGAGAGCTTTCCAACGACTGTAAGAACGCGACAAACGGACATTAGGAGCTCTAGTTATGTCTGGTCAAAGTTCGGTAAACGGGAAAGTCAACTCTAGTCAACTGGTCACTAATGGACCAATCGCACTGCGACACGTGGCGAAAAGGCAAAAGGGAGTTGTTTGTTGGTTTTCGATCGATTTGCCTATCGGGAGACGAAAAGTGGAATATATACTATTAACTGAGTTAATTATTTTCATACCACATTACATGGGTCGAAATTATATTTACTTGGTAAGTCCACTTACAAATGCCACATATATATATATATATATATATATATTAATGTTTATACATTAGTATAAACCGCCACCATACATTATGCTCAGCCCCTTTGTAAAACGGTTGTAGTGGAATCTTCCACGTGGAGGAGAGAAGGAGGTGAAGCGGTGTTGGAGGGGGCAGTTATGCCCACGTGGTCTTTTGACCACTTCACATGTGGAAAAGGCTTTATAAAGCCTTAAACAAATATCAATCCCACAAAATGTGGGATTCACCCACTTCAAATCCGACTCATGAGGGATGTTAATCCCATCTCACATGCTAAGCGGCCTATGGGATTTTTATTCCATTTAAAAATACATGCAAATCTTTTTAAATGCATTTAAACAAGGGATTAAAACAAAAGAGGCGGCATAGGAGAAGGAGAAGGGATTCGAACCATGCATGCTGGGGTAAAAGGATAAGCTCCCAGCCATTGTGCCAAGGAGCTCCAAACAATATAAAACGAGCTCAGTACCTTTTGTAAAAGGGGGATTCAGGTCTGTGTAAAAGCCAAAAGAGGAGGCAGTTTTAGAAAACGACATTTTTGAAGGCCTTGCACTCAGATTGGGCACTCGGAGTAAAAAGATGAAATGAAGGAAATTCTGATACAATTCCAACAATATAAGATTTGATGTTTTTTGTTGAGTTTTAACTTGTTTTTGAAAGCTTTGAATGCAGTTTTTAACAAGGATCTACAAGATAGCTAGTTGGAAAACATGAATTTCACTGCAATTCTGGTCCGAATTGTGACTTGGTGTAAACATGAAAAGTGTTCAGAATTCAGAGATGATTCCAGATATATGATTTGTTTTCATAGAATGTTTTTAAATCTCCATTTGTAGGTGTTTTTCTAACACAGTTGCATGGAGATCACATTGTGAAAACACTGTAGGAGCCACGGATTGTTCTTGGGACAGTTTCTGCTATTTTTCAGAGTTCTTGGGACATTGATCAGCTCATTTGCAGGTTGTGATTCATTATTGGTTGTTTGTAAGAGTTATTGTACTTATATTTCAATATGATTAATAGATTGGTTCATTCTGAACCCAGGGACGTAGGAATTTCCGAACCCCGTAAACAATCTTGTTTGTTATCTGAATGTTTTCAGTTTTCTGATTATTTATTTGCTACACAAGTTTTCCACACTTCTATGGATGCATAATAATCAGAATTTAATCAATTTGTGGAGTCAAGAATACTTAAAATTGGTTAAGAAAATCACGATCTTTGGAAACTTTTAAAAGTGAAAAAAAATACAACACTCGTTTTCAGATCACAGCAGGCATGCGGGAATTTCTTACCTACCTTGCAAGGTAAAAATTCCCATTGTAGAATAAAAGAAAAACTTAAGTGAATCATGGCATTTTATTGCCTACCTGGCAGGGTAAATAATCCCATTATGAAAGCCAAATGACTTAAGTGAATCATGGGATTTTCAAGGCTGCCTTGCAGGGTAAATAAGCCCATTGTCATGTGACTTTTAAAAATAGAAATTCTTTATTCCAAAAAGTGCGACCCATCTTGGGTGAATAATAATGCATTAAATAAATATTTGTTAATATTTATTCACCCAATTTTAGTGCCCGGGCTTGTGGAAAATTCAACAAAGGGAAGTGGACAAAAGAAATTTAAAAAAAGAATTCCAAAATTAAATAAATTTAATTTATTTAATGCAGCCCCTTTTGGGAGAAAGATAATACTTTTTAAAGTATTAAATGATTAAATTAATTCCTATTTTTAGTGGCTAAGGCTAAAGCACATTGTGAAGCTTAAGTGAAGTGAAGAGTGGATTATTAAATTGATTAAATTTAATTTATTGGATGGTTATCCTTAAACATGCAATTTTAGCACACCGGTTAAAGAAAAAACATGATTTTTAATTAATTAATTGCCAGGAATAGGAATGGCAATTATTAATTATAGAATTATGAGGGCTATATAAGCATGGGCTGCCATAAAGATTAATTAATTAATTCACAGGTAAAGAAGTGCAGCCTAGAGGAAAAGTGTGCCCCATTTGAAGAGGATTTTTGCTCAGCCAAAGGTGAAAACAAGGCTAAAAGCTTCCAATTTTGGCGCATGCATTGAAGGAGGTTGATTTGTGTTTGCATAATTATTTGCATAGGTGATACAAGTGCTCAGGTGAAGTTGGAAAAATTTATGTTCACTTTGCATGCAAATAAAACATCAATTTTTGGGGCAGCAGGCTTGAATAGTGCAGATTTTATGATTAAAATTCACTGTTCATGTTATGGTTGCCATCTTTGTCTGAATTAATTGCAGGAATTCAATACAAGTGCTTTACAAAAGAAAAAGAGCTTTAATCAATGTCCAATACATTGAATATATCCTCCAAATCTGAAGAATTATCCAGATTTGCACCAGTTTTGAAGAAATCCGACCAAATCAGAAGAAAAAGAATTGTTTAGACAAAGATAGAAAAAGCCGTGGCAAAGAAGGATGAAAAAGAGAGCACAACAGAGTCATGCATCACTTCTAAATTTGCAGACATTGGAAACACAATTCTAGGTCCAGAACCTCTTTCCGAATTGATTGACAGATCCAGAGCTGGAAAGACTTCCCTCATGCGTGCAGTCAAAAGCAGTGGAATCATTCAAGCTGCAGCATTTCCATTCACATCCCAGTTGCCAGAATTCGTTATGGAGTGTGCTAGATCTAGATCTAGATTCAAATCCATAATTGCAAAGGCTTCATCCTCTTGTTTCAAATGCAGCCCGTGAAGAAGTCAGTGCGTGGAAAATTCCTTCCAGGATCTTGTGCATGTGCTCCCAATCTTTCTGTTGAAACTTTCATTGAAGTTGCATTCACCCGGAGTGCTTTCCAGAATTTTTAATTGTTCATATGCAATTAAAAATAAACAGTTATTTATGGCAAACATTGCACTAATGCATGTACTAGAGAAGAACTGCAAAAGCTTCAAGGATAAAAGAGAAGACAAGGCGAAGGCAAAATTTCAGCTCGCTTCCAGATCCAGCTTGTTGTTTTCCAGTTCCAGTCACTTCCAGATCCAGCCTCTTCCAGATCTAGTTTGAATCAGCTGCATGCAGAATATGAAAAAGGACAAAACTGCAGCTTTCCTCTTTCTTCTTCTTTCTCTTATTTCCTCCGACAAAGTAATTGAGCGATCAATTAAATTATAAAACTTAAGTGATCGGTTAAAAAGCCATTACTTAAAGAAGTCAATTACTTGGCGATAGGTGGCAGAAATGCAAAATAGAAGGTTCTATTTTCAGTTGCAAATCATACTTGTCATGCAAAGAGAAATTCCAAAAGGAAGATTACCAGTTGTTTTCTTTCCGACTTCCACATGTGCCAGTTCACTAAAAAAGCTTCCGACTTGTAATTGCCCCTCCACATGCTATAAGTAGAGGAAAAACCCACAGGTAAAAGATCAAAATTTGTAAGCAGCAACCTTGTGTTCCAGACTTTGTGTTGAAACCCTTGAGAGCCACTTGAAACAAAGAAATATACAGGAGCCGATTTCCGGAGAACATTGTGTCACGGTGTATTGTGTTTCTTGCTTTTTATCTTAGATCTTTTAATAGACTGTATTATTTTAGATCTAGATCATGAGCTACCTTTGCTTAGAATTCTGTGTTTATATCTATTAGTTTCTTCTATGTGCATGCAATCAACTCTGCTATCTATTGATTGAGATGCACATCTTCCCCATTTCTTCTTTGTGTTTACATAATTTTCTTCTATAAATATTTCTTTTCTTTAAACAGCTACTTGCTGTAGAAATATTCAATTATGGTTCATGAATTGAGTAGTTAAAGTAAAACCCCATTTAGATATTAGCATATTATAAATTGACAAATCTGACACGGGAGCCTCACCGGTAAATGAGAGATTTATCTCATGACTGCCTAGGTTTTATGCTATGTAGAAAATCTAGCCAAGAAGATTTGTCAATTAAAATATGCTAGTATCTATATGGGGGTTTTACTTTAACTATTCAGCTCATGAACCATAGTTGCAGAGTTCTGCAGCAAGTAAGCAGTTGTTTAAGAAAGGAAATATTTATATAAGGGAATTATATAAACACAGGGAAGAAATAGGGAAGATGTGCATCCCAATCAATAGATAACAGAGTTGATTACATACACATAGAAGAAACCACTAGATATCAACACACAGAATTATAAACAAAGGCAACTCCAAATTTAGATATAAAATAACAGTTTATTAGATCTAAAATAGAAAACTAGAAACAAAATGCACCGTGACACAAAGTTCTCCAGAAATCTGTTCATGTGTATTCCTTTGCTTCAAGTGGCTCTCAAGGGTTTCAGCACAAAGTCTGGAACACAAGAATGTTGCTTACAAATTCTGATTTGTTTAATCCGTAGGTTCTTCCTCTACTTATAGCATGTAAAGGGAAAATTACATGCCGGAAGCTTTTAGTTGAAATGGCACATGTGGAAGTCGGAAAGGAAACAACTGACAATCTCCCTCCTGAAATTCCTCTTTGCATGACATGCATGATTTGCAACTTAAAATAGAACCTTTTATTTTGCATGTCTGCCACTTATTTCCAAGTAGTTGACTTCTTCAAGTAATGGCTTTTAATCCAATCACTTAAGTTTTATAATTTAATTGATCGCTCAATTACATTGTCAAAGGAAAGAATAAGGAAGAGGAAAGTTGCAGTCTTGTTCTTTTTTCACATTCTGCATGCAGTTGATCCTTTTGCCCTTGATTATCACCATACTGGATCTGAAAGAAGCTGGATCTTGAAGCGGCTGGATCTGGAATTCTGCTTAGAATTTTGCTTATGGGTGTTGCCTTTGCCTTTAGTTGTCTTCCCTTTTATTCTTGAAGCTTTTGTAGTTCTTCTCCTGTATATGCATCAGTGCAATGTTTACCGTAAATAACTCATCATTTTTATTTTTAATTGCATGAGCAATTAAAAATTCTGGAAAGCACTCCGGGTGAATGCAACTTCAATAAAAGCTTCAACTAGAATATTAGAAGCACATGCACAAGATCCTGGAAGGAATTTTCCACGCACTAACTTCTTCACGGGCTGCATTCGAAACAAGAGGATGAAGCCTTTGTGCCGGAAGCTTTTGCAATTATGAGATCTGGATCTGTCTCTGGTGTCAGCAAATCTGGAAGTAATGCATGATGCCGCTGAGCTTTCTCTTTCATCCCGCTTTGCCATGGCCTTATCTATCTTTGTCTGAACAATTCTTTTTCTCTTTATTCGGACGGAATTCTTCACAACTGGTGTAGATCTAGATAATTCTTCAAATTCGAAGGATATGTTCAATGTATTGGACATTGATTTACGCTCCCTTTCTCTTACAAAAGCACCTGTAATAGATTCCTGCAATTAATTCAAACAAAGATGGCGACCGAAACATGAACACTAAATTTTAATTATAAAAATCTGCATATATCAAGTCTGCTGCCCTAAAATTTGATGTTTTATTTGCATGCAAAACAAGCATGAATTTTACCAACTTCCCTGAGCCACTGTATCACTTATGTAGACAATTATCGAGACACAAATCGACCTCTTTCAACCTATGCGCCAAAATTGAAAGCTTCCAACATTAATTACACCTTCTGAGTAAAATTACTCTCCAAATGGGGCGCACTTTTTGTCTGGGCTGCACTTCTCTACTTTTGAATCAATTAATTCACCCTTATGGCAGCCCCTGCTTATATAATCCTCATAATTCTATAATTATTTAATGTATTTCCTATTCCTGGCAATTAATTAATTATTTAATAAGTTTTACTCTTCAAATGGGGCGCCTATTTTGTGCATGCTCATGGCTGCCATTAAATAAATTAACTCAAACCTCACAGTATGCTTTGACTTTAGCCACTAAAAATAAGAATTAATTTAATCATTTAATACTTAAAAAGGTATTATTTCTCTCCCAAATGGGGCGCACTTTTTGACATGAAGGGGCTGAATTAAATAAATAATATTTATTTAATTTTAGAACTGTCTATTTCCAACTTCCTTTTGTCTACTTTCCTTTGTTTACTTTTCCACAAGCCTGGGTGCTAAAATTGGAGAAGAAATTAATTAATTTAAGGCTGCCTTTCTTTCCCTAAAGGGGTCGAACTTTTTGGAATAAGGAATTTCTATTTTTAAAAGTCAATTGGCAATGAGATTATTTACCCTACAAGGAAGCTCCGAAAATCTCATGATTCACTTAAATTGTTTGACTTTCATAATGGGATTATTTACCCTGCTAGGTAGGCAATAAAATCCCATCAATGCCTTAAGTGATTTTTCTTTTATTTCACAATGGGAATTTTTACCTTGCAAGGCAGGTAAGAAATTCTCGCTTTCCTGTTGCCTCCGATTTTCCCATTGTGACTTAAGTGGCGTTGCTTTCATGGGAAAAAGTACCCTACTAGGCTGCCTTTCTTTCCCTAAAGGGGTCGCACTTTTTGGAATAAGGAATTTCTATTTTTAAAAGTCAATTGGCAATGAGATTATTTACCCTACAAGGAAGCTCCGAAAATCCCATGATTCACTTAAGTTGTTTGACTTTCATAATGGGATTATTTACCCTGCTAGGTAGGCAATAAAATCCCATCAATGCCTTAAGTGATTTTTCTTTTATTTCACAATAGGAATTTTTACCTTGCAAGGCAGGTAAGAAATTCCCGCTTTCCTGCTGCCTCTGATTTTCCCATTGTGACTTAAGTGGCGTTGCTTTCATGGGGAAAAGTACCCTGCTAGGCAGGTACAAAATTTCAACCTGCTTGTTGCTTCCAAAAATCCCATGATCCACTTCAAACCCTCTTTTTCCAAAAATGCGGCCAGCCTAGAAGAAGCTTTTTGGTGCACGACTTCGTCTTTTCCAAGAGAACCAGACCTCCGATGGCGAATTCCTTTTGGCACAACGTGCACATGTGATCTCCAAATACTCCAGGCCAAGAATCAGGCCAAACCGGCAAAGGAATTGATCCAGAGAAATTTCACAGAAAACAAAACGGGAAAACACAAAAAACACAAAACGTTGCCAGAAGTCACAAATAATGCCCTGGATTCATTCCTGGTTAAAACCCTAATGGTATATGGGAAAATTGACGTGTACAATCACAACAGGGTTAAACCGGAGCACAAATTGCCTCAAACGGGGCTCAAAATAATTAAATACAAATTTTCCGCAAGCAAACCCTAGCGACAGAATATAACAATTCCGGGCATCTAGGTATTTGTCGAAATTGGCTTATATGGCTCCTTGGGAATATCTTGACACAATGCAGGAACTTTCTAGCAATTAACACACAAAACGACCCATTATTTTAAAAGTACGAAAAAAATTTAAATAGGGTAGTCCCAGATTTCAGGGTGAAATTTGGGGACACCAATGGGCAAAAATTATTTTGGTTTTTGATTTCTTATTTATATCTTGTAGCCACACATAACATGTCTAAATTCTAGTATTTATGGAGTCATCTCCCAAATATCTCCTAGGATCCAAATCAACAATTTGCTGTCATGCCAGGACTGACCATTACTTCTAGATGCTGCTCATCCATAACCAGTAGAAGATGTAGTCGTGTGGAAGAGAAACCATTCGTCTTTCATGATGGTTCATTTGCCTTCTGTATTACCAATTACATATGTACACATATAAATTGAGTTAGATAAGCGAGGCAATCCTTAATCTCCTTTGCAAGAATGACACGTACAGAATTTTCGAATTAATAAAAAATTATTACAGTTCTGTAGACATCTTTTGGATTTATGGGCAAATGTTATTTTTGTTTCTGATTTCTTATTTATATCTCAAATCCACACATAATACATCTAAATTCTAGCATTTATGGATTCATCTACCAGATATCTCCTAGGATCCAGATCAACAACATGCTTTCATGACAATCTTTCTTAGAAATTTCAAAATGCAATCGAAAAGAAACTACTTCAAACAAATTTGCCGGCATCTATAGGAAATGTTTATAGATGACTTTTGCATAAGATTCACTCTACTATCTAACGTATTTATCAATATCTCACTCAAGCAGTGTGTCAAACTCTTCCTTGGAGGGTTACAAACTGAGATTAATGTTATTGTAGATGACTTTTGCATAAGATTCACTCTACTATCTAACGTATTTATCAATATCTCACTCAAGCAGTGTGTCAAACTCTTCCTTGAGGGTTACAAACTGAGATTAATGTTATTGTCATTAACCACAAATGCTGAGACCAGATTACAATCATTGAAAGTTGATCACTGAAGATTAAGACAATTTACCACCACTTCCTAAAGGTTCAGGAAATCTAGGACAATTTAGATTGCCCTCGCCACCCCACCAACCTGCCCCCCTCCTTCCCCCCCGCCCCACAAAAAAAGAATCAGCCAGTCACCTAATCATGCACTGTTTCCTACAATAAGTACTAACAAATGGCTAAATAGATGACATAATAGGGGTTATGCTACTAGTGCTCAGAAAACAAGACTATCGTCATTGTTGCAAATCAAAGCAATCCAGCTCGTTTCTTTTATAGATAAAGCTGCTAAAAATCACCAAGACCAAAAATCACCAAGAAGATAGTAACGAAAAGAATCTTACTACAAGAAAAAATGTTAAAGAACATGAGAAAAGATTATTCTAACCTATATGGATTTTTGTTGAACAATATGGCCTTTTGTTACGAACAAAATGGCCTTAGATGAAAGAGTTTATTTTATTTACACGATAACAACAATCCAAGAACCTATAAATTAAAAACTCATAGAAGTTGAACATAATATGCAAAATCTTGAAAATATTCTACCTCCAACAAAAGAATGTTGAGTACAATGCAAATATGCATTGCTGATAAGAATCAAATTGTCAAAACAAAACATAATACTGCTGAACAGCCTTCCCAAATAATTCAAATAGAAAGCTATCAATTAAAACCTTTTAACATACAAACCAATCCTTAAATAAGGGTCTCGACTCTCATAAAGGCATTTTATTGATATGTGCACATGTACAATGTAAACATGAAAAATAGTTAAATTGAATAATAGAGTGCCACGTATTAACTAAACAAAACAGACAATTCCAGGAAAACATACCCAATTGACAGTTCCTGCACAAACAGTAAGGCCACTTTCTTTTCTTACAGGAAAAGGTTCGCCAGTAAGCATAGATTCATCCACTACACTTTTACCTGCCACCACTTTCCCCTGAAGATAGTTAAAGCTTCTCTGCATCAGCATTGGTTTTCAAACCATTGACATAATCTTTTGTAATAATTCAATGAAATAAATTGGGAAACAAAAACAAATTGGTATCATCATTTATGATTTTCTAAGTTCAGTATTGGTTCTTTCAAAAGAAACTCGTTTAGATGTTAAGAAAACAATTGCATTGCACACAATATTTCAAAACATCTTCCCAGCAATGCCTATTTTTTATAGACCCTTTCGTTCCCACACCTCTGACTTTCTCCAAAGAAAAAATATCGCTTAATGTTTTCCATCGAGATAATTATACATCTTAGAGTGTTAATTAATACCAAACAATTTCTTTCAAAATTATATAACATACAGAAGTGAACATGAGCCTTGTGACCTTTGAAAAGAACATTTTCAATTGAAATACAAAGCATATTGTTCAGGATTCAACATACATCTAGTGGAATAGTCTCCCCAGGAAGAACCAATATAGAATCTCCAGGACGAATTTCATTTGTCGGCACTTCAAAACATGCAGCCTCACCAGGGAGAACCTCATGGGTCAATTCCATACCACCATCCTTCGAAACTACCAGGCGTGACTGAGAAGATACTAGAGACTGTTCAAGACAATTAAACATTTGTCAGGACAAAGCATATAGGTTTAACTTTAAATTACTATACTTTAATTCAGACAACTATAGCTTCTACTCCCTACATAGAACCATACATGTACCCTCACCAGCATCATTATGAGATTAGAATAACAACTGAAAGCAATAGGTATCAAACTAAGCATGGAAGGAAAGTATTTTGTTTGATAGATCTTCTAAGATTGCAACTGACATTTGCAAAAATTAAAAAGAGTTTGAAATCAGGAAGAATGGAAAGAAAGAAAGAAAAATTATATTAATGTTAACAGATGACCAAAAGTAGGTCAATGGGACCCAAGGACACAACAATTAACAATAGCAAGTTCTAGGAAGAGAGAATCCTACAAGCAAAATAACAAAACTACATAAGACAAAAAAAGCAGCATGCCACTAACACAGGTGGTAAAGATTCTCGCAAATAACTACTCATTTCCTCAATGATGAACCCTAATATGACTATTACTAATTGTGGCCGTGGGTGATAATATTGCAGTATTTTCTGTGTTAGCCAAAAATGTAACATTCTGAAGCATGAGTAACCCATCAAAAACCTTTGGGGTAAATATGGTGTTTCTGGTAGAATATTTGGAAGGAAAGTAAAAGGAATAGAATTAGATATTTAGACTGTGGCAAGAGTGTACAATTTCCATGGGAAAATATAAGGAAAAACAAAAACCATACATTAAAGAGAAATGAAGAGTAAACTCATCTTATACCATCTTAGATATGAAACAGAAAGATGTTACATCCCAGGGATGGCCTCAATGGACACAATAGGCTTATGTAGCTCCACCAAAAACATGAAAATCAAAGAGTATATGAGAGAAATTCTCGGACTGAATGAGCATGTAGTGAAGAAAAATTTAACTGGAAAAGAATATACAACTTTAAGGATTAATCCAAAGACCTTGCTCCCGATTGTTGAGGAACATCCTAAGCAAGGCAGTAGGACTTACAAAAGCACCTAACAATATTTGACAGAACCATTTTTCCAGCTTTATGTGGATCTCATAAATATTAGCCATCATCATAATACCTAAGATATGAGTGATAATGGGCATTATAAATGTGCTTCTTACTCGAGAGGGCATTCTCTAGCATGCCACATACACACCACCTAGAAAGCTAAGGTTACTCATGCTGAAGCACATGTCCCAGAAGACTTCGACAACTTCCATCAGTAGATGATCTCTAATCACCTGTATTTATTTACAAATTAGTATATCAATTACATATAAAATCTATTCAGGGTGCTGCAAATGTCAAAAGTTATGAAGTCCTTCACGTCACAATTTAACATGATCTAAGGAAGAGTTTGAAATCAGCAACTCACGTCATGATACATCTTCGATATTTAACTGTGAATTGCCCAAATCATTCTATTGGAAAGGGGAGGCAGAGGCAATTAATTTTGGAATAAGTTTATATTCTATCGTGTCGTTCAACAATCAAAAGGATGTTCAGTAAACTTCAAGGTGATAGACATTATTAAATTCACCATAAGTAAATTATACCTGCAAGATTTCGATGTCATTGTCTTCGTTGCACAATAGTGATTAGAGCGAACAGAGGGAGTTGCAATGGGATCCCCCCTCTCCCTAATTGTTAAAAATCTATTCGTGGAGAAATTTGAGAAGAATGCTATCCAATCTTCTTACCTGAAATTTGAATGGTAGTATTGATTTGTGGATGACACTAATGTAATATGATCTCTTGGTTTGGACGCTTTTATATGAATTTCTGGCTCATCTCAATTCAAAATCAGAACCCAAAGTTTAAAATGTAAGTCAAGGAAAACCATTGTTTCCCATACCTAGATGCCTTTGTCAATCTAAGAGATGATGGCTCTCTCTCCCAACAGGTATTTAGAAAGAAAACGCACACAAATGTCTATATTGAACGAGATTCCCACGACAACCCATCCCATAAAGATGGATTCTTGAAGACATTACACACCAGGGCCATGAAGATCTTCAATCCGGAACACCTAAATAATGAAGATGGGGCCGTCTATCCTAC
Organism: Taxus chinensis; assembly: GCA_019776745.2. Classification (NCBI taxonomy): domain Eukaryota; kingdom Viridiplantae; phylum Streptophyta; class Pinopsida; order Cupressales; family Taxaceae; genus Taxus; species Taxus chinensis. Next base: position 515,895,701 of record CM034154.1, read on the forward strand.
GAGGGCTAGCTTTTCTTTTCTTGACAAGGGTCCCCTATATAGAGTGTGAAGATAGGCCCAATGAAGCCAAATACAAATCCATACGGGTTGAGTTGGGCCGGGAGAGACAACTCGGAAAATCAAGATGGCATTCCACAAGGCTAGAAGATACCAAGGTGACCCCCAACCAAATGAAATCAAGGAAAAATAAAAAAGCCTACTCACCTTATGTTCAATGTACCACCAAACGACTAGCAAGAATCTAGACTACCGTGATACGGGTAAAGGTACGGGTTCAGTACACTAAAACGGAATTTTTTTTAAAACCCCCGGGTATGATACGCTGCAGGAACATTCGTACAATATATTTTTAAAAATTAAAATATATATATATAACTAAATAAAACAACAAGCTTATAGTCTCGTCCTCTGTTTTAAAAATCGCAATTAATCTGAACATTATCGTGATTAATCGTTTTTGGCAGGCAAAAAGATGAATCTTTCCAAAAATCGTGATTCATGGCTTTCTGATAAACCGGCGATTTTTTGCGATAAAAAACCCTCCAAAATCGTGGAAAATCGCAAGTGAAATCATGGCTTAGGTTTAAATGTGAAAAAAGACCGAATCGATTTGTTTTTTCTCCTGTTTTCTCTTGCTCAACTCGTTTTTGCTCCCATGACTCGTATTTCCTCCATTTGTGGGCATTCAACATGGTTAGGAGGGCATTCGACGTGGTTTTGTGGGCATTCGTATTTCCTCAGTGCATTTGTGGGCATTCAACATGGTTAGGTAAATATTACAATATTTTTTTCCCTTTTTTTAAAGAGGGCTATAACCTGTTAATAACTTTACACTAAATAGTTAATAATATTTATTTAATATATTAATTCGTTTTGTTGCTTTTGTATATATTTAATATATTACAATATTTGTTAATAGTTATATAACTTATACAGAGTACAGGCATTAACGTTATACTGTATTTTATATGGTGACTGTAGCATACACTATAAATTTAATTCTATACGTTTTGTATATACTGTACATTAGTATAAATTTATAGTTAACTGTATAGTATACACTATAAAATTATAATAGTATATTGTATAACGAGGAAGCTAACATCTTCAATATAGCTTTATTGTAATTTTTTCTTCATGCAATAGCAATATTATTCTTAATTTTGTCATACAAGTTAATTTCTCTAAGGCTTGTAAATCTAAGACAATTGTTTTTGTTTTGTTTTGTAGAATGGCATCGGGATCCGCTTCAAGTTCAACTACTCGTAGTAAGCCTAAATCAAATGACCCCTCTTGGAAGCATTGTGAACTAGCAGAAGGCAATTGTGTTGTATGCAATTATTGTGGCATGAAGTTGAGTGGAGGTGTGTATCGCCTTAAGTTCCACATTGCACGGATACCAGGGAATGAAGTGACAGTGTGCAATCAAGCACCGCCTGAGGCTCAACAAGAGTTGTCTGCTTACCTTGCAACTTTTGCAGAGAAAACAGAAGAAAGAAGAGGAAAGTTTATGCACTTGCAGCCCTAGCAAATAGGAGGGCAGCGAGGGAAGATTTTGACATTGGGGCATCTTCTAATGCCCCAACTCCACGAGGTCAGACACTGGGACGAGGGTCATCTACTGATAGTAGTTTAGCGATGTTTTTTGTTCCTCGAAGTACTCCTGGTTCACAACCTTCACTCGAAGGTACTGCTTAGAATAAAGAAATGCACAATGAAGCAAGAATAGTTGCGGAAAAATTTTGGTACTACAACATTCCTTTCAATGTGGCAAAAAGTCCATATTGGGAGAATTTGGTCATTGCATTGAGTGTTGCTAGGAAGGGGATCAAGGCTCCTACTCCCCATGATTTGAGTGGCCCATTGTTGGAGGATTCCGTCACACATACCAAAACTCTTGTAGAAGAACAAAAAAAGGTGTGGCAACAAAAAGGATGCACCATTTTGTCTGATGAGTGGACAGATGGGAAAAACCGCAGATTGATTAACTTCCTAGTGGCATCAAGTGGGCAGTTGGTCTTCCTAAAATCAATTGATGACTCCCACCAAGTGAAAACTGCAAGCACTTTGTGTGATATGTTAGATGAGGTGATGAAAGAGGTGGGCGTGGAGAATGTCGTCCAAGTTGTGATAGACAATGCGGCAGCATATGTAGCAGCAAGAAGACTTCTTGAGGAGAGGCACCCTACACTTTTTTGGACCCCTTGTGCAGCCCTTTGTTTGGATCTCTTACTAGAGGGCATAGGAAAACTCTCATGGGTGAAAAATGTGGTTGAAGATGCAAGAAATATTACAAAATTCATCTACAATCAGAGTTGGGTGTTAAACTTGATGAGAGAGCACACCAATGGAAAGGAGCTTGTGCGATCAGGGGTCACATGATTTGCCAAAAACTTCATTACATTACAGAGCATTGCAACCTCATTAACATCCCTTAAGCAAATGTTTGTAAGCACGCGATGGTTGGAGTCTCCCTATGCTAGGAAGACCGAAGGGAAAAGGGTCGTGAACACCGTTTTTGAAGATATGTTTGCAAAGCAAATGGAAGAAATCATGAAGGTAATCTAAACTTGAATACTTGTTTATTTATCATTTGTTGTATAATTTTTTATTAATTTTGATTTTAAATATATATGTTATTTTGTTTTAAGTGTCAGAGTCTTTGATTCGAGTTCTACGAATGGTGGATGGGGAGAAAAACCCAATGGGTTATTTGTATGAGGCTATGGATGTGGCCAAGAAGGCCATATCTAAATATTATGGGCACAATTAGCAAAAATATAAACCCATTTAGCACATAATTGATCGGAGATGGAACAAGACACTCCATTGACATATACATGCAGCATCATACTACCTAAACCCGAAGTTTTTCTATTTCCCGTCATTTAAGGCTGATGAGGAGGTTATAGATGGTCTTAATACATGCATAGAGAGGATGGTATCTGACGAAGATATTATAGATGCAATTCTTGACGAGCTACAGATTTACAAGACTGCAAAGGGGAGGCTCTTTTCTTGGGCTCTATGTGTGAAAAGAAGAAACACTTCTCAGCCAGGTAAAAACAAATTGAGCCATTTGTATTTAGTCTCATTACATGTAGAACTAGAAACTAGAAGTCTAGAATTTTGTTATTTATTCAAGCCTAGTTTACTTACAAAATTATAAATGTTTTATTTGCAGATTTGTGGTGGGAAGATTATGGTGCAAAAACACCAAATCTTCAAAAGCTAGCCATCCGCATTTTGTGTCAGCCATGCAATGCTTCTGGATGTGAACGTAACTAGAGCATGTTCGAAGTTCAAATAAAGAAGCGCAACAAGTTGACAACACAACGCCTCAATGATCTTGTCTTCGTGCGATACAATCTTCGTCTTCGTGTGAGACAAGTGGCGGGGCACAGAGTTATGATGTAATTGACTTGGCTGACATTGATCCATATGATGACTGGATTGTTGAGCCTGATGATGCAGAGCCTATGTTTACTACAGAGGAGATAGCAGCTTTGGAGAGGGAGACTGAAGAAGCAATACCATCAGGGACATTCGAAGTTGGTGATGATCCAAATGATATGTTTGTAGATGACAATGTTGGTGTTGCAGAGGACGAATATTTACCTTCCACTTCCATGAGGCATCCGCAAGTGCAACAGACTTATTTTAGGCGTGCTTGATGAAATAGAATATTATTGATATTTGATAGTGATACTTCAAAAGTCACATTTGACATGACTCTATGAGCATTTTTGTTTGCAAACTTTGTACTCTCTTTTTTGGTCAAAACTTAATCGAAAATATGCATATGGGCCTATAGCATTCTATAGAGTCACTGCTCGCATCATTTAACATTGTTTTTACATTTAATTTAAGTATATTTTATGAATTTAAATGTTTTTAAAAGTAGCAATAAAGTTGTCAATTAATGCCAATAAATTGCCGATTCCCGATTTCCGAGTCAAAAATTGGCATGTCGATTACGATTTTTTGAACTATGGTCTCAACAAACTATAAAATATTAGAAGCCAACAGCAAGCTTATTATGAATTATAATCCATCTAAAGCAAGATTTCTTTGATTCAATACAAGAAGACCACAAAATATTAAATCTATGAGTCCATCTACAAATGGACTCGCAAACATTCCACTTATTGTTAAGGCCCAGGGAAAGGTTTGGGGAGAAGGAAATCTTTTCATAGAGTTGTTTGGAGGTAGCCTCTTGGAGAGGAGGCCCTTTGGGCCACCTTGTAGTATCCCAAAAGTCATTCTCATGCTCCATAATTAGTCCAGTAGAGGGAGTTATGAAAGCATTTCTGAGCATTGTATACATTTTGAACTGAGATTGAGGAAGCTTATAGAAAGCTTTAAGGTCTGTCCATTCCATCCACTTCCCAAATCTATACAAGTCATGAAATATTTTAATTCCTTTCTCAAACCAAACGAGGGCAGAGCAGCCTCTTGTCAAGGCAATAATCTTGTCATTATATTTCAGACTCCAGCAAATCGATTTGTAGGCTTGGCACCGAGTGTCAAAGGAACTGCCCAACCACCGAGTGCTTCACTTGTTCCCATGCCTTCCAAATTGACTGAATAATAAAGGACCATTGAGGAGCAACAAGCAAGCCACCCAAATAGTAAGTCAACCAAATGAAGTCTTTTTCATCTCTCTTGACCCTTGAAATTTCAATGCAATCTTGTTGACCTTAAGCCTAATCTTTTTGCTTATAGAGTTTTATCAAAAACATTTTACATTCTTATGCATACTCAAATGCTACTTTCTTATGCCATCTAAGCAAGTTAGGTCTCTCATCCCAACACGTTGGAGTGCTCAATTGAGTGGCACCCACATTGATTACATTCAAGTGCCCTTAGTTCCACATTGTCCTAAGAAAATGGCCAATATACTTAACACTCGTGTTTCTTCTTTTGTGGATGCTAATAATGGAACACAGTTTATGTTCATGGTGAAGCCACACATGTTAATGAGGATATTGTTATCATAGAGACAATGTCTAATCATGGAGGGAACTAATATGATACCAACAACGACCTAGATCCCATCATTCAACAACTCCTACCTGAGATTCCAATTGAGCTATCCAACCAAGTTCTTAAGGAAAAACATAATAACATTGGAGTCCTAGCACTCCCAGTCAAATCCCATAAGCGATAGTCTTCACAAAAAGCCAACATAGGGAAAACTCATGTTGAACCTTAGAATGGTGCAACTCCACCTACTAGAGCTTATCCTTCCCTTTCGGGATTAATATCCATATATTTACCCAAGCATTGCCTACATCTATTGTTCCTACCACAAGGGCATCGCACATCGCTCCCCAAGTTACCATGCCTACTCCTACACAACATATGGATTACCTTGAAACACCTAGTACTACACATGTTACAAATCCTCTTCCTAATTTGTATGCTCAATAGATATAGGGCACATAATCTCAATTAGACCTTCTTACCTGAAACAAATCACAAGTTACTACAAGCTTTATCAATTTACTCGATAATCCATTAGCCCTTGAGCTCCTTAGTTATCCACTACCCCTTAGATTTGTGTAATAACCCTTTTGAGGGTTTTATCAAATATTATATATGCAAATCTGAAACTGACAATTGCAGCAGACTGTATTTGAAAACCAACGACTTATGCTAGCTCAAAATGATGCCAAAAATACCATGAAACACACCCAAACAGCTCGCCAATATAATTATTTGCTTTTTATGATTTTTAGAAGCAAATGCAATCAACACAAACTGAAAACACACAGCTGGAAATTGCAGCCACGAATTAATTATGAAATATAGATATAGAAGTCTCCAAAAATCATGCAATTCAAGATTCCGGCCTTTAAAATTATGGCAAATAAGATTACAAAACCAGATTTGTCAAATTCCTTGCCAATGTTCTCAAACCCTACCCTAGGTAGGTCGCTCCACCCTAGAAAAATAGTATCACTGCTGGAAATGCCAAAAAGGTCTTCAAATCAGCTTCCTTCTTCAATGCAAAATGGTGATGAAGGGTTTTCGTCCTTCATGAGAACTCACATGAGGGTTTTCGTCCCCAAGTGGTAGACAATCTCTTCGCCAAGTATTTTTGTGGCTCAGTTGAGGACCGGATCAAATGAAACCGGTAGATGGACTATTCCCAAAGAGGATTGGGAAAGGAGAATTTGTCTTTTTTGCAGCAAAGGGGTTGTTGAAACGGAATGGCATTTCATTATGGAGTGTTCAGCATATGATGATATCCTTATCCAGTACAAAAGCGAATTAATAGTGGACAACTTAAATGAGTTATTTGCAGAAACCAAACTTCAAAAGATCATTGGTTTAGTGCTCAAGATTCACAGTAGGAGAGTTGATATGGCAAAGAGTCTAAATATTGCTTAATGTATCGGTTTCGTTTGGTCCCATAGACTATTCAATCTCGTGGACGTCATTAAAATATTTCATTTCATTTCATAGAGAAAATACACCAAGTTAGTCTGCAAATGAACTCCCTCTTCTCCTTTTATATCTTTCCTTTGGCGCCAAAAACAGAATTAGGCAAGGCCGACCTGTATAGAACAAAAGAACACTAAAGAAAACATTATAATATTAGATAAAATATATTATAAAGTGCTCAAGGGTCTTCTCCTTCATTTCTTCTTCTTTGCCATGGAGAAGGGATGGCAAGAAGACCAATTTCCAGCTCTTAGGTGGGAAAAAGGGACATTACAGTCCTCCCTCCCCAAGATTGTTTGTCCCCAAGCAATTGCAAACTCATCACATTCGCTGCCCCAACTGTTTCTTCTTCTTCCTTTTGAAAGTCTTCATCTCCCAATGGTGAAGGTGGCCTCCTAGACAAGGCATCTACAACCACATTTTGCTTCCACTTCATTTCAATAGTGCAAAAACAACTATAATCATGCATCTCTCCTCCAAAAATAAGAATGTACAAGTCTGAAAATGACACATCATAATCTGATTTTATTCCTACATGCAACTGAAATCTTCCTCTCTCAATATTCCATGAAGGAATGCACTCAAAAAATGCAAATATATTGTTGCTCATGGCTGTTAGTGGCAGCCCCACTTCTGATTTTTGCACATTCAATCCTCTAATCATGGTATAACAATTACCAAACTGAAATCTCACAAAGGAAAGCAACCCCGTGAATAAAGTAAGGACTGAAATTTGATTTGCATATTCTGGAAAATTAGGAGCAGCAGGCCCACAATTAAATTCAGCAATTATCTTGGCCTTAAGTTTGAGAAAATCAGCCTCCCTAACATACCCATGAATTCTGATTTCATCATTTTCCAAGTGGAACTCATACTCCATGTGACTTTTGAAGGCAAGTTCCTCTAAATTTTGGGATGCCCCTAAACATTGTATGACTCAACTGAAATGAAAACAAAATAGTCTAAGCAAAAACCGTACCTCATCATGGGGTCATAGAACTAAAAAATAGAACCATCATTCTCCACTTTGGTGACCATGTGAACAGCTGCAAGTTTACCATAATGGTTTCCCTTTGCCCATACTTCTTTTGGTTTTCTCATTGAATCATGGGTTAACAATCCATAGAGAGAATATACAGAATTCCCTTCAAACTTATGTTTCCTAAAACACATCATATTAGCATCTTCTTTCATCTTATTCCATAGGCAAAGAGAAAAACTGAAATTTTTACCTTCACCCTTGTTTTGTCTCATGAAGTGGTCCAAATGATCAGCCCATGGAGTATCATGATCAGTCCCCAAGATCCTGTTCTTCACCCATGATTCTAGTACCAAATGGACTCAGTTTTGGTGAGGGATAAACCCAATCATCACCTTGTATTTTCCCTTACTTATTTCTCCATCAAACACATCATGAGCAAACTTGTTCTTTACATACTCAGCTGAAATTAGTCACTTCCAATCCGCTGTAATTTTTGATAAAGAACAGAAATATGATTCACATGAAATTCCCTCCTCTATCAAATAATTAATTTGGGAAGTGCTAGGAAGTATAACTTGCAATGAGACTCTTTACCCTTGGTCCATGTGGCTTATCTTCATGCTTTGATAGCTGAGAGTGAGCTCTCCCAACGAATGCCACCATTGAACTCCAAATATGATGTCAAACTCAGCCATGTCAATCACCAAAAAATTAGCACATACCTCATATGATCTCATGGTGATGTGGAGTAGAGAACACCTTTTTGTGTATTGCATAGAGTACCCATCCGCTATCCTAACAATGAAGCCTTTGATGTTCTCAACCATCAATTTCAGATTTGAAACCAAGCATACATTTATGAAATTATGAGTAGCCCTTCCATCAAACAAAATTGTGACCATGTGCCCATATAGATCACCTTCAATAATAAGAGTTGTAACTTGGTGCTCCTACTAAAGTAGCAAGAGTGTTAGTTACCTCTTCCGGATCTTGTCTCAATATGCCATCATGCCTAATTTCATCCTCATTGCCATCCTCATCATCACAATCTGAAAATACTTCAATGTAATGAACCTTATCTTTACCCAAGCAATGATGTCCTTTGCAAAAAATAACACTCCTTACCTCTTTACCCCATGGAGTATGATGTGCACAAAGGTGTTCAATCATTAAGTGACAAAAGAGGACACATCATATGAAACATGAGTATTCCTAACCATCCACTCATGGTAAAAAATCTGAATTGATGCATAGGCCAAAACTGAAATACCTCCATGCTGAGGGCTGCCCATAACACTCAGAAATTCTGAGTTTAAATCAGCATGCAAACAATATTTCAAAAACACCTTACCTTCATGATCTTTTGTTTTCCGGGTGCTTACCTTCACTATATCTTTGCTTGATGCTTGCTTGTCAATTCCCCCATGTCCTTGTGCTTTCATAAGGCTGATATCTCCCTCAAATGACCTTCTTTTTACTGTTGTTATGTACAGATCAGCAGCTCCATTTTTTGTGATCCTCGGACCTTAATGGAGAAATTCTCTCTCCTAGCCCTCATCAATTTTGGCGAGTTATATATAATGCATTCATCATTGTGATCCAAAATTCCTTTATAGGCACGTACATAGCAGCTGATATAGGAATCAAGTGTAAAAAGGAATTTGTTACCTCCATAAACATACCATAATCCTTTAGGAAGAAACTTCCCCCAATCCATCCTTTGAATCATCCGGATCCCATTCCTTCATGTGCATGCCACTATGAACTTGCAAAATTAGCATTTCCTTTAGTATCCTCATATCATTACTCAAGACATGTCCCAATAAATGCAAGGATGGAGACAATAATTCAGAAGTGTACATACCAATCCATGGGCTAACCACCCATTGAAGCCACTCATCTTCAACAATTGGAGCTACCTTTGCCATGCAATCATCCGTACTTTGTACACACATGTGTGTACCATCCTCATGTCTTGTGATTGAGTCCCTAACATCATTCTTTTCATCCTTATGCAAATTTGAATATTTTTCAACACATTGCCCCATACAATCATTAGAAACCAAAGGAATATCATTAAATGCCAATGAACTATTACCTTGGGACTCATCCTTGAAAGCTTGCATATCAAACCTTCCTATGATCTTTTCACTGAAATCATCCAAGAAGCAAACCGCATCTTCTCCTTGGGTCTCTATCACATGGTACCACCAATCCCTTGTTATCCCTTCCAAATGACAAGGGATGAATTCCAGGGCATCCTCCACACACATAGGGTTTGACTACAAGTATGTCTCCAATTCTGACAACCATGATCTCACTGAAAGTTTGTTAGTGCCATCAAAAATAGAGATCTTACCCTTCCGTGCCATCAATCCTTCAAACTTGAAACCCTAGGCCTTTTGAAGATCCAAGCTCTGATACCACTATAATAACCCTTTTGAGGGTTTTATCAAATTTTATAAATGCAAATCTGAAACTGAAAATTGCAAGCAGACAATAGAAAAAACCAGCGACTTATACTAGCTCAAAAAGATGCCAAAAATACCATGAAACACACCCAAACAACTCGCCAATATTTTTATATGTTTTTTATGATTTTTAGAAGCAAATACAATCAACACAAACTGAAAACACACTGCTGGAAATGAAATGAACACTGGAAATTGCAGCCACGAATTAATTATGAAATATAGATATAGAAGTCTCCAAAAATCATGCAATTCAAGATTCCGGCCTTTAAAATTATGGCAAATAAGATTACAAAACCAGATTTGTCAAATTCCTTGCCAATGTTCTCAAACCCTACCCTAGGTAGGTCTCTCCACCCTAGAAAAATAGTATCACTGTTGGAAATGCCAAAAAGATCTTCAAATCAGCTTCCTTCTTCAATGCCAAATGGTGATGAAGGGTTTTCGTCCTTCACCCAAGCCAAATGAAGGGTTTTCATCCTTCAACAAGGCCTCACATGAGGGTTTTCGTCCCCAAGCGGTAGACTAAGGAGCAACAAGCTCTTTTTGCCCAAGTATAGAGAAAATACGCCAAGCTAGATGCAAATGAACTCTCTCCTCCTTTTATATCTTTCCTTTGGCACCAAAACATAATTAGGCAAGGCCGACTTGTATATAACAAAAGAACACTAAAGAAAACATTATAATATTAGATAAATATATTCTATAGTGCTCAAGCGTCTTCTCCTTCATTTCTTCTTCTTTGCCATGGAGAAGGAATGGCAAGAAGACCAATTTCTAGCTCTTAGGTGGGAAAAAGGGACATTACAATTTGTCCACCCAAACGCTCCTTATATGATGGCAAGACTAATCCACAACAACATCGTCGCACCTTTGTTGCTTCATGTATGCACCATGCAAGTAATGATACCTTGTTAGCCAAGCTTTTTTCACACAATCTTAATATACGTTAGATTGATTGTATACCCTTCCTCAAGGTTTGGTACACTCATTCCACCATCTGGTTGATAGTTTCCTTTCTCATTTCTCCGTTAACATTGGCCAATACCTCTCTTTGTACCAGATCCCCCAAGTTTAGCAAAATTGTTGGCTTGATTTTCTGCATAGCTGAAAACCTAGGCAATCATGAGATAAATCTTCCTCATTTATCAGTGAGACTCTCGTGTAAGATTTCTATCAATTATGGATCTGCGTAACTATTCGTAGGTTTTACTTTAATTGCAAAGCTCATGAGCTATAGCTAAGCAATTATGCAACAAGTAAGCAGCTGTAAAGAAATATTTGCAAAAAAAAGGGGAAATAATTGAATCCGGGAAGAAAGAAGAGAAGTTGTGTAATCCAACCAATAGTTCGCAAAGTTGGTCTCATGCACATAGATAAAACAAAAAAATATTGAAATACAGAATTTAAAGGAAATGAAAGCTTCAAATCCAAATCTGAGATAACACAAAATTTATGCAAAGATCTATACATAAGTAAGAAACACAAGCACCGTTGACACAAAATTCTCTGAAAATCTGTCTCCTTTCAATTCCTTAGCTTTCAGAAAGATATCAAGGGTTTTAACTCAAAGTCTGGAACATAAGAATGTTGATTACAAATTCTAATTTTTTAACCCCTAGGTTCTTCATTCATTTATAGTGTATGGAGGGGAAATTACAAATAGGAAACTATTACTGAATTGGCACATGTGGAAGTTGTAAAGGAAACAACTGGCAATCTCCCTCCTAGAATTCCTCTTTGGATGACATGCATGATTTATAACTGAAAATAGAACTTTTTATTTTGCATGTCTGCCACCTATTTCCAAGTAATTGAATTCTTCAAGTAACGGATTTTAAACCAATCACTTAAGATTGCTCAATTACTTTGTCGAAGAAAATGAGAGATAGAAGAAGAAAGAGGAAAAGAAATTAGAAGAAAGCTGCAACACTCAATCTTGTTCTTCTTCCATATTTTGCATGTGGTTGACTCTTTCGCCTTTGATTCTCACCAAACTGAATCTGAAAGCAGGTGAATGTGATTTTGCTTGCGGGTATTGCCTTTGACTTGTCTTCCCTCTTATCCTTGGAACTTTTGTAGTTAAGTAAATTCAATGAATGTTTCAACTGGAAGATTGGGAGCACATGCACAACATCCTGGAATGAATTTTCTATGCTGGTATCCCCAGATTTCACCCTGAAATTTGGGACTACCCATTTAAAAAAAAAATCATTCTTTTGAAATTACAGGTCTTTTTGTGTTTTTATTGCCAGAAGATGTCTATATTATGTTAGGATATTCCCAATGAATCATATGAGCCAATTTCGACAAATACCCATATGCCCAAACTCATTTTATCCCTTCGCCAAGTTTTGTCTGCGGGAAATTTTCATTAAATTATTTATTGAATAAATAATGCCTCGTTTGAAGTAAATTGTCCTCCGGTTGAATCTTGTTGAAGTTTTACATGTCAGTATTCACTCATCTCAATAGAGGTTTCACTAGGAATGAATTCAGGGCATTGTCTGCAACTTCTGGCAACATTTTTCGCTTTTATTTATTTCTTTTGCGTTTTTCTGCGGTTTTCTCCACAGTTTCTCTATGAAATTCTCCTAGGTCTATTCTTTGTCTAGTACAGTCTATTTAATTGCCTGAAGCATCTGGAGATTATCTACTGACGCAGCACTTGAAGGAATCAGCCTCAAAATGCAAACTTCTGACCAAAAAAAAATGAATTCATGCACAAAAAACCTCTCCCAGGCAAGTCGCATTTTTTTGGAATTAATGAGTGTAAGTTGCAATGGGAATTTCGGTAGTGGCAGGTAGGCGGGAATTTCTTACCTGCCTTGCAGGGTACTTTTTCCCATGAAGTCAAAGTCACTTAAGCTGCAATGGAAATATTAGAGCTAGCAGGCAAGCGAGAATTTCCTACCTGCCTTGCAAGGTAAAAATTCTCATTATAAAAGAAAAATCACTTAAAGCACTGGCGGGAATTTCTTATTTGCCTTGCAGGGTGAAAATTCTCATGATGAAAATCAAATCACTTAAGCGGAAGGGGGGATTTTTGGAGTTGCAGTGTAGGGTGGAAATTCCCATCAAAGTTGACTTCCTATTTGTGGAAATTACCCTTGCTAAAAAATGCGACCCTCCTTGGGTTAATAACAATGCATTTAATAATATTTATTAATGTTTATTCACCCAATTTTGGTGCCATAAATAGAAAGAAAGTCAATGCATGAAGACAAGCCAAAGTGAACTGAAGGTAGTATGCTAAAAATAAATAAATTAAATTTATTTAATAGCAGCCACGAGCATGCAAAAAATAGGCGCCCAATTTGGGTGAATAAACATCATTGTTTATCAATTAATTTCCAAGAATAGGATGGACAATTATTAGAAATAGAATGGTGAGGGTTACATAAGCATGGGCTGCCATAAGTAAAGAAGTAATTAATTTTTTTTGCAAAGAATTGCAGCCCAGACAGGTTTTGGCGCCCAAAGAAGGAGGATTTTGCATCAAGGAAAGTGTATTTTCACTGCTCGAAAGCTTCAAAGTTTTGGCGCCTAGGGTTGGAAGGAGCTTGTTTTATGTCTGATGATAATTATCTGCATATTGGTACAGGTGCTCAGGTGAAGTTGAAAATATTCATGTTTGCTTTGCATGCAAGCAAAACCTCAAATTTTAGGGCAGCAGGCTTTATATGCAGATTTTTATGATAAAAATCAAGTGTTCATGTTCCGGTTGCCATCTTTGTCTGAATTAATTGCAGGAATTCGTTACAGGTACTTATATAATTGAAAGGTAACTTAAATCAATATCCAATACATTGAATATATCTTCCAAATCTGAAGAAATTGTCAGAATCTGCACAAAAATTGATCTGCACCGATTATAAGGAATTTCGGCAGAATTAAAAGAAAAAGAGTTTGCTCAGACAAAGATTGCTCCAGCCATGCATCGAAGCATGATGAAAGAAAAGGATCAGCCAGAATCATGCATAGCTTCCAGATTTGCTGAAGTCAATGATACAGACATAGGCCATGCACCTATCACCGATTTAATTGTCAGATCTGCACAAATGGATCCAATTGCAAAGGCTTCCGGCAAAGAATTCATCCTTTTGTTTCTGACGTAGCCCGTGTAGAAGTCAGTGCATAGAGAATTCCTTTCAGGATCTTGTGCATGTGCTTCCAATCTTCCAATTGAAGCCTCCATTGAATTTACCTATACTCTCCTTCACCCGGAGTGCTTTCCAAAAATTTTAATTGCTCATATGCAATTAAAACAATAAAAGGTGATGAGTTTTTCTTGAATTATTTACGGCAAACATTGCACCGATGTATGTACTGGAGAAGAACTGCAAAAGCTTCAAGGATAAGAAGGAAGACAAGTCAAAGGCAATACCCACAAGCAAATCACAATCACTTGCTTCCATATCCAGCCGCTTCCAGATCCAGTTTGGTGAGAATCAAAGGCAAAAGAATCAGCTGCATGCAGAATATGGGAAAAAGAACAAGACTGTAAGTGTAGCAGCTTTCTTCTAATTTATTTTCTTCTTTCTTCTTCTTTTCTCCGACAAAGTAATTGAGCGATTAATTAAATTCTAAAACTTAAGTGATCGATTTAAAAGCCATTACTTGAAAAAAGTCAACTACTTGGAGATAGATGATAGACATTTCAAAATAGAAGGTTCTATCTTCATGTTATAAAATCATGTATGTCATGCAAAGGAGGAATTCCAAGAGGGAGATTGCCAGTTGTTTCTTTTCCGACTTCCACATGTACTCAGTTCAGTTAATAGCTTCCGACTTGCAATTTCCCTCTCCATAAATTCTATAAGTAGAGGAAAAACTTATAGGTTAGAGGATCGAAAATTGTAAGCAGCATTCTTGTGTTCCAGACTTTGTGCTGACCCCTGATAGCTATTTGAAGCAAAGGAATAGAAAGCAGCAGATTTCTGGAGAACTTTGTTTCATGGTGCATTTTGTTTCTAGCTTATTGTCTTAGACCTATTTATAAACTGTGTTATTCTAGATCTACATCTAAAAGTTTCATTTGTTTTGAATTCTGTGTTTAATGATCTATTTGTTTTAATTTATGTGCATGCGATCAACTCTGTAAACTATTGATTGGGTTGCACATACTCTCTCCTTTCCCCCGTTTCCTATTATTTTCCTCTTCTGAAGATTTTTCCTTTCTTTTACAGATGCTTACTTGCTACAGAATTGTCTAGCTGTGGTTCATGAGCTACATAGTTAAAGTAATACCCACAAATAGATATTAGGATATATAACTGACAAAATCTTATACAGGAGCCTCACCGGTAAATGAGGGAGTTTTATCTCATGATTGCCTAGGTTTTCAACTATGCAGAAATCTAGCCAACAACTAGAGAAAATACATCGAGACAGTGTTTGAAAGGTTCACAATGCATTATGGTAAGCACATAAGCACACATTTCCCAGTTGGTTGGAAATTTATCAATTAAATTGGTG
Source organism: Taxus chinensis (assembly GCA_019776745.2). Classification (NCBI taxonomy): domain Eukaryota; kingdom Viridiplantae; phylum Streptophyta; class Pinopsida; order Cupressales; family Taxaceae; genus Taxus; species Taxus chinensis. The sequence continues at coordinate 515,911,082 of CM034154.1, forward strand.
ATAGGTTCAGGACCTATGTCTGTATCATTGACTTCAGCAAATCTGGAAGCTATACATGATTATATTGATCCTTCTCTTTCATCATGCTTCATTATGTCTGGAATAATCTTTGTCTGAATTCTTTTTCTTTTAATTATGCCAAAACCCTTTGTAATCGGATCAATTTGTGCAGCTCTGGCAATTTCTTCTGATTCGGAAAATATATTCAATGTATCTGACATTGATTTGAACTTCTTTTCACTAACATAAGCACCTATAATGAATACCTGCAATTAACTCAGACAAAGATGGAGTCCAAGGCCTGAATACTTGATTTTTATCACCAAAATCTGCATATAAAGTCTACTGCCCTAAAATTTGAGGCTTTGCTTGCATGCAAAGCAAGCAAAAATATTATTCAATTCACTTGGGCACATATACCAGCATGCAGATGCTCATAATGGCAAAAATTAGGCTATTCTAACCCTAGGCGCCAAAACTAGAAGCTTCCCAACGGTGGAAAATAAACTTTAATGCAAAATCCTCCTTTTGGCGCAAAAACCTGTCTAGGTTGCAATCTTCATAAAAAAGAATTAACCGTCTCTCCTTTATGGCATCCCATGCTTATATAACCTCCAACATACTATTTTTAATAATTGTCTCTTCCTATTTCTGGCAATTTAATTAATTAATAGCCATGTTTATTGATCCAATTTGGGCGCCCAAGTCTGCATGTTGCTGGTTGTTTTTTAAATAATTTATTTTATTTATTTTTACCATGCATCTTTGAATTCTCTTTAGCTTGTCCTTTTGCTTTGATTTTTCTTCCATACATGGCGCCAAAATTACATGAGAAAGCCATTAATAAATAACACTAAATGCATTGTTTAATGCCAAGGTGGGTTGCACTTTTTGGCTAGAAGTCATGTTAAAAATAAGAAGACAAAGCAATAGGAATTTTTACCCTACAAGGCAGGCAGGAAATTCCCGCTTTTCACTTAACTGACTTGACTTTCATAATGGGAATTTTTACCCTGCAAGGCAAATACGAAATTCCCGCTGGTGCTTTAAGTGATTTTATTTTATAATGGAAATTTTCACCTTGCATTGTAGGTAAGAAATTCCCGCCTGCTTGCCACCTCTGAAATTTCCATTGCAGCTTAAGTGATTTTGACTTGATGGGAAAAAGTAACCTGCTATGCACGCAAGAAATTCCCGTTAGCCTGCCACCTCTAAAATTCCCATTAACGGCTTAAATCTTTTCTTCCAAAAAAATGTGACTTGCATGGAAGAAAGCTTCTTTCCAAATGTGCGACTTGCATGAAGAAATTGCTCTTCCCAAAAAGTGCAACTTGCATGAAGAAAGCTTCTAAAGTCGCGTGAAAACTCATCAGCAGCATTTTATTTTCATTTTTGGATTTTTGGGGAAGAAAACACAAGGATAAAATAAAATGTCATTTTTGGAAAGGGTCTGGGAAGATGTAGCAGCAAAACCTTGCATGTGCCATAACTTTCATTCTGTGGCTCCATTTTAGGTGTTATTTTCTCTAAAAGTGCATATTTTTTCGAGCTCTATGCATGGATGGCAATATTTTTCTTATTTTCATAAAATCCATTTTTGCACCTTTTTGGACCAAGCGACTTCTTGCAATCTTCTGAAAGAATCCTGAGCTCTGATCATCTTTAGACAAATTAGTAATTAAAAATACTTGATAGCTTTTGAAAACCCTAGGCCTAAGGAAATATATGGCAGGAAGAATAAATAGGCTACAGGAATTGCCAGAGAAAACAAACCAAAACACAGACAAAAAAAAATAAAACAAAACAAAAGAAGTTGTAGGCAATTGCTCGAAACTTTCTCCAATTAGCTGATCTGCAAAAATTCTTCCCCCCTAGGTGAATGTTCTGTGGTAATAATGATGGGGTAAAGTGCTTTATATAACCTAAATCCTCAAATTTTAGCTCAATCTATTTTTAAAAGAGCTTTATTTATTTAATAAATAAATAAATAAAATTCTCTCAGACAAAACCTAGCGAAGGGATAGAGTGAGTTTTAGCATGTGGGTACTTGGGGAATTTGGCTTTTATGACTCTCTGGGGATACCTCAGAGCAATGCAAACAACTGCAAGCAAAACAAACACAAAACAACCCATTACTTGAAAAGAACGAAAAAAATTAAAAGGGGTAGTCCCAGATTTCAAGGTGAAATCTCGAGGACACCAAAAAGTCAAATGAGAAGGTTGCAGGGTATGTCTTGCATTACAAGACCATGCTCTCTCAAGGACCTAAGCATATTGACAAGATTGAGTTACAAGAAGTGTTCGTTGATAACCGTATTGCACAACTCAGAGAAAAGGTCATGTTCTCTAACATCATATCCTTTAAAGACCTCTGCCAACAATCTAAATCTATGAGACCAAGCTCATTGCAAGCAACATACTAAAATATAGCGACAATACACCTACATCTAATGGAGCTAAAGTCCAATCAAATCCATTATACAAATGGAAAAACATGAACCTACAACTCATATGATAGAGATGAGTTTCAATTTTGAGACTTCCCCGTGAGAATTCCCCATTTATCCCCACGAGGAGAATGCAAAATCATTAACTCGTACATTTGTATCATGGGCCCTTCTACCTGATTATGGCTGTCATATGACACAACATTATCATGTATAGCTGAAAAGCTTATAAATATAGCAATTGAGTCCATGACTTAAACACATTGTAGCCTCTGAAACAAGAACCATCCCATAACTTATATTCTCCTATGGCTAGAAAATAGTACAAAATAGAAACCAAAGTTACACATTAACTTAATAAGACTCTTAAGAGAAATTTGCAGCATAACAAAAACATATAAAATTTAAAAACATCTCAGTTATATCAAAATGCATATATCTGTCACAAGTCCTTGCATAAAAAGGGACTTCCTCCTGCCGCAGGCTTGATCAAATCAAGCTAAATTTTAATGCAGCTTCCAAGGGGGAACACCATTGTCTTAACTATAGAGATATCCCAATCCATTCCTACAATTATATTTGATGCATCTTCAAATATTCCATACAACAAAGAGGAACAAGTAATGAGGCAAAAGATATTGGGCTATTGTAAGGGATGAAACTAGCTTACATCTCAAGATCATAGTGTCATTTATTGATGGAGCTTCAACATTCCCAACCAGTGGCAAATGCTTAATGAAAATATGATAAATACACAAGTTAGACAACTCAGGTTTTAGTTCAAGAGATCTAGAGATCAGGGACCCTGACAAATTCATCTCCACATCCTTCCAACACTTGCTACAAAGTATAATTAATTGTTCTAAAGAACCGATGGACAGCTAGCTCCAAAAATTCATCGGCCATCTCGACCGGTCCAACCAATATGTGCACAAACCGAAATGCAATAGTCCAGCTAGTGTTTTTAAAACCAGTTTCGAATCGGAACTCGTCCAATTCTGTTCAACCAGTATCATTGTTTTTTGTGCACAAACCGGCATTGGAAAAACCAGATCGGTTTCAATGGACTAGATACCGACATCAGCTTGGGTTGATATTGAACTTATCCATACCGGTCTCAGTTCCAACTTGAACCGGCCAAGTCGTGCCAATATGCAAGCACACGGCACTTTTATACGGTGCTAAAGTTTTAAAAAAACATTTTTTTAATTAAAAATACAACCTTTTAGCTAAAATCTAAACCCTATTTTTTTGTTAGTATATAGCCCCCTGCCGCCCTATCTACTTGCCCCCTCTATTCACCTCACACCTCTCCCATTGAGCAATAGTGACCATTTGTGAGCAAAAGCATTTGGAGTGTAACATTGAAGAGTTTAGTTTTGGAGTGAGATTGGAAGTTGGAACTTGTTTGTCATTGCTTGTGGGCTCTTTGATGGTGATATTGGCATCCATTTAGAGACTTCCACACTTGTATTTGTGAGCACCTCTCTCATTTGTAAGGATTTGGAGGCTTAGAGCAGCATTGAAGAGTGTTGATTTGGAGTGAGCTTGGGGTTTGTTTGGCATTGCTTGTGCGCTCTTTGTGGTGGTTATGAGTCTTACTCTTGAGTCTTGACATCTAAATTTGGAGGGTACAACCCATATACAAGCTTGGAGTGTTTCTTGACCGCATTTGTGTGCACATTGAAAGGTATGGTAAGTTTTAAACCTGCCATATTTTTTTTCTTGCACTTTCTATATTTGCATTTTAAGATGTCTTTGCATTTACAATGGCCCCCCGAGTTAAAGACCCTACATGGAACCACGCTGACATAGTTGATAATCAAGTATTTTGTAAATATTGTAAGAAACACATCAAAGGGGGGCATTCATAGGTTGAAACAACACTCGGCTGGTCGAAGAAGCCAAGTTTCCCCATATGATGCACCAGATATTGATGCCATTAGATTGGAAATGATAAACTTGCTTGAGAAACATAAAGAAGAGAAGCCTAGGCAAACAAAGATAGATGTTGAAATAGGGAGGAGGAAACATCCCATGGCCCAAACAATTGTTGAAGGATCTTGCTTTGACCCCTTTGTCCATGCTAGAGACTCCTTTAGGTATATGCCTCCCACATCCACTCATAGTCATGAAAACCAACCTCAACATCCAAATCTTTTTGTGATCTTCCTACACACCTGCTAGTGCCTCCATGCCAACAGAAAATCAATCCACTTTAGATAACCATTGGAAGAAGCAATATAAAGAATTTGCTTTTGAATACATTGCTAGATGGTAGTATTATGCAGATATCCCTTTCAATGTTGCCCGTTCACCTTATTACCAGCCTATGTTTGATTCCATTATTGTTTCTGGGAAGGGCTTCAAAGGTCTTAGTATGCATGACTTGAGAGGATCTCTTTTGTAGAAAGAAGTTGGGTATATAGATGAATATTTGAAGAGTTGTAAATTATCATGGGCCAAAACAGGATGTACTATTATGTCAGATGGGTGGAGTAATGGCAAGAATCGCACCATAATAAATTTTCTTTCCTCTTGTCCACAAAGAAATATGTTTTCGAAATCAGTTGATGCATCTGATAGGGTGAAGGATGCAAATTTGTTGTCTGAGTTTTTGGATGAGGTTGTTGTAGAGATGAGGTTGGAAAATGTTGTACAAATCATCACAAATAATGCCTCTAAGTATGTTCTTGTTGGTAAGATGTTAGAGACTAAACACAAAACAATATTTTGGACTCCATGTGCTGCACATTGCATAGACCTCATGCTTAAGGATATAAGAAAACGAGATTGGATCAAGAACACTGTAGAGCATGCCAAAAGCATCACAAAATACATCTACAATCACTCATGAGTATTGAACCTACGAGGAAAAACAATGAAGGCAAAGAACTTGTTAGGCCAATCATCACGAGATTTGCAACAAACTTCCTCACATTACAATCTCTTCTTTCCCAAGCACAAAACTTGAAAAAGATGTTTTCAAGTGATGAATGGAATGCATCAAAGTGGAGCTGCAAACAAGATGGGAAAGACGCAAAAAAGAAACTTTTTGAAAAATTATTTTGGAAACAAACAGTAGAGGTGAAAATTGTCAAGCTTCTTGTTAAGGTGTTGTGGTTGGTGGATGGAGAAAAATTAGCCATGGCCTACATTTATGAGGTCGTGGATTAGGCAAAAGAGCATATAAGAGCACCATACATAGACAGGGTAACTAAGGATGGGCCTATATGGGAGATTATAGATAATAGATGGAACAATCAACTCCATCGCCCTATTCATGTAGCTGGATATTTCTTGAACCCAAGATATCATTATAGAGCTCAGCTTGGAGAAGATCAAACATAATAAGTTAAAAATGGTTTGTACGAGTGCCTAGAGCGCAATGTCCCTGACGAGAGGCAACAACTTGAAATTTACTGATAGATCAGTTTCTTCAGCAGAGCCACAAGTACCTTTGGGAAAAACCTTGCAAAGATTGCAAGAGATGTGGACCAATCAGGTAAGCAATTCTAAGTTTTTTTGAAGTTCATTTGATTAAACTTTATAATAAATACTCATGAGCTTTTAGCATAAGACAATCTAATTTGTTGAATTACGCTTTAAGTTATAAGTTTTACTTTTAATTTTTAACTTTGATTTTTATCTTCATTGTTTAATAATTAAATATTTACACTTTTTATTGCAGCACATTGGTGGGATTCATTTGGTAGTCAGTGTCCTCAATTGCAAAAGTTTGTAATTCGGATCCTGAGCCAAACTTGCAGTGCTTCTGGGTGCGAGCACAACTAATCTGTTTTTTAGCAAATTCACACGAAGAAGAGAAACCGTTTGGAACAACAATGGTTAAATGATCTTGTCTTTGTGCAGTGCAACCTCGGGTAAGGCGTAACCAGTTACTAAACTAAAGACCTGATACAGATCCCATTCTCTTGGATGATATTGATCCAACCTCAGATTAGGTACAGGAGAGTTAACCAGAAGAGTTTTATCCCGATGACTTGGGGTGGATGGATTTGGATCAGGATGATGAGCTACGAGTAGCACTATCACGAAACATGGCAGGAACTAGTTGCACTCGTGCTACTGCCAATACAGTGTTTGCATAGGTCATTGAGGATTTGGATGGGTCCGAGTCAGAGGAATGTGATGATATTGATGGGGATGAGCCTGAGGATCCCATTCTCAACAGTGGTGCAAAGTTTGATGATTGATCATTGATATCTAGTTTCTTCTAGAGTTTTGTAACTTGCAGTATCAATGACCATAGCATGTTTTTTTTGGAATCTTGGACTATAGAGGCCATTAAGAGCCTCATTGTTTTCATATTTTGTTTCAGAATCTCATATATGATATATGTAGTGTATTGGACTTGGAGTTCGTGTCATATAATATAAACACCTTTCTCACATGTTATATAGTATATACATGAGCAAACTTTGCATATTTTGTGTGTAATTGTTGTAATCATGGTTTCTAATCTTTCAAATATATTGTTTTCATTAAAAATGTAATTTTTTATGTGTTTTTAATAAACCTGTTCATAAAGTTTGAATCGGTCCGGTTCAAGTTCCGGTTCGATCCAACCCTTGACCGGTTTTGAGTATGGTTCTGATTTTCAAAACATTGGTATAATGTTACCTTTGCAAGTAAGGCCTACGAGGATTGCCAGATGGTTCTTAGTAGTCCCTTCCAATGACTCAATTAACTTGTTGCATGGATGCCCATGGATTCATGAGATGCATGCTATCCCTTCCACCTTACACAGATGCTTAGAGTATGTACACAACAAATGGTGTTACAATTCCTAGTGTTCCTTATGAAAACCCTATTAAGCCTACCATATCTTTTACTACCACTTTGGCCCAACAAGTGGTGTCCCATGCTAAGGCATAACCTTTGCAACCCACTCATCGTCTTGATCATCTGCCTAGACAAATTCCGCAGCATGCATCAATACAGAGTCATCCCAATCAAACTTTGACATAATCTCCTCCTTGGGTACACCTTTTTTACCTAGCCATGTGTGACGCATCATAGTCTTACAACAACCTTGTGAGCATTACTCATATGGGACACCAATGCACTATCCTATTACACAAGGAAAGGGTTAGGTTACTATGACTACTAGTGACCCACGCATTGCGCATTCACATATTTTGATACCGAGATTTCAGGATACTATATCTCGCATGGTTACTCATTAGACTCAAATAATGACTATATTATTACTAGCACCACTCCTTTGGATCCTATGCTTTGCACAGCTTGATACAGGGCATCTATAAGATCATGCAATTGGCGAGATCATAGGAAAGCCTTCCTATGTATTGTCATGTGTTTTTGCAAGGGAAAAATTCAACTTGAAAACATGACAACTTTACCCTAGTGTCGAAATTTTTGATTGTAAACCTTCCCGGACACTCTTCCAATCAGTTCCTCCCTTGTGTCAGACCTATCCCGATCCTTTTAATGTTCATGTTTATGGTTATAACCTTGTCCAACTATTAGAGATATGTAAACAGGCTCATGGATTTCTTCCAATTCAATGCTTCTCAAGACAAATCCTTCAGTGACTTAGAAATGGCTATTTTTAGCCTTTCCAAGGCAAGTGTGCGTACAACAAAGCAAAGTTTAAGGCCCAAATTCATCAAGGAGTGGTATTAAGGAACTAAAGACATTGTGCAAGTGATTTAGGGAAGTTTAGGAAATATTTGGAGGTTTAGAAGCAATTTCAGTAAAAGCGGGTTTTTGGAGGTGAAGGAGCTCGTAATTCAAAAAAGCAATTGAGCTTCGGAAGATGATTCCGGGAGCTCCAAAATGAGTTGGGGGCAAAACAAGAAACCATTGAAAAGCTAATTCAATTCCCTACAAGATGGTATTTTCAAAGTTTTCACAAGACCAAAGCGCTTCTCTCCACAATCTGTTTTTGGCAGGAAAACCCTACAGTTCTGAGAAAAAAAAGGCTATTTCTGGGGATGTTGCAAACAGAAATGGATCATGGGACCCATCCCATTCTTTCAAAATGTCTTTTGAAGTCAAAATCATATAAAGAAATGCCCAAACAGACCTCCGGGAGTGAATTGTCACTCTTTCTAAAATAACATTGATGAAGACCCTTGGCCTATTTTGTCTACCCGACGGCTAAGGGGTGAACATAAGGGTGACATAAGTCATATTAATTTATTATAACGTGCCACAAAAGAAAATAAAAATATATATAAAGCACTTATATTAATTTTTATGACTTAATAACAAAGTAAAAATAAAAAGGTGAACAAGGTACATTGCATTTTTATTCATTCTAGGGGAAAAATGCGACCACCCTTGGCGAAGAAAATTAGTGAAGGAGACATTAAAAAATAGAGAATGCTGGGTTGTGGTGGGTGGTCATCTTTGGGTCCTTTCTTCTCATAAAGGAGGAAGTTGACTTGCTTTGGGGGATCATTCTATTTTTATAAAAAATTCTTAAATTTGCTTGTTAGCCTAGTGCTTGCAGCTGTAATCTCTAAGGATGAAAAACCCTCATGAGAAGTGAAGGGAAGAACGAAAACTGTTCTCTTTGGATTCATCTAGCAGTGTGTTAAACATTCAAGGGAAAATTATTTGTTGAGGTATTTTATTTTCTCCAGTTGGAGCGACCCAATTAGAGGACTCTTTTGGCATGAAGGGTGTAAAAATCAGATTTGAGTGTTGCTGCAAGGAGCTGATTTTCAGTTATTGGTGTCCCCCAAATTTCATCCTGAAATTTGCGACTACCCTATCCGAAAAAATTTAGTACTTTTAAAATAATGGGTCGTTTTGTGTTTTTATTGCCTGAAAGTTCTTGTATTGCGTCAAAATATTCCCAAAGAGCCATATTAGCCTTTTTCGCCAAATACCCAGATGCCCAAAATTGTTATATTCTATCGTCGGGATTTGTCTAAGAAAAATTTGTATTTAATTATTTTGAGCCCCGTTTGAGGCAATTTGCACTCCGTTTTAACCCTGTTGTAATCGAACATATCATTGTTCCTATATATCATAAGGGTTTTAACAAAGAATAAGTTTTGGGCTTTATTTATGACTTTTGGCAATTTTTTCGTGTTTTTGTGTTGTCCCGTTTCGTTTTCTATGAAATTTATCTGAACCAATACCTTTGTTGGGTTAGCCCGATTCTTGGCTTGGAGCAGCTGGAAAACATATATGCACGTTATGCCTGGAGGAAGTCACCATCGAAGGTCTGGTTCACTGGGAAATCGTAAAGTCGTGCACTGAAAAGCCCCTGCGGGGTTAGGCACATTTTTGGAAAACAAAGCATTTAAGCTATAGTGGGAAAAATAGAAGCAGCAGGCAAGTGGAATTTTATAGTCTGCCTTGCAAGGTACTTTTTTCGATGATTGATAAGTCACTTAAACTGCAGTGGGAAAACTAGAGGTAGCAGGCAGGAAGGAATTTATTGCCTGCTTTGCAGGATAAAAATTCTCATGCTAAAATAAAAGAAAAGTGACTTAAGTGAAATCATGGGATTTTACTGCCTACCTTGCAGGGTAAATAATCTCATTGTCAAAATCAAATCACTTAAGTGGATCATGAAATTTCCGAGGCTGCCTTGCAGGGTAAAAATTCCCACTGCCATAAATTCTTAAAAATAGAATTCTATTATGCAAAAAAGTGTGCCCCCTTTGGAGAGAAGAAGGCAGCCTTTAAGTGAATTAAATTAATTATTTCTCCTTCTAAAATAGGTTCCCAAGCATGGAAGAAAGTCAACAAAGCCAGGGGGAATAAATCAATTGCAAAGAAATGGTCTAAAATTAAATATATTTATTTATTTAATGGTTGCCCCCTTCATGACAAAAAGTACGCCCCTTTTCGAAAAGATCTAATGTTTTTTAAAGAATTAAATGATTAAATTAAATTCTATTTTCAGAGACTATGGTCAAAGCACACTCTGAAGCTTAAGTGAAGTGAAGAGTGGATGATTACATTGAATTAATTTAATTTATTGGATGGCTGTCCTTAAACATATTATTTTAACACACCAGTTAAAGAGAAGAGCATGATTTTTAATTAATTAATTGCCAGGAATAGGAAGGGCAATTATTAATTATAGAATTATGAGGGTTATATAAGCATGGGCTGCCATAAAGGTGAATTAATTAATTCACAGGTAAAGAATTGCAGCCAAGAGGAAAAGTGCGCCCCATTTGAAGAGGATTTTTGCTCAGACAAAGGTGAAAACAAGGCTAAAAGCTTCCAATTTTGGCGCATGCATTGAAGGAGGTTGATTTGTGTTTGCATAATTGTTTGCATAAGTGTTACAGGTGCTCAAGTGAAGTTGGAAAAATTCATGCTCTCTTTGCATACAAATTAGACATCAATTTTTGGGGCAGCAGGCTTGAAAAGTGCAGATTTTTATCATTAAAATTCACTGTTCATGCTCCAGTGGCCATCTTTGTCTAAATTAATTGCAGGGATTCATTACAGGTGTTTTACAAAACAAAAGGAGTTTTAATCAATGTCCAATACATTGAATATATCCTCTGAATCTGAAGAATTATTCAGATCTGCACCAATTTTGAAGAAATCCGGCCAAGTAAGAAGAAAAAGAATTATTCAGACAGATAAATAAAGCCATAGCAAAAAAGGATAAAAAAAAGCACAATGGAGTCATGCATCGCTTCGAAACTTGCAGACATAGGAGACACAAATCTAGGTCCGAAACCTCTTTCCGAATTTATTGATAGATCCAAAGCTGGAAAGACTTCACTCATGCGTGCGGTTAAAAGCAGTGGAATTATTCGAGTTGCAGTCTTTCCATATACAGCCCAATTGCCAGAGTTTGTTATGGAGTGTGCTAGATCTTACCATCCTTCATCCAAATCAGTGCGAGATGCTACGGGGAAAACAATAATTCCATTGGACCTAGAGTTCATCAATTATTGTTTTAAAATTCCGGTGCAAAAGGTGGTGACTTCCATTAGCCTTCAGGATGCCGGCAGCAGGTGGGAGAAGCATAGAATTGATTGCGTGAGCATAATGAATAGCAGATACAGAAGCCTAGATCTCCTTCTAAGTTCCCAAGAACTCTTCCACGGTCCAATTTGGTGCAGGAGGTTGATGATATTGTCAAATTGTTATGCAGGATTAATGGCGAGGCGAATGCTTACACTTTCCGTACATGGATGTATGCTTTCATCAGGACCATTGAAGTCAACAAGGTTGATTCCATAATCAATTGGTCGGAAATTATTAGCGACAACATTGGTGAGCAACTCCGGAACGTCAAGCGTACTTTCATCTTCAAAATGACTTCCTACTTGGTGTACGTTGCAGCTTCACAAGGCATCTTCTCCAAGCTGGATAGATGCAGCATTCTTTCAAAGGACCCCATTTTTGAGTGCTACCCACAGCTTACTGTACCTGCGTGCGAGAAGGATTGCAAATTGGTCAATGATGGATTTTTCTACGATTTCATTTGCAAGCTAGACAAGGACTTAAAGGTCAACAGGGTAAACAAAGAAGCATGGGAAGCCGTATCCAGGATTGGCAGTATATTCATTCAGTTTGCAGATTTCAGATACCTCAGGGTTACGGATTTTTTTGGAGAACCAATAAAGATGCCCAGATATCCGAGTGATACATTGATTGCCATGGAGCTGAATAGGCAACTTGTGGAGATACATGACCTTCAATCAAAAGGGCACAAGTCTACGGGCTTCTTTCCGATCACTGTTGGACATTATAGCTGCTAGAGCATTCATAGAGCTCGAGGGATAGAGGCGCAGATGTTATTTGAGAATAACCAAGAATTCTTCACGGCAAGGCTGAACTTCGATCCATTTGGAGCAGCCGGGAAGACGATCTCCTAGGAGTATGCACACGTGCCTTCATTGAAGGATTTCTAGATGAAGTGCAAAAGTGAGTACGAGATTAGAAAGAGGGATTTCAGCAGGCTATCAACAAAGCAAGTGTTCGACTTCGGACTAGCGCGGATACCTGCAGATCTCAAAGATGATACGAATGTGTTACTTGACACTTACCATCAAATGGGAGGAGATAGAAACGTACTTCAGGATAACGTAGGAGGCTGCAACACGATTGAAGAAAGATCTGGCGCTGTTTTGGTGAATACTTCAAACTAGTTGCTGACGAAGAGATATTGCCTTGATGAAGCATTGATGAATCAAGTCACAAGCAACTTTGGCATAGGAGATTCCCTCAAGCGGAAGCATGCAGGAGAAAGCAGCAGAAGGTCCGAGAAGTTGAAAGTACGCAGAAGATCTCAATCAAAGGAGAAGATCACTTCCACAGCCATGACTTTAGCTCCGGCTTCTCCAGTACCTAGTACTTCACTAATTATTGCACCGCAACAAGACAATTCCATGCCTCCATTGGATCCGGTGACATTCATCTTCTCTCCTCAGCCACTCCGTTCATCACCTGTTCCAGAAGAGATGTTAAAGCTGCAGATCGCGGAGTTCGAAAGGGCTTTGTCCTTGGATGATTTAGAGGATGGCAGCCATAACACTGTGGTACTTTCGGATGGAGAGGATGCAGAGCCGGAGATGGTAGTGCATTCAGCGACTTCTCATTCTCCGAGAAGTAACTTCTCAGAATGGTTGGCTTCGCAGTTGGTTCCAGAAGCGAAATGGAGATGAACTTGGAAGAACACAACTTGCAGCTACTCCAGAGCTTAGGCGGAAAGGACAGAAGGCCTAAAGTTGCTAAAGCAACTTCTATGTTGATCATCGAGGAGTCAGGGCAGAAGTTTGCTGAGATATCAATTCCGGCAGAAGCAAAGGAGGAGGATGAGCTCACGGCAGAAGATGTTACAGTAACCAGAGTACCCCTCAGTCAAGCCACCACAGAAGGATTGAAGCAGGATACGCAGACATTGATAGATGCTCTATTCCCCAAGCTTGACAGTGAAAAGCCAGAGAAAGATGAGCTTCAGAAGCAAGTATCTCAATTGTGCGAGATCATAGCCAAGGTTGCTAAACCTTCCATTCAGCCCATTTCAGAGCAGGTGAGTGATCATCTTATGCAGGAAATGGAGGATGCAAGCAATCAAGTAAAAGCTATTGACGAATGGAAGAATTTGATTATTCGTCAAGCTTCTATACAACTTGGAGAAGTGCCAACCCGCCTAAAAGTTATGGATGATGCAGCAAATCAGTTGAAGCAACTGGTGACAAGCATAGTAGACATGAACACAGTTGCTGAGAGTAACCTGAGTAGTTTGGCCTAGATCAACAAGCTGTCGGGAGATGTATTGGTTGTAGAGCAGATTGTACCAGATGGATTAGTTCAGAAGGGGAATCAGCTGAAGTTTGCAGTATCTTTCCGTTTGGAGATTTGCAGAGTTATGCTGAAAGATCCCAAACCCTTTTTGTTTGAATTTTTGTTTTTTTATTTATTTATTTTTTATATAATGCTCAGGTATGGAGCTGAACTGGTAATATCAAATAAATCCATGCAACAACATTCCCACACTGCATAATAATTAAAATACTGCAAATTCCCGCAAACCGGGTATATATAGAAATGGCGCCTAGGGTTTAAATGATAGATTTCTTCATTAATAACGCAGCCATACATTCAACATTGATTTCTAATGATAAATAATTAGGGCAAACACAAATATAAATTTGCAGATGGAATAATACAGATACTGCCCAAAAACTCAGCCAGAAAGTATCCAAATCAAATCGATTGGTATGTATATGAAGCTGAAATGTATAACAATAAACTGTCATGAAAAATACCTCTAATAATGCATACAACTGTAGAACAAGTCGCCCCACTCTAGAAGTTGCCAGGATGCACACTGCTGCAATTTATTTCTCTGTCTGAAGCTGCTGAAATGATAATAACCCATGTAAACAATGAAGATTCCTGGGTGGAAGCTTCTCTCACTGCTCCTGGGGTTTCCGTCCGCAAGAGTAATAATCCAGAGGGTTTCCGTCCTTGGATTCTGTCTGCAAAAGCTCTGTGCTAAGTGCTCTGTGAAAATAATAATAATAATCTGCATCCTTTACCTAGGCCGCATTTTTCCTCATATAGCCAAAAACCCTGCAAAGGCCAAATCGCACTTTTTGGCTAACACCATATAATTAATATTTAATTAATTATTTCTGCTTCACTAATCAAGTCGCACTTTTGGGTATATTTGGCCATTACCTAAACAAGTCGCACTTTTGGGTATATTTGGCCATTACCTAAACAAGTCGCATTTTTGGCTAGGAAGGCAATATAAATAATTTATTTATTTATTTAAATGCACTTTCCTAAGTCAAAAATCACTCATTCTATTAATTCATTATATGCGCTTTAATGATATTTTCCTTTAATTCGAGCACCATCTAATAAAATAATAAACCGAAGTCACCCTTGAAAACGCCCTTTTGGCCGTCGGGTAGACAAAACAGGCCAAAAGGTCTTCGACCGAACTAATCGAGAAAGAGGGACATTACAGTCCTCCCTTCCCGAGATTGCTTGTCCCTAAGCAACTGTAGAGCTGGATGCTGTAATATAATCTCGCCTTCCCATGTAGCATCCTCCTCTGGTAACTCTTTCCACCTCACCAAGAACTACCGAATGACCCTGTTCCTCAGTCTCCTCTCTCGGCTGTCCAAGATCTCCTCTGGCACTAGGTCTAATATCCCTTCCTCATCTAGGGGTGGCAAATCTGTAGAGGAAATAATGTTCTGCCCCAAAGCCTTTTTCAAGCAAGACACATGAAAAACATTATGTATCTTACTCTCAGAAGGCAACTCCAGCTCATATGCCACTTCACCAACTCTCCTCAACACCCGGTATGGCCCATAAAATCGCGGTTTGAGCTTTTCAGCTCCACTCTTCTTGAGAGTACTTTGCCTGTAAGGCTGAAGTCGTAGAAAAACCATATCCCCTATCTCAAATGATCTTTCCACTCGGTGCCTATCTGCATACATTTTCTGTTGATTCTGGGCCCGCTGAATGTTTTCCTTAAGCACCTTAAGGATTTCTTGAATATCCTGTAAACTCTCCTGAGCCTTGGGAGCTCTACTATCCCCAAATGCCATATCAACAAAGGATCTCGCATCATACCCATAAAGTGCTTGGAATGGAGTCATACCAATAGACATATGGTAAGTGGTGTTATAGCAATACTCACATAAATACAACTTAACCCATGCCTTCTGCTGTCCTGCAACGTAGTTGCGAAGATAACCCTCTATCCATTTGTTCACAATCTCTGTCTGTCCATCCGTCTGAGGGTGATAGCTAGTGCTAGGAGTCAGCTCAGTGTAAACCAGACGGAAAAGCTCCTGCCAAAATATGCTCATAAACCTACTATCCCGGTCACTAACTATGTTCTTCGGAAGCCCATGCAACCTGAATATCTGACGAAAGAACAAATCAGCCACGTGAGGTGCCTTGAAGCTGGTAGGAACAGCGAAAAAGTGTGCATATTTTGTCAACCGATCCACTACCGCATAAATGCGATCATTCCCTTGCACCACGGGAAGACCTGTAATGAAATCCATCAAAATACTTTCCCACTTCTGCTTCAGAATAGGCAATGGTTGTAGCAAACCTGCTGGGAAAGTATGCTCTGACTTCTTCTGCTGACAAGTCATACACTCGCGGACATGGTGCAAGACATCATCCTTGAGACCCTTCCAGGAGAATCTCTCTCTAATCTGCCTGTATGTTTTAAAATACCCTGGATGTCCTGCAAGTGGTGCATCATGGAAAGCATGCATAATCTTCTCCTTAAGTTCAGATTCAGGAACTAGGTAAATTCTGCCCTTAAACAAAATCAAATCAGCTATTACCTTATACCGGCCATCCTGAATTTTTCCATCCATAATGTCACATGTCCACGTGTTTTTGGAATACTGAACTAACAGTTGAGATTTCCAATCTGCTGAAATCTCGCTCAAAGAACATAGGGCAGCGAGATGGGGTTTCCTGGAAAGTGCATCAGCCACTACATTCTTCATCCCCTTGACATACTCAATGTCAAAATCATAAGCCTGGATCCTGCTGACCCATTTTTGTTGCCTCTCATTGAGTTCTTTTTGTTCCAGGAAATATTTCAAACTGTTGTGGTCAGTTCTCACCACAAATTTTCCACCCACCAAGTACTGTCTAAACTTTGCCAAAGCATGCATAATGGCAAGCATCTCCTTATCATAGGTGGAATACAGTCTCTCATTATCTCTCAGCTTTCGGCTCTCAAAGGCAATAGGATGGCGATCCTACATAAGAACTGCACCAATCCCCAACCCTGAAGCATCACACTCAAGAATGAAGGGCCGTGAGAAATCTGGAAGAGCCAAAACTGGACAGGTACTCATGATAACCTTGAGCCTCTCAAATACTACCTGTGCCTCATCTGACCAACTGAATGCACCCTTCCGTGTAAGATTTGTCAATGGAGCTACCAGCTGAGAATAACCCTTCACAAACCTCCTATAGTAACCACATAACCCTAAGAATCCTCTCAAGTCAAAGATATTCCTGGGTGGTGGCCAATCCTGCATTGCCTGGATCTTCTCCTGATGGACCTTGACCCCATTGGCCCCAATGACATGCCCAAGATACAATATCTCTGTAAGTCCAAATTCACACTTGGACATCTTAGCAAACAAAGACTGAATCTCCATTATGCTAAGTACCTCATCAAGATGCCTCAAATGATCATCCCATGTCCTGCTATAAATCAGAATATCATCAAAAAACACCAACACAAACTGCCTCAACTGCCTATTGAAGAGATGGTTCATACATGACTGAAATGTAGCAGGTGCATTAGTGAGTCTGAATGGCATCACTAAGAAATCATAGTGCCCATAGTGACACATGAAGGCTGTCTTGTGGATATCCTCATCCCGAACTCTAATATGGTGGTAGCCTGATCGAAGATCAATCTTCGAGAAGTAGATAGATCCATGCAGCTCATCTAACAACTCATAAATGCGGGGAATGAGATACCTGTTTTTGATGGTTTTCTTGTTCAGTGCACGATAGTCAATGCACATCCTCATGGTCCCATCCTTCTTCTTTACCAACACAACTGAAGAAGCAAAGGGACTAGAGCTAGGACAGATGTGTCCCATCTCCAAGAGGTCTTTAATGGCCTTCTTTATCTCATCCTTGTATGTCTTAGGATGGCGATAAGGCGTAGTCATCACGGGTTTAGCACCCTCCTCAAGCTCTATAACATGCTCAAACCCTCTATCTGGTGGTCTCCCTGGAGGAATGTCACCAAACACTGGGCCGTGCTTATCCAGTATGGACTGGATGTCAATATGATAAGGCTGCTCATCGTCTGAAGAAGATTTGGACGAAATGAAACACTGGGCTGCCCATGCAACCTCTCCATGTCTCACTATAGACTCCATCCTGCGTGCTGAAACAACTCTAGGCCCACCGTCAGAAAGAGCCCGAAGTACAATCTTCTTCTTATCCACCATAAACTCCAACTCCATCTTACGGAAATCCTGCACATATCTGCCTAGAGACTGTAACCACTGAATACCCAATACTGTATCAATCTCACCAAGTCCAATAACATAGAAGTCATTGGTCAATGTATAGTCCCCCATATGAATACTAAGTCGTGGAATCCTCTTAGTGCAACTGATAGCAAATCCATATGCCACCCGTACACTAAACCCCACAAATTCCTCAACCTGTAATCCCCGCTTCGCAGCCAACCCCTCATCAATGAAGTTGTGCGTAGCTCCACTGTCAACCAGACAAACAATCCGCTGTCCCTTAAGCACTCCCTTCAGCCGAAAGGGATGGTACCTAGGAACGCCTGAAAGTGTAGCAATACTAACACCGGATGAATCCAATGCCTCACCCTCGCCAAGCTCTATTTGGGACTGCTCCCCCTGTGCATCATGGTCACCGCTCTCATCCTCTGCATTTGTATCTAGCGAGTGATCATCCTCTCCATCTGAAATCACCTCAATGAGATGCACCTTGCCCTTACCAAGGCAACGATGTCCAGGCTCCCAATGGTCTTTGCAATGAAAGCAAAGCTTCCTCCTCAACTCGTTGCGAGTCTCCTGATCCACCTTAGGAGGTGGTGCACTCTTCTACGGGGCGGTAGAGCGTTGAAATGGCCTGGAGCTCGTGGGAAACTTCTTATTGGGCTGATAAGAAGTGGGCTGATAGGAAGTGGGGGATGTGTCCAAGTCCAATGCCGTCTGAATGGCATCATGCAATGTCCTAGGCTTAAGAGCCTTGACCAATCCTCTCATCCTGTCATGGAGGCCCTCTATAAATAACATCACCACCCTCTTCTCAGGCATCTCTGGAACTGTCATCACCAATCCGGCACTATGATAATTCTTCACCGGGAACTCGTGCTATGATTATTTACTAATGCACAGCCTTTAGTTTGGTGGATATAATCTGAAAACAAAACAACAAACATAACACAAGAATACCATCGACTATGATAAGACGGAATGATGACAAATCTGAAATATCAAAGTAAATTATAATATTAACATGAAATTGTTACAATCTCACCCATGAGGTACTTCAAGTGCTATTTACTTCACTTGCCTTCCACCAATACTATGGGAGAAACTTTACAATTACACCTCTTAATGACTTCTTCAACACATCTTTAAACTGATGGCTTCCTTCGCACACTTCCTACAATATTTCTCACTACTTCTTTCTATGCTAAATGAGGGGGGTGGCCTCTCTATTTATAGAACTTCCAGGCTTATCCATCTTATCTCTAAGATAGGATAAGAAATCTACTCTGACGAATCATATTCCATACCTTAACTCTTATCTGTACATGTAAAATTATCTTTTAAAATAAGATAAACCTTATCATTTTACATGAGTTCCACATTTTTAGACTTTTTACAAATAAAATACACAAAATATTTATGACCTCACTCCTTGTCCTTATTACCAATATAATATTTCTAATTCCTAATCATGTAGACCCTACTTCTCTAATTACCCAAACTTTGACATTTTAACATTACCGGACCACTTATGACAAATATTTACTTTTTACAACATTCCTATTGTATTTTGACTGTTACCGTACTCCACATTATTGGCGGCACCGTACTGACGGCGCCGTTATCTTCTATCCTATTCCTAATACATACATTAATGAAATAGAAATTATAGAGGAAAATTTTAGTGTCGACATCTTCCCCCTTCCTAGCTTCTACTCCGTCCTCGGAGTAGACTCTTCTGGTGCTTGGAAAATCTTCAACTTGTCGTGGTTGACCCATTTCGTAATGGGAGTGCCATCCAATTCCTCCAGTCGGTACGTACCATTTTCATGCATAGCTGCTATTTTGTAGGGCCCCATCCATTTTGGAAGAAATTTTCTGTCTTCTTTTTTTGTATCTGCAATCATATACTAGAACCAAGTCATTCACATGAAATGGAGACCACCGGATCTTTTGATCAAAGTATTCCTTCTGCTTCATTTTCTTCTTATAGCTTGTATCCTTAGCTATTTCCCTCATTTCCACTAACAAATGAAGATGTACCAACCTTTCTTTTACTGAATCACTTTCATCCATTCTTTCATTTTTCATTACTCTGACTGTGGAAATATCAAACTCAATAGGAATAACTGGATCAATGCTATAAGCCAACTGAAATGGGGAGTATCCTGTTGCTGACTTTGATGTTGCCCTATATGCCCACAATGCTGCATGAATCCTTTTATCCCATTTATGTACCTGTAAGGCTGCATCTTTTTCTAGAATTTGGCACAACCAAAATTTGTTCGTTCCACCTGTCCATTTGTGCTTGGCTTGTATGTTGTTGCCTTCCTGTGCTTAATAGAAAACTTATTGACTAGGGCTTCTACCACCTCATTAATGAAGTGGCTTCCTTGATCTGTTACAATTTCTAATGGACAACCAAATCTGGTGACAATGCGTTCATATATGAACCTTGCCATCTCATCCATGGAAGCTGTTTTCAATGGCCTCGCTTCAACCCACTTGGTTAAATAATCTGTGACAACTACAATATACTTATTTTGGCGTGAGGTAGTTAGAAGTGGACCTACAATGTCTATTCCCCACTTTTTAAAGGGACCAAGTGGAAGAATAGGGCATAATGGAGCTAATGAAGTCTTACGTTTATCATGTGTTTGACAAATATCACATGTCTTACAATAATTATAACAATCTTTAAAAAGAGTGGGCCAGTAATAACCTGCATCCAAGATCCTTCTTGCTGTAAGTTGTCCAGAGAAGTGCCCTCCACATGTACCATTGTGGAATTCTTCTAGCAGCTCACGATCACGTCCAACTGCCCTCTTGTACTGTCCATCAGGTCCTATTCGAAATAATACTCCATGCAGAATAGAATATGGACGACTGGCTTGAGTAATCTTTCTCTTAGTCTTTACATTGGCACCATCAGGAAACTTGAATTCATTCAGATATTTCCAAATATCTATGTATTCACTAAGGATTGTGTCAAGGGATAACAATGCTGCATCAGGGAAATCATCATCATCACAAGATGATCCTAAACCATCATAGGCTCGAGAGAGTGCATCTGCATTGACATGCTTCTTTCCTGGCCTATCTATAATATCAAATTCAAATTCTTGTAGCAAAATTATCCATCTTGCTATCCTCCCTGATGGGTTAAGCTTATTTACAATATATTTTAGAGTCTGATGATCTATTACAACTAGAAATTTTTTCCCTAGCAAGTAATTTCTAAACTTCTTTACAGCAAAAATGATAGCCAGAGCCTCTTTTTCAGTTACAGTATAATTTACCTCAGCACTGCTCATTTGTCTGCTCCTAAAGTAAATTGGATGTTCATTCCCATTTTCATCCTTTTGGCTCAAAGTACTTCCTAGTGCTGCATCTGAGGCATCAGTGTACACAATGAATGGCTTGCTCCAATCTGGATTCTTCAAAATAGGTGAAGACACCAGGGTTTCCTTCAGTTGTCCAAAAGCTTCATGCGCCTTATTTCCTGGTTCATAAGTAACATCCTTCTTCAAGAACTGGGTTAATGGCTGTGCAATCTTTGAGAAATTATTGATGAACCTTCTATAGTAACCCACATGGCCTAAAAATGATCTCAACTTACTTCTATTCATAGGAAATGGTAAATCTTTGATTTTTGAAACTTTATCAGGATCAGTACCAATACCATCTCTGGATACAACATGCCCTAACAAAACGCCTTTAGAACATCCAAAGACACTTTGTAGGGTTTAGTGAGGCTTGTGCTTCATCTAACCTTTGAAATGCCGTCTCCATCTGGTGCAGGTGGTCCAACTTGTTCCCATAGATGCAAAAATCATCCAGAAATACTCTGATGAAGGTCCCAATGTAGGGTTCGAACACCCTATTCATCAAACGCTGGAATGTTGCTGGAGCATTACACAACCCAAAAGGCATAACTCTATAAGCAAACGTTCCCCAAGGAGTGTGAACGTGGTCTTCAGCTGATCTTTCTCTGCTATACGAACTTGGTTCTAGCCGCTATATCCATCAGCAAAACTATAGCACTCCTGGCCAACTACTTCGTCCAAGATCTGATCTGAAAATGGAAGAGGGTAATGATCTTTCTTTGTTGCCTTATTGAGCTTCCTGTAATCAACACAAATGCGTAGCTTCCCATTCTTTTTTATTGAGATCACAATGGGAGAAACCGATTCTGAATTCTCCACAGCAAATATGAATCCTGCATCAAGCAACTTATCTATTTCTTCTTTTACAGTCTTGGAAAAATTAGGATTCATTCTATATGGTATTTGCTTTATGGGCTTAGCACCATCTAACAGCTCAATACAATGTTCTACCCAACTTACTTGACGGAGTTCCTTGTAATCAAAAGTGAATACGTGTATGTACCTTCGAAAGAGCTGGAGGTAGGATTCCTTCTCACTCTCCATCACAGCATCACCAATCTTTATTTGTCAGAGACGATCATCTTCTTCTTCAGATAATTTTATGGGGTCATGAGTTGGTGTGACTGGAAGGATATCCATGACTGAAACATCAACCTCACTTTCTTCATCTTCAATGTCCACTTCACTGGTACTAGAGTAATCAGAGGATGTCCAATCATCAGTTTCATCACTTGAATCCACAGGTTCTGCCTTATGATGTCGAGGGATCACGTTTATCTTCACCCTCTCTACCACGTCCAAGTGTCATGAAACCTTCATTCCAGTAATTTCTTGCATGAACTCTCCTTAGCCATGGTCTTCCCAGCAGCATTGGGTACGCAACAGTACCATTTTTCATCACCTGAAAGTCTACCACACATACAACACCCATAACAGATATTGCCACATTTGAAACTATACCTTCTGGTTTAGTTTTTCCTTTATTTAATGACCTTAACATAAGTGTTGAAGGGCGATCAATTTTTAAACCCAACATATTCATTACAGACTCGGTCATTACATTAACTGTAGCACCTCCATCAACTAAGACATCATGAATTGAAATATCATTACATAATACCTCAGCTTGTGGAGCATAGGGATCTGCGTCTGCCTCTAAAACAGGGACTTCAACCTCCTTCAAGCATTGAGTCCACCTCGCAACTCCCGCCTCTTCTCAGAAGACATAGCCAAGAGTTGACCATATGTAATATTTGCAGGCCTTTTGGACAGATCTTCGAAGATGGAGTATGGTCCTTGCCCCTGTGAAATCAGAAAATCCTGCACACCCAACTTTCTTCTCCTCTGTTTCTTACTAGTTTCTTCTTTCATCTTCTTAGGATCATTTCCATCTTGATTATCTTTTTCTTTCTTTCTTTTTGTTACAAACACATCTACTTCATTATTTATGCTCTTATCTACTACATCAAAAGAATTCACAGGTGTTTTTTCCTTTATCATTATCTCCTTTACCAGATGTAGAAGCTCTATCTGGACAATTATACTAATGACCCTTTTTATAACAACCATAACATACAACTTCAGAAATATTTCTTTTTGGACCTCTATCTCCTCCCTGAGAACTAAATTCATTTCCTTGAAGAAGATTAATAATTAACTGACCCATCTTTTTGAGCAAATCTTCATACTCAGTAGATGTACTAGGAAAAATATTTGTGCTCACCGGGAGTGGTTGTGGATTCTGGACCAAAGGTGTTGCTGTAGGCTCTACTTTAGCAACAATTTCTTTAGGCTCCTCTTCCATGCTTTCTTCTTGCCTTCTTGCAATCTCCTTTGCTTGTTCAATGCTAGCTGGGCGGTCATACTTCACTCGTTGTCTGATCTCTGGCTTCATCCCAAGAATGAAGTGCTTATAGAGAAGATTATCCACGCCATTCATCAACCCATCCGCTAATCCTTCCTTCCGGATCTGAGCATCGAGCTTCCTCCTTAGCTCTAGAACACGAGCATGATAATCCCTTATCTTCTCCTTGTTTCCTTGGGATAGCTTTGTGATCTCGATCATGAGATCTGCATATTTCTGTTGTTCACCAAATTCTTTAAGAAAACTTTCAGTTAATAAATCCCATAAATTTTTCACATTATCACTTAGTGTTTCAAACCACCTAAGTGCTGAACCATCCAAAAAGGTAGGAAAAAATTCAGTCCATTGTTCCCTTCTTATAAGGCCATTACAAATACAAGATCGCTTAAACTCTTGAATGAAAGAAGAAACATCTTCATTAGATTGAGCTGAAAAACCAGGAATCTTTCCCATTTTCAAAAGTAACCACCGTGAAATACCAACCCACAAGTACAATCAACAAGACTTATGTGCACAAATAATTAGATTCACTATACTAGAAAGTGACTTTACACCTTTCTACAGTAAAATAGAAATGACCACGGTAAACTATGGTAAAACTTGACTTACTGCAGTAAAAACTGACTTTACTGTGGTAAACACTATTTACGCTAAAAAGTGAAGTTACTGCGGTAAATACTATTCACGGTAAAAAGTGACTTTACTGTGATAAATACTATTCACAGCAAAAATGACTTTATCATGGTAACTACTATTCATGGTAAAAATAACTTTACCATGGTAACTACTATGCACAGTAAAAATAAGGTTACCCTCCAATTGATTTTTGACTAAGTGGGAATATCTCTCCAGAAAATCCACCAACGAGGAATGGTCCCGACAACAGAACCAAAATGTCATCACCAATCCGGCACTATGATAATTCTTCACCGGGAACTCCTCGTGCTATGATTATTTACTAATGCACAGCCTTTAGTTTGGTGGATGTAATCTGGAAACAAAACAACAAACATAACACAAGAATACCATCGACTATGATAAGACAGAATGATGACAAATTTGAAATATCAAAGTAAATTATAATATTAACATGAAATTGTTACAATCTCACCCATGAGGTACTTCAAGTGTTATTTACTTCACTTGCCTTCCACCAATACTATGGGAGAAACTTTACAATTACACCTCTTAATGACTTCTTCAACACACCTTTAAACTGATGGCTTCCTTCGCACACTTCCTACAATATTTCTCACTACTTCCTTCTATGCTAAATGAGGGGGGTGGCCTCTCTATTTATAGAACTTCCAGGCTTATCCATCTTATCTTTAAGATAGGATAAGAAATCCACTCTGACGAATCATATTCCATACTTTAACTCTTATCTGTACATGTAAGCGTATCTTTTAAGATAAGATAAACCTTATCATTTTACATGGGTTCCACATTTTTAGACTTTTTACAAATAAAATACACAATATTTATGACCTCACTCCTTGTCCTTATTACCAATATAATATTTCTAATTCCTAATCATGTAGACCCTACTTCTCTAATTACCCAAACTTTGACATTTTAACATTACCAGACCACTTACGACAAATATTTACTTTTTACAACATTCCTATTGTACTCTGACTGTTACCGTACTCCACATTATTGGCGGCACCGTACTGACGGCGCCGTTATCTTCTATCAGACGCTACTACTAATTATACTTAACATCTTATTCCTAATACATACATTAATAAAATAGAAATTATGGAGGAAAATTTTAGTGTCGACAGAACCATAACGGCTATCCGCTGAAATTCGTTGATGTAAGAATCAACATGTCCACTCTGTCTGAGCTGTGCTAAATCCCTGTAATATAACTCCACATCCTTGCGATCAAATCTCGCAATCAATCTATCACTGAAATCCCTGTATGAATGTAGAAGCTCATGACCCTGCGTAACTAACCCATGGTACCACCAATCATAAGCCACCCCCTCAAGGTGTAATGTAGCGAACTGTATGGCCTCCTGCTCCCTCATGGGCTTGAGGGTAAGATAGGTGTCGAGCTTGTGAATCCAAGCCCTGGCACTGATCTTTCCACTACCATCAAGAGTAAACCAGGTTACCTTATTGGTAACCTGCAGTAAATCTCTGTTTTGCTGTACTCTAGGTCTCTTGTCCTGTCCAGCCCTCATGCTATCTCTCGTCTAAGCATAATATTGCGGGAGGGGAAATGCATCCCTCACATGCTGCGGCAAACTCCACTCATCGCTGACTGCCATGATAGTATCCGGAAAAGCTACTTCTTTCGGTCGTCCCTCAATCTCTGGTGTGTCACCTCTAGGCAAGAAGTTAGGATGCATGGGCCTATCTGCAGTCCATGTAGGTCTCCTCACCTCTGTATGAGTATGTCTCCGCTCACGGCGTGGTGATCCCCTAACACTCCCAATCTCTGAAGGTGATCTGCTATGATCCCTGTGGCTACTTGCAACTGATGCGGATCTATCCCTCCTATCATGTCTGTCCCGCAGCCTGTCTAGTGCCAACCTGTCCAAAGTAGTGCCCATGCACTCCATGGTTTGTAATAACTGCCTCTGCATGGCTGCCATATCCCGAATAAAATGCCTATCTGGATCTACATGTTCCTCTCGAGGACTCTCAGGTCTCTCACCCAAATATTCCATTTTGTCACCACCTGCAATACCAGCTTCGAGTCGTGCTCGTCTACGGATGTAGTATCTGTGTGGACCGTCCTCTCTGTGATGCATCCAAAGCTGATTTTTGTTTTAATACCCTGTCTGCTTCCTTCCCACACAGGCTGGGAGGATACTCTGCTCTGATACCACTGAAAGATCCCAAACCCTTTTTGTCTGAATATTTTTTTTAATTTATTTATTTTTTATATAATGCTCAGGTATGGAGCTGAACTGGTAATATCAAATAAATCCATGCAACAACATTCTCACACTGCATAATAATTAAAATACTGCAAATTCTAGCAAACCGGGTATATATAGAAATGGAGCCTAGGGTTTAAATGATAGATTTCTTCATTAATAACGCAGCCATACATTCAACATTGATTTCTAATGATAAATAATTAGGGCAAACACAAATAGAAATCTGCAGATGGAATAATACAGATACTGCCCAAAAACTCAGCCAGAAAGTATCCAAATCAAATCGATTGGTATGTATATGAAGCTGAAATGTATAACAATAAACTGTCATGAAAAATACCTCTAATAATGCATACAACAACTGTAGAACAAGTCGCCCCACTCTAGAAGTTGCCAGGATGCACACTGCTGCAATTTATTTCTCTGTCTGAAGCTGCTGAAATGATAATAACCCGTGTAAACAATGAAGATTCCTGGGTGGAAGCTTCTCTCACTGCTCCTGCGGTTTTCGTCCGCAAGAGTAATAATCCAGAGGGTTTCCGTCCTTGGATTCTGTCTGCAAAAGCTCTGTGCTAAGTGCTCTGTGAAAATAATAATAATAATCTGCATCCTTTACCCAGGCCGCATTTTTCCTCATATAGCCAAAAACTCTCCAAAGGCCAAATCGCACTTCTTGGCTAACACCATATAATTAATATTTAATTAATTATTTCTGCTTCACTAATCAAGTCGCACTTTTGGGTATATTTGGCCATTACCTAAACAAGTCGCATTTTTGGCTAGGAAGGCAATATAAATAATTTATTAATTTATTTAAATGCATTTTTCTAAGTCAAAATTCACTCAAACAGTCTATTAATTCATTATATACGCTTTAATGATATTTTCCTTTAATTCGAGCACCATATAATAAAATAATAAACCGAAGTCACCCTTGAAAACACCCTTTTGGCCGTCGGGTAGACAAAACAGGCCAAAAGGTCTTCGACCGAACTAATCGAGAAAGAGGGACATTACATATGCTGAAGAGAATGCAGGCACTTGAGAGTAGGACATTATCCTTACCAGACAGTATCATTTCTTTCACTGAGGAGAAAGTGATCGGGAATGTTACTTCATATGTGCGGATCGTTCCAACCAAGGTGCCTAATTCCCTGGAAGGGTCTCTTCTGATGGTACAAAAGAGAATTGATAAAGCCACTAAGCCTTTCACGATGAACTCTATTAGCAGACTGGTGGCGCTGCAGGCGAACATTGCGAGATTTGGGCCCAGTTTGGAGGAAGTGGAAGCATGCAGCAAAGTGTTGAATGAAGGATTGCATGCAATTCAGGACAAAAAAGGAAGCATTAGCTAAAACAGATGGAAAGATGTTGAACTCATATGTTCGACAAGTATATCAGATATCAGAACAAGAAGAAGATGTAGATGTTACAGCTGGCATGACTTCTTCTATTCTTTCTTCTTCTATTTTCTATGTTCCCGGATGAAATTGTAAAACTTTAAGTTATTGGTTTTGCAACCATTACTTGAAGTCATGTGGAACCTTTCTATTAGTTAAGTGATACATGTGTCACTTAAGAAGAAGTTAGTTGAGGATGATTGCCAAATGTCATCTTTACTTGTTCACACTTTAGTTTCAGTTTTGTTAGATCTTCTGTTTGTACTTTCCCTCCTACATTCTATCAGTAGGAGAAGAACCTCCGGGTTATTCATCGATCAGAATTTGTAAGAAGCAATCTTGTGTTCTAGACTTTGTGCTGAACCCCTGAGAGCCACTTGTTGCAGAGGAATACAAAGAAGCAGGTTTCCGGAGAACTTTGTGTCATGGCGTACTGTGTTTCTTGCTTTTAAATCTTAGATCTTTAAAGTAAACTTTGTGTTATTTTAGATCTGGATCTAGAACTACCTTTGCTTTAGAATTCTGTGTGTTCAAATCTATTAAGTTTCTTCTATGTGCATGCAATTAGCTTTGATATCTACTGATTGGGATGCACATCTTCCTTTTCTTTGTTTATATAATTCCCTTTCCCTTCTTCTATAAATATTTCATTTCTTTAAAACAGTTGCTCCCTTGCTGCAGAACTGTTCAGTTATGGTTCATGAACTGAGTAGTTAAAGTAAAACCCCATTTAGATATTAACATACTTTAATTGACGAATCTGACACGGAAGCCTCACCGGTAAAATGAGGGAGATTTATCTCATGACTGCCTAGGTTTTGTGCTATGCAGAAAATCTAGCCAACAGTTATCTATTTTGCTATTTTTGGAGTATTTTTTTGGGTCCAAACCCTCCTTTCCCAGCTATAACTGCAGACAAGGGTTTGCAGACTTTATTAAATAAAATCAAATATTTTTGGAGCTCTAAATTGGTACATTTCTCTTGCTTGACCTTCTAAAAAAATATTGCTTTCATTTAGACAAGAGAAAAGCATTGTTTGGCAACTTGTGGTGCATTTTCTATTATTGGTGCAAGTCGCATTTTCTAATATTAATTTCAGATCTACATATTCTGGAAAATTTATGGTACATTTGAGGTCAATTTTTGCAACAATCCATTGTATACACTTTATGGCCATAGGGGACATTACAGTGGTATTAGAGAAGTGATTCTCCCAGCCTGTAAAGGGTAAATCAGACTTGCATGGACCGAGAGGAAGACGGTTTCAGATACCATTATTCAATAAGAACTCCAAGAAGATGAAAGATGGATGATAGAGAAAGACCTCCTCCAAATGATGAGCTGAGCTACATGAATGAAGTGTTTACTCGGGGTAATGGAGAATTGCAGAACCATTTGATGGAGTCACACAGGGATCTTAGAGACTCCTTTATAGGCTCCATTGCTGATTTGGGAAGAGCCCTACAAGGGGTAAGTAATAACAGACAAAACCCTCAAGGAAATCAAGGCATTCAAGGTGAGGGAAGCTCTATAACTCAACATGCAGATAAGGCTTCAAATAAGACCTCCTCCAAGTTCTTTCGTGCAAGTTTCCTTCAAAGGAGAGAGAGCAGCCTCCCACTCATGGGTTCACAGAGGAAATAAACCTATATGGGGATGATTATGCATCATTGAATCCCCACACAAGGGATTTACTTTCATTCAGATACTTTTGCCAACTAAGGAGGAACGAAGGACCAAGGAAGAAGATGAGTCATACACAAGAGCCAAGGAAAGATATCCAACATCGATTGGGTAAGATCACTCTTCCTACATATGATGGTTCAAACAAATGTTCTACAAGGGATTGGCTGCAAAAATTAGACACCTACCTATCACTAAATCCTACGTTTGAAGAAGAAGCTCTCAAGTTTGTCACCCTACACTTGGAAGGTATAGCTCGTGAATAGTGGTATCATGGCCCTGTGACACAAGGACATGGCTCCATTACTTCACTTGAAGAGTTTAGTCAAAGGTTAACTGAAAGATTTGATAGGAAAGATCCAGAAGTGCGTTTCAGAGAGTTGGAACAACTCAAAAAAGAGACTACCACGGAGAGGTATGTGGCTGATTTTCAGAAGTTGGCAGTCACGGTTTCAAATGTAAGTGAGGGAAGATTAGTGGTACCATTCATGGAAGGCTTAATTGAACCTCTTAAGGGGTTGGTGAAGGCTTTTGAGCCTCCCTCTCTCCAAGATGCAATAAAGAGATCATTAAATCTGGAATCTATAGCAGTTTAGGGTAAAAATATGCCCTTTGGACAGTCCAAACCAATTTATTTGGGGCAGCCAAGGCACACATTTCAAGGGCAATCAAGGACAGCCCCCATTAATCAATCAAGGAAGCCATTTCCAGCAAGGTACAAACCCTCAAAGAGAGATTGCAAGGAACAAAGAAGCTGAGAACACAAAAAATGAATTAAGGAGGAAGAATCTTTGCTTCACATGCAAAGATCCATGAACTCTAGGGCACCTTTGTTTAGGTAAGGGCCAAGTGCATTACATTGAAGTCATTTCCGATGGAGAGGAAGAAGAAATAGACAAGCAAGAAAACCATGAGGGTAAAGAGCAAGAAAGTAAAGAAGTTGATCAATTGGATAGTACTCTTGCCATACTATCCGGAGCTCCAAGGTACCACCCCTTTCGTGTTAGAGGGGAACAAAAAAGGTAAAAGAGTCACTGTTTTGATTTATAGTGGTGCAACTCATAATTTTATCGATGCCGATTTAGTTGCGAGATTGGCGCTGCCATTAGAGGATTTCAAAGGATTTAATGTTACAATTGCGGATGGCTTCACCATCCCTTGTAGCAAGAAGATATCACAGCTAAAAATCACACTTGGTAAGCATATGGTAACAGATGACTTCTATGTGGTGGGTATTGGTGAAACGGATTTAGTTTTGGGTGTACAATGGTTGCATTCTCTTTGGGAGTTCGCCCAAAATTACCAAACGATGGAGCTGAAATTCAGATCAGATCAGGAAATAGTGCTACATGGCATGGCAAATGGAGCTCCTATGGTAGTTACTACTAAGCGGATGGAAAGAGACTTTCAAAGAGGGCAGATTGCTTGGGAAGTTGAGTGTCTAATCACATCTGTAAATTAGATTTTGGGACAACAGCAGTATAATGTAGACATTCAATCTATCCATGATAAGCATGCCAAGGTATTTGACAACCTTCCTTATGGGTTACCTCTAGATAGAGGTTTTGAGTATACCATTGAATTAGAACCTGGTACTAAAGCTGTGATTACTACTCCTTATCGTCATTCTAGAGCCTACAAAGAAGAAATTGAGAAGGCCATTAAGGAGTTGTTGGAAATGGGGCATATAAGGCCTAGCTCTAGTCCCTTTGCATCTTCAGTGGTTCTTTTGAAAAAGAAGGATGGGACTATTAGAATGTGCATTGACTAGCACTTGTTGAATAAAAGGACCATCAAAAATAGGTATCCCATGCCTAGAATTGATGAGCTAATTAATGAGCTACATAGAGCTATCTACTTCTCCAAGATAGACTTGAGATCCGAGTACCATCAAATCCGGGTAAGGAAGGAAGATGTCTGCAAAACTGCATTTACGTGTCATTTTGGCCACTTTGAATTTCTTGTGATGCCTTTTGGATTGACCAATGCCCCTGCTACGTTTCAATCATGCATGAATCATGTCTTTAGAGAGCATTTGAGGAAGTTTGTATTGGTCTTCTTTGATGACATAATGGTTTATAACAAATCATGGGAGGAATATCTTCAACACTTGGATATTGTGGTGGACATTTTGGAGCAGCAATCACTTTATGCAAAGGAATCAAAATATGAACTTGGTGTGATTGAAATTTTATACTTGGGGCACATTATCAATACCAAAGGTGTTCATGTGGATCAGCAGAAGATCATTGCCATCTTGGATTGGCCTCCACCCACCACCATCACACATTTGAGAGGATTTTTGGAATTATGCAGTTATTACATGAGGTTTGTCAAAGGTTTCTCTCAACTTGCAGCTCCTTTGACTGATTTAACAAAGAAGAGAGCTTTCAGCTGGTCTAGGACAGCTCAAGGTGCATTTGACAATTTAAAAAAGGCAATTAGCACATGCCCTATACTCGTTGTTCCAGATTTTTCTATTCTCTTTGTTGTTGAATGTGATGCATCCGATGATGGTATTGGGGCTGTTTTGATGCAAAACAAACACCTCATTGCATTTGAAAGTAGAAAACTCAAAGAGATTGAAAAAAAGTACTTTATCTATGACAAGGAAATGTTGGCAATCATGCATGCATTGGTTACGTTCTGACAATATCGAGTTTGTTGCAAGTTCACGGTGAAAACAGATCACAAAAGTTTGAGGTACTTTCTTAGCCAATCTTATTTGAATAATAGACAACAAAAATGGGTAAGTCCTTTGACTTTGAAATTGAGTTTGTTAAAGGAAAAAATAATGTTGTAGCAGATGTACTGTCTAGGAAGCCATATTGTTGCTCTATGTCTGAAATTGCAGTGGATTGGAGGGCTGTTAAAACAGCTGAGTATGCAAAAAAACAGTTTTCTAGTGTTGTTCTAGGTGGGATTGACGATGAAAAGTATAAAGTGGTGGATAGCCTCATACTCTACGAAATAGGGTCTTTTTGATACCTAAATCCAAGGTGAAACATATGATTCTAGAGGCTATGCATGATTCACCTTTGGCTTGTCATCCAAGTTACTTTAAAACATACAAACAAATTAGAGAGAAGTTTGTATGGAAAGGACTCAAAGGGGAGGTATTCTAACACATAAGGGAGTGTCTCACAAGTCAACAATGTAAAGCAGAGGATGAGTTTCCAGCAGGTCTTTTGCAGCCTCTACCTATCCCAAATAAAAAATGGGAGACTATTTCCATGGATTTCATCACTGGACTCCCTTCAGTGCTAGGTAAGAGTGTCCTTTATGTTGTAGTGGATAGATTGACCAAATATGCACATTTTTTTTCTCTACCATGTATAATGGACCATTGGTGGTTGGAATATTTTTTAAGGAAGTTTTCAAATTTCATGGATTGCATACAAACATTTTGAGTGACAGGGATAGCATTTTTTGCGTTCTTTTTGGAAAGAACTATTCCACCTTGCAGGTACAGAGTTGACCCCTAGCACAAGTTACCATCCACAAATGGATGGGGAAACTGAGATTGTCAACAAATGGATAGAGGGGTGCCTAAGGAGCTATGTTACAGGGAAGCAGACAACATGGATAAAATGGTTATACGTGGGGGAGTTTTGCTACAACACATCTTACCATATGTTTAATGGTATGTCTCCCACAGATTTCAAAGTTTTATATGGTGGTGTCCCACAGATTTCATCCTGAAATCTGCGAATACTGTATCCGAAAAAATTTCAAACTTTTAAAATAATGGGTCATATTGTGTTTTTATTGCTTGAAAGTTCTTGTATTGCGTCAAGTTATTCCCAAAAAGTCATATTAGCCTTTTTCGCCAAATACCCAGATGGCCAAAATTGTTATATTCTGTCGTCAGGATTTGTCTGCGGAAACTTTGTATTTAATTATTTTGAGCCCCGTTTGAAGTAATTTGTGCTCCGTTTTAACCTTGTTGTAATCGAAAATATCATTATTCCTATATACCAGAAGGGTTTTAACTAGGAATAAGTTTTGGGCTTTATTTATGACTTTTGGCAATTTTTTGTGTTTTTGTGTTGTCCCGTTTCGTTTTCTGTGAAATTTCTCTGGATCAATTCATTTGCCGGGTAAGCCCGATTCTTGGCCTAGAGCAACTAGAGAACATATACGCACGTAATGCCCGGAGGAAGTCACCATCGGAGGTCCGGTTCACTGGGAAAAAGCGAAGTCATGTACTAAAAAGCCCTTGCGGGGTTGGGCGCATTTTTTAAAAACAAAGAATTTAAGTGGATCATGGGAAAAACAGAAGCAGCATTCAGGTGGGAATTTATTGCCTGCCTTGCAGAGTACTTTTTCCCATGATAGAAAAGTCACTTAAACTGCAATGGGAAAATTAGAGGCAGCAAGCAAGTGGGAATTTATTGCCTGCCTTGCAGAGTAAAAATTCTCATGGTGAAATAAAAGAAAAGTGACTTAAGTGAAATCATGGGATTTTATTGACTGCCTTGCAGGGTAAATAATCTCATTGTCAAAGTCAAATCACTTAAGTGGATCATGGGATTTACGGGGCTGCCTTGCAGGCTAAAAATTTCCATTGCCATAAATTCTTAAAAAGAGAATTCTATTATGTAAAAAAGTGTGCCCCCTTTGGAGAGAAAAAGGCAGCCATTAAAGTAGATTAAATTAATTATTTCTACTTCTAATTTTGGCACCCAGGCATGGAAGAAAGTCAACAAAGCAAAGGGGGAATAAAAAAAACATAAATAGATGGTCTGAATTAAATAAATTTAATTTATTTAAAAGCTGCCCCCTCCATGTCAAAAAGTGCACCCCTTTTGGGAAAGATATAATGTTTTTTAAAGTATTAAATGATTAAGTTAAATTCTATTTTCAGTGGCTATGGTCAAAGCACACTCTGAAGCTTAAGTGAACTGAAGAGTGGATGATTAAATTGAATTAATTTAATTTATTGGATGGTTGTCCTTAAACATGCTATTTTAACACACCAGTTAAAGAGAAGAGCATGATTTTTAATTAATTAATTGTCAGGAATAGGAAGGGCAATTATTAATTATAGAATTATGAGGGTTATATAAGCATGGGCTGCCATAAAGGTGAATTAATTAATTCACAGGTAAAGAATTGCAGCCAAGAGGAAAAGTGCGCCCCATTTGAAGAGGATTTTTGCTCAGACAAAGGTGAAAACAAGGCTAAAAGCTTCCAATTTTGGCGCATGCATTTAAGGAGGTTGATTTGTGTTTACATAATTGTTTGCATAGGTGATACAGGTGCTCAGGTGAAGTTGGAAAAATTCATGCTCTCTTTGCATACAAATTAGACATCAGTTTTTGGGGCAGCAGGCTCGAAAAGTGCAGATTTTTATCATTAAAATTCATTGTTCATACTCCGGTGGCCATCTTTGTCTGAATTAATTGCAGGGATTCATTACAGGTGCTTTACAAAACAAAAGGAGCTTTAATCAATGTCCAATACATTGAATATATCCTCCGAATCTGAAGAATTATCTAGATCTGCACCAATTTTGAAGAAATCCGGCCAAGTAAGAAGAAAAAGAATTATTCAGACAAAGATAAATAAAGCCATAGCAAAAAAGGATAAAAAAGAAAGCACAACGGAGTCATGCATCGCTTCCAAACTTGCAGACATAGGAGACACAAATCTAGGTCCGAAACCTCTTTTCGAATTTATTGATAGATCCAAAGCTGGAAAGACTTCACTCATGCGTGCGGTTAAAAGCAGTGGAATTATTCGAGCTGCAGCCTTTCCATATACAGCCCAATTGCCAGAGTTTGTTATGGAGTGCGCTAGATCTTACCATCCTTCATCCAAATCAGTGCGAGATGCTACGGGGAAAACAATAATTCCATTGGACCTAGAGTTCATCAATTATTGTTTTAAAATTCCGGTGCAAAAGGTGGTGACTTCCATTAGCCTTCAGGATGCCGGCAGCAGGTGGGAGAAGCATAGAATTGATTGCGTGAGCATAATGAATAGCAGATACAGAAGCCTAGATCTCCTTCTAAGTTCCCAAGAACTCTTCCACGGTCCAATTTGGTGCAGGAGGTTGATGATATTGTCAAATTGTTATGCAGGATTAATGGCGAGGCGAATGCTTACACTTTCCGTACATGGATGTATGCTTTCATCAAGACCATTGAAGTCAACAAGGTTGATTCCATAATCAATTGGTCGGAAATTATTAGCAACAACATTGGTGAGCAACTCCGGAACGTCAAGCGTACTTTCATCTTCAAAATGACTTCCTACTTGGTGTACGTTGCAGCTTCACAAGGCATCTTCTCCAAGCTGGATAGATGTAGCATTCTTTCTAAGGACCCCATTTTCGAGTGCTACCCACAGCTTACTGTACCTGCGTGCGAGAAGGATTGCAAATTGGTCAATGATGGATTCTTCTACGATTTCAGTTGCAGGCTAAAAAAGGACCTAAAGGTCAATAGGGTAAGCAAAGAAGTGTGGGAAGCTGTATCTAGGATTGGCAGTCTATTCATTCAGTTTGTAGATTTCACATACCTCAGGGTTACCAGTTTTTTTGGAGAACTAGTAAAGATGCCCAGATATCCGAATGATAGATTGATCGCCATGGAGCTGAGCATGTAACTTGTGGAGATACACGACCTTCAGTCAAAACGACACAAGTCTACGGGCTTCTTCTTGATCACTGTCAAACATTATAGCTGCCAGAGCATTCATAGAGCTTGTGGGATGGAGACGCAGATGTTATCCGAGTATGAGCAAGAGTTCTTCATGGCATAGCTGAACTTTGATCCATTTGGAGTAGCCAGGAAGACGATCTCCTAGGAGTACGCACACGTGCCTTCATTGGAGGATTTTTGGATGAAGTGCAAAAGTGAGTATGAGGTTAGAAAGAGGGATTTCAGCAGGTTATCAGCAAAGCAAGTGTTTGAATTTGGACTAGCGCGGATACCTGTGGATCTTAAAGATGATGGGAATGTGTTACTTGACACTTACCATCAAATGGGAGGAGATAGAGCCGTACTTCAAGATAACGCAGGAGGTTGTAACACGATTGAAGAAAGGTCTAGCGCTGTTTTGGTGAATAATTCAAACTGGTTGTTGACGAAGGGATACTGCCTTGATGAAACATTGATGAATCAAGTCATGGAAAAATTTTGGCACAGAAGATTCCCTCAAGCGGAAACACAGAGGAGAAAGCAGCAGAAGATCCGAGAAGTTGAAAGTACACAGAAGATCTCAATCAAAGGAGAAGATCACTTCTACGACCATAACTTTAGTTCCGGTTTCTCCAGGACCCAGTACTTCACCAACTATTACACCACAGCAGGACACTTCCATGCCTCCATTGGATCCGGTGACATTCATCTTCTCTCCTCAGCCACTCCGTTCATCACCTGTTCCAGAAAGCTGTAGATGGCGGAGTTCAAAAGGGCTTTGTCCTTGTGATGATTCAGAGGATGGCAGCCATAACATTGTGGCATTTTCTGCTGGAGAGGATGTAGAGCGAGGAGATGGTGGTGCACTCAACGACTTCTCATTCTCTGAGAAGTAACTTCTCAGAAATGGTTGTCTTCACGGTTGGTTGTCTAAGTGAGAGTGGAGATGAACTTAGAAGAACATGATTTGCAACTACTCCAAAGTTTGGGTGGAAAAGACAGAAGGCCTAAAGTTGCTAAGGAAACTTCTAGGTTGATCATCGAGGAGTTAGGGTAGAAGTTTACTAAGATATCAATTCCGACAGAAGGAAATAAGGAGGATGAGCTCATGACAGAAGATGTTACAGTAACTAGAGTACCCCTCAGTCAAGCCACCACAGAAGGATTGAAGCAGGATACGCAGACATTGATAGATGCTCTATTCCTTAGGCTTGAAAGTGAAAAGGTGGAGAAAGATGAGCTTCAGAAGCAAGTATCTCAATTTTACGAGATCATAGTCAAGGTTGCTAAACCTTCCATTCAGCCCATTTCAGAGCAGGTGAGTGATCATCTTATACAGGAAATGGAGGATGTAAACAATCAAGTAAAAGCTATTGACGAATGGAAGGACTTTGATTATTCATCAAGCTTCTGTACAACTTGGAGAAGTGCTAGCCCGCTTAAAAGTTATGGATGATGCAGCAAATCAGCTGAAGCAACTGGTGATGAGCATAGTAGACATGAACACAGTTGCTGAGAGTAACCTGAGTACTTTGGCCGAGATAAAAAAGCTGCTAGGAGATGTATTGGTTGCAAAGCAGATTGTACCGGATGGATCAGTTGAGAAGGGGAAGTAGCTGGAGTTTGCAGTATCTTTCTCATTTGGAGATCTACAGAGTTTTGCTGAAGAGGATGTAGGCACTTGAGAGTAGGACATCATCCTTACCAGACAGTATCATTTCTTTCACTGAGGAGAAAGTGGTCGGGAATGTTACTTCATACATGTGCAGATTGTTCCAACCAAGGTGCTTAATTCCCTGGAAGGTTCTCTTCTGATCATACAAAAGAGAATTGACAGAGCTACTAAGCCTTTCACGATGAATTCTATTAGCAGATTGGTGGCACTACAGGCATAGACATTGTGAGGTTCTGGGCCGAGGTTGGAAAATGTGGAAGTGTGCATCAAAGTGTTGAATGAAGGATTGCTGCAGTTCAGGACAAAGAAGGAAGCAGTGGCTAAAACAGTTGGGAAAATGTTGAATCACATGTTCGACAAGTATATCTGAATATTAGAACAAAAAGAAGACATAAATGTTACAGCTGACATGACATCTATTCTTTCTTCTTCTATTTTCTATGTTCCTGGATGAAATTGTACAACTTTAAGGTATTGGTTTGGTAACCATTACTTAAAGTCATATGGAATAATTTATTAGTTAAGTGATACATGTGTCACTTAAGGAGAAGTTAGTTGAGGATGATTGTCAAATGTCATCTTTACTACTTGTTTGTGTTTCAGTTCAGTTAGACTTCCCATTTGTACTTTCCCTCCTACATTCTATAAGTAGGAGAAGAACCTCCAGGTTAAAGGTGAGAATTTGTAAGCAGGCAACCTTGTGTTCCAGACTTTGTGTTGAAAACTTTTGAGAGCCACTTAAAGAAAAGGAATTTACAAGAGTAGATTTCCGGAGAACTTTGTGTCATGGTGTATTGTGTTTCTTGCTTTTTATCTTAGATCTTTTAGTAAACTTTTTGTTATTTCAGATCTAGATCTAGAGCTACCTTTTCTTAGAATTTTGTGTTTATATCTATTGGTTTCTTCTATGTGCATGCAATCAACCCTACTATCTATTGATTGGGATGCACATCTTCTTCATTTCTTCTCTGTGTTGATATAATTCCTTTTCCCTTCTTCTATAAATAATTCCTTTCTTAAACAGCTGCTTACTTACTGCAAAACTGTTCATTTATGGTTCATGAACTGAATAGTTAAAGTAAAACCCCATTTAGATATTAGCATACTTTAATTGACAAATCTAACACGGGAGCCTCACCAGTAAATGAGGGAGATTTATCTCATGACTGACTAGGTTTTGTACTATGCAAAAAATCTAGCCAACATATGGTTAGATGCATTTTCCTTTGTGGATATTGTTCTTCCAAATAGTAGAGTGTCGAGAGCTAGATATTTGGTGCAGTAGAGCCAAGATATTTTAAAGGCACTCGAGAATAACAAACATCTCACATGCACAAAATGAACATAAATTATATGCAGACCAGCGAAGGGTTGAGAGGTCATTTGAGGTAGGGGACATGGCTTTTTTGAGATTACAACCTTATAGACAATTTTCCCTCAAAGGGAAAGGATCTGATAAATTGAAGCCAAGGTTCTATGGCCCTTACAAGGTCATAAGGAAGGTTGGAAAAGTTTTCTATGAGCTTGAACTTTCGTCTTAAAGAAAAATCCATCATGTGTTTCATGTTTCATGCCTTAAAAGAGCTTTGGGACAGTATATCTCTCCTTCCATGGAGTTTCCCACGCTTGATGATGAGGGCAAATTGGTATTGGAACCGGAAGCTATCATGGAGGTACATGAAAAAAGGTTGAGGAATAGAGTTATCAGGGAATATTTGATACAATGGAAGGGGCTACCTCTTGACAATGCAACATGGGAGGGTGCAGAAATTTTAGCACACCCAAATCTACAATTGCTTGTGGACAAGCAATTTGAGGAAGGGAGGACTGAAATGTCCCTCTTTCTAAAATAACATTATTAAAGACCCTTGGCCTATTTTATCTACACGACACCTAAGGGGTGAACATAAAGGTGACATTAGTCATATAAAATTATTATATAATGTCACAAAAGAAAAGAAAAAAATATATAAAGCACTTATATTAGTTTTTATGACTTAATAACAAAGTAAAAATAAAAAGGTGAAAAAGGTACATTGCATTTTTATTCACTCTAGGGGGAAAATGCGACCACCCTTGGAGAAGAAAATTTGTGAAGGAGACATTAAAAAATTAGAGAATGTTGATTGGTTGTGGTGGGTGGTCATCTTTGGGTCCTTTCTTCTCATAAAGGAGAAAGTCGACTTACTTTGGGGGATCATTCTATTTTTATCAAAAATTCTTAAATTTGCTTGTTAGCCTAGTGCTTGCAGCTATATTCTCTTAGGACGAAAACCCTCATGAGAAGTAAAGGGAAGAACAAAAACTCTTCTCTTTGGATTCATCTAGCAATGTGTTAAACATTCAAGGGAAAATTATTTGTTGAGGTATTTTATTTTCTCCAATTGGAGCGACCCAGTTAGAGGACTGTTTTGGCATGAAGGGTATAAAAATCAGATCTGAGTGCTGCTGCAAGGAACCAATTTTCAGTTATCGATTTTGCTATTTTTGGAGCATTTTCTTGGGTCCAAACCCTCCTTTCCCAGCTGTAACTGCAAACAAGGGTTTGCAGATTTCATTAAATAAAATCAGATATTTTTGGAGCTCTAAATTGGTACATTTCTCTTGCTTGACCTTCTAAAAAAATGTTGCTTTCGTTTGGACAAGAGAAAAGCATTGTTTGGCAACTTGTGGTGTATTTTCGATTATTGGTCCAAGTCGCATTTTCTAATATTAATTTCAGATCTTCATATTCTGGAAAATTTATGGTACATTTGAGGTTAGTTTTTGCAACAATCCATTGTATACACTTTGTCCATAGGGGACATTACAGGGAGCTCCGACAACTTCGTTTTCAAGGTCCTTCCCAAGGTACGCTCTCGCAATTAGAGACTTGTTCCAGTGCCGCGTGTCAACATGAGGTTGAGGCACACTTTTGTGTCCCTTTTCCAAGGGGACAAAGGGAACAAAAAATTGTGTTGCTTCCCCATTTGAGCTCTTGAACCCACCACATGTCCTTGGGAAGCCTTCGTAATCACCTTTTGGCAGTTTTCTAACCCCCGCCACTTGTCGCCATGAGGCTCGGGCACATTTTTTGTACCTTTTCCAAGGGGACAAGGGGGACAGAACAGTGCGCCCCCCCCCCCACCATGTTCGCACATGGTTCCTCACATGACTTCAACTCAGCTTCGGGTGCCCAAAATAAGTTCCTACCTCTCTCTCTTCCATCAATGCATGAATGCCACTTGTCTACATAGGCCTAGGGCGCATTTCTGTGTCCCTTTCGTCCCTTTGCCAAGGGGACAAGGGGGTCAAAAATGTGCCCCCCAACACCCCCCCCCAAAAAAGCATAAAAACTAGGGAGATAGTGTATTTTTGGGAATTTCCTCCATTTACTCAAAATCAACCTGGAACTCTGGCACAAATTTTCCACAATTTTCTCCTCCATTCCTCCCTTCATGTTTCCATGATTGCAGCGAAAAAAAATTTCACAAAAGTTGCAATTTTTCAAAGCTCCATGCTCATGTTCTTGCCTGAATGACTCCATGCCCTAGATCGAAAAAAAGTTCATATCTCACAATCCGGTAAGCAAATCGAAGTGAGATTTTTTTTGCAATCTTCTTCTTTTCAAAATGCCTTCAAAGGGAAAGTGATAGCATATGAAATGATGCCCCGGATTTTTAATGGGAAAAAAAAACCCTCATTTTGTGCCCTAGCTTTTGTTTCTTCAATTTCCCATCATTCCGGCAGACGGGTCGAACTAAAAATTTGAACACATAATCCAAAAAAACCTATTCCGGTGAAACCGATTTCATCGCAATCCAAGGTGGGAAAGAACACTTTAAAAAAGCTTAGGCACTCCATTAATGGCTGCCACGACACAGCAGTGAAAGAGCAGCGAGGTACCTCGTCACTTCCTAGGGTTCCAGTGGGCGGAATCTCGCGAAAAATTGGAGCAGAGCTTCAAAATGAATTATGTAAACTTCTGCAAGTGATTTCGTCCAAATCCAACATCAGAAAAACCACTTTCTATTTTTAGTAAGTCCCTACCACATAGCTTACTAAAAATAGAAAGTCCAAGGAAAAATTGGTTTCGAGCATCTCAAGACACTGCTTCAAGTGCAGAACATTCAGAAGTGGCAAATTTGGCAAAAAATTGGCAAAATTGGCAAGGATGGGCACCTATGTACAACATACTAAAAATAGTAAATGATCAAAATGAGCTCAGGATGATCACATATACTTCTCCTCTCCATGCC
The DNA here is from genome assembly GCA_019776745.2 of Taxus chinensis. Lineage (NCBI taxonomy): Eukaryota > Viridiplantae > Streptophyta > Pinopsida > Cupressales > Taxaceae > Taxus > Taxus chinensis. Next base: position 515,953,294 of record CM034154.1, read on the forward strand.
TTGCTTATTCAAGTTTTAACAAAGGTCAAATATTCAATTTGAAAGCAAATCCCTGTCTTCACAGATTTGGTGAGCATAATGTATCTCAAAGAGGAAATGCCAATTTTGGAAGTTCCTATAACTCTCCACCTGTCACTAAGTGGTGACCATCTCTCTGGAGACCTCCTCGGGGGAATGGCAATGACAAAGTCATGCTTACAAAGGAGTGAAAGATGAATTGTGACTCATATGGATTGGTTCCTAATTTCGGTCATCAATGTCCTCGGGGTGACAGGATCCTCTTGGAGGCATTGTACAAATTTGTTTCAAGTTCTCATTCATATGCATGGTTGGTCATATGAAGGAATGGTGGTGTTTCATGGTTTGGAATGGTTGTCTCAAGTAAAATAAGGTATTCTTCTTTGTTTTCAATGGCATACTCATCAATGCTCATCACTTACTTTCTCAGTGCATCCGGGAAATGTAGAAAGGTTCATCATTTCAAAGAGTTTGAAAAAGGGGCAAAGTGTTCAAAAATGCCCAAAGGGGTAACTTTCATCAGCGGGGCATAACAATGTTGAAGAGGGCCATCATAGAGTAAGCTTTCATCTTCAACTCCTTCGGAGTAGATTTTCATCGAAGGCAGAGGCATCCTCATCCATGCTTGGAGCATTCCTTTTCTTCTCTCTTCATTCTTCTCCCTCTTCTCTACCCCCTTTCTAATTCTTTGCTGTAAGCAATCATGACTTTTGTCTTATTCATTAAGGTGACTATAAAATTTTTGTGTGATGTAAAAGTCCCTTTTGCAATTATAAAAAGGGGATTTATTTTGTCTTTCCTAGAAATACAAAGAGTCAAAGGTCGAATAGGGACATGAACAGTCATGTTGCGGGTAAACGAAGAGTTGCAATGTAAAGCTATAAATTGAGAGAACCTTCTTATTTCAAAGGATGGTTAATCTTGTTTACTAGCTCCCATATCCTTTCTAGAAAGAAGTGATCAAAGTTCTTCTATTTCTCTCTACATGTTTTCCTCTTTCCCTTGCATTGTACAACTTTGTGATAATGTCAATAAAGAAGAAAGGAGTTTCATGCTTTTCTTGATGAGGAAATAAATGAAACTTTGTGTTTATAATTCCATCTTGTCTTGATATAACTAACAAGGTTGTGATTCTTTATAATTATGTTTGTTGAAATGCTCTGATTAATCTTTGCAAGCATCTGAGTTTTCCTACTTGCAAAATGAATCCCCCTCCTAATTTCCCACTCCCTTTTTCCTACCTACCTAGCAAATTCCTCCATTGAAAGGAATTGCAAGCATTTGTCGCAGGTACAATGTAGTGTGCCTGTTGGATCCCCGACCTCTAGGCTAACAACAGAGTTTTATTTTTGTTCACACACAAGAATGGAGCTGCCCCATTCAAGCAGATGGACCTAGTCCCAAAGCGTTGGCAAAAATCCACCAATTTGTCCAATCGAAAAATTTTCTTGCCAACACTATGATACCCTTACTCACATTTATGATCTCAATCACCTGTTCATAGCTTCTCTAACGCATACATGCTCCTACTTTAACAACAATGGCATTTACTCAATACAACATACGCATTCTTCTAACACCTATTATTTAGTTCACAACTAAGACATAACCCAACAATGCATCACATTGCAGTTCAATGTGATTGTTGAGGGAATAATCATTACCTGACACCCCATTCCCTTTCTTCTATTATCTACAACCTGCAACTAAGGGCCTTAGTACATTTCAAGTTGGCACTTTTTTCATGTTCTCTCTTAAGGAAAAAAGACAAAACAAGGACCTGCATGTGACAAGCTATTCATTACATAGACTTAGTGTAATATCCCCTTTTCCACGTTAGTTCGATTTGAAGACTTTGAACCCATTCCACTTCTCATGGGCAAGAAGGAAATGAGCAAGGGGAGTAATTGTCATTATTTTCGTGAGCATTGCATTTTGCTTTAGTAGTTTTCTATATATAGTTAGGTCGGTTGGGAAAGATGAAAAGCCAATGGAAGGACTCATTTGTTCATCATCATCTTGTCTACTAATAACTTTGCATGGTTTTTAGGTTGATTGCTCGACTACTTCCACTCAAGAACAAAAACCCTCTTGTGTGGCCAACAAGTGAGGACGAAAACCCTCCTTGTTTTATTGAAGAACAAAAACTCTTTAATTCATTGAGGATTCTCCATCCCGGGGTTTCCTAGGAGCTTTAAAGAAGATTGCTTTTGCAGATTTTCAGCTAAGTTTTGGTTGAAGAGGGGCTGCTAGGGTTCTGCATACATTTTCAGGTCCTCTCCAAGGGTAACGACCCACCCTGTGGAGGAGTTGGGAGGTTTTAGGGCACAAAAACATCCAACTCGGCCATCATTTTGTTTCTCACATTTTTAGCAGCCAAAATCTACATTGGGACTTGATTTTTGGGCTTGGAATCCTTCGTTTCCAGCCACTTTTGTAAGGGTGTTCACTGCTGTCATTTTATTTAATTAAATAAATTCTAGATGGGTTTTGAAGGCATATTTCTTGGTTAATAATTGTTTTAAAATATTTCTAAGTTTTCCTAAATGTTTTGGATGGTGTGAACGATGCATTTTGAAGAAATATTGCATTTTCGTTACTGCTGTTATAAAAAATCAGACTGTTATACCTTGTTGTCATATTTTTTAGTTGGCTGTCATAATTTTCAGTTTACTATCTATTGGGGTTTGTGCAATTTCCCTTGTTTTCAGTTAGAGCCCGGAAAGGGACATCACACTTAGACATTGTCTTTATTCAGGTTCAACTCTTTACACATCCTGGTTCTTTACATGCTTATACTTATAGTATGCATGACAGTTGCAGAGGCAAATAGTCTGTTGACACTTATACACATACTCTACGACTTCTTAAGCCATATACCCAGGGGGAAACCTGCCACATTGGGGCCATACCTACACCAGGAGAATCTTACATACAAATCTTATTCCAGATATTGGCACTAGTCCATTGGAAATACAGGGATTCTATTGGTTATCTTGCACTGCCTTATATCTAACGACATGTGTCGTATTGTGATTCATTCGATGATTACACTATTTAATTCTATATATTGATTTGACATGCTCCACGCCTAATTGTTTTCGATCTTGATGCATTTACATGCTGCTTTATTACTTGTTCACTGCATGCTTTTATGCTTGATTGACTATTATTGGCCCTGGGCTCCAGTTTTTACTCCTACACATTATCTGATTAAGTACTTGCTCCACGCACATTGTCTATCACATTACTTGTGTTGCACAACACACTTGTTTGCTACACATGGTGCCTAGTATTGAGACATATTGCTTATGACGTATTGTTGTTGACACAGTGTTTGACACATACTTATCAATACAGAGAGTGCCTGACACACATACTGTTTGACACATACTAGTTTAGCACACACTATTAACTACAACTAACACCGGTTGAGTTATCAGACAATGTCTTTTCAATTGTATACGTCATATGGCGAGCATGCCATGCCTTGTTGTGGCATGTCATGAGTCCCAATGGATCCGTTGGTGTCGAGTTGTGTGTCTATTAACATACTGTTTTGTCATACATTGTTAGACTCTTAGCTATTGATTTCTACGGACTTTTAGACATGTTTGCATTATACTTACCAATGCAGCAATACACATATTACATGTTATCTATTGATTACATTTGATGCACATTGCATTTGCAACCATGTTTAGTACATATGCCTTATATGGTTCACATCCTAAGTTCTTTGATTATACTTATTACAGCTAATCACTTTTCTCTTTTGAGCTAAGTAATACATGGTAACATCCCTCACCTCAAAAGGGGGGCATATTGTGGGCTCTTTCACGAGTTCACACAGATCATGGCCAGGCACCACTTGATAGAAAGGGTCATAGTATTTCACACAGATCAGATATAGAGGTTCACGCGAGTTTAGATATAGATGTGACATTAATACAGGTTCAAATCAGAGTTACACAGATTTGGTATACAAGTTCAGATAAGCATATGACAATTATCAAGATTCAAACCACTTTTACGTGGACTTGGTATAAGTTCAACTTTCAGATTTAGATAGATTTATGATATTATCGAATTTCCATGGCCTGTGTACAAGTACATTTTACAAATTCAAACACATGGGTACCATTTATTCAATTCACATTAGCATAGGCTTTGCACAAGTTCATCATTCTAGATTTTGACCACTACGTCACACTCATCAAATTTTGGACAGCCCTACCAAACGCATCCAAATCTCTTAGTGGGCCAATGACTAATACATCCAGCTCTCACAGTGGCCCAATGACTAGTACACTAGCTTAAGCAGCCTAAAGGCTGAACTCACGAGCTAGTATTCATTTATAGCTTATCAGCAGCTACTTAGCATGGGGCCCAAGTGCACACATTTCATAGAGCATATTGGGGGCATGGTTCGACATGACCAATCAAGTGTAATTGTTCCATGGATTATTTCACTTTGTATATTTCAGTTTTTTATATGCTGATTTTATCTCTATTGAGTATTAATACATGCCTTTGCCATGTGGTTGCATGTTTCATATTGGATTGGTGTATGGGCACACTCATCAGTTTCACACTATCGTCCTATGATTGAGATGTGAGATTTGCATTTACTTGTGCTTTTATTTTAGTCAAGCATTTGTCGATCCTAGATTAAAAGGGAGGAAATTGCAGTACCCAAAATTTAGTCCTGTGGCACTTGGCAATATCACTTTGTCATTTATTTCGAAATTATCTCATTTACCTATTCATTGACCAATTTAAAAGCCTCCTGCTCTATCCCATGCCCTAAATCCGCTAGGTCACACCTATTCTCCATCTTAACACTTTAAGAGTCGTCGTATATTTTATAGAATACATCTTCAAATTATCTATAAACTACCTCCTATCTCATAATTGATTCCATCTTTAACCTTGACAAGTTTTTGGGAAAATGATAGGTTCAGCTAACAAACATGTCCACACACTATGAACCCGTCCCTTTTACTTGCAATGGTTATCTTTTCAAAAGCACAAAGCTTGGTTGGCATAGGTGTTACTTTTGGATTGGTCGAGCACAAAACATTAGAGTGGTCATTTATATAAACATATCCACCTGGTGTCCCCAGGTTTCACCTTGAAATCAAGGACTACCCATTTGAAAAAAAATCGTTCTTTTAAAATAATGGGTCTTTTTGTGTTTTTATTACCATAAGATGTTTGTATTATGTTAGGATATTCCCAGTGTATCATGTGAGCCAATTTTGACAAATACCCAGATGCCCAAACTAATTTTATCCCTTCGCCAAGTTTTGTCTGCGAGAAATTTTTATTTAATTATTTATTGAATAAATAATACCTCGTTTGAAGTAAATTGTGCTCCAGTTCAATCCTGTTGAAGTTTTGCATGCCAGTATTCACTCATCTCATTAGGGTTTTCATCAGGAATGAATTCAGGGCATTGTCTGCAACTTCTGGCAACGTTTTTCGCTTTTGTTTATTTCTTTTGCGTTTTTCTCCAGTTTTCTCCTTGGTTTCTCTATGAAATTCCCCTAGGTCAATCTTTTCACCAGTATAGTCTGTTTAATTGCCTGAAGCATCTCGAGATCATCTACCAACATAGCACCAGAAGGAATCAACCTCAAAATGCAAACTGCTAACCAAAAATGATGAAGTCATGCACAAAAAGCCTCTCCCAAGCAAGTTGCATTTTCTGGAATCAGTGAGTGTAAGCTGCAGTGGGATTTTGGTAGCTGCAGGCAGGTAGGAATTTATTACCTGCCTTGCAGGGTACTTTTTCCCATGAAGTCAAAGTCACTTAAGCTGCGATGGGAAAATTAGAGGCAGCAAGCAGGCGGGAATTTCTTACCTGCCTTGCAAGGTGAAAATTCCCATCATAAAATAAAGAAAAATCACTTAAAGCACTGATGGGAATTTTTTTCCTGCCTAGCAAGCTAACTTTTCCCATCAGAAGGTTTTATTCACCCATACAAGTCACACTTTTCCATGGATATTACATTTTGATAAGCTGTTTTTATCCTTTTGTTCACTTTTCTATTTGTATATTATGATTAAGTCCATAATAATTTATTATAAGTGTTTTTATAATATTTTATTTATTTTTGCAGGGTAAAAATTATAATATAAATATTAGAACTTAATTCACCCTTATATTCTTCCCTTAGTCGTCGGATAGACAAAATAGGCTAAGGTCTTCGATTGGGAATTTTAGATATTACACCTTTATGCTCAAAAAAACATTTGAGGATTAAACTCAATGAGGTCACGTGCTCATGCCAAGTTCTTGTTGCACCTGACAATTTTCTCTCCCATAGGATGGTGGAAAGTGATGCATCCGGCATAAGGAATAGAACTTAATTGGGTCTTGCACTGTGCTATGTAAAATCAATAGTAGTTTCCTATTGCATTTGAAATTAGGAAATTCAAGAAACATGAGCTGAATCTTCATATTTATGATAAGGAATTGTTGTTCATTATGCATGCTTTGAACAAATTTAGGCAATATCTACAAACCAATGTGGGAAGTTTAAAGTGAAGACCGGCCACAATAGTTTGAGGCAATCAATTCCTTCAACAAAAGAACCTAAATGAAAGGCAACAAAAGTTTGGGTCCGCAAAATACAAGCTTTTGATTTTGACATCGAATATGTCAAAGGGAAAAATAAGGTTTGCAGCAGCAGAATGCTTTATCACGGAAACCAGCTCTTCACGCTTGGAATCAACTGAAGGATTCAAATATTTGGAGCAGCGAAGTTCATGCATTGCTTGAGCAAAGCCTCAATCTTGAGAAGGGGGGGCTGTCATGTGCCCTTTTTGGAGGCTAATTTTGAAGACCGTAACCCATTCTTTCCCCGTGGGTTTAAGGAGGAAAGCTTAGGGGAAAGTTGAATTATATTTTTATTGTTGTTTAAGGTAGGATATCTTCAATTTTTATCATTTATCTTATTGGAAGCCTTTTTGCTCCAATAGAGGAATTTAAGTAGTCTTAGAATTGATGGTAGTTGTGAGCATGTAGGCTCCAATAGTAACCTTTTTAATATTTAAAATGCAATTACTTAAAGGGTCGGCCATGATGTAATGTTTGCTTTAAGCACTCCTTAGGCCTATTTAAGAAGGTTGTTTGGGCATTATGTTAGGAATTTTATTATTTACATGTAATTTACCGTATGATAAATATATCATTACTATAGTAGTTAGTAAATGGTAAAAGTAAATACGGTAATGGTTAGTAGGTGGTTAGTAATCTATACCCGTATATATATTTAAACGGCTTATAATTTGTTAGTTGTTATTACCCGTGATTATCCCGGGTTATTAGATCCCATTTTCTAGGAGGTTGTTTGGCTACCTCTATGGCTATATAATAGCCCTTGTAATGTTCTCCAAAAATGTATTCTCAATATATTATTATTATATTGTGTTGATTCGGCTCTCCTGCTGTATAGACTCTGACCAAATTCAATATTTGGTATCAGAGCGAGTTACATGGAGAAATGAAATAAAGCTTGGGGCAGATTTAGAGTTTTTATCACCCCAATTATGGAAGCTCATCAAGGAAATCTGTTGTAGATTAGAATAGTGTGAATTGGTGCAATTTAAATAAGAGAGAGACAAGCGTTATCTTATGCATCTTGTGATGATTAATAAGCACGGTCTGAGTGCAATTGCTAATATGTTGGCATATATGAAAGTCATGATTTCTAAACGCGTCTTAGATTTCATTGATGACTTCCAGTTCAAAGAGTTATTCGCTAATACGCATAGTTGTGCATTCATTGAGACTGAGCAGGTTCAAAAGAGGCAAGTCTGGTAAAGAAGGCGTCAAGATTACTATTTTGTATACAGCTCTAATTACAATTGTGCAACGGATTTATTGCCTCATGGACATGTTGCTCTTTGTTATCTTGTGCGGATATAATCATGTCGAAGATCTACATAGGAAGGCATATCGACATGTCAAGTTTTTTATTTGCATTCATATGACAACGCAATAATCCACTCCTTCATAAATTTGTACTCTATCAAAAGAATCAAATCAGTCTTGGACCCATCGATGATCCCACTCCAAGGACGTGACTTCATTCACATTCCATGCTTGTGATTCGCAGTGTTGAGCAATTTTATGTTGAGTTTTTGAAACGACTCTATTCTCACCTTCTAGGCTTCATTCGTGATTGTAGGGTCATATGAATACGCTTCTTTGCATGCTTAGGTATATTGCATATTGATGACAATTGTGCTGAGTTTTCCACGTTTAAGTTCCACCTTATGAGTAAGTGTCATGTCCCCTTTTCGAGCTAATTCCAAATTGAAGACCTTGACCCATTTTCTTCTCGTGGGTTTAAGGAGAAAGCAAGGGGAAGATTGTGAGCTTTGTAGTTACATCATTATTTTGATAGTTGATAGTTATTTCATTTATATATTTATGTACTCCTATTGGGTGTTTAGCGCTCCAATAGATGGCTATGTAATTAGGAAATAAAATAAGTATTTGTCAGCATGTAGGCCCAATACTTAATGAACTTTTAAAAGATCCTCCCTTAAGGGGTCGGCCTTTCTGGATTGCATTGTAATAAGCACCCCTTATGTCTTTATAAGGAGGTCACTTAGTCATTTGTAAGGATGCTTTTGGTGAATCTATCTTATTGGTGAAGGTTGCTTGTTGAAGCCCTTTCTCCACCTCATTCAAAGACAAAAACCCTTGAATTGAGTACCTCCCAAAGAGGAAAACCCTTTAGGAGAGGGTAGTGTGGACGAAAACCCACATTATCTCATTTGCATTGATCTCATTACTGGTTATAACAGATTTCTGCCCTAAGCGACTTGCTTGGAGGTATGTTTTCAAGGATATTGTTGGTTTTTATGTGATTTCTTTGCATGGTTGAGCTCAAAGCCACCGAGTCTTCGGTAAAGGTGACAATCTTCTAATTTTACACAAAATTAAGTTGAAATCTTCCAATTATTGTTGGTGTAGTTAATTTCAAGTGGGGCGACCTATATTGGAGCGATGGTTTGGTATGTGCGGTAACATTTTGGCAAATCTAGAATCATCATCTTATACTCTATATTTTATAAGGCTAATATCTCATGATTCATGATTTTTGGTGCTTTCTATGTTGAGTTATGAATTTTTAAAGATACACTGCAGACAAGGGTTTTATGAAATTCATATCTTCTTATATAGGGCATTAAAAATCAGAATTCTTGCATTACATGATTGTTGAGGTTATAATATGATTTTAGAAATTCAAGTGAAGATATTTGAAGGGTTTTCGGTGTGTACCAAGATCATGAGCAAGCACAGGTGGCAAGCTGCAGAGGAAGTGTGAATGTTTTTCTACCATGTAAACACTAAGGGGAGGAATGTTAGAAATTTTATTATTTACATGTAATTTATGTGCATGTCCCCATTTTTGAAGACCCTTAGCCTATCATTCCCCGTGGCCTTTAGGGATGTTGCAAGGGGAAAATTATATTAAATAATTTTATAATATTGCCTGGAGAATGATTTTAATCATTTGACATTATAAAACAATATTTATTTAATTATTTAATATTTATGGAACAAGTAATTATTCAATTAAATTCCCAAAAGGCAAATTAAAAGGGGGGAGGGGGGGGAATTAATTAAATAATATTTAGGTGGCTTTTAAATATTAAAATCACCCTTTTTAAAAGGGGACGCCACACCTAGGGGAAATAAACTTCTTTTATTTAATAATTTTTCTCTCTTAGGGATTTTGAATTTTGTGTCTCCTTGCTTATAAAAGGAGTGTTAAGATCATTGTTAGACTCATGTTATGATGATATTTATTTTATGCTCCACGCTTGGAGTTGGGATGCATGCCCATTGATGCTTTCTCTCTCTCTTGCGTGGGAAGTTAGTGAGCTGGTTTTGATCAATTGAAGTATTCTCTCTTGTTCCATTTGTTGAGTTCTCTTGTGTTGAAGTATGTTCTTTGCATGATTCATACTTGCTAACAATGGTGACTTGATATGGGACTTGTTTTGAATGTTTTGTGAGTGAACAAGGTAAAATATAATCTACTCTATGTTGGTGAATTTTCTAAGTGTAGGACTGTTATTTGGAGGGTTTTTGAAGTGTAGAAACAGCTGAAAATAATTTATGTCATTCCATCTAACCCTAGCGACTAGACTGGGACTTTTGGGGGCTGTTTTGGAGGGTTTCCAGTTAAAAAATTCAGATCTTTAGTTCTTTGGAAAGATCTTAATTTATAGAATTATTTGCATTTTATTTGAGAGAAGAAAATATGGGATATTGAAGGAGCTTATGAATTTTTGAATATTTCAGCTGTCTGCAGGCTTTTCTAGGTATGGAAAATTGATATTTATATCAGATCTGCAATTTGGGGTTCATTTAATATTGCATATGATTGTAGAAACTAGAAGAAATAAGGCGAAGATGTTTTCATAATTTTTGGAGTGGATTTGATGCCCTAAATGTCCTGGGCGACCTACTTTTTAGGTCAAAATTAGGGTTTCGGGTTGGCTGTGCGAAATCTGATTTTTGCATATTGTTCTTCATATTTTTGTGGTCCATTATCCAAAATTTTAGCTCATTTGGACTTCTCTAGCCAAAGATATGAATTTTTGAAAATCGCAGCAGTTAAGGGTTTGAATATTAATTATTTTCAGTTATGTGATCAGATTTGTGTTAATTCCTAACTTGTCCTAGAAGGGGACATTACATATTCAGGTGTTCTTTGCATCTGTGAGGTTTGATCACTGCAAATTGAATGGATAAGTGTTAAAGATTTATGAAAATGCAGGTATCACAGAAGGCAAGATTAGCTATGTGACAAGCCCCTTTAAAGTTTGAACTACATTCATATTTTATTGGGAATTGTTGTCATACAAATCAGATTATTTTCATTTGTTAAGTTGGTATAAGCCCTGATTCTCAGGGTTGGCCAAACCCTTTTTATAGTTATTATCCTTGAGGGACAATTATGCAAAACCACCTTGAAGTCTTGCCGGAATCACAAATCATCCTCTTTGTCCTTTGGCATAGTAATATCTTCTAACCTTCAACTTCTCTTCAAATCGTACTTGAATCTGATATATCTTTCTTCTTTGGCTCAAGTTCCACGATGTTCTACCTCTTCAATTTGAATCGTAGGATTCCTCTATGTTGTTTCTTCTCCAATTACTTGCAAGTTCTAAATTGATCTTATGCAACTACCTACTTCACTGATGAAAGCCATCCAAGACTCAGCTTGCTTATTACACGAAGGTCGGTAGAAAGATGATATGACATGGCATCACAAAGTGGTCTCCTGAAGAGTTTTCCATATCAGTTGCCTCATACCATTTGTAGGAATGATTGTCCACTTTGGATGGCTGGAAGTATTTGGAAACTCCCTTTGAAAAGTTCGTCCTTCCATTTACTACATATCGGATCTTGAAGACATAATTCAAACACTTGAGCCTAGTTCTATCTGGCCGAAGTACTTTCATTTAATTATAATCTAAACTATTTTAACCAATGTTAGCATCACCTGAAAAATTCTTGGCATCCTCCTAAATTTCAAGTGTTACTACTGTCATAAGAAACCACTTGAGTCATGTGAAGACCCAATACTCCTCGACGAAGACAGCTCACTGTCAATGTCCCTTCTAAGGCTGCACCACCCAAACAAGTTTAGGGACAATCCCAAAGTGGCTGATGCATATAATCAAGAGTTTGAATGATATCAAAGAGTATGCCATCATGCAGGATGGCCATTATGACAGCCCCTGGAATTTACACTGGTTTAGGGCCTTGTGCATTTTACCAAAGCATCTAGGACGACTTCACCCTGTCACAAAGTATTCTATGTAAATTGTTCAAACTGTAGCAACACTTTAATGGCATCTTATAAACTCAATGCAATTAGGGGTTGGAAGATCTCATAACATAGAAAGGATCTCAAATACGCATTACATAAATGCAAGATACTATGAAGCAAATCTTGAATTGTTTTATAGAAAATTTAGCTAAAGTTCCTAATATAGATATGAATCTTCTAAAGTCTCATAAGTACCACTGCAATACTACGGAGTTCATCAACACAATACCATTTTGCTCAAAATGTTACTTCTTGGAAGAAATGCAGCTCTCCAATGTGAAGTGATATCACAATTTTTAACCAAAAAGCTCCTTGTCAAGATCTGATCTGGAAGCTCCCATGCTGGGTTGCTGGACAAAGACTGTAATTTGGCCAACACCCTAGAACATGCTTGCCTAGCGGAAGTAGAAGTGCATGATACTGCCTAGTTTGATCACAATCTCAACATGTTATTCTCAAATTGTTGGAGCATGGTAATCTGAACCATCAATGGTGTGTAGTCCACAGTATGAATGCTACACAAATGCAATTAGGAAAGGTTTGAACTTGTCTTCTCTTTCGCTCTGTGTTGTCCACTACGCTGTAGGATTTCACTATCACCTTAACTTGCCAATTACTCAATAGAGGTTTTCGTCCTCAAAGGCATTTCTTCAAGAAAAGGGTTTTGATCAACATAATCAATGGCAATGAAGAAAAGCATTGATACTGAGACTCTACTCTCAAGTAAATGTCACCCCAATTTGATTGAATGAATGATGCATGTTCTCCTCCATTTCAAGAACCTGCCTTGACAGTTCTAGTCCTTACTTGGCTGTGTCATGATTGAATGGAGAAAGTCCCAATATGACAGCTAACCTACCTCTTCCCACATGTCAGGCAGGAAGATGCAGACAAGCTATAATCTTCACTTTTTCCGAAAACTAACCTCATGAAAAGAGATGGAATTTAGAAATAGCCCCTGTGAGCTCTAATGAAGATCAACCTGTAATGAAAGTGGAAGATAGCAGTCTTAAATGTTGCTCTTTGCGATTCAAGTAGTAGATGATTGTGAAGTCAAAGCCCATGAGTTGTCCGGTAGACTGGAGAATAAATAAGGAAATTACTTTCATTATGGCAATGTTCACCTCCCTTGCTATTCTGATATTGCATACATTAACAGTACCAGGTGAGAAAGCCGACCCAAGACTGATTGGGTAGTGAATAGCATTAGAAAGTGGGACGTAACTAAACATGATGTTCCATCAGATTGAGCATCAAATTTGAGGAAAGGAGGGAAAAGGTGTCTGCCAGCGCCAAAAGACCATGAAGAATAACACCTGGGTGTCCAATCCCTAGGTATGGGCGGTACTGTCATTGCATGCTCAGATGAAAAACATCAGCTGGTATGCTCACAACAGATTCTGGGTGCACATGTCCAATGTTCATCAATTAAAGTGGCCTTCATGAAAATCCTCCATAAAGAAACAGAAATCCAAATGATCTCAAATTCTCTTGGAATAAACAGCAAGTGTTCATAATGTTCTAGATACTGCTCTTACTTAGGTAAGTCGAGAATCATTCTGTATAGTAATAACATACTTAGTGGCGTGATGTAAAAATTAAGAGTGTGGTTATGTGATTTTGTGTCATACAAACCAACATCTAGCATGTGTGAAAGATAGATCCAACCAAGATCTAAGCTACGATCACTTTTGTATATTTGCAAATGACTGAGCAATTGACTGGCATTAATAAGATCCTATGACAGAGAATCGGTACTTACCTCCAATGTGTATTCTGCTTGTTCAGAAAACAAAGCATTGGTCTTGTTTGTGGAAGTGTGCCAATTCAAAGTCATGTTTCATACTTAGGACAACCCTGCGTCATCAGAACGATTGGAAATAACAGGTCAGTTAGCTACCTATATCCTAACATGTCTAGGTAATCCTGTCCATGTCTAAATGTTTTTCAGAGTGCTTTTCCTATAGAAGTTTGGGCCACGATTCCCACTGTATGGTAAACAAAACGTGTAATTCCTTTCAAAGAAATAAGAGTGCCACTGGTGGATAGAAGAAACTAGAAGTTGGTAACATTAGCCCCAACAGCTAATGTCCGTCAATTTCTGGAAGATAATAATGCCACATAAATGTATGTTACTGGCCACCTATTCGACCATATAAGAATAGGCTTGATTAAGTTAGGGGAAAATAAATGTGGAAAGAAGGGGATTGCATTGTTCCTTCATGGATGTTTTTTCAAGTTGAGAAGTGTAGACATATGAGTCATGCATAGAAGTTTGGAAAGTGCTTGGGTACGAGGTTCATGAATCATTACAAATTAGTGCAATGCTATTTTAATTGTGGTGAGGGAAGTTAGCAAATTGGAGATTCTCGCATTGGATCCATTAAGCAAGGATCATTGAATTGTCCAGAGAGAGTATTTCTGTGGAACAAAAATGAAATTCCCTTGGTCATGGTGAATTGAAGAAGGCTTGGGAGATGCAAATGAACTCCTGTAGACAGCTTTAGTGTGATTGTTAGATTTAGCAACCTATGCACGTTCAGACCATGTAATGTCAGATATACTTGTACAAAGTGTAGTAATGCAGCTTGAAGGCAGTCATGTTGCCTCATCTGGCTATAGTGTTGCCTCCAGTACAAGTTGTATCCAGAGTGAAATCTTGTGTTCAGCATGTGCTTGCGAATGTTTCTACATTTCATTTCGGAAGTATTAAAGTCAAGCTTGCTACAGTAATCTTGCCATGACACGATGTAACTTTTTTGATGGATTCTAAATTCCATGTACCTTTCAGTGATGGCTGAAGATTGCTATGTCTTGCAAAAATCTCATCTTATGGCTTAGACCTAGTATTTACTGAATTTCCAATGTTTATGGATCAAAGTAAAAATATGCCTTCCGTATTTTTCTTGGATGTACCGTTATTAGTACCTGCATAGCAAATTTGGCGTTTATGTTTGTTCACCAATTATTTCCAGCTTTTTGTAAATCTTGTTGAAGGGTTTCTTGCACCCTTTGAAAAATAAGGCTTTTATTAGAAAGTGGAAGCTAGGATTTGTGAGCTGAATCCATGAATTGATGCCATGAAGCATGCTCCTGATTGAGCTCCCCTCACCATTTGAACCACCACAGTCCCATTTGATATTAGAGAAGTCTCTACCTTTAAGATTCTTCAGGGCTAACAAGTCTATAGTGTCTAACTAATGACTCTCTTGCCCTTCACCTCATGAGCACTTGCTGATGTTGGCTATCTCTTGCATGATCCTATGGAGGCATACTAGGACAATCCTATGAGGACTGCATTCCAAAAATGGTTTCTCGTCATCTCCTTCTGCCTGTAGATGTCCAATACCCTGAACATGTTGCCCTGATTCCATAAGACTGATCCGAGGATGAAAGATCTGAAAATATCTAGTACCACTGTAATGTCCCTTTCTAGGGATGAAACTGAAAAAACAAGGAAATAAGCACAAACCCCAAGTGAAGTAAATTCTGATTTTTATAACAGCAGATCTAATATTCCTTGAAACCCTAGCAGCGAACTGACACCATCTTATAGGAACTTCAACTCACCATACAACCATGCAACAACAGCTGAAAATGCTTATAAATAATTATTTCAAGCACAGCAACATTTGTCCATCCAAAGTACATCAAAGAAATGTAGAAACCCATTGTAATTAATTTTCTGACAGCAGCATGGAAGCCACAAACAAGGGCTAAAAAAATGATAGTCTCCAAATCCTCTAAAAATTACCAAAGAGTATATTACAGCCTTATAAAATATGATAAATCTGAATATCAAAGAATAATGAAGTTTTGTGCCCTAGAAGGTACCCAAATCTTTTTCTACCCTAGTCGCTCCGTAGTAGAGGGGCTCCAAACAATGTCAAAAGCCTTTATGACTCCTCCTTTATGCCCTAGATGCAAACCAGCAAGATGGTCTTCAATAAGAGTCTTCAACACCACCAAATTGAAGGGTTTCCATCCTCCAATCTCCCACAAGGGTGGGTTTCGTCCTCCATCGATGCCACACTGATGGATTGTCACCCAATAGTGGAATGAACTAAGAACAATCAGCCCTAGAGGCCAAGTATAAAGTGTAAATATCAAAAGATGATGTACAAATGAGCCTATAAGACTCCTCTTATACCCTTTAGTTGGCGCCAAGAGTCATAAGAGTGTAGACCGACCTCTTAAGCTTGCTTTATCTTCTATTTCCATGTTGGAAACTCTTCAACCATTCCGACCTCTTAAGGAGCTTACTTTATCTTTTAATTTCATGTTGGGAGCACTATAACCTAGCAGACCTGCCTTGAAAGGCAAAACACAAAATAAAAACATAAATATGAATAAAGAAACTGAAATATAGCTCAAGTTTTTCCTTTGTTCAACTTCTTCTTGTCCGCATAAAAGGAGAATGACCAAGAAGCCTTCAATTTATATTATTTCGAAAAAAGGGACATTATAGTACCATCTCATACTAGGTCTGAAACGTACCTAGTACGGGAACTAGTATTGGTACTCTCTAAGCATCTGTGGGTACGTATCCACAAGCCTTGGGTATGTTCTCGATACATAAAACCGTACCCGGGACATACCCAAGGCCTATGGGTACATTACCCACACAGTTTTTTTTTATAGTGCAAAAAGATAAATTTATCTTGAGGGCTTTGACTGGAATTGAACCTTGGAAAGTTCGTGTGAGATTCAATATTGGCAATAGGCTCCCAAGGGTCAAGAGACATGAAAAGGACTTCATTTGGCTGACTTACTATTTGGGGGATTTCTTGTTGCTCCTCAAGGTTCCTTTATTCTTTAGTCAGTTTAGAATGCATGGGAACACATGAAGCACTTGGTGGTTGGGCAGCCTATATTCTCTTCCTTTGACACTAGGTGCCAAGCCTACAAATCGATTTGGTGGAATCTAAAATATAAAGACAAGATCCTTGCCTTGACAAGAGGTCACTCTACCCTCCTTTGGTTTGAGAAAGGATTTAAAATATTTCATGACTCGTACAGATTTGGGAAGTGGATGGAATGGACAGACGTTAAAGTTTTCTCTAAGCTTACTCAATCTCGGTTCAAAATGTATACAATGCTCAGAAACACTTTCACAACTCCCTCTACTGGACTAATTATGGAGGATGAGAATGGCTTTTTGGATGCTATGAGGTGGCCCAAAGGGCCCCCTCTCCAAAAGGTTACCTCCAAACAACTCTATGAAAAGATTGCCTTCTCCCCAAACCTTTCCCCGGGCCTTAACAATAATGAGAATGTTTGTGAGCCCATTAGTAGATGGACTCATAGATTTAATGGTCTGTGGTCTTCTTGTATTCAGTCAAAGAAATCCTGCTTTAGATGGTTTTTAATTCATAATAAGCTTGTTGTTTTCTTTATATATATATATATATATATATATATATATATATATATATATTTTAATTTTTAAAAATATATTGTATGAACGTACCCACAGCGTATCGTACCTGGGGGTTTAAAAAAAAATTGTTTCAGCATACCAAACCCGTATCCGTACCCGTATCCTGGCAGTCTAGACTGAAATAGGTTGTCTTAGAGGTGAGCATTGAGAATGTTGTGCAAGTTGTCCCTGACAATGTAGCAGCAGAAGGGGCGGCTAGGAGATTGCTTCAGAAGAGGCGTCCATCGCTCTTTTCGACCCCTTGCGCGACCCATTGCCTTGACCTTCTGTTGGAAGGCACAGGAAAAATTGATTAGGTGAGACCAGTTGTACAAGATGCCAAAAACATCACAAAATACATTGATAATCACCCTTGTGTTCTCAACTTGATAAGAGATCACCAAAGGGGAAAACACTTGTGTGAGCAAGTGTCACTGTCACAAGGTTTGCAACTAACTTCTAGTGTTACAAAGTATTTATAATTTATTGATATCGTTGAAGAAGATGTTTGTGAGTCAAGCATGGCTAGATTCAATATATTCAAAGAGAGCTAATGGAGAGAATACCGCAAAGATATTTTTTATGATGCATTTGCAAAGAGAGTAGCATAGATCATGATGGTAACTTTAAACTTCAAACTTCAATTTAAATTTAAAAGTATTTACCTAATTATAAGTTTTTTTAACTTTAATTTGTTTGAACTTTGTAGGTGTTAGAGCCTTTGATGAGGGTTTGTGCTTGGTGGATGGGGAGCAAAACCCAATGTGATACATTTATGAGGCCATGAATAAGGCCAAAGAGGCCATCCAAAACTATTACAAGGGGGATAGAGACATATTTGATCCCATTTGGGAGATAATTGATTGAAGGTAGAACAATCAACTCCACCAACCCATTCATAGATTGGGGTACTACCTCTCATCTCCAAGTTTTCTTCTCTAATGGCTTCACAGATGTTAACGGGTAGGGTATGGAGGGCCTCTCAACATGCACTGGGAGGATGAAACTTGAGATTGAGGTGAGGGACCTTATTATATGAGTTGCAGAATTACAAGAAAACTAGGGGGCTCGTTGTTTTCCCACTAACTATCCGAGGGAAATCCACCCAAACACCAAGTACCAAAATTTGGAATCTTTACTTATATTTTAGAAGTTACAAATTTACAATTATTAATCACTTACAAACTTTTGAATTTCTTGTTTGTAGCTTCTTGATGGCAAGATTGGGGTGGAAATACCCCAAATCTTCAATAAATAGCCCTTTGAATTTTATCTCAACCTTGTCGTGCTTCCAAATGCGAGCGCAACTAGAGTTTGTTTGAGGCCATTCACATAAAAAAGCATAATAATTTGACTCAAGGATGTCAAAATGACTTTGGTTTTTGTGTGATACAACCTTCAACGTTACACAAGAAAGGCAGGCACATCACAAGAGCCTATTTATTTGAATGAGATTGATGCCTACAGTGACTAGACTGCACAAAATGAGGAGAACGAGATTGTTGATTTCAAGAGGCAAGTTGTGGAGGGTCTAGGTACATTAGAAGCAAGAGAGATTGCATTGGATGACATCATTATAGATGATTCAAACATGAGGTATAGGAGGATTCATTTCCATCCATGACTAGGGTGGATCCGCAACGTAGTCTTGTAGGAAAAGTGGCAGTTGCAGCCAAGTGCGAGTACTAGACCCTCTCCCCAATTTCTAACTAGAATATGGTAACAACAAATTATAAATTCATGTGATTTGTAACTTGCATGGATATGCAATTTATGATAATGATTCTCAATGACAATCAGCATAAATTCATAATAGCTATTAATTGGTGGTTGTATTCACATATGCAATTTTGTACTTTATTTTTATTTGAATTTAATAGAAAACACTTGAACCCAACATTTTATAGAATCATTGGATACATTATCTAACTGTATTTTGTATAAAATGTGTCTTTAAGAAATTTAAGCATTTTTTTTTATTTTTGAGTTTTGCTGAGTCGGAAAATTTTTGGTCTATCAAGTTTGAGTCAAGCTCAAGTATGCAAAATACGGATCCAGAAGTGAGATCCCACACATCGTAAAAAAACTTAACATGGAAGAGTCCAAAAGAATATTATTCATTGTAACTGTATAAAGAAAGAGTTACCTAAGTCTCAAGGGCATGGGGACGGGGGTACGAGGGGACGGGGTTTCTAAGATAGCAAAAAAAAATCTTAATTTTGGGGATGTAATGACTAATGACCCTTTCAAGGGTTTTAACCACACACACAAAAAGCAGATCTGACTTTTAATTTGCAACAGACTGTAAAGACAAAATCAGAGACTATATCTATCTTGAAATATGCCACAAAACACCAATAAACACCTTGAAACCACTCACCACAATTATATATATATATTATTATATATATATATATATTATGGAATATTAGAAGCCAAAATCATAAAGAAACATTGAAGAACTCACTACTGGAAATTAATTATAAATTGGAAATTGCAGCCACGAGAAAATTATAGAACTAGGGTATAGAAACCCTCTAAATTCACCAAACTTCGAATTCCATCCTTATAAAATATTACAAATCAGATTATCAAACTAGATTTCTCAAATAGTTCACCAATAGCTCCAAATCCTACCCAAAGTAGGTCGCTCCACCCTTAATGAATGAAATACAAGCTGGAAATTACAAGTAGCTCTTCAAATCAGCCTCTAAAATCGAACCCAAGCCAAGGAGAAGGGCTTCCGTTCTTCCCTTCACCTCTAGAAGGGTTTTCGTCCTTCAAGGCAAGTACAAATGAGGGTTTTCGTCCCCAAGTGCAAGAACATGGAGCAACAAGCTCACAATGCCCAAGTACAATAAAATGCCCCAAATCCAGATGCAAATGACGCCTTTAATCTTCTTTTATATCCTCTTTTTGGCGCCAAGGCTCATAAAAGAAAAGCCGGCCTCTAATGAGCCATTATAATCTTTCATTAAACCTTACTAAAGGCACTAGACCCAACCGACCTCATTTAGAGGGGAAATATAAAAATAAAACATGAATATAAATGATGAAATCTGAAATATAATCCATGATCCCCATTGTTCAATTGTCGCTTGCTTAGGAATCCTTTATTGCCGATTAATTCGAAAAAAGAGCCATTACAGGGGACAACTACTAAAACAATACATAAAAATTAATATTTCAATATTTTTAACTTTTTTCAATGACATTTAGGGATTTAAATTGTATAGAATGTATTTTAGGTACTTTCAAGCTTATAATTTAAGTTCTTAGTAACAATAACATCTTTTTAAAAGTAAAAACATCAGAATACTTTTAAAAGATTTAAATAAAATTGGGGACATCCCTTCCAAGTCCCCAAGTCCCCGAAACATTCGGGACGTTCGGGACGTCACCAAAATCTAGGGGACGCCTCCCCGCGTAACACTGATTTAAGAAACCAAATTGAAAACTAAAATTAGAATCTTGTCTTCTTTGCAAATGTAATAAAGCAATGCAATATATAGCTAGAGGAAAGGATGAAAAAGAAGACAAACATCTAGTACAAACAATACTTCTTGGTGTACACAAAATATTTAGAACCTTTCAATGGAAAAGGCACAACCCTACTTCAATACTAAGCCTTTCGTGTATTTTCATTCTATGCTAATTGATTTCGGCAAATAATGGTGTATACCAATGTTTCAATTTTAACATGTTCCTAGAGATCAAAACAAGGTGGCAGCTGATTTGGCAAATTGGGCCTTGGATCATCATAATTTTATCATTTTTGGCCCTTTGCCTTTGACATGGTTTCCAGAGAAGCGAAAACAGATTGAAAACATCCTTCAATTGCATTCATCGAATGGATAAGTTGATGTTATGCTCTCTTCCTTTTTTCTTATGTTGTTGGAAGTCTAAGGATAGATCTTGGGGTATGAGAACCATGGCGTGGCATTGTATTTTTAAAAACTTATTTCTAGTAATATAATTTTGGTTTTTTTTTTTTTAATGTTTAAATTTTAACAAGTCTCCAAACAAGAGCTTATTCTCATAAATAATGTGCAAAAGAAATTATCCATGAATAATCAATTAAAATCAAGCGCCCATGTTTATGCTTTTGGGGCTTTTATTATTTCATCATGACTCAATGACATGCAAGTTCTGATAATTTGATGTCAAGTAATGGTAAAAGAAACAATAAAAAAAGAACTTAAAACTTCAACAATCGAATAATTCATTTACTTCCACAATTATGTGTATATCTCACGCATATGTATCTGAGGATAAACGGATATTCACAAAATATTTTGGATTTCTAGAAAATCAAGCATCCTTGCAAGGGCACAATGAGAAAGGAAAATAGTAGAATAATATTTAGAAATCTGAAAACAGTTTGTATCTATTTTGTTGAAGGGTCATCAAAAGAATTTCTGTCCAAAAAGAATTAAACAAAAATTAATGCACACTTTTCAGGGGAAAAAATAACTCACAAGAAGTTCATTCATATCACTTGAAGCTTGAAGCCTTGCACGTTCCTCTAAAGAACGTCCCAATAAAACAAAACCAAGTAACATGACCTGCATACGAACACAGAATGTAAAAAAATTATGATATAACCTTCTTTGAGACATATGGCAGATGCATAAGTTTCTTGATGCAAATTACCATTAGTACAACAAATAATAGGCAAAGAAGACCTGAAAAACTAAAGTAGCCAATAACTCAAATTTCACGCATACTAAGATTGTTGTGCCTAGAAATAATTGAATGATGCCATGAGCACGAATTATGTCATCCAGTGTAGTGAAGTAGCATATGCGAGATAGTGATAGTTACATCAGAAAACAGAATCAAAAGAAATGAAAATACTAATAATGTTTACAGATAAGAAAAAGTGGTTAATGGGAACACAGAGAGAATCAAGGATGATAGACATTATTCTGATATGGCTAATGCCTAACATTTTTGGTCTAAACATTAAACATTTTCCATATGCATGATGTGTATTTTAGGCTATTGCAATTTAGTGATCTTCTATTTTGTATGGTATTCATGCAGCTGTAACAAGTTTTTCCAAATTTCCACATATATTAGTGTACATCCCTTGAATGAAGAGGCATACCAAAAAATAGAGGACAAGCAGTAAAATTACACACAATAAGGTGCAAACAATATGCAAGAAAAATTAAGTACTGGTTCATCGAAGAATGAAGCACCCCAATTAAATTCAGGGTATGCCAAAGAAACCTGCACAAAATCAGAAGAGGGTTTTCAGTAACCAATGGAGTCAACTAAATCACAGAAATCGTCATGATTAATTTAGATCATGAATTAGATTTGATCAATTCTACGAAAGCTACGACATTTTTAAATAATAATTCATGTTCATATTATACTTACAACACTCATCATAAAAGCAGATATTGCTCCAAATCCAACAAGCGAGTTCATGTTTGGGGATTTCTGTAGAAAAGCTTTAACGCCATCCATAAGTAAATCTGCAAAAGCCAGCAGAAAGTCCATTGACCACATGACAAATAATTGTATGCAAAATCTTACTTGTAACACAACATAATAAAATTTCCAGTGCGGAAGTTGTATAAGGAAGAAAAGCAGGTCATGATGCCTCAAGGACCCAGATGGAATTTTTTAATCCAGTGCGGAAGTTGTATAAGGAAGAAAAGCAGGTCATGATGCCTCAAGGACCCAGATGGAATTTTTTAATCTCTTGAAGAGATGGATCCTATTGGGGACAAAACCTCAATAGTCACAACACTTGGGGACGAAAACCCTCATTTGTTGCATTGGTGGCTTCATACGAAAGTCACAAATGGACTTAATTGGCAGATTTTTGGAACAACAAGGTGTTTATCGGTTCTTAGGGAACTCCCACTTCAGCTAGGGCATGCTTTTGAGGGCTACCACATTCATTTTCAGCTTGATCTACCCATTTGGAGATTTCGGGATCACTTTTCAGTGGGTTTTTATGGTTGGAAAATTGTGATTTCACTTTCATTGGATAGTTGGTCTCTTCAAGATCATTTTGAGCATTGGTTTGTGTTGAAACTCCAAGTATTGATGGAGTTATGAATTTTTGAAGTTTCAGTTGTATTTGCACTTGAAATAAATTTGCAAAATACTTATTTTCTCCAAATTTCGTCGTGTTGGATTTATTGAGTATTTAGGATCATAGATTCAAAAATCGCCAAAAATCGCCGATAAATCGCGTCCAGCCTGCCACACGATAAAACTTGCAGAAAATCGCGATTTTCGAAATGGTATAAATCGCCGATAAATCGCTTTAAAAAACC
Organism: Taxus chinensis; assembly: GCA_019776745.2. NCBI lineage: Eukaryota > Viridiplantae > Streptophyta > Pinopsida > Cupressales > Taxaceae > Taxus > Taxus chinensis. Next base: position 515,976,897 of record CM034154.1, read on the forward strand.
CTCAGCCCATCGGAGCTTGCACCTGACTGATCCAGAAGGAAGGATCTTATATTTAATTGTAAATAATTAATAATATTTTAAGTTGGGCCCAGCCAATTCTTATTTTGGGACAACTTCATATTAATATTATAAAATAAAAAGTATTTTTAAATACTCTTATGAGGTCGGTCTTTTTAAGGGAAGATTAAAAAGTGCATTGGGCTTCTAATTTATCCTTGGCGCCAAAAAAACAATATGAAGGTGGATCTAATGGCCTAGGAAAGCTTATGCATGTTTATTTCAAAGATTGATATCTTGGGTTTGTGCATGGTGTGCCCTACTCTCCACTGAAGACAAATTACCTTTGGTGTGGCTCAAGTTTGAGAACGAAAAGTAAAACTGCAATCACTTTGTGTGATATGTTAGATGAGGTGGTGAAAGAGGTGGGTGTGGAGAATGTCGTCCAAAGTTCATCAATCACACCCTCATTGGATCCTATTGGGGACAAAACCTCAATAGTCACAACACTTGGGGACGAAAACCCTCATTTGTTGCATTGGTGGCTTCATACGAAAGTCACAAATGGACATGAAGGAAATATAAAAAAATCTTAGATGCAGCACAACACCAAATCTCATAATAAAAATGCCAATACGCAAAATGTCTAAAGAACAATTAATTGGCAGATTTTTGGAACAACAAGGTGTTTATCGGTTCTTAGGGAACTCCCACTTCAGCTAGGGCATGCTTTTGAGGCTTTCAGCCAGGTGGAACCTCATAACGGGCTACCACATTCATTTTCAGCTTGATCTACCCATTTGGAGATTTCGGGATCACTTTTCAGTGGGTTTTTATGGTTGGAAAATTGTGATTTCACTTTCATTGGATAGTTGGTCTCTTCAAGATCATTTTGAGCATTGGTTAGTGTGTTGAAACTCCAAGTATTGATGGAGTTATGAATTTTTGAAGTTTCAGTTGTATTTGCACTTGAAATAAATTTGCAAAATACTTATTTTCTCCAAATTTCGTCGTGTTGGCTTTATTGAGTATTTAGGATATTTCTATGTTAATTTTCAGCCCATATTGCATGTGAATGATTGTTCCCAAGTGCTGGTACAGTTCGCTGCCCTAGAGGGATATTAATTAATATTCTAAGCTGATTTTGATACCCTAAAAGTGTAATTTCCAGATCGCTACTAGGGTTTTTAATATTATTGGATCTACTGTTACAAAAAATCATATTATTTTCAGTTGGGTGTTGATGTATTTTCAGATCTGATTTTTAGGGTTTGTGGCCAAACTCTTATTTTTGGTTTAAGCCCTAGAAAGGAACATTACATTAATATATATTTTGGATAGTCAAAGTTTTGGAAAAGCAAGTACAAAGTTCATCAATCACATATATATCAAATATTTGCTAGATATGTGGAAATATAAAAAAATCTTAGATGCAGCACAACACCAAATCTCATAATAAAAATGCCAATACGCAAAATGTCTAAAGAACAAAACAAGTTAAAGTGATGCCTCAAGGAGGCCCAAGAATTTTGGAACCTCATAACGGGATGGTTTAAGCCCTTGTCCAAGATGGAGAGAGAAAGAACGGAATTCTATTACTGCCCACGAATGACCAAAGTAGGTCCATGTGACTTGATGGTACAACCAATAACTAGAGCATGTATGAACCAAAAGGAGCTCCATCTCCCCCGAACCCTCCTTCCCAGCCCTGCCAATGAGAAAAGAAAGAATAGGCCCAAGATAACCTTGGACCACTAGAGTTCCCAAATCAATAGCTTCTCCAAATTAAATTTTGACAGTGGCTCCAAATTCAACCTGGGTCTTGCTGGTGCAGGCAGATTTTTAAGAGATATTAAGGGTATTTTGTTGAGTACTTATTCCCAAGGGATTGAATGGGGGCACTAACAAGGAGACAAAAACCCATGGCTTAGTGTATGGTTTGAAGCTAGCTATATCCCTTGGCATAAGGTAACTCATTGTTGGTCATATGCACATGAAGAAAAGATCGATCTCGAACTAGAATTTAGAAGGGATTTTGGCAAAGGCTTGGGATCTTTTCTCTTTAATAAAATTTACTTCCAGCATACTTATTGTGAAGATGGTGGCCCGGCATACCTCCTTGCAAATATAGTTGTGTCACTAGGCCAAATCTCATATTGATTCCAGTTGCTATATTTCCGATTAGAAAGGTGTATCCCTTATGCTAATGAAAGACAGTGTGAGTAAGACCAGATTGAGCATTCATGTTTTATATCCAATCAATTAATGCATTAAAGGAAAAGAAATAGATTAAGCCATTAGGAAAGGCAAGGGACCTACCTCATGATCTACTCAGGCATGGAGTCTCATGAGCAAATTGTATACAATGCCCAAATTTTGTTTCTTTAACTATATGTTGGTGGAAATGATCTTGATGATCTTGTAAAGTCCTCAATTCCGAGCAAATGGCCTAGGAGGCTTTTCATCCGTCTTAGCCTTGGTCATGCCCAAGGGGCTAGTGACGTTGATGGTTATTAGGTGTGGTTTGTACCTTCATTTCACTTATATGTTATGTTTTGGAGTTGGACACGTACTTTGAGGTGACTTAAGTGAAATAAGGTTGTGAGATGCCCCTTATGGTACTTTATGTTCTAATTTTGCATTGGGATAACTCAAGTGTATTTTTGTCTTAGTGGTGATAAAGTAACTTAAGTTATTTTATTATTATGTGGTTTCCCCTAAGGAAGTCAATTAGGGTTCTTTTGGGCCCTTTGTTGCAATGAAAAGTAATAAAATGAAGCTTGGGGGAGAAAGGGGCATTCATTCATACACTCACTCTTTTATGATATTAAAGCCATTACTAGTTGCATGTTTTTTGCACGTGGAGTAAGCTCCCACAAGAACCCTAGATTTGGTGGTGAGAGATCCACTCCTAGTTAGCAGAGCACTCTGTGGTGGTGAGAGATCCTCCCTAGTTTGTTAATTTAGAGCTTCATTCAAATCAGATTTTTATATCAGAGTTATCAGAGAATTTCAAATGTTTGTTCAATGTCAAAGAGAGATTATTTGGTCCATACTTCAGTCATCTATAGATCATATTATTTCCAGTGTTTGAGGCAAGCTTGGCAAATTCCCAGGAGCAGTTTCATTTAGTTTGGGGCTTTATTTATTTTCAGATCTACTTATTTAGGGTTTTACAGCAGTGTTTTCTAGGGTACCTGGTTGGAGTTTTTCAATTTTCTAGGTTGCATCTGATTCGTTATAATTTAAATATATTGTTGTCTGAATTTCAGAATTTATAATGATCATTTCAGCTCCTTGTGAATTTTTAGAATTTTTAGGCAGTTTCAGTAGTTTAAATAAATAAATAAAATCATATCTAAGAGATAAAAATTATTTCTCTTGTTTATTGTTCTACATATTTTTCTAAGTTATTTGAAGCTTTTGGGTAGTGTTAGAAATTATTATTCTGGAAAATACAAATATGTCTTTATTTCTGCATATTGTTGTCATAAAAATCAGAATTCAATTCATTGTTATTTTATGTATATTTTGTGAATTTCAAGTGATATCCCACAAGGGATATTTCAGTAGTATCAGAGCCAGCTTTCCTCTAGCCTGTTTGGGTGAGTATGAAGGCTTATTCCAGGAGGAATACACCCCGAAAATAAGGGCAGAATATGGCAATCAGGAAGAGAATGTGGAAGAGGTCAATGTGAATTTTATGAATAAAATGTTTATCAATATGGTGAAACAATAAGAAACCATTAACCTTTATTTGAGCCAACTCATAGAAAAATTATCAAAGGGCAGATTTGGGAATCATGCGGAAATAGGAGAAAATGGTAATACGGGGCAGCAAGCTCAAAAGGGTGAAGGTAACAATGCAGGGCAGCACACTTCCCCTTCCCATAATAAACATTCGAGCATGCATGAATCAACATTTTTTAAGGATCCAGAAATTACACAAGTGGGACAACACTCAAAAAATTATGATGAGGAGACTTATTGGCTTAAGTATGAATCAATGAGTGAAGGGTTTAAAGCTAACATGCCTCTTACCAAGTATTGCAAGATGAAGATTGGTAGTAGGCCCAAGAGGGATCACTCTATTCATGTTCTGGATTTGCAGAGGAGATTGGAACAGATTTCCATTCCACACTTCGATGGTTTTAAGAAGTGTCTAGGGCAATCATGGATACATACACCTTGGGCTCCGCGGCATTACTGCACAGGGAAAGGAAAGGCCCAATTCATTGAGGTCTTTGAAAAGAGTGAGGATAACAGAGATGAGGAGTTAGAGATCCACGAGGTGGATGATGGAGATAGAGTTGCATTGGACAGTACTGATGTGGAGCAAGAGGTGGACATGACTTATAGGATGTCTTCTCGTTCTCTTGGGATGCCTCATGATACAGTGATGAGCATACACAAGTATACCATGTGTGATGTTCATTCTCGTTATAGACCTCCAAACATGGATAGGAGTCATAATATTGAGTTGCGTAGCATTGAGGAGGTTGACATTGGGCAGGTGGATGTTGGAAGGGTATATAGGTTCGAGATCTATGATGATGTGATCGACTTTGAGGACAACTTCTACACAGGTCCAAAGTCGAGGATGAGGTTTGAGGAGTTTGTGACGTGTGTGGGATACTAGTTTGTTGTGTATAGTGATGCGAACTCTACTCACCATTATGAGCTTATGTTGGCCATGGACTATCTACAGTTATTGGCTAAATTTTCTGCATAACTGAAAACATAGGCAGTGATGAGATAAATCTCCCTCATTTACCGGTGAGGCTCCCGTGTATGATTTGTCAATAAAATATGCTAGTATCTATTTTGGGGTTTTACTTTAACCATGCAGCTCATGAACCATAGCTGTATAGTTTTGCAGCAAGTAAGCAACTGTTAAAGAAAGGAAATATCTAATGAAGAAAGAAATAATAAAAACACGGGAAAAAAAGAGGGAAGATGTGCAACCCAATCAATAGATTACAGAGTTGATTGCATGCACATAGACAGAACCAATAGATATTAACACGCAGAATTATAAATAAAGGCAGCTTTCAGATCTAGATCTAGAATAACACAAAGTTTATAAGTAGATCTAAGACAAAAAAACTAGAAACAAAATGCACCGTGACACAAAGTTCTTCGGAAATCTACTCATTTCTATTCATTTGCTTCAAATAGCTATCAGGGATTTCAGCACAAAGTCTGGAACACAAGAATGCTGCTTACAAATTCCGATCCTTAACCCGAAGGTCTTTCCTCTAATTATAGAATGTAAAAGGAAAAATACAAATGGGAAACTCAATTGAACTGGAACATAAACAAGAAATAAAGATAACACCTGACAATCATCTTCCTATAATTCCTCTTCGAGTGACATGCATCTGGATCCATACTCAAACTTATACACATCTATCACTTAACTAATAGAGTTGTTCCACATAACTTAAAGTAATGGTTTCAAAACCAACAACTTTAAATTTTTACAATTATATCCAGAAACGTGAAAATAGAAGAAGAAAGAGTAGAAGAAATATTCGCCAGCTGTAGCATCTACATCTTTTTGTTTTGATACTGAATATACTTGTCGAACATGTAATTCAGCAACTTCTCATCTATCTTAGCCACAGCTTCCTTTTCCGTCCTAAATTGCAGCAAGCCTTCGTTCAATACCCTGATGCATACTTCCACATCCTCCAAGCTAGGTCTGAACTTCTCAATAACTGACTGCAGCGTCACTAGCTTACTGATGGAATTCATCGTGAAATGCCTATCAGCTCCATCAATTCTCCCTTGCACCATCAAAAGAGATCCCTCCAAGGAATCAGGCACTTTTCTAGGAATGGTCCTTGTGTATGAAGAAACGTTCCCGACCACTTCCTCGTTCGTGAAATCAATAACATTGTCCGACAAAGATGATGCCATACTCTCAAGTGCTTGCATCCTTTTCAGCATAATTCTGCAGATCTCCAAACGGAAAGACATTGCAAACTCAAGTTGTTTCCCCTTCTCAACTAATCCATCGGGCACAATCCGTTCCGCAATCAGCACCTCCCTCGGCAACTTATTAATTTCGACCAAAGTACTTAGGTTACTTTCAACAACTGTGCTCATGTCTATCGTGTTCATCACCAGTTGCTTCAGCTGAACCGATGCATTCTTCATAACCTTTAGACGGCTCGTACCTCTCCGAGTTATACAGAAGCTTGGCAAATGATTAAACTTTTCCATTCATTGATAGTTTTAACCTGGTTGCCTGCATCTTCCACTTCCTGCATCAGATGATCACTCACCTGCTTATGTGCTGAAATGGGCTAAACAGAAGATTTGGCAACTTTGGCAATAATCTCGCACAACTGAGACACCTGCTTCTGAACTTCAACTTTCTCCACCTTTTCTTGGTCAAGCCTAAGGAATAAAGCATCTATTAATATCTGCGTGTCTTGCTTCAATCTTTCTGTGGTGGCTTGACCTATGGGTATTCTGGTCAACGTTATATCTTATGTCGTGAGCTCATCCTTCTTTTTTCCTTCTGTTGGAACTGACATCTCAACGAACTTCTGCCCCGACTCCTCAATAATCAACCTTGAAGTCACCTTAGCAACTTTAGGTTTTTTGTCTTTTCTGCCTAAACTCTTAAGCAGCTGCAAGTCATGTTCTTCCAAGTTGATCTCCTCTCTAGCCTCTGGAACCAACTATGAAGCCAACCATTCTGAGAAATTACTTCTCGGAGAATGAGAAGTTGCCGAGTGTACCACCATCTCGCGCTTTGATTCTTCTCCATCCGAAACTGCTACAATTTCGTGGCTACCATCCTTTATATTGTCTAAAGACAAAACTCTTTCAAATTTTGTCATCTACAACTTCAGCGTTTCTTCAGGAAGAGGTGTTGAACGGAGTGGCTGAGGAGAAAAGACGAATGTTGCCGGATTCAACGGAGGAATGACAGTATCATGCTGAGGTGCAACAGTCGGTGAAATACTTGATGCTGGAGAAGTCGGAACTAACACCATAGCTATGGAAGTGATCATTTCCTTTGAATGAGACCTTATGTGCACTTTAATCTTTTCAGGCCTTCTGCTGCTTTCTCCTTCGTGCCTCCTTTTGAGGGAATTTGCTATGCCGAAGCTGTCTGTGCTCTGATTCATCAATGCTTCATCAAGGCAATATCCATTCGTCAGTAACCAGTTTGAAGTATTGACCAGAACAACGGCAGACTTTTCCTCGATCGTATGGCAGCCACCTATGCTCTCCTAAAGTACAACTCTATCTCCTCTCATCCGATGGTATGCGTCAAGTAACACAGACCCATCATCTTTAAGATCCGCATGTATCCGTGCTAAACCAAAGTCAAACACTTGTCGCGCTGATAACCTGCTAAAATCTTTCTTTCTAACTTCGTACTCGCTTCTGCACTTCATCCAGAAATCTTCCAATGAAGGCACATGCGCGTACTCCTGGGAGACTGTCTTCCTTACGACTCCAAATGGATCGAAGTTCAGCCGTGCTGGGAAGAACTCTTGCTCGTACTCAGAGAACATCTCCGCTTCAATTCCTCGGGCTTTATGAATACTCTGGGAACTGTAATAGCCCGCTGTGATCGGGAAGAACCCTGTAGACTTGTGCCGTTTTGACTATAGGTCATGTGTTGGCTAGATTTTCTGCATAACTAAAAACCTAGGCAGTCATGAGATAAATCTCCCTCATTTACCGGTGAGGCTCCCGTGTAAGATTTGTCAATTAAATATGCTAGTATCTATTTGGGGGTATTACCTTAATCATGCAGCTCATGAACCATAGTTGTATAGTTTTGCAGCAAGTAAGCAGTTGTTTAAAGAAAGGAAATATCTAAAGAATAAGGAAATAATAAAAACACAGGAAAGAAAGGGGGAAGATGTGCAACCCAATCAATAGATTACAGAGTTGATTGCATGCACATAGACAGAACCAATAGATATTAACACAGAATTATAAGCAAAGGCAGCTTTCAGATCTAAATCTAAAATAACACAAAGTTTATAAGTAGATCCAAGACAAAAGCTAGAAACAAAATGCATCGTGACACAAAGTTCTCCAAAAATTTGTTCCTTTCTATTCCTTTGTTTCCTCTACTTACCCAAAGGTTCTTCCTCTACTTATAGAATGTAGAGGGGCAATTACAAGACGAAAGCTTTTAGTGAACTAGCACATGTGGAAGTTGTAAAAGAAATAACTGGCAATCTCCCTCCTAGAATTCCTCTTTGCATGACATGCATGATTTATAACTGAAAATAGAACCTTCTATTTTACATATTTGCCACCTATTTCCAAGTAGTTGACTTCTCCAAGTAATGACTTTTAAACCAACCAATCACTTAAGTTTAATAATTTAATTGATCGCTAATTACTTTTTCGTAGGAAATAAGAGAAGAAGAAGAAAGAGGAAAACTACAGTCTTGTTCTTTTTTCATATTCTGCATACAGTTGATTCTTTTACCTTTGATTCTCACCAAACTGGATCTGAAAGCAGCTGGATCTAGAAGCGGCTGGATATGGAAGCAAGTGACTGTGATTTGCTTGTTGGTATTGCCTTTGACTTGTCTTTCTTCTTATCCTTGAAGCTTTTGCAGTTCTTCTCCAGTACATGCATCAGTGCAATGTTTGCCGTAAATAACTCATCATTTTTATTTTTAATTGCATATAAGCAATTAAAAATTCTGGAAAGCACTTCGGGTGAATGCAAATTCAATGAAGGCTTCAACTGGAAGATTGGGAGAACATGCACAAGGTCCTAGAAGGAATTCTTGATTTGAAGGACCTCATCAACATCTTGTATCACTAGCTTTATGGAGAAGCGATTGAATTGGCCAATGTATTGGTAGACCCTCTATTTCAAAACTTGGCGAGTTTCGCCGATTACTCACAAGTACTCGCAAGGCAAGCATAAAATGAGAAATCAACTGCAACTCGTAAAGCCGAGTCAACAGAAATTACTCGGCTAGTTTCCCCAGGGAATTTCACCATTACTTGGTGAAACTCACCGAGTTGTGCCTGCCTACTTGGTTCAGTGAATATACAACACGTTGTTTAAAAAACATCATTTTTTACTTTGAAGCCTGCGTTTATTTTAATTTTTTCTGTTGCAAATATAGTGAACTTTGAATACATTAGAGTATTGAGTATATATAAGAACAAGGCAAAAGTAACTTGCAAGAGTAAATAGAAGTAGAACATCAACAAATAAAGATTCAACACCTTGCTTTTATTCATATATCAATGTGCAGAGTCTGCAGACTGCAGCATACATAATACATATATTCTCATAATCTCTAGACATTGAACTGAGTTTATACAGTGAATGTGATTGATTGGCACTAGGGTTTTCTGCATTTGATGGAATACAGAAGCAGCTCAGCGTATACTTATAACTTGGCAAAAAACAGCAAGCTATAGCAAGTGTTTTTCATGTTATTCAAGTTTATTTTATGAATTTATGTTTTTTAGGTAGTGATAAAGTTGCCAAGTAATCTCGAGTAATTGCCACGAAACTCCCAAGTCTCAAATAACGAGTCAAAATTTGGGCTTACGAGTAATGTCCTAGTATGATTTTTTGAACTATGAGTAGACAAACTGTCCAAATACCACGAAAAGAAGGAGCTAATGTGCCAAAAGATCCTCTCTCTACCCAAAGCAATGAAATCGCTTCCAAATAATCTCTTTGTATAATTTACAACTGTCAATGGTTAATTTCTTTGTTGGGGCCAAAAATGAGACATGATATTGCAACCTATGTTGCCAAGAAACGTCCCCCAACCCCCCGTAGCCAGCCTGAAATGTTTCTGGTATGAAAACATGTGTGAAACATTCCTTGCATTTCCCGGACATTTCTGCGGCTTATGTATTATAAGGAAGAGTTAATTCCAGTTTGCTTTTGTGTTACTCCACTTAATCTTTTCAAATATAGCCTATATTTCTGCTCAGAGAATTTTCCAAACCTAGGAATAAGTTAGAATGTGCTCAGCAGTAAAGTCTTATAACATTAAAAGTATATTAACAAAGAGGCACATTAAACAAGCCTAAAGATAGTTTGGGTCAGAAAAGTAATCCAAAGAAAGTAGGAAGAATCTAGCAGAAACCAAGAAATGTCAGGCTAGGAAGTAGGTTTTCACTCAGTATATTAAGCTTCTTAGAATAGACTTTTCCATTGGAATCCTCAATCAAATGAATACAATGACGCAGGTTACAAGTATAATTTTTGAAACATGGATGCATGACAAATGATTATGAGGAAAATCTAGATGATGTAATCTAGATTATAATCATGTATTCATGAACATTGAAATTGTAGCCATGTTGAATGATGAATCTTTAGAACTACAATGAATACAAAATATTTTGAGTGTTTTATCTCTTATGGTCCATGGACTAGAATTTTGAAAATGAGTATTATGCATATATATATATATATATATATATATATTGTATAGGCATTTCCGTAACGTTTCGTACCTAAGGTTTTTTTGAAAATCGGTGTTTCCGCGTTTTGGACCCATACCCGTTAACATAGACCTTGATAACTCTTTCTCCTTCAAACCCTAGCTGCAAACCAGCAAGATCGCCTTCTTTGAAGCCCTTGGAACCACCAATTGGAGAGTTTTCATTCTCCAATCTTGAACAAGGAATGGTTTCGTCCTCTTTGTGTGCCACACCAAAGGATTTTTGCCCTCTAGTGGAATGGAATAGAGCAATCAGCACCAAAACCAAGTGTAACATTATAATAAGATGCATGCCCAAAATGAGCCCAAACGACCCCTTATATATCTTCTTGGTGGCGCCAAACACCATGAGGGAGTTTCCCCCACGACCAACCTCATCATGATGTTGTTTTTCTTTTTTGTCTTTGGCTTTTTACTCCTCTAACCCAACCAACCTAGCTTAAGAGAGAAACCATGAAGGAAAAAGGTAAATGCTCACACAAAAGACTAAAAACATCAATAAATATTTCCCTTGTTCACCTTCTTCTGGGCCACGGAAACTAGAATGGGATAGAAGTCTTCAAAATGGATTAGTTCGAAAAAGGGGTCATTACATCTCTTCTAAATGGTTTTGTCCTACGCATCTTCCAAGAGCTAATAATGTTACTTTCCTTCTTAATATTGACGCGGATGATGATAGTGATGATGGATATTATTCTACTTCTATAGATGGTGATGCACATAGTGATTGTGATATTACATGCAATAATGATGTTCCTATTCCTAACAATGTTGCTATTCATAATGATGTTTCTACTTGTCTCTCCTCCTACTCTTGAAAATGCTAATGTTGTTACTTGTGTTCCTACAATCTCTACTAAATGCAAAAAAAAGAAATTTTTACTAGTGTCTCTTCCATGTTGCTTATACAAGCAAATGATGCAGATGATAGTATACCTTTTGTATGTCTTAAAAATTGTGAGCATGACCCCTCATGTGTTGATCCTAATGTTAGCACTTATACTAAGCTTATTATAGATATATTGGATGCACGGGGGGTTCATTAGCTAGGAAATATCCTAGCACATTCATTCATATTGAAGTAATTAAAATTGATAAAACAAAAGTCAATATACCGGTAGACATTAGGGGGTGAAAGGGTTTAATTTATTAATATTTTGAATTAAGTATTGGGGGTAGATTAGAGAGGTGGGTTAGAGGAGATGTACGGTTGATTTTAATTTAAACCTAAAATAAGATGGTAGAAAACTAAGATTGAGTATGTTTTTCAACACAAATGATATTATTTCACCATCTTAACTATTTGAAGAACTATTGATAAATGATTAAAGCTTAACATTAAGGTACTTGGTAATAGATCTCGAATGGCTTCAAACTATCTTTCTAAAGAAAAGGCGTATTAAGAAAATAATAATTGATCGGGAAACATAATATACTTTCTGTTTGATATATTATGGCAGAAATAAAAAAGGGGTAAATAAAATTGTAATGTAAAGATGGATAAGTTTGGTACATGGAAAAAATAGGGGGTATTTTCATTATAATAATATAGCCGGAGGGAGTATTATCAATTGAATAATCAGAGGTAAAAACTAGCATTAAGGGTATTCTTTAATACCCTTTGAATGAACGTGCTATACCATAATTTTACTAAGTGACCTCCCCATGATTAGATGTACCTAAAGATAAGGTCTGTCATGACCCCTTTTTCAAATAAAGTAAAATAATAAAGTTAATATTTTTAAGTTATCATGTAACTCACTTTTATTAAAAAAGTGACAACTTAATATTACTTTATTATTATAAATAGAAAATAAACGTGACTTTCCAAATTAAGCAAGTCAATATCAAATTAGAAGATGGAAAGTTACTTTTGGGGCTTTTCCTTCGGAAAAGTGTCAAGTGAACTTATAAAAAGGCGTTGAGGATCATTTGGAAGTATCTTTTGGCCGTTATCTATTTTTACATTAAGAGTTTGAGCTGCTGCTTCAACTTCTGCTTTTGAGGACGAAAGCCCTCCATTACAATCAGATTTGCGGATGAAAACCCTCCATTGCAATGATGCAATCAGATTTGGAGACGAAAACCCTCCAATTCTGAAGATTGTGACAACTACATTTATGATATTGAATCCCTCGAGGCAGAATTGGGTATAGAGTGGTGGTCTGAGTTTGATGAGAAAGGTTTTACTGTTACAGTAGAAAAAACACTACAGTTTTTGAAACCCACGAACAGAGCAATTTGTCTTGCAGATTCACAGCTGAATGCATAAAATGCATTCATGAATTTGCTAACATTACCAATATTTGTGTCCTAGGTGCAATCTTTTTTGAAGCCTTAGTAGGGTTGTGTGTTGAAGATCTTTGTGACTGTTTGGATACATCAATGCAATTGTTGGGTCCTATAGGGGACCCCACAAATTATATGCCAAATTTTATTGCAACACAAGAAAACTTTTGCTAGTTTTCCCTAAGTGGATGTATGGATGTATCATAACAACAAAATATGGGACACATGCTTGGCCACTTTATGCAAGGGTAATTAGAACTGTGATCACAAGCGTAAGATTATTGACGGAAATCAAACCATTTGTTCATTATTAGATGTCTTCTTGTTGTGCTTCTGATATCAATTGAACTTATTAACTCTCAAAATAAAGAGCAGAATTCAAGAGGACAACCAAAGCCAGACATGCAGAATGTGAGAGATGCCCTTGCTGATTTCACTTGCAAGCTTGGGGTTCTTTCCAGTTCTTTGCAATTGTGTTGAAAATACTAAGTTCTCAAACCTTTCCTTAGCTGTAATTGATGCACTCTAAAAAGTATTTTTGGCACCAAATGCATGGTTGCCTATTTTACAAAAACATTTACCAACACAATTAGTAATTTGTTGAATTCAACATGACAACTGGCAAGATTCTACTCCTGTAGTTTTGAATTTCTGTTTATCTTTAGCCCATGTAAGAGGAGGTGTTGAGATGCTTGTCTGCTAGTTATTTTTCATGCTTGTCAACATTTAGCCAGTTTGTCAGGAATGAGATTTTGTTGAGTTCTAGAGATAGAGAGCATCCATTCTCTCTGTGGAATAAAGTGGGACTTTCTGATGGGTTATGGGGTCTGGGATTATCGGTTGTAACAGTAATGGTAAACTCAGTTGGAGAAAATGATGCAGTTATTGCAGTTCTATACAATGCATTTGCCTACTTTTTATCAGAAAAAGATTACATCTTGTGTGCAATAAGAGCCCCAGATTATCCGACTTATGTACTTGGCAGAAAGAGATCAAGAAATTGAAGGCTTCAAACTTCCCTTGTCGTCTTACAAAATACAAAGCGTGCCATCACTCTTATGAGTCAGCTTGCAAACCTAGTAACATGGCTAAATATGATGCATGATGTGGATTCAGAATTGAGGGAAACTATCAGACACCTATTAGCCTTTATTACCAAAGAGGCCCATTTATATACTAGTGTGATGTCCCTTTCTAGGGCTGAAACTAAAAATAACGTTTGGGCTCAAACCCAAATGGGAGAAATCAGACTTTTGGAACAGAAGCTATCAAACCCTATCAATGAACCGAAAATCACACCTTTACGGCATCAAACACCCTTCAAACCAGTTGAAAGTTAGTGAATAAACCCTTCTATGGCAGCGAACTGTAACAGTACTTAATGGCATCAATTCTCATGCAATAACAAGCTAGAAAATGACATATAATGCTTCCAACTATTTTATCCAGCCAATGTACTTCAAAAATAAATAAAAAATAAGTGATAAACCACAGCTGTAATTAATTTTAGGGCAGCAACAGTACAACCAATACCAAGGGCTCGAAATGATAGATAAACTCTCCAAAAATCACAAAAATGTAGGTTCCAGGCATATTAAATATGAAGAACAAAAATATCAACTCAAAATACAAAAATGTACCCTAGAAAGCACTGAATTCATCCTCCACCCAAGTTGCCACCCTAGGAGAGGGTGCAAAATGAATGTAGAAACCTTCTTAGCTCTTTCTCCTTCAACCCCTAGCTGCAAACCAACAAGATCACCTTCTTTTAAGCTCTTAGGAACTGCCAATTTGAGAGTTTTCATTCTCCAACTTGAACAAGGAAGGATTTCGTCCTCCTTGTGTGCCACACCATAGGATTTTCACCCTCTAGTGGAATGAAATAGAACAATCAGCCCCAAAACCAAGTAAGTGTGAAAATATAATAAGATGAATGCCCAAATGAGTCCAAGCGACCCCTTATATATCTTCTTGGTGGTGCCAAACCCCTTGAGGGAGTTTCCCTCATGACCGACCTCATAATGATGTTGTTTTTCTTTTTTGTCTTTAGGTTTTTACTCCTCCAACCCAACCGAACTAACTTATGAGAGGAACCATGAAAGAAAATGCAAATGCTTATAAAAAAGACTGAAAAACATGAAAAACACTTCCATTGTTCGCCTCCTTTTTGCCCACGGAAAGTGGAATGGGCTAGAAGTCTCCAAAATGAATTAATTCGAAAAAGGGGACATTACAGCTAGAGATGCAACTAACAAAGGTATGCTTTTGCAATGCCCTCACCTACACAATGAAGAGATCGCTGCATATGAAAAGCCTTTAATAATAAACAGCAAGAATGGATGGTTCACTATTGCAGCTAGAGGTTGTGTCCAAAAACAAGCAATTTCCACAATCACAACGAAGTGCACCTGATCCTAGAAAGAGCATTGTACCATTAGCATTTTCTAAAGGTAGAGTTTATTCAAAACATGGAATTGAAAGTGCCAAAGGATGAATTGGGATCCCGACATTATAAAGATGGGCATTTGAGGAAAGTTTGAGCAATTGGGCTTGCAATTGCTTGGGACAAGCAACTTTTGGGAAGGGTGGACTGTCATGACCCCTTTTTCAAATAAAGTAAAAAATAATAAAGTTAGTATTTTTAAGTTGTCAAGTAACTCACTTTTTATAAAAAAAGTGACAACTTAAAATTACCTTACTATTATAAATACAAAATAAAGGTGACTTTCCAAATTAAGCAAATCAATATCAAATTGGAAGATGGAAAGTTACTTTTGGGGTTTTTCCCTGGAAAAAGTGTCAAGTGAACTTATAAAAAGGTGTTGGGGGGTCATTTGGAAGTATCTTTTAGCCATTATCTATTTTTACATTGAGAGTTTGTGTTGTTGCTTCAACTTCTACTTTTGAAGACGAAAACCCTCCAATCTTCAGTGGTAACTCCATCCAGGAATTGCGTTCGTGCATCTAGTCAAATATTTACAAATGTTAGCTAGGGCATCATTTCTGGCAAAACTCTCATCTATATAGTTAGCTATATTTTCTTAATTTGCAACCTGGAAAAATAAACAAAATTCTTTGTTTTCAGTGTTTCATGTTGTTGTACTTATTTTTATAAATTATAATATTAAAAAAATAAAAAATGGTATCCCCAGATTTCATCCTGAAATCTAGGACTACCCATTTAAAAAAAAATCATTCTTTTTAAAATAACGGATCTTTTTGTGATTTTATTGCCAAAATTCATCTCTATTATGTTAAAATATTCCTAGTGAATCATATGAGCCAATTTCGACAAATACCCAGATGCTCAAACTCATTTTCTCCCTCTACCAGGTTTTGTCTACGGAAATTTTATTTGATTATTTATTTAATAAATAAATCCCCGTTTAAAGTAAATTGTGCTCCGGTTGAACTTTGTTGAAGTTTTCCATGCCAGTATTCTCACATCTCAGTAGGGTTTTTACCAGCAATGAATCCAGAGTGATTGTCTACAACTTCTAGCAATGTTTTTCATTTTTATTTATTTCTTTTTGCATTTGTTTTTGGTTTTCTCCGCAGTCTGTCTGTTAAATTCCCCTCGATCCGGTCTTAGTCTGTGTAATTACTTGGAACATCTGGAAGTCATTTACAGCCTCAGCAATGGAAGGAATCAGTCTCAGAAGGCAAACTTCTGACCAAAAAATATGAATTCAAGCAGAAAAAGCCTCTCCTAGGCAAGTCGCACTTTTTGGGATGAATGAATCTAAGCTACAATGGGAATTTTGGCAATGGCAGGCAAGCGGGAATTTCTTACCTGCCTTACAGAGTACTTTTTCCCATGAAGTCAAAATCACTTAAGCTACAATGGGAATATTAGAGTTTTGCTCAAAGGAAGGTGGATTTGATGCTAAAAGCTTCTAGTTTTAGCGCATGCTTTGAAGAAGGTTGATTTGTGTCTGCATAATTGTTTGTAGAAGTGATACAGGTGCTCAGGTAATGTTGGTAAAATTCATGCTTGCTTTGCATGCAAATAAAATGTCAAATTTTGAGGCAGCAGGCTTGAATTATGCAGATTTTTGTGATTAAAATTCATTGTGCATGCTCCGGTTGCCATCTTTGTCTGAATTAATTACAGAAGTTAGATACAGGTGCTTTTATAAAGAAAAGGAACTTATATCAATGTCCAATACATTGAATATTTCCTCTGAATCTGAAGGATTATCCAGATCTGCACCAGTTTTGAAGAATTCCAGTCAAATAAGAAGAAAAAGAATTGTTCAGACAAAGATAGACAAAGCTATGACGAAGAAAGATGAAAAAAAAAGCACAACGGAGTTATGCATCACTTCTAAATTTGTAGATATTGGAGACACGGATCTAGGCTTGGAACCTCTTGTTGAATTGATAGACAGATCCAGAGCAGGAAAGACTTCACTCATGCGTGCAGGAAAAACTTCACTCATGCGTGCAAATTAAAAGCAGTGGAATTATTCGAGCTGCAGCTTTTCCATCCACAGCCCAGTTGCCAGAGTTTGTTATACAGGTGCAGATCCATTTCCAGATGCAGGTGCAGATGCAGATGCAAATCCATACGTAGATCCAGATCCAGATCTCATTGTTGCAAAAGCTTCCAGCACAAAAGTTTCATCCTCTTGTTTCAAATGCAGCCCGTGAAGAAGTCAGTTCGTGGAAAATTCTTTCCAGAATCTTGTGCATGTGCTTCCAATCTTCCAGTTGAAACCTTCATTGAAGTTGCATTCACCCGGTGTGTTTTCCAGAATTTTTAATTGTTCATATGCAATTAAAAATAAAGAGTTATGGCAAACATTGCACTGATGCATGTACTGGAGAAGAACTGCAAAAGCTTCAAGGATAAAAGAGAAGACAAGGCGAAGGTAAAATCCAACTCGCTTCCAGATCTAGCTTGTTGTTTCCAGATCCAGTCATTTCCAATTCCAACGTGTTGTTTCTAGATCCAGTCATTTCCAATTCCAACTTGTTGTTTCCAGATCCAGTCATTTACAATTCCAGCTTGTTTCCAGATCCAGCTTGCTTCCAGATCCAGCTGCTCCCAGGTCCAGTTTGGTGAGAATCAAAGGCAAAAGAATTAGCTGCATACAGACATGAAAAAGGACAAGACTGCAACTTTCCTCTTCCTTCTTCTTTCCTCCGACAAAGTAATTGAGCGATCAATTAAATTATACAACTTAAGTGATTGGTTTAAAAGCCATTACTTGAAGAAGTCAACTACTTGGAGATAGGTGGCAGATGTGCAAAATAGAAGGTTCTATTTTCAGTTGCAAATCATACATGTCATGCAAAGAGGAATTCTAGAAGGGAGATTGCCAGTTGTTTCCTTTACAACTTCCACATGTGTCAGTTCAACTAAAAGCTTCCGACTTGTAATTGCCCCTTTACATTCTATAAGTAGAGGAAGAACCTTCGAGTTAATCATCAGAATTTGTAAGCAGCAACCTTGTGTTCCAGATTTTGTGCTGAAAGCCTTGAGAGCCACTTGAAGCAAAGGAATATACAGGAGCAGATTTTCGAAGAACTTTGTGTCACGGTGTATTGTGTTTCTTTCTTTTTATCTTAGATCTTTTAATAGACTTTGTGTTATTTCAGATCTAGATCTAGAGCTACCTTTGCTTAGAATTCTATGTTTATATCTATTGGTTTCTTCTATGTGCATGCAATCAACTCTGCTATCTATTGATTGGGATGCACATCTTCCCCATTTCTTCTTTGTGTTTATATAATTCCCTTTCCCTTCTTCTATAAATATTTTCTTTCTTTAAACAACTGCTTACTTGCTACAGAACTGTTCAGTTATGGTTCATGAACTGAGTAGTTAAAGTAAAACCCCATTTAGATATTAATATACTTTAGTTGACAAATCTGACACGAGAGCCTCACCGGTAAATGAGGGAGATTTATCTCATGACTACCTAGGTTTTGTGCTATGCAGAAAATCTAGCCAACAGTTTTTGGGGACTTCGCTGGGGAACAACTATCTTTGCAGATCAAAGCTTATCTTTTGAAGATTAGAGTGTTTTCCATACAAATCTCAACCTGGCTGAACGTCCATTCACCCGATCCGTGAAGGCGCAAGGAAGGACTGATCATTTCTTCAGACTACAGTAGCAATTCTATTTCAATCATCCTCCTCAAGTTAGAAGCCGCAAATCTAGTCTCTCACCAGGAAGGAGAGTGCACACCCATCCAGATCCGGATCATCTTCAGCATAATCCGGCGGCTAGAATTATTCATCAAGTCTACACAAGGAGAAGACGTGCCCCATTCATCATGGCGAATCAGAACCAGATAGTACCTGTCCCATGGGGAGCAGCTTTTGGGCCACTGAATCTGACTCCTATGCATGATCTACCTAAAGGGACGAGAAAGAATTTTCCAAAATTCTTTCGAGATGGCAAGAAGAATCCAGATGACCACTTGGATGCGTTTTTCATATCCTGTGGAGTGCTTGCAGTCGAACATGAAGATGTATCTGTCCGGCTCTTCATAGAGACTCTGCATGACTTGGCTGGAGAATGGTTCTACCGGCTAGCTCCTGGCACCATAACCAACTGGGCTACTATGCGGGATGCGTTCTTGAAAACATTCAAACCAGCTGAAGATTCCAGTAAATTGATTACTCAGCTCACTCAGTTGAAGAAGGAGCCACATGAGCACATGCGGGATTTTATTGCAAAATTCCAAAGATTACTGTACAAAATTCCAGCTCCTGCTTCTCTGAATGATGAGAATCAAAAGGTGTTCTTCATCAATGCTTTGCTTCTTGAAGTAAGTTATCAACTGCGAAGAGCACGTCCTGCTGACTTGTTAGCAGCCCAGAACATGGCAGTTGAAATTGAAGACGACCTCATCATGGCTGGAAAGATAAAGAGCAACACTTCTAGAGCTGAAAGTTCACCCTCTGCTACTACTTCCGATTCACTACTGCAAAAGTTAGCAAATCAGATGATGCAGAAAGAAACAAATGGCTCAAATGGCTCAAGGCAACAATACTGCCCCTGCTCGGAATTTCAACAACAACCGGAACCACATTGTTGGTTCCCAAAGATTAGCAATTGAAGCTGCTCCCAGAAACAATGTGGAGATGAATGAAGAAGACCTGGAAGCTGACGCTGATCAGCTCGAGGATGATGATTTTATAGGTCCTGCTGGCGACTCCAATATTAATTACCTAAACTACAAATCTGAACATGAGTATGAGGAGCTTCTTGAAGATGATCATGGTCATGCATATGCAGTACTTACAAAATCACAAACTCGCCAAGCTGAGGCATTAGCTGACGAACAAAGAAGGGGCAGCCCTTTGCCTTCTTCCTTAGCTCCCGGAAGTAAGCATGCGAGTTCTTCATCTCAACCACAGAAAGCGGCTCAGGTACCTGAATCTATTTCTTCTTTTGACATTATTGATCATGTTAAGAAAACCAAAGTTCAAATGTCAGAAGCTGAATACCTGAGAGCATTTCCTAAGCAATTAAATAGGCTAGTCAAATATGTACAATCACCAGGACAATCCAATACATCAAAAGGGGTTTTGCCTAAGCCCAAAGAATACTCCTCCACAAAACAACACTGCAGTTGTTAAATCCTCACCATCTTCTACATGAAAGGGTGGAACCTTTCTATGTCTCTTTATTGCTTAATGGTTTCAAGTTAAGCAATTGCATTTTAGATTCTGGTGCTTCTGACAATGTCATGCCAGCTAAAGTTGCAGATGCTCTTGGGCTTACCCTGACAAAGACCATAAAAAGGTGCTACTCCATGGAGAGACAAGTCCCTTTAATCGGACAAATCAAAGATGCACAAGCTGTTCTGGCAGCTTTTCCTGACAAAAGATTAAAGATGACAATTCTAGTTGCAGATATTCCTGTCTCCTACGGGATGTTGTTGAGTAGAAACTTCTGCAAAGAGTTGGGAGGAGAAGTAAAGATGGATTGGTCCTGTGCGCATATTCCTATCAAAGGGATTAACCATAAGCTGGAGCCGGAAAAGAAGTCCAGGTACACGGTTACAAAATCTGAGGATCCTAGATCTCAGATTCTTTTTCAGGAATCTGACCGTGGGGTCTATTTCTTGGAAACGGATAAAGACATTCCAAAGCCAGAACTTCGACCAGAGCCAGAGCCAACAAAAGAAGAAGAAATGGAATTTAAAGGCACATGTTCTTTTGGATCAGGAGCTAGCGCTCTACTAATATCTCCAGATCATGAGATATTTCCATACTCCCACAAGCTGATGTTCGAGAACACCAATCATACGGCGGAGTATGAGGCATTGCTTCTAGGAATGGAGCAAGCTAAAAAGAAAGGAGTAAAACTCCTCAAAGCCCAAGGAGATGCTGAACTTCTAGTAAAGCATGTTCGAGGGCAAATCAAGTCAAAAGAGATAAGCTGGAGCATTACAGAGATAAAGTGCTTTCTGCCACATTCGATTTTGCAGCCTTCTCTATTGACTTCATTCCAATAAATCAAAACTCCAAGGTAGATTCTTTGGCAGTCACAGCTACACTATTGAATCCGGATAGACCACCATCCATATTCAGACAAGGAAACTATAAAGTGGAGATGGTCTACCACCCCAGAGTCCCTAAACAAACATCTGCATTTCTGCATGTCTACATGTTGAAGGGAGTAAATCACCACCATGACAAACAGTCACAGAAAAAGTTGATCCAGGTTATGATGACAATAGTGGAATAGTCCAACCAAAAGGTAACAAAATCCCCAAGGGTTTAGTTTCCTTAGTGGAGACTTTCAACAAGCATGATCAGTACCTGAAGAAGAACAAAGAATATGGTGATAGTTCTTCCTCAGAAATGCAGCAAATAAATCTGGGAACGAAGCAAGTTGATGCAGACTTACCTGCCACGGAGAGAAGAAAGGATGAGCCACCACCAAATGAAGTTGATAAGGACTTGCCCAGAGTATTTGACAAGAAGGCCAGAGAAAGGAAGTTCAAGATCGGAGATTGGGTACTCTGGTGGGACAAGAGACATGAACTGAAGGGCATGCACGACAAATCTGATTCACTCTGGAAAGGGCCCTTCATGATCAAGAGAGCTGTCGGAATGGATACTTTCTTCCTTGCCTACCAGGATGGGATTGAGTTACCATTACCTTTCAACGGGCAGCATCTGAAGCTTTTCCGGACATAAAAAGCAGGGTAAAACCTGTATGTATATAAATAAAACTTTGTTTTTCCTTGTGTTGTTTTTGTTTGCTTAACCCCGTGCCCAAAAGACAAGATATGAAACCAAAGATGCTGGGATCTCATCTTTTCCCTTGTCATTCTGACAGAGAAAAAGATGTCCACAGACAGAGCCGACTGGTGTCCCCAGATTTCATCCTGAAATCTGTGACTACCCTATCCAAAAAAAAATTCGTACTTTTAAAATAATGGGTCGTTTTGTGTTTTTATTGCCTGAAAGTTCTTGTATTGCGTCAAGATATTCCCAAAGAGCCATATTAGCCATTTTCGCCAAATACCCAGATGCCCAAAATTGTTATATTCTGTTGTTGGGATTTGTCTGTTGGAAATTTGTATTTAATTATTTTGAGCTCCGTTTGAGGCAATTTGCGCTCCGATTTAACCCTGTTGTGATCGAACATATCATTATTCCTATATACCATAAGGGTTTTAACTAAAAATAAGTTTTGGGCTTTATTTGTGACTTTTGGCAATTTTTCGTGTTTTTGTGTTTTCCCGTTTCGTTTTCTGTGAAATTTCTCTAGATCAATTCCTTTGATGGTTTGGCCTGATTCTTGGCCTGAAGTAACTGGGGATCATATACGCACGTTGTGCCAGAAGGAAGTCGCCATCGGAGGTCCGGTTCACTGGGAAAAGACGAAGTCGTGCACCAAAAAGCCTCTTCTGGGCTGGCCGCATTTTTGGAAAACAAAGAATTAGAGTGGACAATGGAAAAATTAGAAGCAGCAGGCAGGTGGGAATTTTGTACCTACCTTGCAGGGTACTTTTTCCCATGATAGAAAAGTCACTTAAGTTGCAGTGGGAAAATTAGAGGCAGCAGGCAGGCGGGAATTTATTGTCTGCCTTGCAAGGTAAAAATTCCCATTGTGGAATAAAAGAAAATTCACTTAAGTGAATCATGGGATTTTATTACCTGCCTTGCAGGGTGAATAATCCCATTATGAAAGTCAAATGACTTAAGTGACAATGGGATTTTCGGGGCTGCCTTGCAGGGTAAAAATTCCCATTGTCATGTGATTCTTAAAAATAGAATTATTTATGTCACAAAGTGCGACCCACCTTGGGTGAATAATAATGCATTAAATAAATATTTGTCAATATTTATTCACCCAATTTTGGCGCCCAAGCTTGTGGAAAAGTCAACAAAGGCAAAGGACAAAAGGTGGTTGAAAATAGATTGTTCTAAAATTAAATAAATTAATTTATTTAATGGCAGCCCCTTCATGTCAAAAAGTGCGCCCCTTTTGGGAGAGATAATACTTTTTAAAGTATTAAATGATTAAATTAATTTCTATTTTCAGTGGCTAAGGTTAAAGCACACTGTGAAGCTTAAGTGGAGTGAAGAGTGGATGATTAAATTGATTAAATTTAATTTATTGGATGGTTGTCCTTAAACATGCTATTTTAACACATCAGTTAAAGAGAAAAGCATGATTTTTAATTAATTAATTGCCAAGAATAGGAAGGGCAATTATTAATTATAGAATTATGAGGGTTATATAAGCATGGGCTGCCATAAGGATGAATTAATTAATTCACAGGTGAAGAAGTGCAGCCCAGAGGAAAAGTGCACCCCATATTGAAAAGGTTTTTGCTCAAAAGAAGATCAAATCAATGCTAAAAGCTTCTAGTTTTGGCGCATGCTTTGAAGAAGGCTGATTTGTGTCTGCATAATTGTTTGTAGAAGTGATACAGGTGCTCAGATGATGTTGGTAAAATTCATGCTTGCTTTGCATGCAAATAAAACGTCAAATTTTGGGGCAGCAGGCTTGAATTATGCAGATTTTTGTGATTAAAATTCACTGTGCATGCTCCGGTTGCCATCTTTGTCTGAATTAATTGCAGGAGTTAGATACAGGTGCTTTTATAAAGAAAAGGAACTTATATCAATGTCCAATACATTGAATATTTCCTCCGAATCTGAAGGATTATCCAGATCTGCACCAGTTTTGAAGAATTCCAGTCAAATAAGAAGAAAAAGAATTGTTCAGACAAAGATAGACAAAACTATGGCGAAGAAAGATGAAAAAGAAAACACAACGGAGTCATGCATCACTTCTAAATTTGCAGATATTGGAGACACGGATCTAGGCTCGGAACCTCTTGTTGAATTGATAGACAGATTCAGAGCAGGAAAGATTTCACTCTTGCGTGCAGGAAAGACTTCACTCATGCGTGCAGATTAAAAGCAGTGGAATTATTCGAGCTGCAGTTTTTCCATCCACAGCCCAGTTGCCAGAGTTTGTTATGCAGGTGCAGATCCATATCCAGATGCATGCAGATGCAAATCCATATGCAGATCCAGATCCAGATCTCATAGTTGCAAAAGCTTCCGGCACAAAGGCTTCATCCTCTTGTTTCGAATGCAGCCCGTGAAGAAGTCAGTGCGTGGAAAATTCCTTCCAGGATCTTGTGCATGTGCTTCCAATCTTCCAGTTGAAACCTTCATTGAAGTTGCATTCACCCGGAGTGCTTTCCAGAATTTTTAATTGCTCATATGCAATTAAAAATAAAGAGTTATGGAAAACATTGCACTGATGCATGTACTGGAGAAGAACTGCAAAAGCTTCAAGGATAAAAGAGAAGACAAGGCGAAGGTAAAATTCAGCTCGCTTTCAGATCCAGCTTGTTTCCAGATCCAATCATTTCCAATTCCAGCTTGTTGTTTCCAAATCCAGTCATTTCCAATTCCAGCTTGTTTCCAGATCCAGCTTGTTTCCAGATCAGCTTGCTTCCAGATGTAGCTGCTCCCAGGTCCAATTTGGTGAGAATCAAAGGCAAAAGAATCAGCTGCATGTAGACATGAAAAAGGACAAGACTGCAGCTTTCCTCTTCCTTCTTCTTTCCTCCGACAAAGTAATTGAGCGATCAATTAAATTATACAACTTAAAGTGATTGGTTTAAAAGCCATTACTTGAAGAAGTCAACTACTTGGAGATAGGTGGCAGACGTGCAAAATAGAAGGTTCTATTTTCAGTTGCAAATCATACATGTCATGCAAAGAGGAATTCTAAAGAGGAGATTGTCAGTTGTTTCCTTTACAACTTCCACATGTGCCAATTCAACTAAAAGCTTCCGACTTGTAATTGCCCCTCTACATTCTATAAGTAGAGGAAGAACCTTCAGGTTAATCATCAGAATTTGTAAGCAGCAACCTTGTGTTCCAGACTTTGTGCTGAAACCCTTGAGAGCCACTTGAAGCAAAGGAATATACAGGAGCAGATTTCCGGAGAACTTTGTGTCACGGTGTATTGTGTTTCTTGCTTTTTATCTTAGATCTTTTAATAGACTTTGTGTTATTTCAGATCTAGATCTAGAGCTACCTTTGCTTAGAATTCTGTGTTTATATCTATTGGTTTCTTCTATGTGCATGCAATCAACTCTGCTATCTATTGATTGGGATGCACATCTTCCCCATTTCTTCTCTGTGTTTATATAATTCCCTTTCCCTTCTTCTATAAATATTTTCTTTCTTTAAACAACTGCTTACTTGCTACAGAACTGTTCAGTTATGGTTCATGAACTGAGTAGTTAAAGTAAAACCCCATTTAGATATTAGCATACTTTAATTGACAAATCTGACACGGGAGCCTCACCGGTAAATGAGGGAGATTTATCTCATGACTGCCTAGGTTTTGTGCTATGCAGAAAATCTAGCCAACAAGTGCGTATTTGTGAATTGGGAAATTATTTTTGGTGTCTGTGCAATCTAGTCAACATACACATATTGCTCTTCATTGAAAGCATACAAGTCAGCAATTGTTTCATTAGAACTAGATGCAATGGGACTAGCAACAGTTAAGCTAGTTGCATGTTTTTTTGTTTTTAATATTTTTAACCTTTTTTTGTTTAAAATTATGAGTGTTGTACCCAACATAGTTTTTTATTATGTATTTATTATGACAGTCGCATACCAAGGAGAACAAAAGAACCCGAGAGGTACCCAGACCAATACCAATACTAGAATTATACCAATAGCAAGCTTCCATGGTAGTAATAAGAAATGTAGGGTACAAAGGCCTCCAGGGAAGTCCCGATATAGTAGGGTAGAAGTAATCAAGCAACTCAAGGACCATGACAACACAATTGGGAGGACATTAAGACCACCTTGTAAGATTCATCATCAATGATTTGATCCAAGGTGCATACAATGAATCTCCTATTTTTTGGCACCATCTTTTCCTTCTTTACTTCTACATTTGGTATTATCTTTTTAAGATCTTCTTTTGCGTTTTTGTCCTCCACAACTTCCTTGAACATTGAGTTATCCATTAGAATTCGCTCATAGTTTCTCATTTTTCTGGGGAGTTGCTTCATTGAAGAGCAATACCTCTTTTATAGACATTAATAATTAAGATGACACTAAACATGTTAGGACTCTTGCCATGCAATGAGAAAAGTGGGATTCTAATGCTGGTGAGCATTCGCGTAGGCATAAAGCTTTGATTCAATTTGCAATCCCTCCAAATCATCCCTATGTTCATGATGTTGGTGGCAATCGCCACAAAAACTCCAGCATGGACCCATCAAGAAACCATGGAAGGAAAAAAAACTTCAATCCGCCTACAAGGAAAGTGCCTCTAGAAGCCAGTCCCTTGAGTGGAATGTCCACAGAATTACTGAAGACAAGTGTGCCATAATTGTAAATAACTTCCACATTGGATGTTGGAATAGAATGCAATATTAATGCATTAAGTGGAGATGTTTGACTAATTAAAGGATGTTTCTAGAGGAATTTGATAAGCAAAGACAAGCTGTCAGCATTTGTACTTGTCATTCCAAGATAATCTGCAAGCTGCTTCAAGAGATTGGAAAAATCGAAAAGGTAGTCGAAGGCCTTCAGAATTTAACAGAAATGTTCATATGATGACAAAATCTTGTAGGAATATAATGCTAATTAGGGTCGAAATATAAGCCAATTCCCTAAGTTGTGATGTTTTAAAAAAAAGGTGTAAAAGATCATTAGATTTATTTAAGTGAGGTAAGGGTCAATGATCCCACTTAAGATGTGTTGAGGTTCAAAGAGCCACTTGAAATGTAGGACCAAGATTAAAACTACCTAGGTCCCAAAATTTGTACGAAAAAGTGATTGGGAGGGAGATGCCATGATTATAAATAAGACACTCCCTAACCATGTGTGTATAGTTGTTCATGAGACCCAAGTTCTTAGTCTAAGCTAGGGTGAGAGTACTTGACGAGCACAGTGGAGCCATCCATGCTTTGGGCAATATGGTAAAGATCATTGTATTCCTGTTTGGTCAGAAAGCTGCAATGCTATTATCTATCCTTATGGAAAAATGCGGTAAAGATCACTGTCTTCTTGATTGGTAAGATAATTACAATGCTATCATCCACCCTTATGCAAAAATGCATCTCTGCCTCATTATGAGCATTTTCCTGCCACAAAACTTTGGAATATGGTGCGGGAGTTTTACTTCCTTTCTTATTATTTACTATCTGCACAATGGTCAATGTTCTTTTATATAATTTTTATTTTACATTCACCTACAGTTTGTAGCAGCTGCCTGGAGAGTGCCAGTGTTATTGAGTAATTTTTTATTTTTTGCTCTATTTTCATTGTATATACTTAAATTTTTATTTTTTTGTCAATGTTTTAAACAAGACAGTTTCGGTATTAGTAGGAGGTTGTATTCCTCAGGATGTTTTGGGATATGATTAACATCCTCCAAACCAAATTCGTTTGTAGGACCAGTCAATGTGTGTAAAGAATTTAACTCGTTTTATCATTGCTAAGAAGTATATTCTTGAAGTTGTCCTCATTGTTCCCAACCTTTAGTGATGATGATGAATTTCAACATCCTTTGAGCCAAATTCATTTCATTTTACCGTTGCTAAGGAGTATATTCTTAAAGTTGTCCTCATTGTTGCCAAACATCAGTATCCTCTTATCCTTTCACTCTTCATAAATGGCCAGCTACGAAGTGCCTTGAATACGGAGACTTTAAGGCCTTAATGTTATTTGATACTTTTAAATATAAAAAAAGAGTCGAAGGTACTTTTTTATAAGCATGCAACAGCCTGTTAAGATTTCTTTTTGTACATAAAAAGGGATAAAAATCAATATTAATCATGTGTTGTCATCAAAACCTAGCTCAAATAATGTGTTGTCGCCAAAATTTAGCTCATGCGTGGTAGTTAAAAATTATGCTGCTAAATCTCATGTTCATATTATTTGTTAAGGTGAGATAAATAAGGCAGGATGATAACAATATGTTATTGGCTGTTGATTGACGAATACCTTTTTCTCTTATTTTATTATTGCCAAAGACATAAAGGCACAGGTCCATCCAATGTGATCCACCCTAGGAGGATGTGTATATGCTTGCATTTTCCGTCATGGTCTATCCTTTCCAAAGGGATGCACATTCCTTTTTTTGTCTCCATTGCAGCTCTTGTTATAAAAGAGAAGGGATAATATCAAAAGTTGCTTAAGTCCCAAATTAGCAAGTTAAAACTACGAACTGAGGAACAAAAAGAAAGTTAATTGGTGCCTACTATGAAAGATTCTTGGTAGGTTTAATGATGAGCATCTTTCCTTTCCTTATCCTAGGAGTTTAGGAGGATAGTTTAACTATTATCATTTTCCCATAGGAACTAAGTAGGACCTGCACACTGGATTTTTATGTAATGTCCCCTTTTTTTGAATTAATCTGAAATAAAGGATTCCTTAGCAAGCAACGGTTGGACAATGGAAGATCGTGAATTATATTTCAGTTTTCATCATTCATATTCGTGATTTATTTTTGTATTACTCATTCTAAGTGATTTGGCTGGGTTTAGTGCTTTTAATGAGGCTTAATAAAAAATTATAATAACTTATTAGGGGTCGGTCTTACCTTTATGGGCTTTGGCACCTAAGAAAGGTATAAAAGAGCATTAGAGGAGTTCATTTGGGATCTAGTTTAGGCGCATTTTCTATTTCAGGCATTGTGAGCTTGTTGCTCCATGTTCTTCCACTTGAGGATGAAAACCCTCTTGTGTGGCTTCCTAGAAGGACGAAAACCCTTCTAGTGGTTTAGTTGGAGAATGAAAACCCTTCAACATTGTATGAGCTTGAAGATTATTGCAAATTCGAAGAGGATACTCTGTATTCAGATTTTTATTGGCATTGGACATCCTTCCCTAGGTGGAGTGACCTAGCTTGGAGAGTGGTTTGATGCCCTAAAAGGCATATTATTGATATTTCACTTCATAATTTGATTTGTCATATTTTATAAAGCCGGAATCTCCATTTTGATGATTTTTGGCAAGGGTTTACAATTTTTCCTGGCCCTCGGTTTTGGCCAGTCTATTGCCGATTTAAATAATTAATTCCAACTGTGTAATTTGATATTCCATCCATCTTTTGATGTATTTGTGATTCATAAATATTGCCTTGGATAGAGTAATTGTTTTGTGGCATTATTCATTGATTTGCTTGGTGAAAAGTGGATTTGAATTCCATAAACAGTTCGCTGCCCTTGTAGATTGTTGATTATAAAAATCAGACTTGCTTGTATTGGGGTTTGTGCTAATTTCCTTAATTTTCAGTTTGATCCCCAAAAGGGATATTACATTTTATTGCAGTCTTTTCTTTCAATGTGTATTACAACCCATAATATCATCTCAAAAAAAACTCGTAAATTTGAAGTTACAAAACTGAAGGATGTGTATTTGAGCTATGATCAGATCTCTGTCTGATTAAAAACAAATCCTTTCAGTGCTTTTGTTTTTAGGGCTTCTTTTTGCTCCCTCGTATTATTTCCACTGGCACTTTTCAGTCCCATTGACCTATCTTGGTCACTTTTGGACATTAATAAAACCTCCCTCTCTTTCTAGTAAATGTTTTGGCATTTATCAGAAGTTATGGGCATGGTCTTTGAAGATAAATAAATTTTAAAAAAGTAATTGTGGACTATGAGTTAGACATAATGATGCTCTTCAGATGAGACCTACATAGCAGGAAACAGCATATGTGGGGGGCATGTCCCGGGGGAAATGTTTAAAAACCAAAACAGGGAACTGAAATGCCCCAGAAACTCCCCCAAAACAGCATCACAGTTCGGGTACATTTCCAGCACATTCCCAGACATTTCCGGGTTCTTTTTTAATAAAAAAAAAGTTGAAAAAAAATTCAAACGTTTCTTTTAAAACCTTAAACTAGCGTCACCTAGCCTTAACCCACCCCTAACCATAATTGAACATGTCAAACAAAAAACAAAAGCTAAAAACTTAAATCATAAACAAAAGAAAAAAAAAATTCAAAAAAGTTAAAAAAACACAGCAGTTTGTTATTTTAGCATTTCAAGTTTTCAACCTTTTAGTGGCAACCATTGCACTTTGCAGAGTTCAAGGGAGCGAGAACAATGGGTTTAGGAGCAAGAAGAAAGAGTTTAGAGTTTAAATGCAGCAGCAACAAAGATTTATTCATGATACTGCTGATTTTGAGGAGAATCTAGATGATTTATTCTAGATTATAACTATTTGCAATTAAGTTCTGAAGTTTGAACCTATAAAACATGATGTCACATGAACATGTTTTAAATGTTTTAATGAATGTTTTAAATCTTCATGAACACTATATTCTTTAAGTGTTTTATATTTTATGTACTAAAAATGAGTATTATGCTTTTTTTATATAACCTTTTTTTTAAATTATAATTTATTGTACAGACATTTCCGTGCCATTTTGTTTCCAAGGGTTCCTGGAAAATCAGAAACTCCACATTTCGGATCCATTTCCCTTTCCTGGCTACTTAGGATGAGACTTAATTTATTTTTCTGAAGACAGACAAAATGATGCTCGTCTGCAGAGCTTTGCAATCATTTTACAATCTTCGAAACAACTTCAAAAAGATGTTAAAAATATGATGTTTGTCTTAACAGCTTGAAATTTTTAGTTAAAAATGTGGCTTGTAAACAATTAGTATCCACAGCAGCATAGAAAAGAAACAAATGACGCAAGTAATTAAGTTTATAGCCCTCAATTGCCATGTCGTGTACTGATTAATCAACATGTAAGTTGTTAAACTAAGCCTTAGAGGCCAAGTTAAGAGGGTCCATATATTCAAAATAAATTAAAATCGGGAGAATAGAATCAAATAAATGAAAACTGAGGAAAAAAGTTTTAAATAAATATCTCGTAATGTTTTTTGAAATTAACATTCTTATTAAGGAATGATGTTCAAGTTGCAAATATTTTTGTACGGTGCAGAACTTGCTAGATACTGTAACGTCCCTTTCACAGGCTGAAACTGAAAACCAAAGAACTTGCACAATCCAAACAGTAAACTGAAGCAAACTGAAATTAAATTCCAAACCCTAGCAGCAGGCTGTAAATATATTTATTCTATGATAGCAATCAACCACAAATGTGTTGGAAACACTTGAGAAACCCTTCAAAATAATATTCTTCAAATCTGAAGATGATTGCAAGAGAAAAGCACCAGCAAATATATTTTTTTACCAATTTAATATCAGCTGAAAATTAATTAATAACAGTGAACACCCTTACAAATATGGCTGGAAATAAAGGATTCCAAGCCCCAAATCAAAGTACAAATGTAGATTCGAACTGCTAAAAATAGGAGAAACACAATGATGGCTAAATTTGACGTTGTCGTTCCCTAGAAGACCCCAAACACCACCTTAGGACAAATCGCCACCCTAAGAGAGGGCTGGAAATGCCTTCAAAACTGAATACAAACTCCTTATCAGATCACTTTGTTGCAAGCTTGAGAGGTTTCGTCCTCAAACCAGCCAACTATTGAGAGGTTTTGTTCTCAATAGGTCTTCCAAGAGGGTTTTGATCCTCAATGGATGAGTGAGAAAGCAAACATGCTCCCAACTCCAAAAGAATAAATTCCAAAAGCAAGCATAACCTCTTCCAAGCCAACCGACCCCTTTAAATAGCTAGAGGTGGAGCCAAAAACCAATTAGAACCTTCTAAAGAAGACCAACCTCCTTGGGGACATAATAGTTCATTTTTCTTCTATTTTTCATTTGGTTTTTCTCCTTTACCCAGCCGACCTAACTATACTTAGAAAGTTACTAAAAAAGAATGCAAAGCTCACAAAAACAACTGAAAAACATGACATTAGTTTTCGTTGCTCATTCTTTTTTTGCCCACGGAAAGTGGAATGGACTCAAGCCTCAAGGTCTTCAAAGAGGACTAGGGTTGAAAACAGGACATTACAAATACTAAAACCAGTATCGATTTTCTACACTTTCGATACCTACATCTTCCCCATTTGAGTGTGCCTGAAAATGAAGATCTTGCACTTGAGTGGAGGAATCAGTAATGACAGATTTGAATCCTGAGGGGAGTAGGGTAAGTGCACCCTGTAGTCTAAGCAGTCAGGTGCACAGGATGGTCTCAAATGCTGTAAGCTCCCTACAGTCTAAGCACAGAGGCACACAGGGCACCACAAATTGTGGACCTTAAAAGACAACCTTTCCTTATTTTCTCACACTAATCAGAACTAAGACCTCGAATATCTAAAGTTATATGCTTGCAATTAGCATAGGGATTAGCATGATTATCCTAGTCTTCTGAAGGTCAATTCCCACATATGGGTACACTAAACTATATCTCCGTAGTCATGCTATCACTGGTAAAAGGCTAAAGCTTTAACAAGGAATTATTTTAAGTTTTAATCTAGCTACCAAAACCCACTTAAATAAGGCAACAGTTAGCTACATCATACATGGGATGAGATAGTACCTCTGCCAGGGCCTAAGAGTGCTGCCACAGCTGTTCCACACTTGAGGTACGCATTCTCTAGGATTCCCCAAAAGGATCCTACAAAAGAAAAACCTTCTAAATACATATTTATTTCATCTTAGATATTACATAGCATATATTGTCAAACTGGAACTAAAAAATTACACAGACGATGAGCAGAAAGCAAGTTTTCTTGTAATTGATAACAAGATAATTTAATTAAAGATAATGGAAAAATTACATGCTACTTTAGTTTTAAACAAAATAAAATTGCAGAAGATTCTCATTTTCAAATGGATATAATATTGGACAATATCTCGTCACCACTAGTAAACATATACATTGTCCACAAATGTTCCCTACCTGAGAAATTCTACAACATATTATATTTGACTTTCCGGGGGAATAAATACAAGTATACTGTTTATAAGCATGTTTATTTCCAAATGAAATTTTGAGTTTCTCGTTGACCCCAGAGCTTTGGGGACTCATAATTTCGTTTCATACAGAGTAAGGCAGAAATTTACTTGACTGCTATCCCTCTGGGAAAAATACAAAAACCTGCCTTTTAAGTTTTGCATGAAACAACACTTGCAGCTGGGTTGATAATGTATTTATTATGATGAAGTAAATACATTTATCAGGTACTCCTGAAGTAGATGGATTGACAAGTCCCTGTTTATTTCCATGCTTGGTCATGAAGTCGAAACTCAAGGGGTCCAAAATTTGAAAAATATTTAATTAAAATATAAAATGAACAAGTTCGCTTGAACCAACAAGGAGAGTCTTGTAGGCCCACGAGGTGTCTGTGACCTATAAAATGACCTAGACCTTTACATTAATAGCTGCATGTGAAGATAGACATTGGTGGTTTCTATGAATTTTGATTCCAGAATAAGACAACCATGGATATTTTATACAGACATTTGAAGAATATGAGCTGCTGATTTTCAGGGAAAACCCGCATAAATAATTTAAAACAAAATTAGAAAATAGAAATGATTCTGTTTCAGGGTAAAATGGCATTGTAATTTTAATTTTTAAATATTCTCATTGTCCTATAAAAATGTTGTACAATTTCCTATCTTTTGGGGGGTAGGAATTTACTGGAGTATTTTGGGAAAAGCTTAAATATTAAACTGTTATTCATTTTTTCAATTATAGGCTACAATTGTATTAAAAGTTCCAAACAGAGAGCGAATTTCTGAACTTTGA